>CM042834.1:47747169-48347169 GCA_023653725.1 Bungarus multicinctus | reverse complement strand
CCTCAAAAGCTACTTACAACCCAGTGTTAAAGTTACAACAGAAGCATCCCTCTGCGGTCATGTGATTAGTTTTGACATTTGACAACCAGCTTACCATATGCTCAGCAGCCATATGACTGTGATGTTTGATATTTTTTGCTGCTTTCAGACAAAAAAAAGGTTCATTGGGTAAAATGGATTCACTTAATGACAACAACAAAAACTGCCATCAAATTAGATTCAGTCAGATATTGACCTGCTTAACAAACAGAACAACTTACAACCATAATTCTGGGCTGAAATAGTCATAAGTCGAGGACTAACTATATTCTATGTCACCATAGAGTTCCAATATGGCTTCTAAGCCATGTTAAATATGGAACAATAGTGAATTCCAAGTTTTCATTTATAATTGCTACTATTAAAAACATTTTCATCTAAGACTTTAGAAATCATCTAATTATAATCTAAAGTTATGTAATTTATATAGCCATATTTAACTCAAATATTTATATTCAGAATATCATTGACAGAGTAACACAAGGAAAAGCTGCAGCAAATCTTAGGCTATCATTCTCCACTCCCCAACTCTAAGATATATTTGGAAGCTTTCATTACTTAGTACTAATTTCAGCTTTGTAATACTCAATTTTAACTTGTTTGGAATCCTTTGTCATGTCATTATGCTATAAAGCTTGTGTCCTTAGAGAATGTAATAGTTTAGAAATATAGAAAGTAAACAAACTATATTGCAATTTCTTATTTTATAGGGACCAAGGAACGAAAGTTCTAATGTCTTCTTGTTAATAAGACATAGTATTAGAAACCCGCATTCATCATGTTTCAGTTCACCATCATGCCCTTAAGCTCATTCTTTTAGAAAATTTTGGTCTCATATTTGCTAAGTGTTCCAAGTTAGTGCTACCAGGTTTGAGTTGCAAAAATCTGGTGACCACTAGATGGCAGCAAAACCTTAGAATTTTCTGAATCTCTTTGCCGCTATTTAGTGGTCATCTGGGTTTTTGCAGCCTCAATCTTAAAGTCTTGTTCATTTAGTAAGATCCCAATCATGTGATGGTGGGATACTGATGGCTGTAACTTCATGGACTGGTCATAGTCCCCTTCATTCAGCTCCGTCATAATTTTAAATAGTAGCAGGTTAAGTGCTACCTACATAAAATCAACTTCTAAGAAGGGAGAGATACATTATAATTACATCACCCAAAAAAGTCAACAAGTTTTATTTTGTGCTTTTGGAAGGGAGAATTTTAAGTAAATTAGGTGCGATAAGCTTAGTGGAGACTTAATGTACCTATTTTGCTTCTTTCTTTGCTTTAATAAATAAATGTATACCATCTACTTATGAGATTTTGTTACCAAATTTCTGCAACAGGCCAGGGGGGGCTACAAAAAAAGGGGATGAGGTGAGACCTATCGACTTCCAAGTGTTAGTTTAAAGAACTTCGTAGTTTTGTAATGCAGACTTCTTACTAAACAGTTGAGAATAACATGCAACAAAACACAACAGGGAAAAAAACATTTAAAGTAACCAAAAGAAAAAAAAAAAGAACTTACACAATAGCATTAACTCCTCTGCAGTAGCGTTCCCACATACTTCGGAATCGTGGCTGTCCTCCTATATCCCAAATCTTTTTAAAAGGGGGAAAAACAATTATATCTGGAGATTTTGCAATTAAGAAGACTACTATAGCTCACAATGTTCATTTGTCAGGAACAGAAACCAAACATCTCTTTTAATACTCTTTAGCAATATAAGATGCTGGTTAGACCTGCAAAGCTCTGAACAATCTGAAACAATGCAAACAAGATAACTATGCAGAACAGCACAGCACAGCCTTGAATGGATACTACAGATGGTACAGATTTCATCAGTATTGCCTCTATCCCCAAATAGTCCCATACAAAACATCACAGGAACCCTGGCTACCTTGTCACTCCTGAATTTCCCAAAAGGAACTGGGTCATCTCAAATAGGTCTAGTGGGCAGAAATTTATGGCTGCAATAACAACAAAAAAAGTACGAATGTTTTGCCACAATTATTACTACTTTGTAGGCCACTGTTTAGTCAAATTTATTTGTGGTCTTTTGCAACTATTGCTTTAGATGCCTTTAATTAGTTTCATCTCCCATCAGATAAGAAGCTCGCAGAAGCTCATTTGGTATTCTGGTTATACTCTTATACCAGAGACTGGCCAGGCCTAGCACACAGCCTGTGAACTTGAAACCCAGCAGTACAAGATGGTGGCTGCAATAGTTCTTAGATTATTACATGAGTTTGTTCCTCAAAGATAGGACTCCATGCTACATATTCTCCTGTGAGATTTTAGTAAAATGTAATGTTTTCTCTATATATTTGAACACAGCAGATCAGGGAACTATGTTAATCTTATTCAAAGATTAAGACAGTCTAATCACTCTTCCCATGATTTTCTCATTAGCAAAATATTTTATTATTTATTTATTTATTTCTGAGTTTTATATACCGCCCTTCTCCCGAAGGACTCAGGGCGGTGAACAGCCAACTAAAATACAAATAAACAAAGTATAAATTATTTAAAAAAGAATTAAACACTAGACTGTCCCAAATCTAAAAACCCCAATTAAAATCAATAAAACATCATACCCCGTCCCAAGTAATCTAAAAACCCCATTTAAAATCCCATTAGTCAGCTCAGGCCGGCCTGCTCGAAGAGCCAGGTCTTCAGGTCACGTCTGAAGGCCCTCAGGTCACTGGTCGTTCGTAATCCAGGGGGCATCCCATTCCAAAGGGCGGGTGCCCCCACAGAGAAGGCCCTATTCCTCGGGGTCACCAGACGACACATAGAAGGCGTCGGGACCCGGAGGAGACCCTCTCTGTGGGAGCGCACCGGTCGGTGGGAGACTACTGGCAGAATGCGGTCTTGTAAGTATCCTGGTCCGATGCCATGGAGCGCTTTAAAGACCAAAACCAGTACTTTAAAGTGAACCCGGAAGGCCACTGGCAACCAATGCAGCTCGCGCAGGAGGGGCGTCACGTGGGAGTATCTCAACGCCCCCATAACCACCCGCGCGGCTGCATTCTGTACCAGTTGAAGCCTCCGAGTGCTCCCCGCAGGGAGCCCCATATAGAGGGCATTACAGTAGTCCAGACGGGAGGTGACCAGGGCATGAGTGACTGTGCGTAAGGCGTCCCGATCAAGAAAGGGCCGCATCTGGCGTATCAGGCGAACCTGATAAAAAGCCCCCCTGGAGACGGCCGTAATATGCTCTTCCAAAGACAGCCGTACATCCAGGAGGACACCAAGATATATATTTATTTTATTTATTTATTTTATTTATTAATTTTATATACCGCCCCCCCCTCCTGAGGGGACTCGGGGCGGTGTAGAGCCAAGTAAAAACAGCACAATTATAAATGCAATTTTTAAAATAGAATTAAAATGAATTAAATTAATGGCTGAGTTGAAATAAAGATAAAAACTAACCAGGAAAATTTAAAAAGCTAAAACCATTAAAACCAATTAAAAGCCCTACAAATAACTCTAGGCCAGACTGGCTTGATGGAAAAGATGGGTCTTCAGCGTGCGCCGGAAGGTTTGTAGGTCAGGGATAGTTCTCATTCCAGAGGGAGGGTGCTCCCATAGAGAAGGCCCGCACCCTCGGGGCCGCCAACTAGGAATACACTGGCCAACGGGAGGCCGATGGTGGCAGTAGGCGGTCCCGTAAATACCCAGGTCCCAAGCCATGGAGCGCTTTAAAGGTGACCACTAACACCTTGAATCGCACCCGGAAGGCCACCGGAAGCCAATGCAGCTCGCGCAAGAGCGGTGTAACATGGGAGCTCTGAGAAGCCCCCAAAACCACCCGCGCGGGTGCATTCTGCACCAGCTGGAGCCTCCGGATGCTCTTCAAGGGGAGCCCCATGTAGAGAGCATTGCAATAGTCTAGGCGGGAGATGACAAGGGCAGATGTGACTGTGTGAAGTGCATCCTGATCCAGAAAGGACCGCAACTGGTAGATCCTACGGACCTGACAAAAAGCCTCCCTGGCGATGGCTGCTATATGATCTTCTAACGACAGTCGTACATCCAGGAGGACACCCAGTTTGTGCACCCTCTCCATGGGGATAAGAAATTCTCCCCCCAGGGCCAGCGATGGAGTTAGCTGGCTGTATCTGGGTGCTGGAAAACACAGCCACTCGGTTTTGGCCAGGTTGTTTCGCCCCATCCAGCCCCACACAGCTTCCAGGCACCGGGTCATCACTTCAACGGCTTCATTGGGGTGGCCTGGGGTAGAAATATATAACTGAGTGTCGTCAGCATACTGGTGGAACTCTACCTCAAAGCCACGGATGATCTCACCCAGCGGCTTCACATAAATGTTGAACAGCAGGGGCGAGAGCACAGACCCCTGAGGTACCCCGCAAATCAGGGGCCTAGGGATCGACCTCTGTCCCCCTGCCAACACAAATTGCGAATGGTCGGAGAGGAAGGAGGAGAACCACCGCAACACAGTGCCTCCCACTCCCAACCCCCCCAGCCGCTGCAATAAGATACTCTGGTCGACAGTATCAAAAGCCGCCGAGAGATCTAACAGGATCAGGACAGAGGAACAACCCGTCACGGGCCCTCCAGAGATCATCCACTAACGCAACCAACGCCGTCTCCAGTGCTGTGCCCAGGCCTGAAACCCGATTGGCGTGGATCTAAATAGACAGCTTCATCCAGGTGCTGAGGGAGCTGTCATGCCACCACACTCTCAACAGCCTTCACCACAAAGCGAAGGTTGGAGACCGGACGATAGTTAGATAATAATGTTGGGTCCAGGGATACATACCTTTATTGTAACATTACCCTTGGTAACTTTCCGCATGTTGAAGCCCACTGTAGGAATCATGTCTTCACTGAACTGGCCTGACTGAAGATAGAAAAGAGATAGCCTTTAGTGAGATCTGTCAGTTGCTTTCAGATAGAAAGGTACTGCTGGATAGAACAGAAAACATTTGTAATACTAAGTCTTAGTTAGCATTATTTTTCTTCCCCTTCTGTTTGAGAAGGTTAATTTTTTACAATTAAGACAATTAATAAGTACGTAACGCATGTGAGTGAGGCCAGGAAAATTATGAAGTGGAAGGAAAAGGGATAAAAGGGAACAAGCAGCCAACATATTCAGAGTCATATGTAATGACTCAAAAATACTTAGTTGGTTTAGAAACATTGGATTGAAATTATTCAAGTTTCCCAGCATACTCTATTAAATCTAGAAGGCTACTCCAGGAAATAGTTTTCTCCCAAAGAGTGTTAGGAATCAGCACTGGCCAAATAGAATGTCTCATGTTGTTCCTTTTTTTAAATTGGACATCAGCATAAAAAGTAATCTTCCCAATACCCTAAGGTGACACAATAGCATCTGGAAGAACCTGAAAAGCTTATGCACTTCATGGGAAAGTATGAAGTCAGCATCATACAACATTATTCCAAAGCATAAAACCTGAAAGTTTACTTAAAGGATGAGCCCAGACTTGAAACACTTGTGAAATATGATAAATGGATTTTCAAAAATTGTACATCTAATATTATATTGTAACATGACATATAAGTTATTTATAATTTTATTAAAGCATTTATAGCTATTTATTTCAATATGATATATTCCAAGATGCAACAAATATGAGAAAACACTTCAAAACATATTTATGTATTAAATTTGTTTGCTGTCCATCTCACTGCGAGATGACTGGGTGGCTTATAATTTCAATACATGCAACTATATATCTTCCTTGAATTCATGAAGCACTTGCTCTAGGCCAGCTCAATGGGAGTTTAGATCAAGGATGTAAAGCTGGCTTCATGCTGCTCTCTCAGGATCTGCTGAGAAAAGGAGCAAGCAACACCACAATGGATCTTCTATGAAGTTTTTCTCTATCTTGAACACTATTAAAGGCACAACTTGGCATCTTTTCTGCTTCTTTTCCCAAGGATTTCGGTCTAGCTTAGAACCCCATAGGGACTTAGAATGGATGTGGCTGGACTTGAAGATATATCTTTGTGATATACTGTGAATGTTTGTATTCCATAAGATGCCATGAGTCTTTGTTGGAATAAAACGTGTGTGTGTGTGTGTGTGTGTGAGAGAGAGAGAGAGAGAGAGACAGAGAGAGACAGAGACAGAGGCAGAGGCAGAGGCAAAGACAGACAGACAGAGACCCAGAGAGAGAGACAGAGAGAGAGAGAGAGATCCCAACAAAGACTCATGGCATCTTATGGAATAGCAATGAAAACATTCATAGTATGTCACATACATGTAAAAGGAACTGACAGCTTGATGGAGCAATAGGACAATTACTGTACATTATGACACGGGCAGGCAATTCTTTCTTGTCAGCCACTCAGATTTATAGTAGGTAGGATGAAGTCATGATATTATATAAATTGGAGCTTTAATTTTACAGCTATTTTGCATATATAATCAATCTTTAATTGTTTAAAAGAAGCTACTAAGGTATATGAAATCCATCCAATTATTTACACATTTTCTTATTTTTCATTTAAAAATAGTAGAAAATTGTATCTGATATTTTGTAAACTTCATGGAAACCCACTAATGTAAACTTGCTAAGTGTGCTGCTTGTGCTGCTAAGAACTGTACAAAGGGTGCTTAGAGGCCACGGTGCAGTTCACAATTGCTTAGCATTTGTCCTTTAGAAAGTCCAATTACTTTCAGTTCCTATGGCAAATGCTTAGGTAGATGTCTTGTAATATTAGCAGAATATATTTAAGTCTAAGAACTAGAATGTTGAAGAATTACTACGTGCATATACCGCATTTCCTGGAACAAAACTAGATATGGTAGCCCCATCTTTAGCAGCTGCTTCCCATCTTCAGACATCTGTGAGTATTTTATGGGTACCATAAATATCACTAGCTAAAGTTTGCAGTCACTGGTGGAAAGAAAACTGGTTTAATCGTTCCTATGATGTATCTTCTCTACTGAATTCAGTTTATTTTACTAGACTGACCCCACTTGTCAGAATGTCAACATGTCATGGCAACATGCGTTCAGATGAAATAAATCAGAATCTAGTGCTATCAGTTACTTAAATAATTCATTCTTCAAAGAAGGAATAAAAATAAAAACAATAAAGCCTGATTATTCTAGTTATTCTACTAAATCACAAATCTGAAATATATTTCTAGAATTCCCAAAGATAAAGACAAGCTCTTATGAAGTTAACTTCTGGAAACATTTACAAATATAGGATAAGCAAAAACTTATCAACAAGTTGCCTGACTGTATACAACAAATCAGTCTTTATTCCACTACGGAAAATAATAATGAATCCTTTCCATTCTCCACTCTACATTTTTGCCACCTCTTGCTCTGACGAGTTCAACACTCTCAAATAGCAAATCAATTTATCAGAACATTCATTCTGCAACAGGGTCCCCAAATATCTATTAGACAATTACATCATTACATTGATTTATATCAGTTGCTTAATAATATCATTATCTAAATGACAAAGTGTGCATCTTTTTCATTGTAGCATCACCATATAAGTGACTCAAGTCCATTCCCTTGTCAGCTGGTCTTCAGAGGTCTTGGCTTTTGGCTGCTGCTGCTAAACACAATGTCAGCTTCCTTGATCACAGATGAGAGAGCCAACAACTTGGTATCTATTACCGAGACCTCTCAGAAATGTGCCCAGCTGAATTTTGGGTTTGACATCAGTTGAGACTTTATGTCAGGGTCAGATTATCTTCCAAAGCTCTCTTAAGCTCTATGTCTCTCCTGCTCCACAAGTTACTGGATATGAAGTTGGGCTATAGGAATCTTTTGGGACTGTTACTATTATATCACAGCCTCTTGGCTACATAGCAAAATCCTTGCCTGAACCTCTTGATTCTGACTCAGAATTAACAGTGCAGTTCCTGAGGTTTATGGTACTGGGGACTTTTGTCTGCCTTCCCTGGGAACAGGCTCTGAGGTAGCAATAGCACTTAGACTTATATACCACTGTATAGTGCTTTACAGCCCTCTTTAAGTGTATTGCCCCCAACAATCTGCATTATCATTTTACCCATTTGGAAGGATGAAAAACTACATCAACTTTGAGCCTGGTGGGATTCGATCTGCCAAATTACAGGCAACTGACAGCCAGAAGAAGTAGCCTGCAATACTGCATTCTAACCACTGTGCCACCGAGGTTCCTTAGAGGTATCTTAGAAGTTTGTGGTCATCATGACGACATCTATCCCTAGTATGGATCTATCCCAGATCATCCAGAGCCCAACCATGGGCAGTGTCTACCACCCTGGTTTTCTCATCAGAGTAATAGCAATATGTTCTGAATTGGGGGAAATTGTGCCTCAACTGTCATAGTTAGATCTTGCCCTGCTAGTAATCAGATCCTCGGCCACTGCCCCCCTGCCAAAAGGGGACTGGACCTATTAAATTGGTCCATCCCCAGGACTGATGAACCCGGATGGGTTCCAGAGCTGGGCTTATCCCTGATGGTTTGCCTGAACATTGGACATTGTGTAGAACAGGAGGGCAGCTTAGGCTTTGGATTAGATCACAGTCATATTCAATCTCTCCTCTCTCATTGATCTGGTTGATCTTCATGGTTTACAGAAAAGCTTAGAGAGATGAAATAGGTCCAATCCTCAATTCCTGTTATGTGGGGTTCTACGAGGTTCAGTATTCTCTCCTATTTAATATTTTTGTGAAGCCTTTGAGTGAGATAATCAATCGTTATGGAGTATGATATCATCACTTCATTGTACAATATCCAGAGTTATTTGTCCATGAAATGGGTGGTTATATAAGTATTACAATATACTTAGTAAAGCTACTAAAAAGGCTATGTTTTCAGTAAAACATGCACAAACCCTCCTGCTTAATCTGCCACCTCCATTAATGAGTCTATGCAAACTCTGGATACACTTGAAACAGAAAGCATAGTGAAAAGTCAAATAGTTTGATCTGTGTTTCTTTTTCTGAATTCCTTTCGGAGTTCAAAAAAACAATGATACATTGTTAATATTCTATTGTTTTGCTTAAAACTGGAAAACAGCTATGCTATGTGATATACGTTACTACAACCTAATAAACAAACCTCACTTATGGCAAAACAGTTGAAGTAAACAAAGCTGGATGTAACCATGTTGTGGATAGCTGCTAAATTCAACTAGCTCACATCACTGTTTGCACACTAGCCACAACACAAGTCCAACAGCATTGGAAATGAAAGATTACAGTAATCCCAGACTATACATTTAGTGTTTCTGGTGGAATATAACTCCATTCAAAGCAAGCTTCACTTTGTTCCCAAAGTTCAGGGTTTTTTTTCTTTATTGCCCTTCCTTTTTGCCTGGATTTTGTACTGTCTTAATACAGTAAGCTGGTTTAGTGTAGTACAGTGGTGGCTAATCGTTTTGGGCTCCTATGCCAAAAATTGTGCATGCGCTGGTGCGCGTGTGCTCACATGCCAGCACCCAGAAGGCAATGCGTAGGTCCCCACACATACCCTGCACATGCACGCGCAATCCCCCCTGCTGCCCCCTTACCTGCACTGTACCTCACAGCTGTTTTTGGCTGGTTTGAGGCCTTTTTTGGCCTCCCAGAAGCTTGAAAAAAAGCCTCTGCAGGCTGAATAGGCCCGTTTTGTCACTTCCAGTATTACAGGAAGTAACGAAACAGGCCTATTTGGCCTGCAGAGGCTTTTTTCAAGCCTCTGGGAGGCCGAAAAAGGCCTCAACCCAGCCAAAAATCAGCTGTGAGACATGCGCATGCGCAGTGAGGTAAGTCTGCCTGTGGTTTGCATGCCAGCACAAATGGCTCTGTGTGTCACCTGTGGCACACATGCCATAGGTTCACCATCACGGGTTAGTAGTAGTTAAGGCACCTGGATAGAGTTGCCTTAATTAGTTCTAGTCCCACCTTAGGTATGAAGCCAACCTTGTGACCTTGGACCAGTCACTCTTTCTTGGGCCTAGGAAACAGGCAAAGGCAAACTACTTCTGAGATATTGCCAAGAAAACTGCAGGAACCTGTCTAGGCACTTGCCAGGAGAAAGACTGACTCAAAGGCACACATGCTCTCTCTCATGAGGCCCACTGTCAAGATCAGACAATGACTCAAAGGTTTTTCCCCTTGAAATTAGAATTAAAAGGAACAATAAAGCCAGGTATTATCACTGTACTTATGGCACCAGTTCAAACTCTGCACGATTTTCCCCAGTAAGTTTGTGAAGAAAAGCATACAAGAACCCTGACAGCTATCATAGGCCAATGTGTAGACGTCAAGTAAAAGCATTACATTCTGGTTATGACAAAAAAATGATTATGCACTACAAAGTAGTGCTCACAAGACCAAATCCAACCGGACAATACAAAAGGATATCCCACTTCATAGTACTGAATACCACTGAGAGATGAAGGAGAACTAGTCAGACTACAGTCCCTACATTTAGTTTTAAATACAAGACAGCTACCGAAGTAATTCAAGCAATCTCAATATCACACCCAGATCAAACCAGAGGTTGTATTCAGCAGGTTCTGACCAGTTCTGGAGAACCGGTAGTGGAAATTTTGAGGAGTACAGAGAACCGGCAAATACCATCTCTGACTAGAGATTTTACAGTATCCTTCTCCTGCCATGCCCACCAAGCCACACCCACAGAACCGGTAGTAAAAAAATTTGAATTCCACCACTGGATCAAACCACAATTGAAATGTGTCCAGAAAATCAGTGCCATTGAACTGTGGTGCTACCACTTTCTTAACCACGTTCTCCAAAGTTCAAATATTAAATAGGTCTTCTGGGTCAAGAGAAGGCTTAATAAGGTTTTTAAAACGGCCTTCTTAAGGCATACAGAAGCATATCCTATATTTCAGGAGGTACCAATCATCAAACAGTTGCATATAGAAATCAAGACAAGGTTATTAAAATGAAGCCATCTGGAATAAAACAAGTTGTGAAATTTTGCTTACATTCAACATTATTCTACATTCTACTTGACCCTTTATATACATTGACAACACATTAAATCATCACCAGATAGTTATATAATTTATTTCCCCCTCTGTGTAGTGGTTCTAAAAGTTTCTAAAATGGCCCAAACTGACCTATGTTTAGAAAAAAAAATCACGCTGAGCATTTTGAACTGAACCCAGAATTCTCTTATGAATAAACAGCACTGATGGAATAGGCATTATGTAGTAAGGGTTATAGTGAAAAGATCATGCTTCTCCGCCTAATTTTAAGAAGTTTAGCCTCAAAAGCATGACAATTTTAGATATATTTTCCTGATCTGCAAAAATGTCTGTCTTACATTCAAAACTCTAATACTGTTACATTTTACTCTAATTTGTCCCAAAAGGAATGTTCACTTAGTCTTTAAACTGAGAAAGAGGTTCACTTTCCATTTCAAAGATGACAAGCACTGTTGACCTTCCCTTAAAGCAAATGTATTTTTTTCCTGGGGATCTCATGACTTCTGCCACGTGGACTAGAAAAAGATACATCATCTTCTTTAAGAGTTGCTTGACAAGTACTACTTGAATGCCCCACATGCTCCAAATCACATTTTCTGTTTCAAATCCAGTTCACTACATACAACACAGCCCTCCTTCATAATCTTACTATGGCCTTTAAAGTCCACAAAGCCTAGGACAGCATAAAGAAATTTTCTTCTCAGATGAAGATATAGGAATTGACAACTTTCACAAAGTCATTAAATGAGTTTCCATGGTTAGCCACTAAACTCTCTGTAATGTTGGTAAAAATGCATCCTCTTTTTTTTCTATTTGTTAGTTCTTCCATTATAAACTTCACAAGGTAAGATGTCTATAAGATGTCTATACATAATGTCCAAAATATTATAATTTGCGACTGGTTATTTGCAGGGCTGGGCTTCAAAAAATTTTCTGTTCTCTGCCTGGTTGCTGGGTAGACATGCCCACCATGGCCTAGTCGGCTTCCTGTACCACGGCCACCGGAGGAGGCGTTTTTGCTTTCCTCGAACCTCCGGGAGGGTGAAAACAGACTCCCCAGGCTCCAGACGCTCTGTGGAAGTTCTGGGAGGCCCATTTTTCGCCCTTTCCGGGTTCCAGAGGCCCTCTGGAAGCTGGGAAACAGGCCCATTTCCGGACTTCTAGAGCCTCTGGGAGGCCAGTTTTTTGCCATCCCAAGCCTCCGCGTGGGTGGTGCACTTACCTGGGATCCAAAATGGGATGCGTGGAGACTCCTGAGAGGGGTGGGGTGGGCGGGGCCAGCCAGTCATTGCAACTACCACTTCGGCAAACCACATGTAAAATTAACATCTGGTTAGCCCAAACCAGTGAGAACCAGTAGCAGCTTACCCCTGGTAATTTGTGCCTCCAGTGAGACCTCTGAATAGATTTGTTCTATGCTCAATTTTTTGGTCTGCAGTTTGCTTTTGTTATTTTTTGTTTTTTGGCAATCTATGGTATATTCATGGATTTTCTCCAACACAGAAGTGTTAATATTCTTTCTATCCTATTTCTTGAAGTCCATGTTTTGCTTCCATAATGTGTCACAAGGAAAAACATTGCCTGCATGATTCTGATCTTTATAGGCGTAAACACATCAAATCTGCCTATTTTTTCCAAGTTCTTCACTGCTTCTCTACCAAGTGCAAATCTGTGGTGTTATTTCTTGATTATTGGTTCCTTCACTATTGATAGCTTCTGCCTTTAGGACCAATGTTCTACTGTTTCAATATTATTGTTCATTCTAAAGTTGGATGCTGTTTAAGTTGTCATTAATTTGGTTTATTTATTTTTATTTATTTATTTCTGAGTTTTATATACCGCCCTTCTCCCGAAGGACTCAGGGCGGTGAACAGCCAACTAAAATACAAGTAGACAAAGTATAAATTATTTAAAAGAGAATTAAACACTAGACTGTCCCAAATCTAAAAACCCCAATTAAAATCAATAAAACTTCATACCCCGTCCCAAGTAATCTAAAAACCCCATTTAAAATCCCATTAGTCAGCTCAGGCCGGCCTGCTCGAAGAGCCAGGTCTTCAGGTCACGTCTGAAGGCCCTCAGGTCACTGGTCGTTCGTAATCCAGGGGGCATCCCATTCCAAAGGGCGGGTGCCCCCACAGAGAAGGCCCTATTCCTCGGGGTCACCAGACGACACATAGAAGGCGTCGTGACCCGGAGGAGACCCTCTCTGTGGGAGCGCACCGGTCGGTGGGAGACTACTGGCAGAATGCGGTCTTGTAAGTATCCTGGTCCGATGCCATGGAGCGCTTTAAAGACCAAAACCAGTACTTTAAAGCGAACCCGGAAGGCCACTGGCAACCAATGCAGCTCGCGCAGGAGGGGCGTCACGTGGGAGTATCTCGACGCCCTCGTAACCACCCGCGCGGCCGCATTTTGTACCAGTTGAAGCCTCCGGGTGCTCCCCGCAGGGAGCCCCATGTAGAGGGCATTACAGTAGTCCAGACGGGAGGTGACCAGGGCATGAGTGACTGTGCGTAAGGCGTCCCGATCAAGAAAGGGCCGCATCTGGCGTATCAGGCGAACCTGATAAAAAGCCCCCCTGGAGACGGCCGTAATATGATCTTCCAAAGACAGCCGTACATCCAGGAGGACACCAAGATTGCCGGCCCCTTCTGTGGGGGTCAAGATCTCATCCCCAATAGCCAGCGACGGAGTCAGCTGACTATATCGGGCTGCCGGAAACCACAGCCACTCGGTCTTGGAAGGGTTGAGTCGAAGCCTGTTCTCGCCCATCCAGTTCCGCACAGCCTCCAGGCAACGGGCCATAACCTCCACAGCATCGTTGGGGTGGCTTGGGGTGGAGATGTAAAGCTGAGTGTCATCAGCATAAAGATGGCATTTCACCCCAAAACCACGGATGATCTCTCCCAGCGGCTTCACATAGATGTTGAACAGAAGAGGGGAGAGGACCGACCCCTGAGGCACCCCACACATGAGGGGCCTAGGGGTGGACCTCTCCCCCCTGTCAACACCAATTGCGAGCGGTCCGAGAGGAAGGACGAGAACCACCGCAAGACGGTGCCCCCAATTCCCAACCCCTCCAACCGCCGCAATAGGATACTATGGTCAATAGTATCAAAAGCCGCTGACAGATCTAAGAGGACCAGGACAGAGGAATAACCTCTGTCACGGGCCCTCCAGAGATCATCTACCAACGCGACCAATGCTGTTTCGGTACTGTGCCCGGGCCTGAAGCCCGATTGGAACGGGTCTAAATATTTAGACCCGATTGGAACGGGTCTAAATATATAAGTATTCCTCCAGATACTGAGGGAGCTGACACCACACTCTCAACAACCTTCGCCACAAAGGGAAGGTTGGAGACAGGACGATAGTTATTCAAAAGAGCCGGGTCCAGGGAAGGCTTCTTGAGGAGGGGCCGCACCACCGCCATTTTCAGGGTGGTCGGAAGCGCCCCCTCCGTCAACGAAGCGTTGACAATCCCCTGGAGCCAGCCTCGTGTCACCTCTCTGGAGGTAGAAACCAACCAGGAAGGGCACGGGTCCAATAAACATGTGGTGGCATTCAGCCTCCCCAGTAGTCTGTCCACACCCTCGGCGTAATATAAATAATTTAATATAAATTAAATATAAAGATTATATTTAATCTTAGGACTTTTTTTCACAATGTTCCTAAACTTTCATTACTAGAACTTCCAGATCATTTGCATTTTCAGCTTCCAAGGGGCCATTAACATAATGAAGGTAATTTTAATTTTAAAAACACATTTACCCTCTTCCAATCCAGTTTCCCTCAAAATATATTGAGCAAAGCATATAGATTGAATAAATAAGGGGAGAAGATACAGCCTTAATCTTGCCTGTTTTACCATGTTCCATTTTAACTCTTGACTTCTTGACCTGTGAATTGATTTCATATGAGGAAAATGAAATGTTTTATGATTGTTACTTTCCTAAGCACATTCCACAATTTGATGTGCTTTTAAATATGCCAAATACTTGATATATAAAAAGTGAAGCATTCTTTTTTTTTCTGCCAGATTTTAAAAGTGGTAGCTGAAACTGATAAATACATGTAGATGATTGTATTTTAATATATTGGCATGCATATGAAAATGTTGATACACTACAAATCGGCAAAATTAGGGAGGATTATATATCCTCACAATCTTGACCTCATACATCATAAAGGGATTCTGGAATGTTTGAGTAATCAAATTTTAATACAGCAATGCCTGTAACATATGGAAATGCTTGCAAAAACTATCATGAGACATCACTGCTCTGGTTCTTGATAGTCTCCATATCCTGATTTAATTAGTTCAGTAGCTGCAAATGACATATAATGATGCATAAGAGGCCCCTACACCCCTAAAAAATAGATTAGTATAATGTCTCTTGCTGACAGGTCAACTATCAACACACCAATGCATAAGTAAGATTTTAAATGAAGCAAGCACAAAAACAAAGCATAGCTGCCAATACTGTGCTGTTCATGGCACTGATGAGTCATGCCATTTGACCAAGAGACTAAGACTAAGCATACCAAAACTGGTGTTCAGCAGTCTTGAAAGTTTCACCACATAAACATCATGTACTTCATAAAAGCCTGCATGTATCAATCCTTTTCAGTATCTCTAATTAGCTAAGAGTTTTTGACTGGAAGTTATCTGACCGTGCCCTACAGTCTTGCTGTACTTAAAAGCCATTTCTTATAAAAAGGGAATGTGTTCTATTTCCTTCTTCTTATATTTATATGAATCATTCTAAGACAACTTTACAAGAACTGAGATAATACACTTAAGGCCATATTAATTACAAAGGAGGCAGTTGCTAGGTTGTGAAATGATTCACCCTGAAATGTTTTTATTTAAACTTTGATGGCACAATGTACAATTGTATCTGTAGAAGGAAAGAATCTTATTTGAAACATTTTGGCTGTCACTTTTTCAAACTCACATCTATAAACAGGAAAACTTAAAAAAATATTTTACTAAAACATAACCCCTCTAATACAACATTCTGATTCATACATAAGGGCCAATGAGGATGTATCAGCAAGTTTTTAAAACAAAACCAGGACAGAAAAAGTTCTGCTTCACTATTGTTCTTTAGTATTCAAGCAATATACCATCAGGAAACAGCATAAAACCATCAAGATTAGTCATGACCACTAGTCCAATTCTCTGTTAATAAGCTGCTAGCTAGACATACCATGTACTGCATATTACCCACATTTATTCAGTAAAATATGCTTATTAAAATCATATTGGTTTAAAATTAAGTAGCAGAGGTGTTTTTATTTACTGGCCACCAAATCAATGAATGATTCAATTATTAAAATACTCCCAAAGCTTGTTACAAATCAGTAAATCATTAAAAATCAACTGTGGTTTTGAGGATTTCAGTTACAATTTATATATAACAGTTTCACTCTTCCAATAGCCCAAGCTGGGAAGACTATTTTATGAATCTTTAGAAGTCGTTTAAATAATAAATGCTGAAAAGTTGAAAATTTAACCAGTGGGCGGGAATAAAGGATTATTCTGAACAAGCAGAGGAAGCAGAAGTATTAATGAAAGAGACATCAAATATATGCATATTTTTATCATTGGAGCAAATGACACAGCAATTTATGGTGCTTCTTTTTACACTGTGGATACATTAGCCACAGCCCACCTATTTCAATTCTTATCTGCCTTGAGGAATCTCATTTTGTTGGTTCATTCCACCCACGCCCATTGATATATTTTTATCCAGTTTATTTTTAATTTTAATGTTTCTACTTTTAATGCTTATGGTTTTAATGGTTTTAATGGTCTAATTGTTTATATTCTTATTTATAAAGTAGTAAGCCATCCAGAGTGGCTTGACAGTGAGACGGAACAGTATATAAATTTAATAAATAAATAAAAAATCTAAACAATACATGTAAACAATAAATATAATGATAGACGATTTATTTAGAGGCTTATACTGAGCTCTTTAATAATATCCCCAAACTACACCATTTAATTTGATTGTTTTAATCAAGGAACAAATACTATTAATTATTCTGATGACCAGTCTTAACAGAATCTGATCTGAAAAGTTGTAAATCAGAAATTCTGGCTGCTACTCAGCCCATATTACAGTATACCACATCTGAATGGAATACAGTAAACCACTGGAACACAAAAAGAAATAGAGTATTTGGACTCCTGACAGGCCCAGACAAAGGGCAAATAGTGACTTGGTTGATTTTACAGATAATTTATGGCAGGATTTGAATATGGGTAGTATAATATTAGGCGCAGAGAACAGGATCATACATTAAGTTGCAGTTCAGAAGATTTATTGCTCAAGCTTATACACAAGAATCTAGTTAACTAAAGTTCAATATTCAGTAAAAGAAAATAATTACATGAAATTATTGCATCAAATAAAGAAAGATTTGGAACAATATGAGAAATTACAATTATCATTATTAGGGACAGTCACTGTGATTAAAATGAATATTTTACCCAAATTATTATACTTATTTCAAACAATCCCCATAAAATTAGATAATTTTTTTTTTATGGAACTGGATAAAACTATGTTAAAATTTATATAGTCAGGAAAGAAAGCCAGAATAAAATTAATAGCATTACAGGACAGTAGAAGTAGAGGTGACTTTGGACTCCAGACTGGGAATTCCATTATAATGCGGCAGCATTGATATGGATTAAGGAATGGATATATTTGAGTAATAAAAGGATATTAACTGGTGGGCCATGATTTACAGATGGGGTGGCACGCCTTTCTATGGGAAAAGAAAAGTAAGACGCAAACATATTTTTATAGACATTATATGAGAGATTCATTGATACAGATTTGGAATAAAATTAGGAAAAAAATTATATGAAATTACCTGCCTGGTTATCTACCATGGAAGCGATGATATACCCCAATACATTGGATTTGGGCAAAATGGTCAGATACAAAGAAATATTAGATAAACAAGGAAAATTATAAACAAATCAGGAATTAAAAGAGCAAGGTATAATCATAGACTGATGGCCATATCTTCAATTACAAAACAGCTACAAAAAAGACGTAGAAGAATTTGGAATTCATACTGAACTGCAACAATTAGATAAAATCTTAATTGGCCCCGAAGAAAAATTCATAACAAGAATGTACAATTAATTATTAAAAGTTGCATTGGAAGAGGAAGTTGTAAAAGGTTGCATGATAGCATGGGCAAAAAATATTAGACATAATATAGATTTAGCAGATTGGGAAAAAATTGGGAACAAAAATTATACATTAACAAGATCAACGGCCTATAAAGAAAATATGTACAAGATGTTTTATCGTTGGCATTTTGCCACCAATGAGATTGTATCCTAACATGAATCCGACATACTAGAAATGCAAACGGAACTAAGGTATTTTCTATCATATGTGGTGGTCATGCCCAGAAGCATAAAAATAGTGGACCAAAAGATGGAGTTGAATACAAGAGATAATGGAAGATCGAACAGAATTTAAACTGCTCACACCAGAGTTGTTTCTGTTGGGAATAATTAAAGAGAAATATAGGAAGATGATTAAATACATTTTATTACATATTTTGACAGCAACAAGGATAGTATATGCACAATGTTGGGAACAAAATAACACAGCCTCGGAGAAATTAATAATTCAAAAAATTCTAAATTGTGCTGAAATGGATAAATTGATGTTAAAATTAAAAGATAAAGAAGAGTCGGAGTGTTACAAAATTTGGGATAATTGGTATAAATGGTTGAACAATAGAAATAAGGATAAAGGAGATTTTAAAAATTATAGATAAAGGTATATGAATGTATATAAAGGTATATAAATGTAGATATTTACATGAGATTGGTTTGTATAATAATTTATATAATAATGATGACACAGTACTGTTAAAATTAAGATCAATATGTATACAAGGTAAAAAAGAACAATAAAAATTATTGTCAAAAAACCCCACTAAAGTTCAATACTAAATTGGCGCCAAATAATTCAAGAGGTGCTGGACTTATACCATTTGTGGGAACATAATGATGCCAAGCTAATGATGCACTTAACTCCGCCCCCAGCTCTGCCTGTTCTTCTCCTACATATAGCCCTTTAAAGCTAGATCTCTCAGTAGCGTTTAATAACATCAACTACAATATTTTCCTGTGTTGTCTAGGAAGGAAACCATTCTGCTCCATTAGTTCCCAAGTAGCTGATTTCAGGTGTTTATGAAAAAAAAAGTTCAGCATTCGGATATCTCTATACAGGGTGTTCCCGGGTTTGATTCTCTCTCAACCTAAATTGCTTAAGATCCACACAAAGCACAGGTCAGTTAACATACTGCACAAACTGCAGAATATGTAATCAAAGTTAAAATCATGAAGCATGTAGAACAGCAACCTTGTTGAAGGAGAGTTAGCATGACTTCTAGTGGTAGGTTCTACCTCATTAAACTGCTTAAGTTCTTTGAAAGTGTCAAAAACATGCAGATGTAGGTAATCCAATTGATACCTGAATTTCAAATTTCAAATATCAAAATTTCAAAAAGCTTTCAACAAAGTTTCTCTACAAAGACTTGAGAAGTTGGAATAGTCATGGGATTACAGAAGTGGTCCTCCAATAGACTGGTAACTTATTGAGCAACGAAAAACAAAAAGAAGAAATAAATGGGCATTTACACAATAGAAGCAAGAAGTGGGATGTTCTTTCTACTTCTATCCAGTAAATTAAGAAAAGTTTCAGAGGAAATAAAATTATTTAAAGGATGATATGGGCATTTTTATGATCACTTGTTTTATGCTTCCAATACATACAGAGTATTATTGAGGTTCTCTTCTACCTAGATATCTGGCAGGATAGAACACAGAAACAAGCATTCTTCATAGGAGATAAGAATAGTCTCTTCTTTTAGCACCTCTGGAACTTTATTAAAACTATAGGTAATCCTCACTTAACGTTAACAATGGTGAGATTGAAATACCCATCACTAAGCACTAAGTGCAGTGTCACATAACCATGCTGCTTAGTGATGGCAGTTCTGACACTTCCAGCAGTCCCCAATTACCATCACCATAGTTAAACAAATCACCATTGGACATTAAACAAGGATCTCATTGTGGCTCTGACTTCCAACTTCCTGCTACCTTCCCCACTTACTCTGCTTGGTCAGGGAAATCACAATTACATGACTACAAAAAACAGCAATGTTGGAAATGTGTACCTGTTGTTGAAGTCCCAGATCACAACTGCATAACTGCAGAGCCAGAACTGAGGACCAGTCATTAACTACCACTTATTTAGCACTGTTGTATATCCAAACGGTTGCAGAATGAAAGGTCATTAACTGAGGACCATCTGTTTTTGAACTCAACAGTCTTCAAGGAATAATACTGTTGTCTTAGTGAGATCAGGCACTATGATCTATTGTTGCTTATTACTACTTCATTGGTATTTATTATGTATAAATAGTTGGTTCATTACATAGAATCAATTGCAACTGAAACAACAAAAATTAAATATTGTTTGCAGATACTTTTTATTGGGATATCTTCTTTGCTTTCAGTTGTGATTTTAATGTTTTATGCCTATCGGATTGTAAACTGCCATTAAGTATTCAGACTAGGTGGAAAACAGATAATAAGATTTGTAGCGTGCATTACAAGGAGCTGCCTTTGAAGAAATATGGGTGCTTCCAGTGCTCATTTGGATGAAAATGAAGTGCTCATTCGCTAAATGAACATGACATGTTTAACAGTAAAACTGCTGTCTACTGTTTTGTTTCCACTACAATTCAAAGTGCTGTTTTAAAATATTATATGGCTTGGTATCCGGGCCACATTCACCTTGCCATGTGCAATCTAAAGATGCTAAAGATCTATGCAACTATGCTAAAGATTAGAATCACACGAGCCATGGTATTTCTTGTGACACTCTATGGAAGCAAAAGTTCATCTTTAACAAACAGGATAGGAAGAATATTGACACCTTTGAACACTGAAGTTGGAGAAGACTCGAGTCTACTGTGGATAGCCAGGAAAACTGACAGATGCATTGGGTGATCACCCAGCTCTCCAGAAAAGGCTCTAATGCTGGGAAAGGAAAAGAAGAAGATGACCAACAACTAAATGGGTGGATTGAATTACGATGGCAATCAATGCACATTGCGAGACCTGAAAGAGCAAGATAAGGATTGACATGGAGAAAATCTATGCGGTTGCTAGGAGTCTAAATGGACTTAGTCCATAATCAATAATCAATCAACGCTAAAAGTTTCCATTCCCTGGAAATAAGGGTAGTGAAACCTTGACACACCTTCCCAATGGCTTTCCTTTCCCACCCCCCAACACTGTATCACTCAAGATATAGAATGCCTTCACCTTCTAGTGTCCAAAATGATGTTTCACAGAATGAATAGATGCACTGATGGCAATGGGCTGACTTAATTAAGGTAGATCAATAATGATTTTAAACACTGTATTCTGTTTTGCAAGCCATATGATTCATTTAGGGAGAGAACGCTCTGTATAACTGTATAAATAAACTCAAGTCATTCTTACCATGAAAGTATATATGACCAAAAACAGAAACATTAATTTTAGGCCTAGAGAAACTTTTTTCACTTGGCTGCACAAGGAAACTCAACATCTCTGTCTAGATAAACCAGAAATATTTTCCCTCAACATCCTCCCTCTACTGCCAATATGCTACACAAATCAACATAGTGATTTCTGGGTAGATTCAATTGTTTTAAAGGGAGGGGTTGCTATTGCTTTAACTGGTTGCCTTATTTGCAAGCATACTTTAACTGAAATACAGCTGTAATTTTCTTTTCACTTGTGATATATACAATATATATATATATATAATATCTTGTCACAATTATGTATAGATATAGATATATAATATATTCCTATGAAAAGCCATTTCATTATTTTTTTGCATTCCTTTTCCTATTTAGAGCTGCAACATGTTTGTGTTTTGCATAAGTTATCTGTAGGCTTTTAATAAAGATAACAAAAAAGGTTTAGCAAAGGTCACTGCTAAACCTTCATATATCAAAATCAGCCATGGAAGTATCCATTAGCTTTGGCCCCAGTAGCCAGCTATAAATTAGCAAAACAGCATCTGTGACCATGTTGGCAATCACTAACAACCACAAATATTATTCCATAAAATTAGAAGAAGAGCAGATACAACTCTGCAACCTTTGCTTTAATATTGGAGTGGAGTGGCATGCTCTGCTTCGTAACAGATGATTTCAGCTTTATTAAATATTCTGAATTTAGAAGGGCTGGGTATTATTTTGTAGTAAATCCAGTTTTGTAACATTGTATTTCATGAATAATACTACTATTACATTCATTTGGAAAATAAGTCATGATCCAGTCTGACTGATGACTGCATAAGAAACTACATTGTACATAAGGTTTACTTTGCAGTTAAAAGCCATGCAGTATAGGGAGTGCTCAACTTACGACCATAATGGTGGCAAAAATTTCCATTCCTAAGCAAGACAGTTTTTAAGAACATTTTGACCCATCTTACCACAGCTGTTAAGTAAATCACTGCAGCTGTTAAATTAGTTAACATGGTTGTTAAGTGAATCTGGTTTCCCTTTTGATTTTGCTTGTCAGAAGGTCACAAAAGGTAATCACATGACAACCATCATAAATATATGCCAATTTCCAAGTGTTTGAAATTTGATCATGTGACCATAGGCGTGCTGTAATGATCATAAATGTGAAAAATGGTCATAAGAAATTTTTTTCAATGCCATTGTAATTTCAAGCTGTCACTAAATGAATTGTTGTAAATATAGGACTACTTGTATTACCATTAACACAAGTGAAATTGTTCCAGAAGTCCTTGCTACAATGATGGCTGCACATAAATACAACTATACCTTTTCTAATGCCATATACAATTTATAATACTATCCTATACTTACTACCCAAAAGAAAAAATATATAAAATCAGTCTAATTTCATTCCCAAATGAAAAAAAATGAAAGCTTTATCTAGGTTTCTGACCGTTATGTTCACTTCAGTTCTTAAACAAAACTTGCAATACAAGAATTATGATAGAGTAATAAACATTAAATATGTGTTAATTCTAATCTAAGAAAGGATTCTTACAATCTTTTAACATTTAATAAATATTAGAAGGGTACAAGAACACCAATACAAAATAAGACACACAGACCTGAGCCTATAATTTGGCAAATTATAAATTACTGTAAATTATTAATTTAATCATGTTATTGGAGATATATTACTCTTATCAATAGAAGACCAATATAAAATTAAAGCAGGTTTATAATACCATCTAAAACAATGTAGCATTTGCCATATGGAATAAGGTATGGTCCAAAGGACAACAAAGCCTTTGCCTTGTATCCAAATTTAGTTTTATATGCATAATTCACTTGTTAACCCAGATATATTGTTATTCTCAAAGTGTTTCTGGACATCATTCAAAATATTGATCATGACCAATTGTTGTTTGGGGCTTATACGAGCCTAGTTGACTCCTAGAAGAGAGCATTACATAAAGTAAGAAATAAGTTAATTATTAAAGTTAATCAATGGACTTGCGAAGACACATTTTAATAGCTTTTTATTCAACTAAGAAATAAGAAACAATAACTATGTAACTGGGGTTTAAAAAAATCAGTATGACCAGAACATGACAGCCAAAAATTAGGGCTTTCTGTAGTTATCTTGTAGTTATCCGTACTTTTTATGCTCAGATCTGATAGTCCTACGTCTACACAAATTGAATTAACAAATAACTGTCCATCATTTATAATGAATTCTATTTCTGCTTTAAAAAAATTAAGTTTAATTTTCTTATATACAAAACCCTCCCTTCTTTCCATATCTGTATGTCAACCTCTCCTTGTTATTCCATTTTAGGCTAATAAACCCATTTTTACTGAATTAAGATAAAAAGGTCCTTTCATTAAAACAAAAATTATGTTACCAATAGCAACTCAGTTGAAGCAGTTTTTTCCTCATAATTTGACTCATCAATAAAAACAAAATGTTATTTCATCTATACAAATACAGCCATGTATGCCAAGTTAAAGATAGCTGACAATTCAACTGAAAGGTTACAAGAGGTTACAAGAGGGCATGTTTACTTTGAAGATTATTTTGAAAGGAAGCTAACACAACCTTCTCCTCTCAAAAAAATAATTGGAGTAAGAAACTACTATAAATCATTGCTGATATGGTATTTTTTTGATCCTCTCAAAAAAATAATTGGAGTAAGAAACTACATAAATCATTGCTGATATGGTATTTTGGCTTCACCATTATAATTCAATAACTATCTCACTTAAACATATTTGCTTTGTAATCTTCAAAAAAGTAATACAATTGTCAAAGAACAAGATATTCAGGATCATGTTTTATTAGTTTAATTTGGCTATATATTAACTCAAATATTCTGCTGCAGCTTTTGGTAAAGATCTCTAATCAAACAATACCAACACAAAACATTGTCATAGAAATACATTTAGCACTTGAGTGCTGATCATAGAAATATATTCCATGAATATTTGCCTAACTTTCCTGTTATTTTCTTTTGCCTAGGCAAGCAGGCTGATTTCAGCCTTGTGTAGTTTACTTCTCTTTTATCAGCAACAGAAGTCATCAATATATTTTAAATTTAAAGAAGAAATCCCTATTCAGAATCAATTTCAGGGCATATTTATTTGTGGTTGCACACCCAAACTCTTTTGAATTTTTAGCAATGTTTATGCCCAAAGCACCATTTCTAAACATATTCCCCAATACCACAACTCATTACCTCAAGAAAAAAAAAAGATTATATAGGAATATAATCCTTAAGGAACCTGCAATGATTTCCCCACTTTAGAAGTAAATTATTTCAGAGAAATGTTGGATTAGTTAAGCTTTAAATCCCAGCTCTAAACTATACCCATCCAAATAAAATACAGGACCTGAAATAAAAGGGTGAATCAAATAGAGTAGGATCTTCAAGCACATACTCAACAACCTACAGATATGAGCTACATTCTTCCTGAAAATAGTGTTTTGCTGCCATCAAGAACCCTTCAAACAATGAACAAGAATGTATCTTAGGATTCTATTTTACCTAGTTTATACTAAAGCTTTTCTGCCTGTATCAACCAAATTAAAAAGAACATGTCAACATGCTCATCTCCTAAATTGAACATTAATAATGAACGAAGTTGAATATATGTGTCCCAGGATAATGTCTACTGAGATTCTCAGTCATCCAGGTCATGGTTGTTCCCAAAGGTGCTTTTTCAAAAGGCAACTGTACTTTTTGGGTTTTGTTTGAAGATGTTTCACTTTCTCAACTTTGACTGAATAGTGGGGCATGGAAGGATTTATATTCCTTGTAGACAGCTGGTCATTTGCATTCTTTTAGTGAGTCATTAAGGTCACCTGGAGATTTATGTTTCATCAGGGTCACCTGAGTGAAGCCTTCTTGGAATTGTTGAAAGGACTGTGTTGTAGATTGGAGATAGATGATGTTGTATTCTCCTCCCCTGCTGTTGAGAAACGGCTGCTCAATTTTAACATAAATGGCTTCTTTTACCCCTCTTTCAAACCAGCAATCCACTCTGTTCAAAATGTGGACTTTGCTGTCTTCAAAAGAGTGGCCTATGTCTTTTAAGTGAAGATGGAATGCTGAATCTAGTCCTGATGGGTTTGTTCTCATATGTTGTGCCATGTGTTTATGATCTCGGAATAATGTTGCAGGATCCAATAATCTGGGTCACTGGGACCAGAGGTCTTCTGAGATTTCAGACTCATGTTGAAGCCCATCTTCAGGGAACCACTTTCTAGCAGAAGTTCCAGTGACCAACCCAGATTGGATCCTAGAACATTAATTCACACACAAACAAAAAAAAAAACCCCACAGGACAGCTTCATTTAAATACTCCCTTAAAAAGGCACCTGAAAATCTTGTCAGAATTAGGGTTGTATCCACACTTTAAAAATACAATGAATATTGTATTTATATCACAGAATTTTAAGATTAAAATTGCTTCAATTTCCTGCTTCAATCTCAGATAATATAGTAAGAGTGATAACTCATTTAAATATATTTACAAATGCCTAAGTTCAGGACAAGATTAAATGGCATTCTCTACAAAGCATGGTACCTTGCTTATTCTTTTTTTTATACACATTATTGATACAAATGTAATAAAATCCAAGCAGGATCCATTTCTAACTTTCATAAACAAAAATAAAAAATATTTACATACAGTTTATTATATTGAGGGGGCTGTAAAGAACAACTTAGTACGTGATGAAGCTACAGTGTTATACCGCAAACTATAACTGTAAATCATAATATTACAAATTCAAAAACTGTAAATTACAACATTACAAATACCTTAAAAATACCAAAATGATAATTCTAGAGCAACAGTAAATAATAGTGTTATCAGGAACACTCAACTTGGCTACACATATCTTGCTTGTTCTGTCAAACTAACACATTAAAAAAATACCAACAATACCAGCTAATTTCAGCATGTATAATCAAGTCAACAGCTAAATTAAATAGGCATGTTCTAAAGCTGTACCATTGCAAAAACATTTCTTAATCTATCCCAACCAGTTTCCATCAGTAGTTTGACCCCACCCTCCTATTGTTGCTGCTTTAAGTAAAAGGTCACTTAGTTTTATCATATGACTCTCATAGGTGCTACTCCCTAACTCTTATCTTTCTAAATCCCCCCAGTCTTTATAAGTATGCCATAAAAACAAATTCAGCACAGCTTATTCCAGTATCAAAGCATTAAATATAATGCACTGTTCTAAGAAGCTGTATGGATGAAAGCCTATTAAACTATAACATATTTTCCACTGTAATTTTTGCTCAAATTATCTCTGATGAAGATTCGCATTCCCAAATCCAAACCATACCAAAATATTTCTATTTGCATCTAAGACTGCAACTTACAAAACTTTTTTTGAGAGTTATCTCACTGAACTGAGAATTACTTCTTAAATATACATCCTTAAGTTCGCAGAGCTAATTGTTTCAATAGTGAGAAGAAAATCAGTGTTGAGGTAAAATGAAGACTATGACAAAGAAAAGTATCAATTACAACTACAGAATACCTTGCCTCTGAGGTGCAAGAAGATTGCTAGTTCCCCAAGAGGTAGCCTGAATTCTCACTTAGGGAAGCAAGACTACAGGCTTATGGTTAAATGATACAGGGGGTAGTTAAAAGATACAACAAATTTTGCATGTTTCTAATCAACGTTGGTATTGAATGAGCCATCTGTATGTTTCCTGGAAAATCTCAGACACACGGGGGTTCCAGGACAGTCCTGAGTTCTCCAATTGATCCCACCATATTCAGTCCTACATAACGAGGCCAATCTCTACACATACAAGTGATCTTACATTAAGTGTCAAGTCTAAAGCTTCATGTCCCCGTTTCTTCAAAAGAGGGACAAGGCAGGCAAACCCCAAAGAGCGCTATAAAGCCAAGCGCCATAAAGCCAAACGCCTTTTGTCTTCGCCACCCTGGGAATCTCTAACCTCCACGATTAGACGATTCGTTTTGGGGGGATGCCACACCCACGAAAGATTCAGAATGACAACAGCCCCAAGGACGGGAGGGTAATCCAGAGCAAGCAGCTCCTGACCTTGCTCATCGCAAAGGAGCTACGCAGGAAGCTCCGGTCCAGCCAGGCGAAGATACCAAGCTGGTCTTCTCCAAAGCGTTAAGAACAATTAGGGTTTAAAAAAGAAAAAAAAAATCCTCAGCCCCACCCCATGCCCAAGAAAACGAAGCCTCGGTCCCTACAGGCAGCAGCATCTCCACGCCACGAAGCTTAAAAATCTGCACCAAACCACGGGATAGCAAACTATGATAGCTCAACGCTATCCATAAGAGGGGGGGGGGGGACATCGTGCGTGGGGATAGGCTCAGAATCGGGGGCGGAGGGAGCATCGATCTTTCTTCTTTGCAGGCATTTTTTTCGTACGTGACCCTGTGACAAACCACCCTCGTAAAGGCAGCATTTCAGCCAGCTCTTGCAGACCAAATGGCTCTCCCTCCCGCTTCCCAGGTTGCGTGGGACACGTTCTCGTGCCATGGCACTTTTCATAAAAAAAAGGATGATCAGCCAGTTTCTGGTCCCGCTGGATTCCCGCTGGAAGCGGCGAAGCAGCCCTGGAGCAACCCCTTTCCCTTCGCTTCCCCTTCCCCAAACTCCGGCTGGGCAGAAAGAGCCGGGCGGGACGGGGGCGCTCCGGAGCCTCTCTCACCGCGATGACGTTGACGAAGGTGGTCTTGCCCGAGTACTGCAGCCCGACCAGCGTCAGCTCCATCTCTTCCTTCCAGAAAAGCGACCGGAACCAGTCCAGCAGCCGAGACAACAAGGCCAGCATGGTGGCAGCGACAGCAGCCCAGCCCCGCGTCTCTCCCTTGCGTCCGCCTCGCCGGCTCCACTCGTTCCGCTTCGCTTTTCCGTCACCACGACACCGACTCCCGGCGGCTGCAGCTGTTCCCCTCTGGCTCTTCGCGTCCGTGGGTCATATGACGGCTTGGCGTGCCGTAGGACAAGAACGGCTCCCGTCCCTACGGCTTCCACCGGGATGGCCTCACAGCGGCCTCTACCGGCAGCGGGGTGGCGCCACATACGTGGAAGACTAAAGGAGGCGGAGAGGCGAGAGGGACGGACAAGAACAGCTTCCTGATCTCTCCACCTGATAGATAGCCAAGGCAACAAAAGGAGAGGCGGGCAGAGCTGGGGAGG
The DNA here is from genome assembly GCA_023653725.1 of Bungarus multicinctus. Classification (NCBI taxonomy): domain Eukaryota; kingdom Metazoa; phylum Chordata; class Lepidosauria; order Squamata; family Elapidae; genus Bungarus; species Bungarus multicinctus. Next base: position 48,318,398 of record CM042834.1, on the reverse strand, counting down.
CAGACCTGATCTGGGTTAAAGATTTTCTGCTCTTTCCCACTCTTGGGTGCAATTCCTGGCTAGCCCCGATCAGGAAGAAATTTGAGCCAGAATTCACTTTGAAGTGAATGTTATTTTGTTTGTGGCCTTTGCGTCAGTTTTGACCTGTGACTGCCTGGACAAGTCCCGGCGGTTTCTTGGCAAGAGTTTGGAAATGATTTGCCAATTGCCTGCTTCCTAGGACTTATTATTTATTTAGTGTATGGCATATCATACATGGACTAGCAATATATATATATATATAAACATTTCATCTAGATTATGAAAACACAATAAAATATAAATGTTAAGGTCTGTGTCCAGTGTCTAGGGCCATCTAACCATTGAAACAGTGTGTTTATATTTTTTAAAAAATTGCATCCTGGACCAGTATATGCCTTGAACTTACAGCTGGTCACTATGTTGATTTACAATTTGATGCAAGACACTGCAGTCACATTGAGGGGAAGATACTATGCCCCGTTTATCCTGAGAGTCTTGGCAGATGCTGTGTGAGGTGCAAATTAGCGATTGTCCATTGCTAACTTGGTAGTTCAAAGCCTGGCACCTGTTTTGTGGGGTCATTTATATGTCTTCCTATATCTCGGCGTTCAATGAATCCTGAATAGGATTTGTATCTCATATTTGGGAAACAATGCTAAAGTTGTTAGGCAGATGTTGTGCAAGTACCAGTGGGGATTTCTTGGATTTGAGTCTTCCGACTGATAAATGAGGAAGGTTGGCAGCTTCTATAGGAGTGAATTATTCATAATTTTTCTTTATTCCTTCACTAGTGCGTCTTGACTTCATAAAACTGATGGTCCTGCATGGCTCAGAATACAAAGCCAGTAAATTGGAGTGGATTTAATTCCTAGGGCTGAGAGAAAATGACTGGGCCAAAGCCATCCAGCTGGCTTTGTGCTTATAGCAGGACTAAAATTCATGGTCCCCCAAGTTTCTAACTATTAAATTGCAGTGTTAATTGACTATTTTGTTTGATTGCACTGTTTCCATTTCAGGATTTCAGGTTTCGGGTTTTTCATCGGCCGAGGGCCCAGGGGAGGGGAGGGGGGGTTGCGGTGGTTATTAAGGAGGATCAGTGTCTAAGGGAAGCCACTGTGTCTCAGACGACCGGGTGTGAGCTCCTTTTCGTGAAGTTCGGTCCCAGGGTTCAGGTAGGCCTGTTGGTCACATACCTGGCTCCCTGCTATGCGGCAGCGGCCCTGCTTGAGCTCCTTGAGGTCATAGCTGGTGTTGTGGAGCGACGGAATAACTCAGGCAGAGACCAGGTCAAGGCTTTCAGCTTAACTCTTTATTTACAGGCAAGAGGGTTACCGCTACTGCTGCGCTAACACGGCAGCCAGCTGGAGCGGCAACAGCTGATGCCGTTTGACAGCCGCCTTTTATAGCCGGCTGTCAAACGGCTCCAGCCAATGGGAGAGGTCCGTGCTTCCCGCTGGAAGCACAGACCTGAGTGAAGACTCAGTCCATACACAACACTCCTCTCTCCCAGTGAGGAGCATGCGTAGTCCTTCAGATACGCTGGACGCCTGCGAATTCGTCCGGATCTTCTAGGCTCCGTCAAAAATGGCGTCGGGTTGCAGTCTGGTGCCTTCTGCATGTCTTCGGGCGACGGAGAGGCTGCCGGGCTGTCTGGAGCTGGGTCTGCACCTTGGTCAGCTTCCCCATCTGGTAGGTCATCGTTCCCGGTGGGTTGGAAACTGGTTTCGTCGAATGGTGTGGTTGTTTCTGCAGGGGGCTCATCTGGATGACCTCTGGGTGCGGTGCTCCAACGCTTCCTCAGGTGGTCCACGTGACGCCGCCAGGTCCGTCCATCAGGTAACTGGACTCTATAAGACTTGGGACCAGTTACTGCTATCACAAGCCCTGGTAACCATAGTGGTTGCCCAGCAAAATTTCTGACAAACACCTTGTCATTTATCAGGAACCCTCTATCTTGGCTGTTTGACCCAAGGGGAAGCAAAGGGGCATAATTTGGGTGCAGCCTGTCCAAAGTGGTCCTCAGCCGGCGTCCCATTAATATTTCGGCTGGTGACCTATTAGTTGAGGCACAGGGTGTAGTATGTTGGCTCAATAGGTATTGGGCTAGCCTGGCATGCCAGTTGATTGGACCCAATCTTTGTAGCACTTCTTTGGCAGATCTAACTGCCCTCTCAGCCAGCCCATTGCTGGCAGGATGAAAAGGGGCCAATAATATGTGCCTGATGCCCAAACTTGCTAGAAACATCTCAAATTCACAGGAGGTGAATTGGGGGCCATTGTCGGATACGACAGAATCAGGAAGGCCATGAGTGGCAAACATCCTAGTCAGTGCTTTGCTGACTGCTTCCGTAGTGGTGGAGTGCATTAGAGTTAATTCCACCCATTTTGAATATGAATCTACTACCACCAGGAAAGTGCGCCCATGGAAGGGGCCTGCTAAGTCTATGTGTATTCTGGACCAGGGGCTGCCTGCTTCCTCCCAGGTCCTAGGGGTGGTTGCTGGTGGTAATGCCCTGGTGGCCTGGCACGCCTGGCAAGAATTTACCCATTTAGAGATTTGGGCATCCATGCCTGGCCACCATACGTAGCTGCAAGCTAGGGCCTTCATTCTCACAATCCCTGGGTGGCCCTCATGCAGCACCTTCAGAATCGAGGTTTGCAATTTGTGGGGAATGACTACTCTGGTTCCCCATAGTAAACAGCCTTGCAAGGAGGAAAGTTCCTGCTGGCGTAATTTGTAGGGTAGGAAGTCTGAAGGATAAGGGGCCGTAGGCCACCCCCTCCCTACCCAGTCCAGGACTTGGGATATTACCTGGTCCTTGGCTGAATGGGCAGCGATGTCAGCAGCAGTGACTGGAAGCTTGAGTTCGTTGATAAGAAAGACTGTGGTTGCAGGTGCTGGGTCCACGACTGGCATTGGCAGGGGACAGCGGCTGAGTGCATCAGCATGGGAAAGGCTTTTCCCGGATCGATGGATTAGAGTGTAGGAATACGCAGCCAGAAAAACCGTCCATCTGGTCATCCTTGGGGACAAAATCTGGGGAGTCTGTTTAGTGCCGGATAAAATACCTAACAGTGGCTTGTGGTCAGTAATGAGTTCGAAATGATGCCCGTAGAGGAATTCATGGAACTTCTTCACTGAAGCCACTGCAGCCAAGGCCTCCTTGTCAATCTGGCTATAGTTGCGTTCAGTGGAAGATAGTGTCCTTGAAAAGAAAGCTATAGGTGCTTCTGCACCATTGGGCAGTCTGTGGCTCAGGACAGCCCCAATTCCGAATGGAGAAGCATCGGCTGCTAGAATGAGTGGTAAGTCTTTATTGAATTGGATTAAGACGGCCTTTGAAGTTAACAATGACTTGACTTGTTTGAAAGCAATAGTTTCCCTTGGTCCCCAGTGCCATGGTGAGTTCTTGTCTAAAAGTCTATGAAGGGGCTCGGCAACAGAAGCTTTATGGGGCAGGAACGAAGCGTAGAAATTCAAGAGGCCCAGGAAAGCTTGAAGCTCAGTTTTGTTAGTAGGAGTAGGCGCATCGTGAATGGCCTTGTCCTTTGACTCAGTCGGGTGAATACCCTTGGCATCAATCTTGTAACCTAAGAATTCCACTTGTGGAGTGGCTATGGTACATTTTTCCCTTTTTAGTTTGAGACCAGATTGTCTAAAACGGTCAAGTACACCTCTGACCCTTTGTAGTAATTGTTGTAGATTGGTAGCGGATACCAGAATATCATCAAAGTAAGGCACAACGCCTGGCAACCCTTGCAGGATTCGTTCCATAAGGGACTGGAAAATTCCAGGGGCCACACTAACTCCGAATTGTAGGCATGTGCATTTGAAAGCCCCTCTGTGGGTTACTATTGTTTGCAGTTCAGCAGTTTCATCATCAACAGGAAACTGTTGATACGCCTGGGACATGTCCAACTTTGCAAAAATGGAACCAGGCTCAAGGGAATGGAGTAAATGTTGTACCACAGGGACTGGGTACACACTAACTTGTAAATATTTGTTTATGGACGACTTGTAGTCTGAGCAGATCCTCAAGCTTCCATCCTTTTTTAACGGTGTTACTATGGGGGTTTCCCACTTTGAGAAGTCTGTAGGTTTCAGTACGCCCTGCTTGATTAATTTGTCAAGTTCCTTGTCTAGTTTAGAACGAATTGCAAAAGGAACTCTGCGGGGCTTCAAACGAATTGGTACTGCCTGGGAGTCTGCCCTGAAGGATATTGGGGTTCCCACGTAGCAGCCTAGGCCCTCACTGAATACGTCTGCATAGTCCCTGAACAGGGATTCAACTTCTGAATTGGTAATTGCGTGGATTCCCCCTATGTGGAGGCCCAGGGCTGGGAACCAATCTAGTCCCAATAGGCTTGGGAGGACGCCATCCACTATCACTAGAGGCAAGTGACCCTTAAACCCTTGAAAATGGACAAGGAACTTGCCTTTTCCGATGACAGGGATGGTTCTGCCTTGGTAGTCCCGAAGTGTTAGATTGCAGGCTGGAATTTTCTGTCTTGACATTCTGGGGAGTAGCTTCTTTAAGGTGTCCCATGAGATGATGGATAATGCAGAGCCGGTGTCAACCTCCATTCTGCAGGGTCTATCTTCTATAGAAACAGTGACACTAATTTTGTTAGATTTATTAATTTTTTGTATTTTAAACTGATAGCATGTGAAACTGTCCTCAATTTGTCTGGGGTATTGAATGAGCTTCTGTGGCCTTTGTGGCTGGTTGAAGGTTTTCCCTGCCTGACAAATTTTGGCCAGATGGCCTTTCTTTTGACACCTTAAACATATGGCATTCCTGAATCTGCAGGATGCCCTGAGGTGATTTCCCCCGCAGCTTAAGCATAAGGTTTGTAAATGTGGGGTTTGACTTATACCTTGCCTGAACTCTTTTTTATTTGCGTTGGGCTGTCTGAGGCGGTTTACCTCAGTAGCCTCTTCTGGGCCATTTTCTGTGGAGGCTTCCTCAAAATATACTGTTGGATTTTCTAGTCTGCTGGGTTTTCCCTGAATTTCAGCTGCTGAGAGTGCTGACAGCTCAGCAGCCTGGGATTCCTCTATGGCTTGCTTTAGGGTTAGATCCCCTTTGGCTAATAAACGTCTTTGTAACTTGGGGTCTCTAACGCCACAAACCAGCTGATCGAGCAGCATATCGTCCAGGTAATCTCTGAACCCGCAATGCAAGGCAGCTGTTCTCAGTGCTGCCATATAATCATTAATTGTTTCCCCCTCTGTTTGGATGCGCCTTCTGAAAGCATGGCGCCTAGCAATTCTGGAAGGCTTAGGGGAGTAGTGTTTTGAGAGAATTTCTTGCAGTTCCTCCCAAGGGATAGTCTTTATAGATCTAGGGGCCAGTAATGCTGATGCGGTATCAAAAACCGTGGCTCCGCAAAAGCTTAGGAAGTAAGATTTCTTCCTATGCTCAGAAATTTCTGACAGGTCTAAAGCATCTAAAAAGCAGTCAAACCGGTTCTTGTATGACTCCCACGTCTCAGCGGTCGGTCTGAAGGGCGGGAATGCAGGATTCGTAGTCATCTTCTGTCAGCTGTGAAGTTTTTCCTCAGGCAAGTTAGAGACGGCGCTTCGCGGCTAGAGTCAGCAACTCTGTAGCGATTTCAGCTCTCAGCTAGTGATTTCGCTCCTTTCTTTCTCTTCCTTGCCTGGCTTGCCTTTATTAGTATCCCATCCTCGTCGCCAGTGTTGTGGAGCGACGGAATAACTCAGGCAGAGACCAGGTCAAGGCTTTCAGCTTAACTCTTTATTTACAGGCAAGAGGGTTACCGCGACTGCCACGCTAACACGGCAGCCAGCTGGAGCGGCAACAGCTGATGCCGTTTGACAGCTGCCTTTTATAGCCGGCTGTCAAATGGCTCCAGCCAATGGGAGAGGTCCGTGCTTCCCGCTGGAAGCACGGACCTGAGTGAAGACTCAGTCCATACACAACAGCTGGCATGGCAGTTGGGACCCCCAGGCTTATGGTCATGGGGGATTTCAACTTGCCCTCTGCCGGCGGTGCCTCGGGGATTGCTCAAGAGTTCGTGGCTTCCATGACAGGCCATGGGCCTGACCCAATTAATTCAGGACCCTACTCACGTGGGAGGTCACACCTTGGATTTGGTTTTTGTCTCTGATCAGTGGCAGAGTGATCTGGGTATATTTGGAGGACGTGGACAGGATACTGGGGGGGCTCAATGCCACCACTTGTTTGTTGGACCCTTGTCCCTCCTGGCTGGTTTTGGCCACTCGGGAGGTGACATGAGGCTGGTTCCAGGGTATTATAAACGCTTCCTTGAGAGAGGGGCTGTTACCCGCCACCTTGAAAGAGGTGGTGGTGCAGCCCCTCCTCAAGAGACCGTCCCTGGACCCAGTATTGTTATCAAATTATCGTCCTGTCTCCAACCTTCGCTTTGTTGCGAAGGTTGTTGAGAGTGTGGTGGCACGTCAGCTCTCGCAGTACCTGGATGAAGCGAGTTATCTCAACCCCCTCCAATCGGGTTTCAGGCCCGGGCACAGCACGGATACAGCGTTGGTCGTGTTGGTGGATGATCTCTGGAGGGCTCGGGACAGGAGTTGTTCCTCTGTCCTGGTCCTGTTAGATCTCTCAGCGGCTTTTGATACTGTCGACCACAGTATCTTATTGCGGCGGTTGGAGGGGTTGGGGGTGGGAGGCACCGTGTTGCGGTGGTTCGCCTCCTTCCTCTCCGACCGTTCGCAATTTGTGTTGACAGGGGGGCAGAGATCAGCCCCGAGGCTCCTACTGTGTGGGGTGCCTCAGGGGTCGGTGCTCTCGCCCCTGCTGTTTAACATTTATGTGAAGCCGCTGGGTGAGATCATCCGTGGCTTTGGGGTGGAGTTCCATCAGTACGCTGATGATACTCAGCTGTACATCTTCACCCCGGGCCACCCCAATGAAGCCGTCGAAGTGATGACCCGGTGCCTGGAGGCCGTGCGGAGTTGGATGGGTCGTAACAGGCTTCGTCTCAACCCGACCAAAACCGAGTGGCTGTGGTTTCCTGCGCCCTGATTACAGCCAGCTTATTCCTTCGCTGGCTGTGGGGGGAGAGGTTTTGACCCCCGTGGAAAGGGCGCGCAATCTGGGTGTTCTCCTGGATGTACGGCTGTCCTTAGAAGAACACATTGCAGCCGTCGCCAGGGGGGCTTTTTATCAGATTCGTCTGATTCACCAGTTGCAGCCCTTTCTGGCGCACTTCGCACAGTCACTTCCGCCCTCGTTATCTCCCGCCTGGACTATTGCAATGCTCTCTACATGGGGCTCCCCTTGAAGAGTCTCCGGAGGTTGCAGTTGGTCCAGAATGCAGCCGCGTGGATGATTGTTGGTGCCCCTCAGAGCTCCCACGTAACACCGCTTCTCCGCAGGCTGCACTGGCTTCCTGTGGCTTTCCAGATTCGATTCAAGGTGGTACTGATGGTATTTAAAGTGCTCCATGGCTCGGGACCTGGGTACTTACGGGACCGCCTACTGCCATCATCAATCTCCCGCCGCCCAGTACGCTCCCACAGGGTTGCCCTGCTTGGGGTGCCGCCGCCCGATTGTTGTCGGCTGACGGCCCCAAGAGTTCGGGCTTTCTCTGTGGGAGCTCCCTCCCTATGGAATGATCTCCCCCCAGAGATACGGGCCATGACGGATATCCTGACCTTCCGGCGCGCAGTGAAAACCCTATTTTTTAGACAGGCTGGCCTGGCCCAGTAATTGGGTTCAGGTTTTAAATTTAATGGGGTTTTAATGGTTAATTTTATATTCTTAACTTTTAACTTAATCCCTGATTTTATACTTCTAAATTTTCAATTGGATGGGATACAGCCGGACCAACGTATTTAATATATTTTTAAACTGTATTTAAAGTATATTTATTCTTGTTGTTAGTTATGTGTTTTTTAGTAGGCTGTACACCGCCCCGAGTCCCTTTTTGGGAGAGGGAGCGGTATAAAAGTTTGATAAATAAATAAATTTGATGTGCTTGATACATGATACATTCTGCCTTTGAAATGATTTTTGTTTGTTTGTTTAATGTAGGATATATACTGAAACATCACTGGTTTTCCCCAAACATTCTGTGGTCTTTTGCAGACAAGAGATTGCATGCAGGACATGGTGTTTACTTTAAAACAGTGGTGATCAGCAGATGGAGGACAAGTTGTCAGTGTTTTGCGATGATCAGATTACTCTGTATGCATGCTTATTGGTATCTCACACAAACTCACAGACAAAGCAGTTGGACTAAGAAGCCAGCTGAATCCAGAGAGTTTTCTGAAGGTACTTAGAAATTTTCCTCAGAGAATCAAAGAATGTATCCCACTGTATTCTTTGTCGCTAGGAAGTTAGATGAGATTGCGCCCAAGCAACTGCTTTTTAGTGCCAGGTACTTGGGCTTCCTTGAAACGTACAGCAATATAATGGTAGAAAATAAATCAAGTGAATATCACCACAGGAAAATACTGTAGGAATAGAAGCAGCAAAGCATTTCTTCTACTACATTCTTACTACAATTGAAGACTGGTACCCAGCAACCTTTATGGGAGTTACCAGTGCTATTTTGGGAAAGACGGGATGAAGATTGCCCTTTGGGCCACTGTGACATATGTCTACAACCCTTTGCAGAATGTATTTGTTCAGAGTTAGATGGGAAATCTAGATTAAATAATACTTTGTGACTCAAAGTAACATTATTTTGATCTTGTAACAATCCAGGAACCAGATAGGTTTATCTGTGACAGGAGTTATGCCATCTATAAGCTGGAGCCACTGGTCCATCTATTTTCTTTAAAGGTGTGTGAATGGATTGTAGAGGTGGTTAAAGCTTTCTTAAGAAGTACTGCCTATTAAAAAGGGGGAGTGTCTTGATCAAGTTGTGTTAGACAACTTCTGCCCAGTCCTGAATTTATTTTAGGAGAAGATTATGGATATGCTGATGGAGTTTCAACTAAAGAGATCCTAAACAAAATGGATCTGAATACTTCCCAGTCAGGAGGAACTAAACAGGACTGATGGATTCAATCAAGCTTGTACCCAATATCCCTGTTTTAACTGATCCAATTTATTCAATCCCAGTCACTAAATTAGTTTTGGAGAATGTGGGAGGACATCTGTGACTTCCTGGATCTGAGTCCTCTTGGATTGAGATCTCCTTTGGATCATTAAGTGGAAAGTCTTGACCATATGACTTCCAGTGAGCCTTTGGAGACTGGAAAATATTTGCAACTGTGACTCATGCCCTCTTTGTTTTGTGCTTAGGCTATCTTTGAAAACAACTTGAAAATGCAGATAATACAAAATGCAGTGGTCTGGTTCTTAACAGTGACAATAAGATTCAATTGCCAATAAACTTCTAAACTCAGTTCAAGATGGTGGTTGCAACCTATAAAGCTGTACAAAGCTCTTGGAGGGACTTCCTCACTAAATGTAGCTTGTCCTGAAAAAAGAGAATATTTGTAGCTCAAAGTTGAACTGTGGAGTCCTTGGTATTCTCTGAATTTGATTGTTTTCTGGTAGACATTTCATTACCAAACTAGATAACCATCAGTGCACTGGTGATGTCACCTAGTTTGGTAATAAAACGTAAACCAAAACAAAAACCTTAACCAAGTTCAGAGAACACCAAGGACCCCACAATAACTTATCCTGTGCATCTCTACTGACAGTCCTTCCAATGCATGGTGGGAACATGCTTTCTTGGTGTCAACCTTCACACTGTGGAATAATATACCTCTTGAAAAGGCCCGTCAGTCCTGTTCCCTCCATTCCTGTGTGTTTTGGGGGTAAATGCACTTGATGGCAAATTGAATTCTGTGGGTTTGGTTATACTGTACTATTTTCTATTATCTATTGTATTTATTTTTATCTGTTTCATAAAAATGTAAACCACTCTGGTCTTTTTGTGCTCTATTATATATTTATGTAAATAAATAGCACAAAAGCAAAATGGTCTGAGGAGAGAGGATTAAAAAAAAGAGATCACATCCTTTAAAAAACATAACAATTTTTACACTAATCTAAATCTCATTTGCAAGAACTGGTGGAAATAGTCTTTCTTCCCTCCTTTGGAAGCTAGGTTAAAGAACCATGACTGAGTTGACAGAATATGAAAAGAAATGTTCCACTGAAGAGTGAATGTCTTTTTTCCAAGTAAACATGGCCAATATTAACATGTTTGATAAATGATAAGGCAGGACTTCACAGTGATCAGTCACTGTGGCTTTCATTCTAATCCCATTTAGTATTCTGCCACTGAGCTTTATTTGCTTTTAACATAACCATAAACATAACTATAAAAACTCCTTTTTCTTGTTTTCCTTGTCTAAATAGGAATACATATAGTAGAATCTAGATTGCAAAATCTAGATTGCAGCCTCTGGCTTATCTTCCTTGGGCTAGGCAGCTATGCATATTTGGGTCTCAACTGTGCTTGAATGGAAATCCAAGAGCTGCAGTCTAGAAAGTTAAAAAAGTCCCCAACGCAAGCAATAGAAAACCATGCCTGTATTTTGGCCAAGAAAAATATTTAATTTATATTTTGCTTTTCTGCTTACTATGAAGTCAACTGCAGCTGCTGTCAACTTAAAACAGGTTTAAGACTTGGAAGGAAAAGGAAGAATTTTCTAAAATTGGCCATAAGTGACTGTCTGGAATCTAGAAAAAATATATTAAAATGTTCATACTCTTACTAAGGGCACTGAAAATCCAGCAATATGATAGATTATACATCTCAATATCAATTAAATTTAAATTAAGTTCCCATTCACATGATAATCCAATTGTAAAATATCTATATTAGAGTGAGTTTTAATCCTAGATCCTCACTGCCATTAAATGACAACACCTAGATGAACTTGGCTGATCTCAAAAAGCTAAGCAAGGTTGAAATGTTTATTATTTAGATTGAAACCATCAGGAAATGTGCCCAAAACTATAGTCTAGACCAGGGATGTCAAACTCGATTACATTGAGGGCCACATCAGAGTTGAGTTTGATCTCAGGGGGGTGGGGTGGGCAGGCCAGCTTAACATCACTTGTGTCGGTACCTATGATGGCCCAAGCACTCTGCCAGCGAAAACGGGCTCCCAAGCTCCATTTTCGGCTGCAACGGCCTCCTGCAACCCCCTGCCAGTGAAAATGTGCAGCCCACCCGAGCTCTGTTTTCACTGGCAGAGGATTACAGGAGGCCGTTGCAGCCGAAAATGGAGCTTGGGAGCCCATTTTCGCTAGCAGAGGCATGCAGGCCAGTCCTTCCAGGGCAGCTCCATGGGCCAGATCTAAGTACCCTGCAGGCCAGTTCCGGCCCACAAGCCTTGAGTTTGACACCCCTGGTCTAGATTAGGAAATAAATGAATAAATAAAAAGTACCATCCTGGGCTAGAAGACTGTTGCAAATCACTGAGTTGCAAAGGACAGCTGAGAAGATTTTAGGAAACTCGTTTCCCATTATTCAGGTTACTTCTTATAAGAGCTATGTGCTTAGAGCTCGAAGCATTGTTAGAGACCCCACAAACCCATTTCACAGTTTATTCTGTTGCTCTCCTCTGGGAGGAGGTTTCGAAGTATCCATAGTGGGACTACTAGATTCTGTAACAGCTTTGTTCCTTATGCCATCCATTTTGTAAATTCGCAGGAATCTTTTTTTCTCCATGTGTATACATTCAATTTAGACTGTAATGTTTCTTTGTGTCATAGATGTGTGTGTGTGTGTGTGTGTGTGTATGTGTAGGCATATGCATAATGGTTATCTTTTGAGAGCTGAATGCTACACAATTTCATTTTAATGTATGCTGATTAGTGTACATTTAATAGCAACAGCAATAGCACTTGCACTTATATATCGCTTCACAGTGCTTTACAGCCCTCTGTAGGCAGTTTACAGAGTCAGCTTAATGCCCCCAGCAATTTGGGTCCTCATTTTACCCACCTCAGAAGAGTGGAAGGCTGAGTCAACCTTTAAAGTGACAATAAATATTCCTATTCTATTCCATTCCATTCTACTTTGGTATTACTATGAAGATCCTACAAGGACCTGTCCAGGAACTCAACATTTTTTCGTGGCAAATCTGTTCAGGTTGGCAATGATACAGCCATCTCCAAAGTAATGACATGAAATACTTGAGTCTAATTCTGCAGAACTAGGAGGAACTGATCCGTTACTAGTACACTTATGTTTTTAGAGAATAAGAGCTCTTTTAAAATATTTGTTCTTTTGATAGGACAATAGTTTTCTATGCAAGTTGCAAACATTCAGGACGAAATATTCAGACGTGTGTGTGTGAGAGAGAGGGAGACAGAGACAGAGACAGAGAAGAATGCAAAACTGCTACATAATATAGTTTAGCCAAATGGAGCAACAATAGTAGTCACTGGGCAATTAGTAAGAACCAAGATCCAGATAACCTATTGCCAGTCTCTGTATTCATAGCTCTTTTTTTCTCATGATGCAGAAGGTGGACCCTGTGGTATGATGGGAATAACACAAAGAACAAAAAGAAAAAAGATGTGTCAAAATTTAACACTCAGAAATCACATATTGACTTGCAGCATATGATTAGTTTAATTTTGATGAATCTATGAGTGATATATAGATAGTCCTTGCTTAGTAACCCAATTAGGATTGGCAACTTCATCAAGAGGTATGGTCGCTCAGAAGAAAAATCACATGACTGTGATTGGCTTACAATATCATAATCATTAGGTGAATCACCGTGGTTATTAGGTGAGATATGGGATTGCAACTGTCATGCCCCTGTCGGAGTCTGAATCCGAGGAGGAAGACAAACAGTTGAAAGGGAGTGGGAGTGTGGTTCCATTGGCTGTGGAGAAAACTGGGGAAGGGCAAAGTCCGGCTGGGCAGAGCAGAAGAGAGGTAGAACAAGGGAGAGGGAGTTCAGAGGAAGACCCAGGCCCACTCCCTCTTCATCCTAGGGCATGCAGGGAGGAACAGAGAAGAGAGCAACATGGGTTGCATGGTTTATGGGGGAGGAAAGGGCCCTGATTCCCTTAATTAGGCACACCTGGGAAGAGAGTTTAAAAGAGATGCATGCTGAGAGAGTTTAAAAAAGATGTCTGCTGGGAACAAATGTGAGTTTATGTTCTGACCCATGCCCTTTTCCAACAAATCAAACACAATCCAAAGGGAACAAAATCTTTTAATATTTCTGCAAAATAATTAGCTGTGATAAGCATAAGCCTTGTCAAATTGTGCGAGACTGTCAAAAGATAATAGACAATAAATAATTTGCAGTACAAGAATCTTTAAATACAAACTCAAGATACTGGAATGTCCACGAGGCTGGAGGTTCAAAACGTCTTTGCCTTCTGCAAAGAATGTTCATTTCACAACTGGCTTTTATCCTCTTCAATGAGGGGCGATTACCTTGCAACTTTACTCCTGAGTCACCCGTGCTATTGTAGCTGCTCTTTCCTGTGAGCAATTCTGTGTGCATGTGCATTTGGCACAGGCTCCTCGGGAACCTTGTCATTGCTGCTGCCAGCCCCCACAAACTCTGAAGGCAGAAGTCCACTCCCTACTGGTCCTGGCCCCTCATCTGAGTCCTCACTCTCCTCAACTGGCCACACCTGCTGCCAGCTAACCACAACAGTTTATCTTGTGTTTACTTTGGTTATCTGCATTCCTGGTGTCTTTCCAACCATGTTGAGTTATTGCTGTGCCTTCACATCTGGAATTCTTGCTCCTGACCTACCAGACTAATTACCTCATTTTTCCTTACTTGGACTTATAGTTACAGTTTTTGTTGACTGTGCTTTGGACTTGATTCTCTGCAGCCAAGGGCTATTCCTGGGAGAGTTTTTCTCCAGCCAGAAGGTAATCAGGACATTGGGGGCAAAATTGGAGCTAATAAAGCAACTCTAACTGATTATCTGACTGTTGCCTTTGTCCATGCCCCGGGTCATCACAGCAACTTGCAATTTTACTTCTGTGTCCTCCATTAACTCTGCTCATTACAAGCCAGTTGGGAAGCACACATTTGGCAATCACATGACCGTGGGATGCTGCAACCATTGTAAATGTGCACTAGTTGCAGAAGTGCCCCAGTTATGATCACATGACACTTGTAAATGTAAAGATTAGTGGCAAAGCTTGTTTTTTCACCATTGTAATTTTCCACAGTCACTAATCAAAACAGTGGGTAAGTAAATTCTACCTGTACACCTTCCCTGAGGTCTTACATTGGAGAGCTAAAGCTGTTAATTTCTGACAATCTCTCACACTCCATGATTCCACCACCCTATAAAGGAAACTTTTTCATTTTCTGTAGCTTTACACCAGTGGTGGAATTCAATTTTTTTTACTACCGGTTCTGTGGGCGTGGCTTATTTGGTGGGTGTGGCTTGGTGGTCATGTGACTGTGGGCGTGGCTTGGTGGTCATGTGATTGGGTGGATGTGCCTTGGTGGCCTGTGACTGGGTAGACATTGCTTGGTGATCATGTGACTGGGTGGGCATGGCTTGATGGTCATGTGACTGAGTGGGCGTGGCCAACTTAATATCACTCAGGTCAAGGGTTGCCTTGCCTGGCCGCTCTCTTCCCAGTCATTCCTTCTTACACCCAACCTCAACTTATCTATAGTTCTGTAAAAATGTTGTTCACCTTTTTTTGACTTTATTATCTATATACTATAGATCAGGGGTCACCAACCTTTTGGACCTCAGGGACCACCAAACTCATAATTTTGAATCCCAGGGACCACTAACCAGTTCTGTGGGCATAGCCTAATTTGTGGGTGTGGCTTGATGGTCATGTGATTGGCTGGGCATGGCTTGTATGTAAATATTATAAATATTTATATAAATATTGAATTTTTTATAAAAAAGAGCAACTTTTACTCAAAATCAGGCAAAGCAGGCAGGCAAATTGAGTTGCTCACAGAATCACAGATTCATTCAGATATCTATCAGCCATTGGCTAGCTCAGTCTGTCACATAAAATTTGCTTGCAAACAAACTCATAAAATTTGCTAGCAAGCAAATTCTCAAAATTAACTCACAATACACCATGTATGTAAATATTGATTTTTTTTATAAAAAAAGAACAACTTTTATCCAAAATCAAACAAAGCAGGCAGGCAGATTGAGTTGCTCACAGAATCATTCAGTGATCTATCTATCTGCCATCAGCTAACTCAGTCTGTCATATAAAATTTGTTTGCCGTGAGTCTGCACTGAATAATAGAATTTTCAGTCCTAAGGAAAGTTTGGCTGTGCTTAAAAGCAGAGCCAAAGATCTAAAGGCTAGCTAGAAAGCAAGAAATCCAATCATTTCCTGCTTTAGCTAATCTAAATCTCCCAGCACAGCAGAACAGCTGATGGTTGGAAAAATAGCAATTTAGCAGGCAAGTTTGCCAGGTAAGGAGTGAGTGGGTGGGGAGGGTTCCCGCAGGCCTTGTGTTTCTGTGCAGCCTGGATTAATTGCTTTGAGGGGGTGCTCTGGAGTTGAGATTTCTCTGCGGCCCACCAAAATTTTCTTACAGATCAGCAGTGGGCCGCGGCACACCGGATGGCGACCACTGCTATAGGTGTATTTTCATGGACCACTGACAGGAGAAAATGGCTCACATGCTTTGTCCAAGTGTGTGATAGGCAAGAGGCTTTTAAGGGGCTGCCAGAAAGAAAGGGTGGGGGGGAGAAAGAAAGGCAAACAAGAAGCAATGGATGGAAACTGAACAATGAGAGAAGCAACCTAGAACTAAGGAGAAACTTCCTGATAGTAAGAACAATTAACCAGTGGACCTGCTTGTCCACAGAAATTCTGGGTGCTCAATCACTGGAAATTTTTAAAAGATTGGACAGCCATTTCTCTGAAATGGTAAAGGGTTCCCCCTAGAGTCCCTTCTAAGTGTTATTCTGTTATTCTGACACCTTTCCCAGAACCTCTACTCAGAGTTTGGCATCCTCAATTTTCCTGCCTGAGCAGGGGCTTGGACTGCAAGACCTCCAAAGTCCCTTTAAACACATATGTATTTAGGCTCTGGACTATAGACACTGAATGCATGTAAACCCTGAAAAATATGTGGTAGCCCTGGGCAAAAGAAAGGCAGTAGAATCACTCTAGGTGTAGGGACAGTGTAAAATATTAACACATGATAAATAATGAAACAATTAAAAATAATAGCACAGAGAAAACTTTTCTTTCTGTCTCTTTCTTTATCTCTTTCTTTCTCTCCCTTCCTTTCTTTCTTTCTCTCTCTCTCTCTCTCACTCACACACACACACACACCACACTCTCTCCCTATTTCTTTTTCTTTCTTTCTCTCCCTTTCTCTTTCTTTCTTGTTCTTTCTTTCTTCTTCTCTCTCTCTCTCACAGATACACACATCCCTGTCAGCCTTCATTCCTTCTCACTCCAGCCACTTTACTCACATGGGGAAACGAATCCAGCATTGGGAAAGTTTTGCAAGTTAACCAACACACATTTGCACAGCTCATTCAAACTTCTCTGTGGTTGGATTTCGTCCCCCCCCCCCCCTCCAGCCTTCATTCCCTCTCACAAGGGGAAGCGATATTTCTAGTGTCCATGAAAACTCCAGCCTTGGAGCAGTTTTGCAGTTAATGGACCACTGCTCTGCCCACAGCCATGTGTTTTCAAATGCTGATTGAAAATGCATGGCTAGGGCGGAGGAGCAATCCTCCTTTAAACTGGGGCAGCAAGCATCAGGCAGGCGGGGCAAGTGAATGAGTGGAAGCCAGGTGACCAGATTGGGGGCATGGCCAGCTAGATGTTGCTACGACCCACGCCAAATTCTTGCACGAATAGGTGAGAACCGGCTGAATACCACCTTCTGTTTTACACATTACTTAACTACCAGGAAGCAGTTTTGTTTTTATTGAGACTCATCCTATTGTGAATATCTAGCATTATTTATAAAACTTGGCCTATTTCTTTCTATGATGCATGAGAGCCAGTTTGGTCTAGTGGTTAAAGCACCAAGCAAGAAAGCAGAAACTTGTGAGTTCAAGTCCCACCTTAGCTATGAAAGCTGACTGGGTGACTTTGGGCCAGTCACTCTATCTCAGCCCAACTCACCTCACAGGATTGTTGTAGTAGGGCAAATAGGAGGAAGAAGGTGCATTGGTTATGTTCGCCACCTGGAGTTATTTCTAAAAATAACAAAGGCAGGCTACAAATAAAAAAAACAAACAAACCAGTGGTGGGATTCAATTTTTTTTATTACCGATTCTGTGAGCATGGCTTGGTGGGTGTGGCAGGGGAAGGATACTGTAAAATCTCCAGTCAGAGATGGTATTTGCTGGTTCTCCGAACTACTCAAAATTTCTGCCAGTGGTTCTCCAGAACTGGCCAGAACCTGCTGAATACCATCTCTGAAACAAACCTAACAATTCTAGCTCATTCTTCAAAGTATAACACAATGTGTACATTAAACCTTAGAAGATGTATTAATTTCAGGGATGGGATAAATGAGGACCAAGGGTTTTTTGTCATTCCTGTGTCTTTGTTTTGAACTATATTAAAATCAACAGTTTTAAGCAATGACAGTTTGAAGAGATTGCAAAAGCCACAAAAAAGCCTCCCAGAAGTCAGAAAATGCCTATTTTTATACAGAGTAGCAGCTTAGGCAAATGCACATATCGAACAACAAAACAAAAACCCTGGTGATATGTTGTAGATCAATGTTTTTCAGACTTTAAATTGTGCAGACTTTAACTCTCAGAATTCCGTAAGCATATAGCAAATGTCAACATTTCTGAATCCTTTATCATTTCTGACAGGGGTGGGTTTCTACCGGTTCTGTCCACCTCTGTAGAACCGGTAGCTCTGAAGAGCAGCAGACATAGAACCAGTTCTATGTCTGCTGATGTTTTTGTCCACCCACCCACCCGGGCTCTTACCTGACCTTTATTTCCTGATTTTTTTCAACTTCAGCTGCTGTGCGAGGCACAGTTGCAGTTAAAAAGCAGGAAAAAAAGGGCTTTTTGAAAGGCTGCTTCTCTGCACGCAGTGTGCTGATGATGATTTACAGGCGTGTGGCTGGCAGTGTGCAGGGAAGCACATTGTAAATCACTGAACCTCATAAATGACCAAACTGGTAGTTAACACTATCAGATCCCACCCCGATCTCTGAGCCAAGATATGCTGCCTAGGGAATTCTGCGACTTGAAGTCCACACATCTTAAAGTTGCCTAGTTTGGAAATCACTGCCCTAAATTAAACTTTAGCAGTGAGTTTGCTTGTATTTTACTTAAAGTTAGCCAAAGTTTGATTTAGACTTATAAATATGCATGAGTGAATTTCAGGATAAATGTTGTCTATGGTTGTAGATCCAAGCTGTTTTAAGTTTCTAGCAATGCCC
This sequence comes from Bungarus multicinctus, assembly GCA_023653725.1. Classification (NCBI taxonomy): domain Eukaryota; kingdom Metazoa; phylum Chordata; class Lepidosauria; order Squamata; family Elapidae; genus Bungarus; species Bungarus multicinctus. Next base: position 48,300,046 of record CM042834.1, on the reverse strand, counting down.
AAAGCATCATTTTTTAACATATTCCCCAACAGTTGAAAAAGAATTATCCAGCAGTTAAAACAAAAACATTAAAATGCAATTGTATGAATATTTATGAGTTAGTAGTCAAAGTGGGGCATGGATACAAATAAGTATACATACTATACATACTAGTGATTTAGTACAAGTTTATACAAATCTGTTCAGAAAGAAAGTTTACTAGATTCACTGAAACTTAGTCTCATTTAACATTTCTATTTGAAATTATTTTTCCAAAATAAATGATCAAATAAACTCTTGTGTTGCAAACAAATATTATTCTGCTCTAGGGAACAGTGAAATGAGAGTGATTTTGATTGGGAGCTTGCATATTTATTATTTTATCAGTCTAGCATAAAGTTGCAGAATAAATTATGCTAAAAGATATGTAGGAAGTTAGCACCCACCCTCTCCTAGAAAAATGAAATATCCTGGGAAATATTAAAAAGGCAGAATACTTCCCCTAAAAAGAGTAAAAACTCAGAAGCAGAAACTCACCTCAGAAGTAGAAGCTCATCCCCACCTTTGTTAATGGGTGGGCCTTTAAGGCCTGGGCCAGATTATTTTACATAACAAAGATCTCCAGGTAAAGCTATAGCAATTGCCCAAAGCCCTTTTCATTACATCATCATCCAGCAAGGCTCAACCAAACCTGGAACTCAGGACAACCTACAGAGTTGCATGTCCCCATGGGAGTCTGACAACCAATCAGAATACAAGCTCAAATTCAAATCCCAAAAGTGGGTATAAAACCGGGCACTCTCAGGCCTCCCCCTTCCTTCTCTTTTCACCTTGAAGCATGTTATCATCCTTTTCACTTTGGAGCTCCAAGCCATGTGGTCCTGTCCACCATTAAACCATCTTTCCAAACAGCCTCCATGTTTCCAGTGTCTTTTTCCCCACTTGGAACTGAACCCAGAAGGATAATTCTTCCAATAATTACTAATAAATTATGTCCACAAATTATGCTAGAAATCTCAGATTAGACCAACATTATTTTAACTATAAACTGTTTCATTGTTAACTGCTTTTTAACAAAGCTTTATCACTTACTATTTATACAAACTTGAATATTCTCTCCACACTGAATTTTTTCTCTTTTAAAAAGAGGCAAATTGTTCTGTTTATAAAACAGTAACCATAACAATGAATGTAAATCATATAAGTGACAATTTCATATCTGAATCTATCATCATCACATAAATATTGCTATTATGTACGTTGTGACAATTGTGTGATGAGAATATCCACATTTTTCCATTGGTTCACCATGGATTTGCATATGATACATGGGTAGGCTATTTGAGAAAAAAAAACCTCTCAGTGTATGTGCGTATGGATATTTTTATGTTTGTTTAAATGCTTCTCTTTTTCTAAAATTTTCTGATGAAAATTTTGTCAAGAGAGTTGACAACCAAACACTTATTTACTTATTTTATTAAATTTGTTTGCCACCCATCTCACCATGAGGTAACCATTGTAGACTATTAAAACATCAACCACAACTATAATAAATTAAAAAAAGATATCTCTGTTCAGAAGCTGATGGCACAAGTTATCTAACATAGATTTGTCTTTTGAAAACATTTTAAAAAAATACTTTAGTCCTCTCTGTGCTTAGGGCATCTGATCACAAAACTCTTGTGAGATAAGTAGACTAAAACTAGCCTAAATTCACCTAATATATGCCCTACTCGACTCTAGTGACTTGAAGCTATGGCATGTAAAACCTATGGCACTATCCTTTTGTTTCTATGATAATACCATGGAGCTTGCATGAGTCTACTGATTTTGTTTGGCTGCTTGGCTACTGCTCCAACATTTTTATGAAGCTGCCAGACTAAGCAGATACTTTTCATTGAAATTCTTGCCATTTGCTCCTGAGATTTCTCTCTCCCTCTTCAAATGAAAGCACTGTTGGGTTGTACCACACAGCTACAGGTGTTTTCTTTGTTAATGTGAAAGCAATGAACAAAACATAAAGGGAAGGAAAGAAGTTGCTGGGCAGAACACCAATTTTCCTGTCATTTTCCCAATTGCACTGTCCAGCCATCAGAAAATGTGTATCTGCCTTGACTCCAGAGTTTCATTCATACATCTATCCAAAATATAAGGAAGTCTCTTTCCACATTGGCTTCAAATCTGGTTATCCGAGCAAAGTGCAAAACATTTTTTGCATTTCTGATCATTTAAAACTCTTCTCCTGATGGCCACCAGATGGTATCTCTGTTCTAGGTTTAACAAAAAGTTCAGTTTTGTTTTAAGGAAATTACTGGACTCACAGATACTTTTCAGAGTTATCTTTAGCTGCCTGCAACCTAATTTTTATACAGTATTTGTATATGAAACTATGTCTCTGAAGTCAATTACAGTGATTTAATTTTTCATGGTTACTAAATGCATTTTTTTTTCATTTTTTTGTTTCCTTTTAGCAGAATAGCTACTGCAATCTGTAATTATTAATTATAAATAATAAATACTATTAAAATATCACACCTCCCTGACCCACAGAGTTCTTTTACCACCTTATAATATTAATCAGTTTAATTAAACAGTTACAGAAATATAATCTCCATGTCAATCTTATATTCATTCCTCAGACTACTGTATTTAGAGGAGAATGTATGTTTCATTTATTTAAAATCATTCCTCTTTTTTCCATAATGCCACTCAAAGAAATAAAATTTCTTGGACAATCCCTTGTTTCTGGTAGTGACTAGACACAGACCTGCTTCAACAAATTATTATCTTATAGATCCCAAGAACTATAAATTATATAACACATTTATGTTTCTCTATTTAGTTTTCATTCTACTTCATTATGGACTATTAATGTGCCTGAAATATAAATACAGAGCCATTCACAGTGAAGAGCCCATTTCTAAAACTAGGCCACAGCCTCAAGTTACATATCGCACCACTGTTATAACTCCATGGAATACTGTTTTGCAAGGAAAAAAAGGGCAGGTCCCCTCCTTTCAAATTTATTGGGAAATTTCCTAGGGAACAAGTGTCACTTAGTGCTGACAATGTTGGGCTACCAATATAACTTGGTTTAAAGCAGGGGTGGGATTCAAATTTTTTAACAACCAGTTCTGTGGGTGTGGCTAGGTGGACATGGATAGGTGGGTGTGGCCAAGTGACTGGATGAGTGTGGCTTCTTTTTTGCAGCACCCTCCCTCTATTTTTCAGGGCTTCAGGGGAGCATTTTTGCTCCCAGGAAGCTTCCTTTGGGCTCAGGAAGGCAAAGAATGGAGCCGGGGAGCACAGCTTCCCTCCCCCTGTGATCCCCCCTTTGCCTCCTGGGCCTCTGGGAAGCCTCCTGGGTGAAGCAGTAAGTCAGCAAGGGGGATCCCGGCACAGCTGATCATCAGAACAGCTGATCGTCAGGAGGGGGGAGAAATATCTTAAGGACTGACTGGGCAGGGAGGGGAGGGATGGGTGGAGAGGAGTGGGGCCAGCCAGGGCACAATTTGCTAGTTCTCCAAACTGCGCAGAATCATAACAACCAGTCCAAACTGGTAGAATCCCACCCCTGGTTTAAAGACAGTTTTCTATGTTTCTGTATTTTATCTTGTGAAACCATTGCCATCATTTGCCTGGAATGTATAAATACAGTGATTCTCATATTATAATGGGTATTCCAATCACCATTGGAAGAGCTGAAGGGCCAGGTTGAAGAGAGAGCTGTCTTTCTGATCGTCATGAGTTGACACTAACTTGATGGTACAGTACAGTTGGCATCGACTGGCTACCATTTGTTTAGTGATTGAAGTTACAATGTTATGACTGTTTTTCACACTTACGACCGTTGTAGCATCCCTATGATCTCATGATCCAAATTCAATTGCTTGGCAACTGGAATATATTCATGAATGCTGCAGTATCTGGGATCATGTGACCACATTTTGTGATCCTCTGAAAAGCAGCGACAAGGGGGAAGCCAGATTCACTTAATGACCATGTTACTAAGTGATTCATTTAACTACTGTGATTCATTTAACTACTGTGGCAAGAAAGGTCATAAAATGGGGGCAAGATTCACTTAACACTTTAACAGCAAAAAAGAAGCCACACTCACCCAGTCACATGGCCACACCCACCTATCCATTGTCTTGCATAGCAATGGAAATTTTGGACACAATTGTGATCGTAAGGCGAGGACTACCTGTACATAAGCAAGTAAACAATAGACATTATTATGCACCTTTATTTATTTATCTGTTTAGCATATTGCACATATATATGGACTAGTGATATATTTTAACATTTCATCTAAATTAATAAAACACAATAAAATATAAATATTAAAAAAATATGTTCAAATACCAATGTCTAGGTTGTTTAACCATTGAAGCGCAGCATTGTTTATATTTAAAAAAAATCAGATACTGGTATATGCCTCAGCTTTTGGCTGATCATGATGTGGTGTATAGTTTGACATGGGACCCCACAGTCACAATGAGGCTAGGATACTATGCCCCATTTATACAGCGATTCCTGGCACATGACATGTGAGGTGCGAATCCTATTCAAGATTATCCATTGCTGACGTGATAGTTCCAAGCCTGGTACTCTTTTTGTGGGGTCATTTATATGACTTTCATCTTGATAATTTATGTTAAATGTATCATGTATCTGGTATCCACAACCTATATCACTGAGGAAGAATTGCTACTGACCCAACTTTCAGTCCTGACATATTAAAAAAAGAAGTGGTTGGGGAGCAGTTACAGGTTTCACATCTGAGATGATCTCCAGTTTCAGTGGTTCATTTTGAATTTGAAACAGTTGTTTTGAGTTGAAAATTTTTTGATCTGACCAGTCTGTGATATTCTAAGTTTGAAACAGTCCCATTCAATTGAAAACCTCAAACAGCTGTTTCAGCTTTGAGATGTTTTGTTAGCCTATTTAGACAGCTTTAAATAAGTTCAAGATAGCTTTAGGCAAGATCTTGACAAGTTCTCTCCAAAAGGATCTTGACAGACTTGAAACTGGGCCCTATTCTAACAAAATGAAATTCAGTGTAGATAAAAGTAAGATTTTACACTTAGGCAAGAAAAGCCAACTATATAGCTACAGACTAGGTGAAACTTGACTTAATGCCAGTAACTGTGAGAGGAATCTTGAAGTCCTAGTGGACAATTACTTAAATATGAGTCAACAGTGTGTGGCAGCAATCAAAAAAGCCAATGCAATCCTAGGCTGTATTAATAGAGGGATAGAATTGAGGTCAAGTGAAGTTCTAGTTCTGCTTTATAAAGCCTCACATAGAATATTGCATCCAGTGCAGTATTCTACCACACATAGAATACTGCATCCAGTGCTGGTCACAATATAAAAAAGATGTTTCTTAGTATGATTTGATGTTGATTGTACCCTATGACTATCATTAAGTGTTGTACATTATGATTCTTGATTCTTAACAAATGTTCCTTCTTTATGTATACTGGGAGTATTTACACCAAAACAAATTCCTTGTGTGTCCAATCACACTTGGCCAATAAAGTATTCTATTCTATTCTATTCTATTCTATTCTATGTTGAGACCGTGGAAAGAGAAGGGTGATGAAAATGATTAGGGAACTGGAAGCTAAAACCTACAAAGAACAGTTACAGGAATTGTGTATGTCTAGTCTAATGAAAAGAAGGACTAGAATGACATGATAGTTCTAATATTTCAGGGGCTCCTACAAAGATGAACTATTTTCCAATGCACCAAAAGGCAATACAAGAAATAATGACTGGAAACTACATAACTAACAAGACAAGCAACCTAAAACTAAGGATAAATTTCCTAATGATGGAAGCAATCAACCAATGGAATAGCTTGCCTTCAGAAGTTGTGGGTGCTCCATCAAAAAGAGATTAAACAATCATTTGTCTGAAATAGTATAGGGTTTCCTGCTGGAGCATGAGGTTGGACTAGAAGACCTCTGTGGTCTCTTCCAACTCTATTATTCTATGATCTGTGTTCTATGCATTTAGTGTACAGGAAGCCAGCCTTATCTATGCCATTTTGTTATGAGATTCACCCTATACTTTTCTTGGGTTTTGAAAAGAGACTTTCTAATGTATTCAAAGAACACTTGCTATCTGTTGTACACAATTCCTCAGAATTAAGACTTCTTCACAGATAAGTGAATCAGACTTCAGTAGCAGAAAATGAGCAATTTTCTCACTGAGCAAATAATTCAAAGGAATTAAATTGAAAACATTAAACTTGTTTTGTTTTTATCTCATCTCTTTTATTGCTGAATTAAACAATAACCACAAATATAGAGAAAGCAATCAACTATTAATGGGAAAAAAACAGATAGCAGCAATCTATTGAAATCATGGTCTGACATTGACATAAGAAATATGTTTTCACCATCAGAGTTACATTAAAGTTATTTTGGCAGGTTCTTTTATAACTTTCTTTTTCGCTGCATGTTTGGGATTAAAGATTATTCACTACCATCGTGAGAAACCGGAAAGATGTTGCAGTGATTGTTCTATACTATATTCACAAGATATCAGTTAATGGGGAAAAATGGCCTAAGTTTGATCCCATCATCCTAAGCAAATAGCAAAAGAAACAAGGAAGTCAATGAAAATGTATATTATAATGTTCATAAATGTTCAGTCATTTATTCCGATTCTTTCCTCCAGTTCATTTACTCATCCATTGCTTTTTATATTTTTGATATCTTCTGGTATTTACCATCTGGATGTTATGAATCAACTATTAATACACTTTTCCAAAAGAAGGCCTTTGAGTAGCATGCTAAGAGTGCAGTCCAAAAGCTAATGGGAAAGAACTAGTGGTGGGATTCAAAATTTTTTACTACCATTTCTATGGGCGTGACCTGGTGGGTGTGGCATAGTTTGGTGAGCATGGCAGGGGAAGGATAGTGTAAAATCTCCATTCCCTCCCCACTCCTGTGAGAAGGTTATTGCAAAATCTCCATTCCCTCCCCACCCCACTAACCAGCTTTCCAGCTCCATTCTCCTGTGCAGGGCAACAAAAGAAGACCCAGCCGATCAGCTGGGACTCAGGAGGCAGAGAATATATGGGGATGGGGACAGTCAGAGGTAGTTTTTACCAGTTCTCCAAACTACTCAAAATTTCCGTTACTGGTTCTCCAGAACTGGTCAGAATCTGCTGAATACCACTTCTGGAAGGAACAGAATAATAGGTAAAATTGATTCAATTTACATTTAACGTTAATTAAAATTTTTAATTAAAACTTGCCTCCTGGAGTTGTGGATGCTGGAGTCACTGGAGGTTTTCAAAAATAGACTGGCAACCATTTGGCTGGAATGGTATAAGGCTCCAGAAGTAGAAGTTTGGACAGGAAAACTGCTGAGGTCCCTTCCAGCCCTATGATTCTATGGTCTATGGTCTATATTCTAAAATTAACTTTCTCTCTTTACCCTCCAATCCTGGGTTTAATCATGCTTCCTTTCTGTCACATTCTCTCCATTTGATAACGGATTTGGGTGTCATTGAGAGTTAGGGGATTTCACACAACCCAAGAACTTGTACACCTCTGACATATATTGTCTGTAGATTTTAAAATATGTTTACTGTATTTTGATAACTCTCCTTTTTTAAACCAGTCAGAGCATTTGTCTGTTAGCTGGGGAATATGGAGATAGGGTTTCTTTGTGGTGTGATTAGATCTCCAGTTGGGTTGGTTTCAGTTTGGCTTTTAATAGAACAGTATATATCAACTATTTCCAATGCGTATTCATATATACATATATCTACTGATTCATTCTGAGATGTGTTTAATATGTGTTTAATCTGTGACATAGTGAACTTTGTAATACTGATAGGATTGTATCTTATCTATTAAATGGGAAAGATCTTAAAAGATGGTTCAGACTGCATTAGTTTAGTTTAGTTTATTGTCATTACACCTCGTACAACAAAATCAAACACCATCTTCAAGTGCACATCATGACCATGACCATGAAAATAAACACAAACACACATCCTTCACCCTTCACACATTGAACTGGAAATTCCCGACACTACATCAACACTGCATTATACAGCAGAATTCAAAAGAGCTACTGCCCTGGGATAGAAGCTGTTTTTCAGCCTATTTGTCCTTGTTTTTATTATTCTGTATCGTCTGCCAGATAGTAATAGTTAAAAAAAAAAGGTTCCCAGGATGAGATGGATCTTTGAGAATGTTTTGAACTTTCTTAAGGCAGTGGGACCTATAACGCTCTTCCAAAGAGGGGAGTGGGCAACCAATGATCTTCTGGGCAATGACATTAACCCTCTGGAGTGCTTTCTTATGTGCCACTGTGCAAACCATACAGAGGTGCAGTATGTTAAAATGCCTCTATATGGAGCAGCGGTAGAAGGTCACCAGCAGTTTTTCATTCAGTTGTTGTTTTCTGAGAAGTGTCAGGTAGTATAATCTCTGCTAGGTCCTTTTGACCAGGGCTGCAATGTGGGCACCCCAGGTCAGATCCTCTGTTAGGGTAACACCCAGAAACTTAAAACTGGCCACTTGCTCCACTCGGATAAGCAAGGGCTGGATGTCTTGATATCCACTTGATAAGCAAGGGCTGGATGTCTGATCTGTTCCTTCTATAATCCACTATAAACTCCTTGGTCTTATTGGTATTGAGGACCAAGTTATTGTTGAAAGCAACCGGTCTACCTCATTTCGGTAGGCAGACTCATTCCCTCCTGGAGATGAGTCCCACTACTGTTGTATCATCTGCAAATTTAGCAATAGTATTACTAGCGTGAGTGGGAATGCAGTCATGCATATAAAGAGTATAGAGTAAGGGACTCATCACGCAATCCTGTGGTGTACCAGTGTTAAGAATAAGGGCTGAAGAGGTATGATTACCTAATCTGACCCTCTGTGAGCTGCCAGGAAATCCGTAATTCAAAGGCAGATTGAATAAGAAAGGCCAAGGTCCAGAAGTTTAGACACTAGTCTATGTGGAAGATTTGTGTTAAATGCAGAACTAAAATCCACAAAAAGCATCCTCACATAGCCTCCCCCCCACTGCTGTTCCAGATGAGTCAGAGCAGTGTGAAGAGTAATGACTATAGCGTCCTCTGTAGATCTATTAAATGTGAGGTGAATGATAGCAACATAAAAAGTTTATTGTTTGTCGATTAAATGAGAGACCTTGAAGAACATTTACATTTGTCTGCTTTCTGCCCTTTCCAGTGAGTTCCTGATGCTACGTTATGGTTTCTGGCTCTCCTTCTCTGTCTCCCCCATCATCCAGCAGAGGGAGCTGTGATCTCATGAAAACAGCCTCTTCTGTCAGAGTGGCTCAAAAGCTAATCAGGCCATCGCTGCAGGAAACGTGGTTTCCTCGTGATCTGGGGCCTCCTGTGCTGCTTAATGTAGCCAGCATGTGCCTGAACAAATCTTATCTCCCAGCTCACATAATAATCTAAAGCCAACCATTCTGGTCAATAGCTGCTAACAAATGATGAATGAACAGAGCAGGGAGCCTTTGAGCAGTTCCAACTTCCAGACCCAGGATATTATTTTTAAAACTAATGCCTCTAGGAGAGAGATGGTGGCAACCCAGATAAGGGGATAAGATTCTCGCACACACACATATACAAGTATCCCCTTGTACAACGAGCTACCTGTTAGCTTTCTCATATAACGATTTAATCACTGCAAACATGTTTTGAATGGAAAGAAATTAGTTTAAGCAGGAAGGGTTGTAGCAGAGATGGTATTCAGCAGGTTCTGACCAGTCCTGGAGAATCAGTAATGAACAGTAGTTCAGAGAACCAGCAAATACCATCTCTAACTGCCACACCTCCATCTATTGTCTGCCTTCTGAGTCCCAGCTGATTGGCTGGGTCTTCTTTTGTTGCCCTGCAAAGGAGAACAGAGCTGGAAAGCAGGTTAGTGGGGTGGGGAGGGAATGGGATTTCGCAGTATCCTTCCCCTGCCACACCCACCAAGCCATGCCCACCAAGCCACATCACGCCCTCCAAGCCACGCCCATGGAACCGGTAGTAAAAAATATTGAATCCCACCACTGGGTTGTAGGAAGTTAGCACCCATCCCTCTCCTAGAAAATTGAAATATCCTAGGAAATATTAAGAAGGCAGAATATTTCCCCTAAAAAGAGTAGAAACTCAAGAGCAGAAACACCTCAGAAGCAGAAGCTCACCCCCACCTTTGTTAATACTTTACATAACAAAGTTCTCCAGGTAAAGCTATAGAAATTGCCCAAAAGCCCTTTCAGTGCATCATCATCCAGCAAGGCTCAACCAAGCCTGGAACTCAGGACAGCCTACAGAGTTGCCCCTGCATGGCCCCATGGGAGTCTGACAACCAATCAGAATACAAGCTCCAATTCAAATCCCAATAAAAGTTATAAAACCCAGGCACTATCAGCATATCAGCCCTTCTTGATCTTTTCCTTCACCTTGAAGCATCTGATCATCCTTTTCACTTTGGAGCTCCAATCCATGTGGTCCTGTCCACTATTAAACCATATTCCCAAATACCCTCCATATTTCCAATGTCTTTTTCCCCACTTGGAACTGAACCCAGAAGGATAATTCTTCCAACAGGGTATTTATTAAAGCATAGCTGATCACTATAGTTTCAGGTGGTCTATGTTTATTTGTTTGGGTTACTTGCAAACAATCCCCTTTTCTCTAATATTGCAGTGCAACTGTATACTTCCCTTTTCTAATAGTAATTTTATTAAAATTGCAATTAAAAAGATAAAATAGTGCAGAAAGAAAAATTGAAAATGAAGTAAAGCATAAAGAAAAAGTAAAGAAATATATACCAGAATGACCTCCAACTTTATCACAAGTGTAAACAATTTTATTAACTTGTTGTCTATCTTTAAAATACAACAAATTTTCCTATGTTTCATCTCTTATCTATAAACAAACCATTTAATCCTGATTGGCAAAATCATTAAAAGCTACCAGAGATAACAATACAGTGCATTCAGAAAACATTCAGATCCCTCTCACTTTTGTCAATTTTGTTATGCTGCTACAGTTGTTGAAATTGAATTTTTTCCTCATTAATCTACACTTAGAACCTCCTACTGACAAAGTGAAAACAGAATTTTAGAAATGTCTGTAAATTTATGAAAAAGAAAAAACTGAAAAAATGACAAAAGTGAATGGAGTCTGAATACTTTCTGGATATGCTGCATATTAACCTTGGCCATGTAAACCAATTTTATATCCTTTTACTTGATCTTTAATCCCTTCTTCAACATTGCCAGGCCATTGTTTAACTCCCATGATCCTGATTTTCAATGTTCTATGACAGTTTCCCAGCCCCTTGAGCAATCCCTTGCTTCTTCCCTCACCTGGTAGCAGTCACTCACCTGCCTGCTGATCTTGGACTTGGAACTTCCTGCTGACTTTCTCTCTGGAAGCTTCCCATAAGTAAAATAAATGAGGAAGTTGGCATAAATTCAAGGGAGGGAGGGAGGATTTCAAATGTTCCCTAGCAATTTCCAAAAGAAAACTCAATGGGAAAGTTTTTAATTCTAAAATCTTATTTCAAATCCATCTGCAGTTGTAATTTTCCCAAATCAAAGTTCTAATTACCTTTTGCTTTTATTTCAGAAAAAAATAAGTCCTTTAAAAATTTAATTTTGTTAAGGATTGAAGAAAACTCATCTGGTGCTATAAAACTGGTTTGATCCATAGTCTCCTAATAGTTGTGAAGCAGTTAACAAGAAATTTACAAAAGTGATTAGAAAAGGAAACATGCAAACCCACTGATCTTTTTGATGGCACACTCATGGATTCTGCAAGATGCTTATTTCCTCATCTTCCTCATCTCTAAACCTACCAGATGGCTGTCTAGTGGTTTCCTCCCAAAGAGCAATCTCCAGACCTCTCCAGACATCTCCAGACCTTATTCAGAGAGGAATTACAAGGAATGGTTCTACTTGCCAGGTCTTCATTTCATTGCAATTTTCAGCTCCACTTTTAGGGAAGCAGTGGTCAGTTTACCATTTCTTTCCTGGAAGTTGCAATGCATACTTTCAATTAAACAAGTACCTGGGATCAGTGTGACCAGAAAATCTTCATTTGCAAAGAGTGAGCATGTAATTCAATTGATGATCCAGTCAATGGTGAAGCTGCTTAGAAATACTCTTGAAGAATTCAATGTTGTCTTACCATTCAGAAAGTGCATACATCACAGTTATACATCTGCAATATGAATTAAGCTGAGCTTCCTGAAACAACACTTTCCATAATTTTGTTTCAATTGTAGTAAATCTATACAGTGCAAGACAATCTCAGCACAGACATAGTTACATAGTTGCATAATCCATTGCAAAGTCTGGTCAAACAAAAACATTGAACTTCTCTAGATGACAAATAAATCTGTTTGAAGATTATAATCCATTGTTGTATACATATTCAGTAAATCCCTGCTATCAGTATGCAATATTATCCACCAGAGAATACTTCTGTTTGTGAAATAACGATGTTTCCTACATTTTTTAAAAAGCACATTTTGACTTGAGAATCCCCCAAATCCACATCTACTTTTCCTCTTTTATTGAACCTCATTCCCATATTCCTCAATGTGAAAGTTCATTTTCAATATTTATGTGCAACACCATCAATTACAAAAGCATTGAAGTTATATCCAGTTGATACTGTCCAAGTCAATCCTGGCTTGGAGGATATCTATAATTTAATAGTTGCTTTGAAGATTTGTATGAATTACTTGGATATGCATAGTTTTTATTTATTATTATTTTAATTGAAAGGTATAGGGTTGTTCAGGGGAAACTCCTTACGGCTGAAGTGTGGGAATCTTTCCCTGGTTATCACTACATTCCCCCCCCCCCCGCCCCAAATTTGCACTTTAACTTGCAATAAATAGTAGTAGCTGTAGGTAGAGCTTAAGACAAAAGAAGTTACTTCTTTGTGCTTTTGCCCCTCTTCTCTTCTCTTTGCTTTTCTATTTTCATTTATCTTGGTCCCTATTATCGCATCCAGCATGCTGCTAGGGAATAGCAGACTCACTGACTCTGGTTAAAAGTCTGAACTGGTCACTTAGAGGGAACTTTGGAAATAAAGCCAAAAAGTAGCATGTCCATACTTGTCATGTGTATATTTTGCCTGTAATCTTTGGAATAATTTAAGAAATAGTTTTTCTGAGGATATACTAGGCATCTTAATCAATGTTTTCTATTAATAATCAAGAGATATTTATGGTATTGGGATATACTTCTTTGTGATATTATTTATTTATTAGATTTTTTTGATCCATCTTTATTACTTTTCCCAGTAACCCATGGCAGTAAAGGTACTTAATACTCTTCCTATTTTCCTCACAATAAAAGTCCTGTGAAATAATTTGGACTGAGAAAGAATGACTGGGCCAAAGTCATCCAGCCATTTTTTCATGCCTAAAGTGGGTCTAGAACTCACAGTCTCCTGATTTCTAGGCCAGCACTCCATCCCTATTTATTTATTTATTTATTTATTTCTTCATTATATTTATATATTGCTGGAATCAGGATCAAATCCCAAAACCAAATAATTATGGCCTATTCTTGACTAAATCTGTAACAATGAATCCAACGAATCACCAAAGGTAACTTTCTGATTATCCAACAATTGCCTGAGTTCTATGCCCAGCAGGATACCAAGAAGAGCAATTGGGAAGCTGGTATCATACAAACACAGAGTTAGAGAATCATTGTGTATGCTTGCATGCAAAAATTGTGAGCATAACAGCTACATTTGCTAATCTGCCTGCTTGTCAGAACATTCTGCCAAGTAGACTTATCATACTTCATCAGGTTTGCCAGACATTCATAGGAATTGTGTTTGTTGGTTTGGTTTGGTGGCTTTTCTTTCCTTAGTCTGATTCAGTCTGCCATACCCAATGAATGTCTTGACACATCTGTTCCCTAATCAGTCTCTCTATCTCCATCAGTGTTGGGTTTCCAAATTTTTTCCTACAGGTTCTGAGAGGGTGCTTTGTGCATGCGCGCGCACTTTGTGCGCACACGCAGAGCTCAAACACTGCCCTCTATGTCTCTGTTGGTAAGCTGTGCTGTTTTTTTAACTCAGCTGATGAGTGGCAATCTGCTCTGCCACGTGAATCAGCTGAGCTAAAAAATCAAGGAAATATAGGAGAGGTAACAGTGGGGGGGGGGGGGGGGGCAGCCAGAGGTGGTATTTGCCGATTTTCCGAACTGCTCAAAATTTACACTACTGATATGCCAGAACCGGTCTGAACCAGCTGAATACCATCTCCGATGCAGATCATCAATCGCAATGCACAACTTCATGCCATACAAAAATTGGTTGCCTAATCCTAGTACATGATGTCATCCATGTCTCTCCTGGCTCTACCTTCTTCAGGAAAGATCAAAGTGGGAGTTTTTAATTTTTAAACAATGTTGGTTAAGAAAAGTTCTCAACCTTTTCGGTAGATTTTATCACATACTGATGTGATGCTCACATAAACAAGTTTGGTAAAACAGCTCCATAGGATTGCAGGTCTCAAAAGGCATGTTATCTGTGCCATTTTGAAATTTTGGAGATGTTCCCTGCTTTCTATTTTTGCAAGGGCAGTGGAGGGAATAAACCCGAATAGCTACTAACTTAGATTAGCAACCAAGAAACCATATCTCACTTATTCTCTACAATGCTTAGTAGTTCCACACTTGCAAAATGTTGAGGAAACTCTAATTAGGGCTATCATATCTGAGTCATAAAAGTATGGATGACCACTTGAAAGTGATGAAGAGATATGAAAACTATCACCTTCTTCTGCAATTGTGTGTAGAAACAAAGAGCACTGCTAATCTTCCAACCAAAATGGTTCTAATTTATCTACTTGTCATGCTTGTGAACTGCTAACAGGAGCAGGAGCTGAGGTAAGTGATGGGAGCTCACTCCAACTTGTGGTGGGGTAGAGCTTTAAAAGACACTTTCTCTGGTGTCTTTTAAACCACTGAGCCACTATGTCTCAAGCCATTCTAAGGCAACCAGAAAATTGAATTCCACCACTGATCCAGACATCTGCATACACAACCCACTTTCTGCACTTGTTGTTCAAACAATTCCCCTAGAGATTCACATACGCATTTAAAGGTTAAGTGACAGGCTGCTGCTTCTACCCCTACCCTCTCCCCACCTTTCAACTCAGAGAGGGCACCTATAGCTCCAGAGCAGTGCTGATTCACCATTCACTCTGCTCAAACCATACAATGCCATGTTCACAATTTTTCCTACAGCAAGATTCAAAAAAAACATGGAGGCAAAAATTTTTAGCATCCTCTTTATGCTAAAAGCGTTATGCTATTACTTCACCATCCTTTCCAATGAACTAATTACTCATGAAATCCATTTTCTTTGTGGTTGAAGGTCAAGTAACAGGTTTTGAGTAACTTCATCATTGTTCTTATTTTGCAAATTGGCCAGGTTTCTCTGCAATAATCTTTTTTAAAAAAAAAATGAAAAAACCTCCCACAGTCATTAAAATGAACTCTCAAGAACCCATGAATATTTTCTCCTTGATTAAACAGCCTGGGAACTAAGTCAAGTCTTATTCACACCAATCACAAATAATCTATGATGGGATCTAACACAGAGCTAAATGTGGCTTTGATTTGTTCTATTGACATTGAAAGCGACTATGGGATGCCCTGCCCTGGCCCTTCCCTTATCGGATGACATTTTATCCCATGCTATTTCCTAACTGAAATTGAAATCTACTTCCTGAAGTTGCTATTTGTCTCATGGGATGAAACATGCATGGATCTTGATCAGACACATTTCCAACGAAAGGAAGGATCATTTCACTTTTGCAAAGAGAGTGGGAATTGTGTGAAAATCAGAGTTCATTGCCACCTCCTATTGCTTTGAAGGAGAAAAAAGAGAGAAACGAGTGCAGGATCTTGTGATGGCTTTTGTTCCTGTCAGTTGTGAAAAGCACTAATGGCAGTGATCAGTGTTCTGCTTGGCCTAGCTAAAACAGTTTAAAAAGTTTCCGATTCTTCAGAAATTCAGTATATTAAATGGAGAAGTACCAGGAACATTGTTCAGTGGACATTTGCAGAACATCACAGTTTCTCCTCCCAATTCTTACAATGACAAAGATTGTCTTCACCTCTGCTTAACTATGTAGCACTGGAAGCCAAAAAATTATCCTTCCAGTTGACTAGTGTGAAAGTGCAAAAATTAGTCCAATCAGTACTCTGGAAATCCAAAAGCAAATACAATCATGCACAGTTTACGGGGCACTGAGAAAAAATAACACCTTGACCGTGAGAGTGAAACGTAAGAGGTTTGTCTGCTAAAAAGCACCCTAGCAAGCTATCTGATGCTAGAGTTGATACAGCCTAGCATGTCCTTGGCAGCAGCTTTGCAGGTATTTTCTCAAGGTCATTTAAATATACCAAGTACTTTTGGATTGAAATTAATGAAGACTGTAATGCTAATAGAAGTGAATATATGTAGTGCAGCATTGAACTATGAAGCTCTTGGTGGTCTCTGGCGTTGGTTGTTTGCTTGCAGACATTTTGTTACCCTACTAGGTTATTAGGATTGAACATGTTAGCTAGTAGCAGCATATAGTAGTTTTTCCTGGTTTACCTTCATTTGGTGGACAAGGTTCTTAAAATGAGCTTGATCCACTGATCACATTGATCATCTGTATTCATTTCAGGCCAGTTTCAAGTTGGGAGATGGCACAGTCATGGTTTTGGTTATTCTTATGAATAATTTCGTTGATGAAGTGCTACAAGGGAAGTGGTGCTCAGTTTATGCTCTTTCCTTATGCTTAGGTAATAGATAGTAGATAATCAGGGTTGGAAGACACTTTGTAGGTCATGTAGTCCAACCCCCCGCCCAAGTAGGAGACCCTACACCATTTCTGACAAATGGCAGTCCAATCTCTTCTTGAAAGTCTC
Organism: Bungarus multicinctus; assembly: GCA_023653725.1. NCBI lineage: Eukaryota > Metazoa > Chordata > Lepidosauria > Squamata > Elapidae > Bungarus > Bungarus multicinctus. The sequence goes on along the minus strand of CM042834.1, from coordinate 48,283,105 downwards.
AAGTGATGACGCTCCCACAACTTCTGAGGGCAAGCTGTTCCACTGATTGATTGTTCTCACTGTCAGAAAGTTTATCCTTATTTCCAGGTTAAATCTCTCCTTGTTCAGTTTCCATCCATTATTCCTTGTCTGGCCTTTGGGTGCTTTAGAAAATAACTTGACCCTCTCTTCTCTGTGGCAGCCCCTCAAATATTGGAAGACTGCTATCATGTCTCCCCTGGTCCTTCTCTTCACTAGACTAGCCATGCCCAGTTCCTGTAACCGTTCTTCATATGTTTAGTCTCCAGTCCCCTAATCATCCTGGTTGCTCTTCTCTGTACTTTTTCTAGTCTCCACATCTTTTTATAGTGTGGTGACTAAAATTGGATGCAGTACTCTAGGTGTGGTCTTACTAAGGCTTTATAGAGTGGTATTAGTACTTCCCTTGATCTTGATTGTATCACTCTGTTAATGCAATTTAGGATTGTGCTGGCTTTTTTGTCTGCTGCTGCACACTGCTGGCTCATATTTAGCTGGTTGTCCACTAAGACTCCAAGATCACTCTCACAGTTACTGCTATCGAGCCTGGTTTCACCCAGTCTATATTTGTACTTTTAGTTTTTCTTGCCTAAGTGTAGGACTTTACTTTTCTCTATATTGAATTTCATTTTGTTAGATACAAAATATTAGTGTTCTAGTCTGTCAAGATCCATCTTGATCTTGAGCCTATCTTCTTGGGTTTTAGCTGTTCCTGCCAGCTTAGTATCATCTGCAAATTTGGTAAGCTCCCCTTCTATTCCCTCATCTAAGTCATTAATGAAGATATTGAAGAGTACTGGGCCTAAGACGGAACCTTGTGCCACCCCACTGCTTACTTTCCTCCATGTAGACTTAGATCCATTAAGGACTACTCATTGAGTATGGTTTCTCAATGAGAGAAGCAACCTAGAACTAAGGAGAAATTTCCTGACAATTGGAACAATTAATCAGTGAAATGACTTGCCTCCAAAAGTTGTGGATATTCCAACACTGGAAATTTTAAGAAGAGATTGGACAATTATTTATCTAAAATGTATAGGTTTTCTTATTTGAATAGGGGTTGGACTAAAACACCTCCAAAATCCTTTCCAACTCTGTTATTTTGTGGCTTTGATACCATACATTATGGTGTCCTGTTGAATTCTACAAGGAAGATGAGGTTCTGAAAACATAGTTCTGATATATATTCACTCCTCTCTCAATGGCATCTTTGAGGAATATGATCATTCATCTTCATGGATTTATAATGTAGGTGTCACCTTGAAAGGAAGCTCAGCTAGAAACAAGTAGACCCATGGCATTCTGTAGAGTGGCATCAATGCAGTAGAACTTTCTCCTTCTGAGAGATAGGCTTCACACTCACATCTGCTATTAAGAGAAATTTAAAAATCTATATACATGAACAAGCATTCATTTGTAAACTTTTTGTATTTTTATGACTTTATTATTCATGATTTGGAAGTTAATAAGATCTTTAAAGAGCTGTCACAGATACTATACACACAGGACTGATATACCATACTGTGGATTGTTCTAATTTTGCCATGAGAATTAATGGATGAGAGAATCATGAGTAGATGGAAACAAATAAGTAAATAAAATCATTACTTTGCCTGTTCTCTCTATTGTTTTCTCAAAAACTATATCACTCAGCAAAGATAACTTCATTTCCTAGGACATACAAGCAGCAGAAATAAGCAGTTTTGAAGGAATAAGAATGGAAAACGGAAGGTTTTATAAACTTTCTGACCCAGCCCACTTTATAGGAATAAAAAATTAAATTCAGCCCCAAATATATGCTGCCATCACAGGTTAATCATCAAACTAATGCCTTTCAAGTTGGAATGTGTTATTTCCAAATGCTCTCTGTAATAGTATAATAAGTTGAGCCAATATTAATATGAGTGTAATTTTAGCATTTGAATTAAAAACGGAGCAAATAAGTTCAGGAGCTGACTATATTATTGATGAAAGAGACATGTACTAAAGACCTTTAACTAGTTATTTTATAACCTGGTAAGCCAAGGGATGTAAAAGTGGCATGAAAAAAGTTGTCTGCACAGCATTTTTTTTACACATTTTATGAACATATATGCTGCTTCCAATAACTCAGAAATGAGCTATTTATTAATTTACTATGCTTGTACAGCAGGCTAAGCCATGTTTATCATTAATCCCTAACAGGAGACTTAACCGTCAATATTAGGCCAGAAAACACAGCAATACTGTGTGACTAGTGCCAACATCTAAACCAAATTCAAAAGTACATGCACAGAAGCCAGATGGGAGGGTAGGGGTAGGAAAGGATAATCCTCCTACCAATTTTGTTTGCTCTTTTGTGCTGTATATGAAAAAGTAAGACAGAAAGGTAAAGATACTGTGGCAGAAACCGCTCTGCTTTGTAATCCAATCTTGCAGCTGCTTCTAAAAGCTACTGTAGGATTGACATTATTTGGAGATCAAACTGTATGTAGAGATAGGTTTTCCAGAGCTACCACAATGATGCCAAAATGTCGACCATGACATCATGACCGAAGGTCTGGCTTTTTGTATCAGTATCTTGATATCACATGCAAACATAGAAGGGGTCAAATTTGCATAACCATGCCATGTGTTTTGTCATTTCTCTCCTTGACCCAAGGCCATCCCCATTAATACTCATTTATGGTCTGAATTCCAAGAACATGCTATGAATTTAGATTGTGGCAAACATGTATGTACGGTTTAGGTTAATAGCTATGTGTAAATACTGAGGTTTTGGTCTTTGATTTGGATAATGAAATTCCCTGTTTAGCTTGAAGTTCACTTTGTCCCACTAGCTATTTAATCTCCTTATACTCTTGTATAGTTATTATAGCAATAAAATAGATGAAGAATCATTTGGATTCATGTGAAATTTCCTGGAGGAGGAGAAGAATAACTACGTAGGAATATTTCAGCAGATGTGCTGCAATTTTGGTTTATTAAAGTGTAAAATACTATATTATACATCTTGAACCTAAAAACAGGCAAAATCACTAATCTTTGTAATATTCTCCCATTTGGCCTCCTGATCCTATTAAACCCATCTCTTAGGACTCCAGTATCAGATGTACCTTGAATTCCAAAATCGATTTTATAATTTCAAGTTTTAAATTCATAATAATTGTTGTATTTATCCCCAAACATCTGGTTCATTAACAAGCTGGCCCAAGAACCAAAAAGTCTGTAGAAAAGGATTGTTTCCTTATATCTACAAGACTCTTTGGAGGGTTGAAATCTTCTTTGTTACTGTGGGATTAATTTACGTTGGTATTTTATCTTGCTTAATCCATAGATCTATCCATCTTTTTCCCCCCAAATTCCTACAATGAAAGTCATCTGTGTTGTAAATCAGGCAGAGAAGAATGTACACTCCTCAGAGGAAACTATTCCCTTTGTACAACACAGTTTGGGTACCAGAGTTATTAGTAGCTTAGCACAAATCACATGCAAGTTCTTCATCTTTTTTCCCCAAAGAGATTTTGTGGCAGAGCATGCTTGTGAAGATCTAAAGCCCATGTAATTCTATGGATTTCATCTTCGATCCCAAATAAAATAGGAATTCAATCAACTTTGGTAACTCATTGTACCACTAGAACACATCAGTGCACTGTGGTTTTATCCCAAAATACCTTTGCATTACAACAGTAATCCTGCTCAGCCTCTTTACTTTTCATGGAAAGAACAATCATTTACAAATATTTTAACTTTTAGTGAAATGTGTTACATAACTACACTTCGTGTAGTTTTGTCATTTTGATTCACAGCAACCCATCAATAGCCCGTGTGATTTAGAAAAAAATGCAGTCTAACAGCAAGTGGGGGCAAATGAACTGAAAGAGGGTGGGTAAGCCTGATTTGGCACACAAACTCTAAGCTTTCACACAAGGAGATACCTTGCACAACAATTATCTATTCACTCTGACTCACAGACAGAAGACTTTCAGATCATCCGATATATAATCTCTCAAGCTAGAAATAGGTGATCTTCTCCATGGAATTTGTGTTGAATCATCCATAACTCTTCCCATTTCTCATTACAATAGAAGGGTGTGGAAGCCATAATTTCAGATACCAACTCTTCACTTTGTCACCTGCTGTACATAGACACTAAATCCTACACATTCACTGCAGGATGATGATGATAGGATTGGTTACGGACATATTGAAGTAAATATTAGGGCATTTTAAAATGCATCATGGCCTTGTATCCAGCATAGTGCCATTTTTTAAAAAGTTGTTTTGTTTTCCCAAGTACTTGTACATTAAAGAAGAAGAGAAAAAAAATATAATGCCATTTGGTGACCTTTGGAGGATGTGCCAACAGAATGACTAGAGTTGTGTCTCAGCTCATCCCAATGGTGCCAGACTGGCAAAAGCTAATTGAAATAGATTGACTGCAAAGCAGAAGAGTCAATCAATGCCAGATTTTTCATCATCCTGTTTCATTATGGAACAATTTCCAATGCAAAATTAACCTATAGCAGCTTAAAGCATCAGGCTATGCCATTTCTTTAGCAGTTGTTCCATCTTGAAGCTTCAGAATTACATTATCATCAAATCCATCCAGCACATGTGCAAAATTTCAGATGCAGTAATTTGAACAGATATATTGATTTCAGTTTCCTCTGTCCTCCACTTTCAAAAGTATAGCTTTGTGTAATATGCATGAACTATATTAAATATGAACATTTTTATTCCGCAGACTAAAGTCATTGCTTTTTTTCCAATAGCAAAATAACATTTTTCTGGATTCCATAAATTCCTGATGTGAAGCAAATGGATCTCTGGATGGAGTATGGCAGGCAAGTAGTTAAGCAATAGTTTTGAATAATGTCCCATGAAAGGCTACACTGATCAGCCCAGTTACCCAGAGATGGTATTCAGCAGGTTCTGACCTTCTGAAGAACTGGCACCGGAAATTTTGAGTAGTTCAGAGAGCCACCAAATACCACCTGACTGGAGATTTTACAGTATCCCCTGCCACACCTACCAAACCATGTCCACAGAACCGGTAGTAAAAAAATTTGAATCCCACCACTGCAGTAACCTGCCTTCTACGTCTGCCAATCAAACCTCTCCTGTCTATATTTCCATGAACATAGTAGTGAAAAAACTGGATATTGCCATTTCATTATGACTGCCAAGTAAACTACCTGGATATGTAGAGTTTTTATCAGGTCAGTGGTGGGTAGGAGATGGACGATCAAATTGTTAATTATTTTCCTGTCTACATTTTCCTACAGAATTGCATTTCTATAATCTTCCTTTTCCCTCATGCAAACTTTTTAAAGATTCAAAGTGTAATAGCTTTTTTTTTTAAAGAAGAAAACATGTTTCTATGGCCAAACCAAGTTATTGAAGATTGAAGGCAAGAATTTAAAAGAGAATAAAATGGTTACAATTCAGGACAGTTTAGCTAACAAAAAACGTTTAAAAATCCCTTTTGGTGGTGTTTTAAATCTGTTGCCAACTTGTGATGGAAAAGGGCATAGAGCACTGTGCAATAAATTTCCCATCATTCAGGTTGTGCTTCAAATCGCCCACTCTCTAGGAATGCGGGTTACAGCCCATTCTTACGACCTAGGTCTGCTACCATCAAAATAACTTATTTTCAAATCTGGATGCCCAAGATGGAGTGACCCAAATTAAGAAAAGTGCCCTACTGCTGAGAGTCAATGAGTGTATTTGGTAACAGACTAATTAGTAGCACTTCATTTCCCAGGATGGAAAGCTTCATTTGACCGGCATGACTTGATCAAAAAACCCTGGTATTCTCAGTCCACCTTGGAGCTGCTGTGCCTAATTAGCTACAACACAGAGGATTAGACAGAGATCAAAACCATCAGAACAATTCTTAAAACCCCCCATGTGACCTTGCTTTCACCCTTTGACTAACAGGGACAGCCCAAAAGAGAAAGGAAACTAGACTTTCTGTGTTAACTACTAGAGGGTTTAATTTGCATAACATCAAAGAATCTTCATTTCGGAGCATGTGCTAACTGGAAATCCAAACTAATTGGCATATGTCAAAGAATTTGTTCTCTGTTGTTGTTTCCAGTGTGTTAGCACTGCTTGCTGACAAATATTCCCTGTTTGCACTAACCAAACATTTCTTCCTACATTTGTACTGAATCTTAAGAGGAGAGCTGATAGGGATTCTTAAATGTGGAGGAAATGATGGATTAAACATCTACAGTATTTGAAAACAAGATATCGTGTTTCTATGGCAGAGATTATGCATTCATATATAGAGGCTTGCTAGGTGAAAGATAATCCCTCTGGCAAGATGGTGTGAAGAAAAAAGAAGTCCCAGGACAGAGTGAGGCAGACAGTTGAACAGCTGGTTTGAGGATCAAACCAAAAATAACCCTAAATTGCTGTTCTGATCTGGTCAAAGATTTGCCTGGGCTAGTTCTCTGTTCTGCAATTAACCAGATCCTAGAAGATATGAATAGATTGGTTTCCTTCTTCCTTTCCTTCCTTCCTCCCTTCCTCCTTCCCGCCTTCCCTCCCTCCCTCCCTCCTTTTCTTCTTCATGGAAAATGGATACTAGAGAACTATAGCCAATATAACTAATAGCCCCAAAGTGCATGTTCCTCTATCCCATTTTCTTTTAAAGCCATCTAAACTGGCAGCCATCATTATGTCTTGCATGGGCACATTGTATAATTTAATTATATGTGACATAAATAATTATACCCTTTTTTATTCAGAATCTCTTCCTCTCTTCATTGTATGATCCTGGGTCCTAATATTTCAAGAAGAGGAAGGAGAAAAACAAATATTCATACTCAAGTTTTGTGCCCCATGTATAATGCTATACATACAAGAGCTGTGGTAGCACAGTGGTTAGAATACAGTACTGCAGATTACTTCTGCTAACTGTCAGCTGTTCAGCAGTTCAGCAGTTCGATTCTCACCAGGCTCAAGGCTGACTCAGCCTTGTATCCTTCTGAAGTCAGTAAACTGAGGACCCAGATTGTTGGAGGCAATATGTTGACTCTGTTAACTGCTTGGAGAGGGCTGTAAAGCATGGTGAAGTAGTATATATGTCTAAGTGCTATTGCTATACACATTTTTCCTCTTTAAACTATTTTGCAAAATAGTGTCACAGAATTTTTGTGCTAGAAGGTACCATTGAAATCACCAATTCCTTACCTAGCCCAGGTATCAAAATCAAAGCAACTCACACAAAGATCTGTCTAGCCTTGTTTTGTACATTCCACTAGCTCACTATTCTTCTATATAATTGGCTCCACTGTCAAATCACTCTTTCTGTGAGATGTTCTTTTCTAATAGTAGAAAATTCTGTCACATTCTACATTTTGATGAGGATAAAGTGGAAAAAAACAATGAACCATACCTAATGCTACTGTGAGCTTGAACTCTATGGTGGAAGTTACATAAATCGTGTAGTAAGGAAGAAAGACAGGAAAGCTGTAGGAAAACATTTTCCAGTAGGACCTGAGCATCCAGATTTCAATGCCTTGTAGGACTTGTTAATAAATGGAGCAGATTAAATCACACAAATTAAAAAAGGTAGCCAAATTCAGACTGTAGGCTGCTTCATTGATTGTTTACAAAAACTATGCAAACCACAAAATCCATAATGCCGGGAGACTTAATGAAGTATGTTTGTACAAAAGAAATTATCCCTCTGGCCCATTCTCCATCTTTTTCCAGACTCTGTTGCTAAAGTTAACAAAAAAACGGAGGATGAAAGGTGCTAAGAAAAAGAAAAACATGCTCACAAAATATTGTAATCTTGGAGTCCTAATGAACAATCACTTAAATAAGAGCTAGCAGCTGCCAAAAAAGCCAACGCAGTCCTAGCTTGCATTAACAGAGGAACAGAATCAAGATCATATGAAGTGTTAATACCACTTTATGATGCCTTGGTAAGATCACACTTGGAATATTGCATTCAGTTTTGGTCAACATGATATAAAAAAGATGTTGAGACTCTAGAAAGAGTGCAGAGAAGAGCAACAAAGATGATTAGGGGACTGGAGGTTAAAACATATGAAGAACAGTTTCAGGAATTGGGTATGTCTAGTTTAATGAAAAGGAGGACTAGGGGATCACATAATAGAAGTGTTCCAATATATAAGGGATTGCCACAAAGAAGAGGGAATCAAGCTGTTCTCCAAAGCACCTGAAGGCAGGACAAGAAGCAATGGATGGAAACTAATCAAAGAGAGAAGCAACCTAGAACTAAGAAGAAATTTCCAGACAGTTAGAACAATTAATCAGGGGAACAACTTGCCTCCAAAAGTTGTGAATGCTCCACACTGGAGGTTTTTAAAAAGAGATTGGATAACCATATTTATGAAATAGTGTAAGGTTTTCTGCTTGAGGAGGAGGTTGGACTAGAGGTCCCTTCCAAGGTCCCTTCCAATTCTATTATTCTGTAAAAAAAACATGGAGATGCTCATGTATCACCAATAATCAAATTCAACACATATGAAACTCAGAAATAAGATTAAATTCTCAAAAGCTTCTAAAAAACACATGTCTATTACACCTTTCTAGAAGAAGAAGAGGTCAACTTATTCTCCAAAGCACCTAAAGGAAGAACAAGAAGCAATGGAAGGAAACTAACCAAAGAGAGAACCAACCTAGAAATAAGAACTTTCATGACAGTTAGAACAATTAATGGAATGGTTTGCCTTCAAAAGTTCTGAGCGCTCCATCACTGGAGTTTTTACAGAAGAGATTGGACAACCATTTGTTTGAAATGGAATAGGGCATTAGACTAGAAGACCTCCAAGATCCCTTCCAACACTGTTATTCTGTTAGCAGTAATACATAAAGAAAAGGCAAAGCTTCTCAACATCTATTTTGGCTTGATTTTCTCCAGCTACAGAGTACATATATATATCTAATTTTTAATCAGGTAATAAAATGTGGGAATGCTGTAAATACAATATATCTTGATTTTAGTAAAACATATGGCAAAGAACTCTATTAATTAACAAAATAATTAGGCAGGGATGGATGGAATGACAATTAAATAAACACATCACTGGCTTGAAAATTGTACTTAGAGTACTCATTAACAGTTTCTCATTAAAATAGAGGGAAGAATCAAATGGGTGCCACAATGAACAGCATTTGATAAGAAACTAAATATGACTCAGCAATGAACATGAAAAGGCCGCTGTGACTATAAACATTGTAAATGCAGGCTTAATAACCAGAAACATTATTTCTAAATCATGGGAAGTAATCTGTTTTATGCTCTATATTTCAGACTCCACCTCAGGTATGGAGTCTAGTTGTGGATAACACATTTTAAGGAATGAACAAACTGAAACAGGTTCACTGAAAAGAAAAAGAAAAAAGATCACGAGATTAAAAATGATGATCAGAGTGAAACAATGGAGAATGTTTAACTTTAAGAAGAGAAAAGTGAGAAGGGAATATGATACCCCTTCTCAATTGCTAGGTCAAATTTTATAGAACAGACAGGAATGCTGAGAAGGAGTCTCTTCTTCGGATAATCAAGCTCCATGCTACTAACAACTTTATCAGTGATGACCAGACTTTCAAGATGGGTGACCTTGAGCCAGTCACTCTCTTTCATACCCTCCAGGCTTTATCTTGTAAAAATAAAGGTTGAATCTATTCTTCTCCATCCTCCTGACACTGATGTTTGACCTCAACAGTAGAACTTGGTCAAGCAGAGGTCAAGATATACAGTCGAATATTATCAGCATACCTATGATACCTTACCCCATGTCAACAGGTGACTTCACTCAGCAGCTTCATGTGGACATTAAGCAATCAAAGCAAGAATGCCAAGACTTAAAGCACCTCAAAAATCAGATGCCTCAGTCTGGATTTTTTGTACTGTCAACTCTAAATGTAACTGGCTACAAGAAAGAACAACCAGTAAAACTCCCTGATCCTGTAGCCAGCCCATAAGGATATTGTGATCAATGGTATGAAAAGCCATTGATATATCAAGAAAAACCAGAATGGTTGCACCCCTTTGTTCTGCCTCTACCAAAATATAAATCTTTGTCATCTTTCATATCAAAGCAATTATTGATAAGTAGTTCTGATATCATTATTGCATTGCTGCTAACACCCATTGTTATTTATTTATTCTTGAGAACAATGAGGCATTGTACAGGACTCTCAGCATATTTTTCTTTGAATGAGACCATTTCTTAATGTGGTATACTCTTTTTATCTACCTATCCCTGGTCTACACTGGCTCTCCAGAAAGCAAGAACAAAATGACTGGAGGGTATTTTTCATTCTCCTAGATTCTGTGGTTGCACACAGATCTGCAGATAAAAGATGCATAGACAATAGTATCTAGCAAGAACACTGTACACTGAAGTTATTAAATCATGGCAGTAGGATTATAGAAGGCCAGGTTCAAGCCCATCTGCCCAGGAAAAAACCTGGGTCATTCTCTCTGCCTCACAAACATACACACCAGTGGTGGGATTCAAATTTTTTTACTACCGGTTCTGTGGACATGGCTTGGTGGGCGTGGTGTGGTTTGGTGGGTGTGGCTTGGTGGGCATGGCAGGGGAAGGATACTGTAAAATCTCTATTCTCACCCCACTCCAGGGGAAGGATACTGCAAAATCCCATTCCCTCTCCACCCCACTAACCTGCTTTTCAGCTCCGTTCCCCTGTGCGGGGCAATAAAAGACTCAGCGGATCAGCTGGGACTCGGGAGGCAGAGAATAGATGGAGGCGGACCCAGTCAGAAATGGTTTTTGCCGTTTCTCTGAACTCAAATTTTCTGCTACTGGTTCTCCAGAACTGGTCAGAACCTGCTGAATACCACTTTTGATACACCTGCAGGATTGATTCTGTAATGGTTAAAAAATAATAAAGAGAAATCTCTATCTTTCCTTTCCTTCCTGAAAAAAAAACTTGTCAGGTATTGCTTCAATAGAGGCATACAACTAAATGAGTTCCCCGAAATGCTGACCCTTAGCCTTGATTCCTGCAGAGAAAAATGAGGAAAAATTAGCAAACAATCATGGTCAGCACTACTGATTTTAATAGGAATAGAATTATCAGTTTTTAAAGCATGCAATCTGCCATATGCAGCTAAGACAAGAAAGGAGGTGATGAGAGAATGAAAGCAATTATGACAGCCTCCATGAGAAAGGACACTTGGTGTTCTAAAACATGGTTTGTGTGGCTTTATTTTTCGGCATTCGGCTACCAAAAAACAACGGTGGCATGTAATGGAAAAAAAGAAAACCACTGCCTGTCAGTTTAGAAAACCTTCAGTACTGAACTATTCTTGCTTGATAAAAACTCTGACCTCATTCTGAGACATAGCTATGGTGGGCTTGAGCTCAGAATGTCACTTGAAGGAGCCAATGTTTTTTATAATGTGATTAGCAAGTTTAGTGACTCACACCTTGGGGAAAGTGATTGAGTTATCCTTAAATTTGTGAAATCCAGAGGAGGAGGAACTGAGAAGAGTCAGACCTGCATACTGGACTTTTCAAACAGCAGATTTGAAAGAACTCTGAGGGAAAGTAGGTCAGATCCAATGGCTTGAAATTCTGAAAGAAGAAAGTGCCCAAGAAGAATAGGAAACTCTCTGAAATGAGATACTGAAATCAGAAACAATTGACCCAAGAAAGAAATCTAAAGAGACCAACATGGATATAAGCAAAGTTCTCTAAAATAGGAAAGGCAAAAAGAGATATATGCAGGAAATGGAAGGAGGGTGGCTGAATGCCAAGGAGAATGTAGCCAAAAAAACATTGTAAGGTAGTCTTCAGAAACTGTCAGAAAAGCTAAACTCAGAATTAGTTGAGGTTTATGGGAAATATCAAAAATAAAATGGCAAACTGTGGGCTAGATGTCTTGTGCCTATTCCAAGTGTTCCACAAAAGGGCTACACTTCAGCTTATGAAGTATTGAAATGAGTGCCACAGGATTTTGTCCCAACCTTGAATTATTCAACATTGTCATCAATATTTTTGATAAGGAATTAACTTATAGAGTTTGCAGAGGGCACAAACCTGATAGGCATTGCTATCACTTTAGAAGCAGGAGTGAGCATAGGATTATGACTAAGATGGAACTTAATAGAGAAAAATAAACTTTCTCCACGTGGGGGAAAATGGAAGACCCAAGTATAAGATAGAAAGGAACAGATTCAGCAAAAATCCATATGAACAAAAACTGGATGGCCTTGATGCTCTCAAGTTAAATAAAAGCCAGCTCTGTAATGCAACTGTTAAAAAGGCAGGTGTTACCTTGCATGCATTTATAGGACCACTGTCTAACTCAAACCTCACTTGGAATTCTGTGTCCAGTATTTCTGGGCACTACAGATCAGCAAATTGAGAGAACTACCAAAATGAAGGATCTGAAAACAAGACTTATGATGTATTATTGAAGGATTTGGGTATAATTAACCTACGGGAAAGACAATGAAAGGCAGATATGACAGTAGACTTCAAATATCTGAAACAGAGGTGGTATTCAGCAGGTTCTGACCAGTTCTGGAGAACCGGTAGCAGAAATTTTGAGTAGTTCAGAGAACCGGCAAATACCATCTCTGACTGGAGATTTTACAGTATCTTTCCCCTGCCATGCCCACCAAGCCATGCCCACAGAACTAGTAGTAAAAAAAAATTGAATCCCACCAATGATCTGAAAGTTGTCACAAAGAAAAGGGAGTGAACTTATTTTATGTTGTCCCAGGGGACAGGACTAGACCCAGTGTGTTAAAACTATACTAAAACTGTAAGGAAGTTTTAGTGTCAAGCTAAACCTCAGCCAGACCTTCCTGATAATAGGAGCTGTCAACAGCAAGACTGCCACATGGCATGATGAGTTCTCTTTTGGTAGAGGTCTTCAAACAAAGGATGGATGGTCATCTTTTTCAGGGATGTTCTAGTGAATCCTACACCGAGAGGTGATGCCTTTCAACTCTTAAACATTTTTAATTGTTCTTCAATAGCATCTTAGTGACAAACTTTCTCTTTTTTTCAAAACAGAACTCTCCTTTTGTAGCAAAAAGGTTTTAACTATACAAATGTTTTAGAAGTCTAGAACGAATCAAAATTATTAATATTTTACAGACAAATTGTTCAAATACACTTGAAACTAAAATTATTAGTATCATCTTCAAGCAGTAACAAAACCCAGAAAAATAGTTCCACGTGGGATTTTCTTTGAAAGGAAGTAATTGGAAGCTCACTGACATATTACAGAACCATATTGCTGGTGGATACCTCATACCTTGTGTCAGTGAATCCTAGAGTTTATATTTATACTATGTAAAGAACTGAATGTTTTGTTCGTCATTTTTTAAATAATAGTTTCCCTGAAGGAATCCAGGCTTTCACATCATAAGAGAGGGAGAAATTTTACATTCAATTCACCCTTACAATATTATCTTTTAGAGGACTCAGTAATAACTTATTTTAGTGTTTTTGTTTTCTAAATGGAAACACTGAAACATCCTTAAAAAACATGCTACAACCTGCTAAAAAAATCTGCAATCTGCAATTACATTTTTTTGAGTTTGGGAAATTAGAAGGATCATATTATTCCAAATGTATATTTGTATGATGGCATTATCGTGTTGGTTAATTATTTTTAACACAATATTACTAAAAAAATGAACCCACCAACCATCTCTGTCTCAGTTTTGTTCACATTTCCAGTCACAAATCCAAGATCTCTTTCTGAATCAGCCACCACAGCTTCCAATTTAAGCTTTGCACTCAGAACTTGCCTCATTAGAACAAGCATTGGTGCTGCTATTCCTGGCCCTTGCCCTATCAGATAACGCAGGGATTCCGCAAACAAGAGGACTTAACTCCTTGTCATCTCATCTTTCAAGTATTTTGCTAAGGGTCAACCCTGTGAAATGTGAATAGGCACTCCCAATCTTCTCTCTGTACAGAAAAGCACTGCCTTCAACCTGTAAACTATGTATTTTTCCAGAAATTTACTCAGTAAGAATAAAAATTGTACAGAGTGGTTCTTGGTGCTCTCTGAGCTTGGTTGTTTTCTTGAAAATGTTTTATTACCCAAACTAGGTAACGTTTGGCTAATGAAACGTCTGCAAGAAAACAACCAAGTTCAGAAAGCACCAAGGATCCTTTCATTTTAATCCTGAGCTACAAATATTCTTCTTTATTGAATAATTGTACAATAGCAAGACCAGTATGTTCTCATTAAAACTTAAGAAAAGTCCTGCTAAGCCAGGCCAATGATTCTTGAGTCTAGCATTTCATAGTCCCACACTGGACAACAAGGAGCATTGAGGCAAATCATAAATAGGGATAGGAAAGTGATAACCCTCCACCACTGTTGCTCTATGGATCTTTCAGATAGCCATTCAGAGTCCCTCTGAAAAAAAGGAGATTGGCAGCATATAAGTTTAATAAATAAATAAAAATAAACATGGTAGCAAACATCCTTTGAGATTTGTTGTCATTGAAGACTGACTCGTACAATTTTGTCCAGCTGCCTTTTAAAATTATTTCAACTGATGGCCCTCAACCACATCTGATAGTAGGAAAAGTATAGTAACTGCACTCAAGCAAAATCTTGAATCCTTCTCCATGTATTTTTGCTGGATGCTGAAAACATTGTTTCTCCATCTCCACAGTGTGGTGATTGCTGCTGGGAGAGTAAGCATAGACGTTGCCCGCAGGCATTGTGTAGTGATAATATGAAGAAGTAGAAGATGCCAGGTGACCCTGAGGACACAGATAAACCTCCAAGTGCTTCAACAACCCTCTAAAAGGATGCTAATTACCAGCTGTCTGCAAGGAGTGTAAATCCTTCCATTCCCCACTATCCTGTCAGAGCTGAAGAAGCTTCTTGGATAAGAAGCAAAAGGTCTTCAACAGGAAAAAAAAACAAGAAAGTCCAATTGCCTCCTGAAAAAAAGCATCTTCGGGACAACCATGACCTGGATGACTGAGAATCTCTATAGACTTTTAAAAGAAGCAAGGCTGTATTGACACTATCATATGGAAAATATCTAATGGTAAATAAGGGGTGCTACTCGTTAATGGATTTTAGGAGCGTTCTGGAGTCATCTCGTGCTGAGATCATCAGCAAATAAATTTAATAAATAATTTGATGAATAAAAATAGCTATATTAACATGATGCTGGGGGAAAATGATAATCTGAAGCTTTTACTGCAGCAAACTGATTCAAGGGTAGAATCCCCAGAGTACAATTCAAAGGTCACAGATCACTAGGGACTTTCTGAACAACACAGGACAACCTTTGGTTGAGAATGGATCAGTGAAACGAATGTTCTCTGTGTATTATCTCAGCTAAGCGAGAGAAGAGATGAACTGGAAGGGGATTGCAGGCAGGGACTCTGTCAAACCAATGTCCTAAATTCAATCTTAGCTCTTTCCTTGATATTTTACCAAGAACACCTTCCCTTGACTGTAAATCTTTTCTCACACATTGGGTGTAACTGCCAAACATTCTGAAACCTCGCCCTCACTGTGATTTGAATAACCATTTCAGCATGTCTCTGTGGGTATGTGTGCACTAGGAGTGGTTTCCAAGAACTCTGCTCACCCGTCTGTTATCCACACTGGCTTTTTTTTTTCTTTTGGTGAGCTGCACCCAGTCCAAATTTCTGGCATGCAGAAATCAATGCAAAGGAAAGGCCTGTGGGCCTTTGACATCCTTACTAAAGCATGTCTGGACTAGGGAGTGGCGACTGAATCAGGAAAGCATGGTTAAAGAAAGTGAAATGGACCCACCCTTGGTGTAAAATAGGATCAGGGCAAGATTAGTGCCTAGAAGCTCATGCAAGGGTCAATATGAATCTTTAATCCCCCATCCCCACCCCAAAGTTTTAGTCATTTTCACTCATTTCTTCCAAACCTCCCATCTCTGGTCACATGTGAACACAAATTCACCCACTCATACAAATGACTAAACAGTTCTGCCTGAAGAAGCAAACTGATTCTTCAGAAACTCCCTGCTGCTTAGCTGTTTGCAAAACAGCACACAACGTATGCTGTTTTCTTTCTGTGAACTGCTCTTCTGTTGCTAAGGGCAGTTATAAGTCTTTTCTGCAGGTTCACTTCCACTTTACAAATTTCATACTGAAAAGCATTAGACCCTCTATTATACAGGAAAGAGATATGTACCTGCCAACTGTTATGGAGCTATAGCTTCCTGCAACCAGCTATTATGCCCATGAATTTTTCACTTCTGCTTTATGGTTTGTTTATTATGTTTAAATGCCACTCATTTTGCTTTCAAGCAACTCTGGGTGGCTTACAAGAAGATAAAAATGATGATATAAAACATGAGAACATTAAAACAATAAATTAACATTATCTCTATCTGTTATAGCATGCTAGGGTTTTCAAGGGTAGAATAGAATAGAATAGAATAGAATAGAATAGAATAGAATAGAATAGAATTCTTTATTGACCAAGTGTGATTAGACACAGAAGGAATTTGTCTTGGTACAAATACTCTCAGTATACATAAAAAAAAGATACATTCATCACGAGTCAAGAATCGTAAGGTACAACACTTAATAATAGTCATAGAGTACAAATAATAATCATACTAGGAAACAGTCAATATAAATCGTAAGGATACGAACGACAAAGTTACAGTCATACGGTACACAAAGTACATACAGTTACATACAGTTACAGTCACAAGTGGGAGGAGATGGGTGATAAGGAGTGGAGAAGATTAATAGTAGTAGTAGTGCAGACTTTATAAATACTTTGACAGTGTTGAGGGAATTATTTGTTTAGCAGAGCGATGGCATTTGGGGAAAACTGTTTTTGTGTCTAGTTGTTCTGGTGTGCGGTGCCCTATAGCATCGTTTTGAGGGTAGGAGTTGAAATAGTTTATGTCTTCAGTTTGTATTTAACCATGTTATAAGAACCGTTTTCACAATTGGCTTCAACTCTTGAATTGGTAATGGAATGGATAACCTGTATTTAATATTTAAATGAAGAACCCTTATTTCAAAATTCCCAAACCGCTTGGTTCCCTCTCTCTGGATATAGTCTGCATGTCTACTCATATGGAATTCCATCCACTTGCTTTGCCCTTTTCAGATAATCTTACCTATAATTTGGCAGTGAAGAAAATGATTGTAATCCAAGTAAAGGGTTAGCTGGAAAGTCAATAAGGGGTGAGAAAAATCATAGGAAGTGGGATAATCAGCAGACTCCTGGAATAGAACAAATATAAAACTGAGAAACCCTGACCTGCTTCTGATTTCACTGTCCTGAGCTTGGATGTGATTTAACAGTACATTATTGTAATAAAAGGAAGGAAGGAAGGAGGGAGGGAAGGAAGGAAGGAAAGAAGGGAGGAAAGAAGGAAGGAAGAAAGATCATGCCTAATTACAGATTAACAGAGTTGGAAGCAGAGATGGTATTCAGTTTCTGGAAAACCGGTAGCAGAAATTCATAGAACCGGCAAATCCCACCTCTGACTGGAGATTTTACAGTATCCTTCCCCTGCCATGCCCTCCAAGTCATGCCCACAGAACCAGTAGTAAAAAAAATTGAATCCCACCACTGGTTGGAAGGGAACTTGTAGGTCATCTAGTCCAACCCCCCACCCAAGCAGGAGACCCTACACCATTTCTGACAAATGGCTGTCCAATCTCTTGAAAATCTCGAGATGAAACTCCTACAACTTCCGAAGGCAAGCTGTTCCATTGGTTGATTGATATTAGTCTTCTACTAAAGAATTGAAAACAGCATTGGTACTTCTGCCAGTGTACCTTTCTAAGACTTTTCTAAGCTGGTTTCTTCAGATCTAACCTTGGCAAAGACATTGGGCAGAGGACAATGTGAACTACAGTCCCTTTATTGTCCCTGCAGAATCTTTCTCATCTAAATTATTAGTGTTCATGCTAACTGGCAGCTACTGTCTAATATCATTAATAGAGATTATTTGGAATGGGACAACTTGCTACAGCCAACTCACTGTGGCCAACTCGCCATGGCCAACTCAGCATGGACAACTTGCTGCAAGACAACTTACCATGACCATCTCACTGTTGGAGACTTACTGCAGGACAATTTAACAATTCTATGCAATTGTATTAAATAAATAAATATTTAATGTTTGCCATTCATATTTCATTCTGTCCCTCCTTTTGCATCCTTTCTTTAACGTTCCTATTCCACAATTTCTTTAATATTAGTGTAACTTTTGTCCTGCAGCCAGTTGTCCTGCAGTGAGTTGGCCACAGCAAGTTGGCTATGACGAATTAGCTGTGGCAAGTTGGGCATGGCAAATGGTCAGAGACCTGAGAATATTAACATATCCATACTACAGACAGACATCAACTGATCATCAAAGCTGGTCATGTCATTATGGTAGTAAGCCTCCTTGGGACCAGAAGTAATTTTCCAGCCCTTTTCCATGTGGCCATTAAGTGAACTCATTCATTTGAATGCACATTTTTGCCAGGAGCTGGCAAAACTTACTGCAAAATGGCAAAAAGAAGCATGAATCATGGTCATGTGACCAGAAAATGCCGCAATGGATCATAAATCTGATCCACCCAACATGTGGCCATTCAACCATATTAAGCAGGCATGATCGTTTATGATAGCTGGGGAGCTTTACAGGCTATAAATGACCCATTCTGTGGCTGTTGTAATTTTGAACAGTCATAAAATGATCAGTTGTTCAGTGAGGATTACCTGCACTGCTGATTCTTTAACTGGTGATGGCAAGAGTAGTTTACATGCATAGTATATGCTGTAAGTTAGCTATTTTCCACTTCCAGTAGAAACTTTTTTAAAAAAGTTTCTTCTCACAGTCAGAGAAAAGAAAGGATGATAAATGCTTCTTTCTCAATCAGCACAAGAGATCCCTAGGTGCTACATGAACATTGATGACTGAAGTGCCTAGCTTAGAAAAGAAATTAAAATACATGGATGTAAATTGCCTATTGACACCCAGAGTTGCTTTGTAGGGGAAATGGGTGGTATAGAAATTTAATAAATAAATAAAACATAAGATTCCTGAGGCAAAAGCAGTTGGAACTAATGAGTTTGATTATCATTGACAGGACATGATATTAAATCATAAAGTGCCTTATTTCATATATGGTACTGGGAAAACACAGCCACTGTGAATGCCTTAATGCAGGGGAGTCAAACACGCATTGTCACGGCGGCATCACATGATACATTGGGACTATTTTTCCTTTGCTAAACCAAGTGTGGGCGTGGCCAGTGCATGATGCATCTGGCCTGCGGGCTGCGAGTTTGACAGCCCTGCCTTAATGCAATAGTTCTCAACCTTTTCTTCACTATGAGCCCCCTTTTGTGGCCACGGATCATGGCCTCAGACCCTCAAGATTTAAATCATAACATTTCTTCAAGCTCTGTGGACCCCTGTAATGATATCTTTCCCACCCCCCCGGATCCATGAACCACAGGCTGAGAACCACTGTCTTAATATTTTGTTTGAACTCAGAGAATCATGGCTTATGTATTTGTTTAGTCTCCCATTTGCATCTTGCAAGAACTCCAAGAACTTCAAAAAGGCTAATTTCCAGCTCCTATGAATAAAACCAACCTATCTTACTGCAATATGTGAACTCTCTCACAGACTTGAAGGTAGACAGATTCTTTCTGCGTGTTTGTACAATTTGTATGTATCATGCATCACCATTTCATGGCTATTAATTTCTGACTCAGAGCCTTGTCTCCATGTGGAGGGAAAAAAGGTGTTCTGGTAATGGACACATTGTGATGAAACACTTGTTGGCCTTGGAAAACCTTAGGGCTGTTTTTCTGGGAGAAATCAAAAGAGAGAAATGAAAGCTCTTGAAAAGGAACCTCTTATCTTTTTCTAAAGGAGGATTGTTTAGGCCACCCTTTTGTGGTGTGGTCAACCTGACATTTCTTCACTGAAAATCACAATGGCAGTGGCCATGCATCTACCTTTAAAATGCATTGTAAAGAAGGTCTGGCAGCCATCTCCCTCCTAAGTTTGGAACTGCAAATGGCCCACATTTTCCTTTTGAAGGATTGTCTACCTTTTAGCAGGTCATCTGAGACATCTCCCTTTCAGAAAAGAAAGGTATTTCCAGGCCTTGGACTTCTTACGTGCTCTTGATTCAGAAAGCCCATCGTGTAAATAACAAAGCATCACTCCAACTGCAGACATTCCCTCGGGTATCCCCCTCAGCAGGAAACACTTCAATATTCTCCTTGTGCAGCTGTCACATGCAAAGTAGTTGCTGGCATTCCTTCCTGCTCACAGGATTCGCTCTTGGGCAGCGACAAATCTTTGCAATGTGTTGCCAAACATTTTTCACCCCAAGGCAACCCAGCTTTTCACCTCCCTGTGATTAATTCTCCCCACTCTTAGCAAACATTCTCCTCCCAGCCAAGGAAGAAGGGCTGAGTTCCTCCTCCAAGCCTCCTTATTGAGCAAGGTCCTAGTCATGGGGTCAAGGGATGAGAGGGACTATATAGGGGACAAGAGTCATAGGCCAATACTCAGAGGACACCATGTTGCTAAAGCATGTTTGTTTACTTGGGGGAACTTATCATCTGCTATGGAATAGATTGGTGATACTTGTTTTCCTTTTGCTGCATTGAAAAAGAAGAAATTATCAATGCACCGTTTGCAAAAATAAAAAAAGTGAGAAAGGCCATCGTTTGGTAAAGTTGTCCATAATGTACATGGAAATGATCCTAGTTTCAGTCTGCTGTCCTCGCTCTGATGTCAAACCCTGGAAAGCAGCTACAGCAGTGGTGGGATTCAAAAAAATTTACTACCAGTTCTGTGGGCGTGACTTGGTGGGTGTGGCAGGGGAAGGATACTGTGAAATCTCCATTCCTTCCCCACTCCTGGGGGAAGGTTATGCAAAATCCCATTTCTTCCCCACTCTATTAACCTGCTTTCCAGCTCCATTCTCCTGTGCAGGGCAACAAAAGAAGACCCAGCCGATCAGCTGGGACTCAGGATGCAGAGAATAGATGGGGGTGGGGCCAAACAGAGGTGGTATTTGCCAGTTCTCCAAACTACTCAAAATTTCCACTACTGGTTCTCCAGAACTGGTCAGAACCTGCTGAATACCACCTGAGCTACAGTCACAGTACTGAATAAGGCAGCTTTAGCTGAGCTCATTCGGATAGGCAAAAATTCTCCATGGATTGTGAGAATAGCATCAAAAAAATCAAGAAGGATGTTTGTAATCCATTGAAGCCATAGACCTATATTCAATGACCCAGCAGAGGCAGGCAGATTTAGGCTTAGCGGGAGTGACTTCTGAGTCCAACTGCACAGAATGGGGAGACATTGCTAAACTCTTTATGGAACTTTGAAATACTAAGATGGAAAGTCTTCTAGAAATGCTATACCTTTTTTGAGGATATGGCATCTTAGTGAATGAAATAAAGAACTAGGACAGCACAATTTACATACTTACTGGAGAAAAATGAAGCTTAACAACAGTGATACCAAGCAAATATATCTAGGAATGGGATGGAGCAATGCAATCCTGTGTACACGAAGTTCCATCGATACACTAAGAATTCAGCATGCATTAAATGGGGCTGCAGGGATCCTAACCCCCCCCCCTCCAAATAAACTACGCAACAGGTTGCTGTTAACATTTGCAAAATATTGCTAGATTTTAGTAGCATGAAAACAATATTTCAGATATCTAACACTTCAAAACTACTCCCGTGGGCTAGATCATCTGACTGGAAGTGTCTTGTTGGGTTAGCTTTGTCTATTTGCTAGTTTGTTCGGTTTCTTTCATGATAAAAAAAAGGAAACTTTTTCCCTGTGTCAATGCCCAAAGGCAGGAACAGTCATTCATCACCAGTCTCCATCCCCCACCCACTGGGGAGCCACCCACTCAATCCAGGCCACAGGTGGCACATGCAGGGATTCCTGCTAAGAATTGCGCCACAATATCATTTTCTTTTCCTCCTTGTCATCACCGGAGACCAGTCTCGTTAGCTGCTGTAAAACCCGTTGGACTTCTTGTCTACTTTGAACCTCTTACATCAGATCAGCACGAGGACTGTGTTTTTAAGATCCTGTCTCAGGTTTTATAAGTGGCAGGAACAGGGCCCAAGACTACCCTTTCATGCCACACAGGTGCCATCTGTCTCAGCAACACCCATAGTAAAACAATTGGCTGTGTGAACAAGGAGAACCAACTGCAAGGGAGAGGCCAACCTAGGCATCATAACCCCCAGGCCATTTCTGCTTAAATGAACTTGGTTCAATCTTCTTGTTCTCTCTCTCTCTCTCTCTGTAGAAGTATCTCACTCCTTCCCTGTTCTGAAACCACAGTCCCCTCCCTTTTGTATTTTTGTTTCCTAAGCTTAGTTGCCCAGTTCTTCATTGGTAAATTTAGCAGTACAAAAACAGTAGTGGGGGGATAAAGAGGAGGTAGTGAAGTCAGCTGAATATCCCCTGGCCAGCTCCAGAAGATTATGCCTCATCTGCCAAGCTTTACTGAAAGAGCACAGTCTTCTCACGGGGCCTTGGAGGGGAAAAAAAAAAAGAGAGAGAGAGAGAGAGAGATCGCCTCTTATTCTCTCATGTGCACACATAGAATTTGGCTGTCATGGTTGGGTCTCAGAAGCTAAGCAAGGATGGGCCTAATTAGCACACATACTGTATAGGAGACTGCCAAGGCTGTAGACTAGACTGGGAAGTCCAAGCAATCATTCAAGAAAACAGCTCTGGCAAACTATTTTCAGATAGTGCTAATATCAAATCTCTCCCCTCCCCACATGAAGAGTTGTGTTTGAGTTAGACCCCTGACAAATAGCTAATAGGGATCCCAACAGTGCTTTTTCAAGAGGCAACTGGACTTTCTTGTTTTTCCTTTGAAGACGTTTTGCTTCTCATCCAGAAAACTTCTTCAGCTCTGACTGGATGGTAGGGAATGGAAGGATTTGTATTCCTTGCAGACAGCTGGTCATTTGCATATATTTAGAGGGTCATTGAAGCACTTGGAAGTTTATCTGTGTCCTCAGGGTCACCACCTGGTTCCTGTGGTTTGCAATTTTTCCTCTGGAAATCTCATTCCTACTCCCACACCATTCCAAGCATGTTCATCCCAAATTGTGTAGCTAAAAGTCTGCAGAGATTCTCAGTCATCCAGGTCATGTACCTTTGGGCCAACCGTGACCTGGATGACTGAGAATCTCTACGGACTTCGAACTAATAGGGATCGTGGCGGGAAGAAAGGCAGCAAATTCTTGGTTAACAGAATAACAGAGTTGGAAGGGATCCAACCCACTGCTCAGGCAGAGAACCCTATATCATTTCAGACAATAACTTGTCTAATCTCTTCTTAAAATCTCCAATGCTGGAGCATCCACAACTTCTGGAGGCAAGTCATTTCACTGATGCAGTTGCATTTTTATTGCATTTCCAATGTGGTTGGAACTTGGAGGCATTCAAATCATGTGGCCAGTCTTGAGAAGTTGCACTGTACTTGTTGTGCCTTAGAACAGGGGTCTCCAACCTTTTGGACTTCAGGGACCACCAAACTCATAATTTTAGATCCCAGGGACCACTAACTGGTTCTGTGGGTGTGGCCTAATTTGTGGGTGTGACTTGGTGTTCATGTGACTGGCTGGGCATGGCTTGTATGTAAATATTATAAATATTTATATCAATATTGAATTTTTTTATAAAAAAAAGAGCAACTTTTACCCAAAATCAGGCAAAGCAGGCAGATTGAGTTGCTCACAGAATCATTCAGTGATCTATCTACTGCCATCGGCTAGCTCAGTCTCTCACATTTGTTTGCCGTGAGTCTGCACTGAATTTGCTTGCAAGAAAACCTTCAGTCCTAAGGGCGGTTTGGCTGTGCTTAAAAGCAGAACCAAAGATCTAAAGATTAGCTAGAAAACAAAAAATCTAACCATTTACTGCTTCCTAGCTAATCTAAATCTCCCGGCACAACAGAACAGATGATGGCCGGAAAAAGGAAAAATAGCAATTTAGCAGGCAAGTTTACCGGGTAAGGAGTGAGTAGGCGAAGAGGGTTCCTGCGGGCCATGTGGGCAGCACAGCCTTGTGTTTCTGCGCAGCCTGGATTAATTGCTTTGGGAGGGGGGTGCTCTGGGGGTGAGATTTCTCTGCGGCCCACCAAAATTTTCTCATGGCCCACCAGTGGACCGCGGCCCAACAGTTGGCGACCACTGCCTTAGAAAGAAGAAGGTATTAAGCTGGCTCTGGAAAGGACGCATAAACCGTGAAGGCCAGAGTCCAGGTTTTTAAGCAGCTTTTCAGTAACTGAACTTGGCTGTTTCTTTTGGATTGTGGTGCAAGAGGTTTGTAATCCTGCTTGCTGCTGACCTGAACTACAATGTCTAATATTTTTCATCACTTTTAGTCATGGGTTCTCCCTCTCCTTCTTTCAGACCACCCAAAATCTGTTCTTACTGAGAAGGGATGCAATGCATTTTCATGTCAGATCAACTCTTAACATAACAATTTTTAAACAACACTCACATCCTTTCTTTCCACCTCTTGACATGCTGTGAATTTTTTTTTCTTTAGAAGGCAACCCAGTTTTTTTTTTTCCCTTATATAATATGCTGAGAAAATTAACAAACTTCTGTTAAGGCATAATTATTGCTAGGTGTGCCTTTCAACAACAGCAGGAACTTTTAAAGTGGGCCTGAATGAACTCCTTCAGGTATAGTGAGAACTTGAATTAACTCTTACATCATTGGGAGGGATAATCTGGAATTACATAATGGGTGTGTGGTTTTCCTGCTTCATGCAGGTGATGTGACCTTATCCTGGCTGAAATGGATGGAAAGGGACATGAAGTATTGTATAATGAGATTTCTTTGACTTATCTGTGTTACATAGCAGCTGGATGATGCACAAGGTGTTTAGAGTGGGAGGTCCGGCTTTACCCACATGTTGCAGAGCCTGGTGTTGCCATGGATACCCTGGTCCTCAGCATTTCCTTCCTTTATTGGCAGTAACAGTTATTCAATAAAAGAAAGGCAACAGACATCATGACATCACCATCTGAAATCAGAAGGGCTATAGTATGGGCACAGAGCAGAGTCTTTAGACTTCGAGTGAAATATTTTTTTTCTTTCTTTCTCTTTTTCTTTCTTTCTCTCTCCCTCTTCCCTCCCTTCTTCATTCCCTCCCTATTTCTCCCACACCCATAATGGATGATAATATTAAGACTTCAGCTACAGCCTCATATCTGTACAGTATCTTTTCAAAGGTATATCAGATAATTGATCTATATCAACATACTGTATAAACTTTACACCTGAATACATATTTTCAAAACCCATGTTCCTTTAGAAAGTAAGGATTGCCTTTCACAATATAGAAAGCCAAATTAAGCACCACAGAACACAGTAGCTCTGAAATTCAATTTATAGAAAACTATAGTCTATTAAAAAAAAAAAACCACTGATCTATAGAAATCGATTCAGGTAGTCCTTGACTTACAATCATTTGTTTAGTAACTGTTCAAAGATACAATGGCACTGAAAAAAGTGACTTATGATTAGTTTTCATATTTATGGTTGTTGAGGCATCCCCATGGTCATGTGATCCAAATTTGTGTGCTTGGCAACTGGCATGTATTTGTGACAGTTGCACTGTCCCAGAATCACGATTTGTAACCTTCCCAGATTCTGACAAGCAAAGTCAATGGGGAAAAACAAATTCCCTTAACAACTGCAGTGATTCACTTAACAACTGCAGTGATTCACTTAACAACGGTGGCACAAAAGGCAGTGGTGGGATTCAAATTTTTTACTACCAGTTCTGTGGGCATGGCTTGGTGGGCGTGGCAGGGAAAGGATACTGTAAAATCTCCAGTCAGAGGTGGGATTTGCCGGTTCTCCAAATTATTCAAAATTTCTGCTACCAGTTCTCCAGAACTGGTCAGAACCTACTGAATACCACCTCTGACAAATGGCCATAAAATGCAGAAAAACTCACTTAACAACTGCCTTGCTTAACAATGGAAACATTGGGCTCAATTGTGGTCATAACTCAAGGACTACCTGTGGTCAGTGGTATCTGTTAAAAGCATAAAACAGTTCTGGTAGTATAGTATTCTTAGTATTCTGTGACGTGCTGGGATTTCCATTTTTAATATTCCCAACCATTGTGGTAGACCTTCTGGGAATTAAAATCGCATCATATCTAGAAGATAGCATGTTGAGGAAGACTGAGATAGTTATTTGGTTTATTTGATTGTTTCCTTGCTTATAGGACACAGCCACCAGATTGGCTGCAAAAATCTATATCACTGTAAATTAGCAGAAAAGAGATACAGAAATATCAGGTAGCCTTATTGTGTAGTTAAAGTAACCTGTACTTTGTAATCTGTAATCTGTATGGGTCTATCTACCATTGTTTTATATCCATGGTAGGAAATCTTTGTCTCTCAGATAACGTTAAATGGCTAAATAACTTCTATCTATCCAACAAAGTTGTCCAGACATCTCTGTATCAGAAAACTTATCAAGTACTATGAAGTACTCATATTTAAACATTCATAGGAATACACTCTAAGTGAAACATATCAAGATAGCCATCGTTTCTTAGTGCTATGATTCATCAAATGTAACTCAAATAAAGTAACAAATCAAAATATTTGACTTAAACAAAAGCCCTGTGTGATCAATTTGCACATCCACACATTTTTTATTCTTGGTTTTCTTATGCCTTCCTCTTTTGGAGAATAGTAATAACTTGTATCATTGTAACATAGTAAGTTTCAAAAGCTTTCAGCATTCTTTCATATCTCCATTAATCCAGTTTTGCTTTCTTCTTAAATCGGTTTATGTCTTTTATGTAAACATTGTCTAGGAATTCACAGAAAGAATCATAGGTATTATGAGTAATTGTTACCAAGGAATTCTCTCTCGTCTCTCAGTGGGTGGAGGAAATTAGGGACAGGCACTGAATCGCAGGAATGTATTTCAAGAACATGGTCAGCTTCCAGAAACTAGAAGATCATGAGAATGTTACATTTTACTAAACCTCTGGGGATATCTTTTTAATTTTGACACTCCAAATCTGATAACTAGTTAAAATAACATGGTGTGTAGCTAAACCTGGTATTATTATTATTGTTAGTTGCACAGTCAGCCAGATGTTTAGACTGAATTTGGCATTTTTATCCACCAGTTGAGTCCAAGATCCCAGAATTGGCAGATGTTACTTGAGAACCTTAAAGGTTTTGTAAGCCTGTTGCAACTGACTGATGGTGATTTAGTTCAAATGATTCCTATGATGTTCAAGTGGTGCTCCAAAAGTTTTGGGATTACACCCAAAATTCCTACTGCTGGTGCTCTCTTTGCTTTCTTTTGCCATGGTCGCACACCATTCTAAATCCTTATCATGTTAACCAAGTACATCACATTTATGCCCAACACATTATTGCTTTATTATGTGTGACATATTCGTGCAACATTCACTTGGAGACCTGATGCAACGTCAGATTCAGAGGAGCCCTATAAAAACATTGCAAATGGAGTCCTACAAAATGAGATGATGGAAGAAGAGGGAAATATCCTGCACTTTAATGGAAATGGCCCTTGTGCATTGGCATTATGGGAATAGAACAGCACAGTTTACTACACAATGAATGTGTGTTTATATATGGAATGGTGTTAGGCTCTTGGTAGACCTGTCTACCCAAGACATCCAATGACCTGAGGCCAACATGAGTTTTCTTTCTTGGGGTGGAGACCAGTGGTGGGATTCAAATTTTTTTACTACTTGGTGGGCATGGCAGGGGAAGGATACTGTAAAATCTCCAGTCAGAGGTGGGATTTGCCAGTTCTCCAAACTACTCAAAATTTCTGCTACCAGCTCTTCAGAACTGGTCAGAATCTGCTGAATAACACCTCTGGTGGAGACACTAAAGCAGGCATGGCACTTTGCTTTCACACAGTGAAAATCACTTGCCGATAGCCCCCTTCTGCCTACTGCTCTGGTTAGGGACCCTCTACTTTCTGGGGACCCAAAAGAGCTGCAGATGTTGCAATCTGCTTAAGTCATTCATGACAACACAGTAAGGAAAACTGTACTGTAAATTTGTACAGCATAGTGCAATACAACACAATACCCAATCCCATTTTAGTCTTGCCCGGCATCTTGCCCAAACCCAACCAGAGTATTCCATGTGATTTTGCTCAAATATTTTAGAATGCCTTCTGTTTCTGCATTGTGCTTGTCCATCAATTAGGAAAAACATATCCTTTGCTCTCTGCCTTTAAGAATAGCTTCATTTATAGCCATTGATAGGTGTAGAAGGAAGAAATAATTTATCATCTGCTACCTGCACCTTAGACAGTTACCAGCATCTGTGTTTTCTATTTGCATGGGGAGGTTGCTCTAAAAATTAAATCTTATACTTGAACCATTCCCATTTATACCAGTGAGAAACCATGCGTGCAAAGTGGTTGTGTAATGATTTACGTAAGTGCAGAATGGATAAGCCACAGCTGGCACGATTATCAGCAGTAACTTCCATCATGAAAAGCTGCAATTACTGTGACATTTAACATAGGCAGAAGCTGCATATGCAGAACTACACATGCTGTGCCAGAGAGATATTCACGTTTCTTCCCCTTGCAAAACTCCTGTGCCTTTTAATAGCTTCATGAGCAATGTAAATGCACTAGCCAAAACTCTTCCCCCAGGAGACCTCCCTATCAGACAGGGTTCACTTATTGAATTTCAGCCCGTCTCATATCTATTAAAGTCCAAGAGGGGGAAAACACTGCAGTGCTAGATATAGGATGGAGAAGGAAGCTCTTTTCCCTAGCTGGAGTCAACATAGTGCAGCTGCACTGCAGGCTATCAGATAGCAGGAAGAAAAAGTGCTAACTAGGAACTTAGCCAGAATCTGTGACATTTCCTGCAAGCTGCAGCCAAAGGATTGGCTGGATAATTCTAATAAAACTGTGATATTGTCCTTTCCCATTAATCTTTGGCCCACCTAGATCTTCCTGTCAGCAGCACTCAGCATTTCTAATACCTCATCCATGTATGGAGTTAATCCAGGGTAACTTTAGTACTGGTCTCCTCATACATCCCAGAATGTCTTTGAACTTTGCTTTCTCTTCTCTTTGACTCATATTTCCTACATCTCTACTACTTCCTCCCTCCTGCCCAAATCTTCTGTTTACAAAGTAACTTATACATCACCATCTGTCATTTCATCCATTTTTGGGGTTTATTTCAATCAGCTTTCCAGACACTGATCTTTCTATCTCCTTAGCACTGATTTTCTATACTCACTTCCCCCATTATGTATTGTATATCTATAATTCCTTCCTCCTCAATCTTTATTCTTCCATTAGCCTTTCTCCAATCCTTTCTCCAATCCTTTCTCATTCCCCAGACAGGGTTCACATATCACATAGAAATCTAGTTTTGGCTTAGTATAGCATGTTAACCCATCCCTACTTGATCCATGGAAGTGGAGCCATCACCCTTGTTTGACAAATAGTTAATCTTTAAGAGCAGAAACCTCCCCAAGCAGTTATATGTATTAAACTATTGAATAATGTAGGTGGTTCAGTGGCTAAGATGCTGAGCTTGTCAATCAGAAAGGTTGGCAGTTCGGCAGTTCGAATCCCTAGCATCATGTAACAGATCCTGTTACTTATCCCAGCTTCTGCCAACCTAGCAATTTGAAAGAATGTAAAAATGCAAGTAGAAAAATAGGGATCACTAAGGTGGGAAGGTAACAGCGTTCTGTGCACCTTCAGCATTTAGTCATGCCGGCCACATGACCACAGAGACGTCTTCGGACAGCGCTGGCTCTTCGGCTTTGAAATGGAGATGAGCAGCACCCCCTAGAGCCAGAAACGACTAGCACGTATGTGCAAGGGGAACCTTTACCTTTATGGTGATCTTATTTGGTTGTTTTCAATTTTATTCAGTTTGCATATCATTTGACTCTAAACAACTCTAGACAGTTCACAAGAAAATTTAAAAAGCCTAGTAAAAAAACTAATTCGGATGTTAATTCATCAACTATCTCTGCTTTAATTCATAATATTCCCCTATTGGAGCCCCAAGCAGAGCTACATCTTGAAGCTCTTATGGATGCTCAGAAAGGTTGGAGCCAACCTTGCTCCATGATGTTTCAGAGGGCAGGTTCAACAGCAGAGAAGCCCATCTCCTGGTCCTTGCCAGTTGGAATAATCAGGCCATCGTGGACCACAGTATGCCTTCTTTGCCAGCAAGGATGGGACAGGCCAATCCCAGTGGGATGAGATAGTCTCTCAAGTAGCCTGTGCCCATGCCATGAAAGGCTTTAAACCAGAGGTGATATTCAGCAGCTTCTGAGCAGTTCTGGAGAACAGGTAGCTGAAATTTTGAGCAGTTCAGAAAATCAGCAAATATCATCTCTGACTGGCCCCGCTCCCATCTATTCTCTGCCTCCTGAGTCCCAGCTGATCGACTGGGTCTTTTTTGTTGCCCTGCACAGGAGAACAGAGCTGGAAAGCAGGATAGTGGGGTGGGAAGGGAATGAGATTTTGCCGTATCCTTTCCCTGCCACACCACCAAGCCATGCCCATCAAGCCACGCCCACAGAACTGGTAGTAATTTTTTTTTAATCCCACCACTGCTTTAAATAGCTTAAAAATTGTACCCAGAAGCAGACCAGTAGCCAATGCAGGTCATGGAGCAGTAGTGTTACCTGGGCCACTCTTCCTTCAGAGTCTCTCTCCCCACTAATGCTAGTTATACCTCTCCTCCCCCTTGTTTCTCTCAATTGAAAAAGGAACGTAATAGTTAAAGCAAAATAATTGAAGCAATGGTTGGGAGAATGATCAGCCTGAAAGATCTCTAATCAGTATCAGGGCAGGCAGCCTATTTCCATGCTTCCTTATGATGCGTTTAGAAGGAGCACTTTGCAAGGATAGCTTGGGCCATTCTATGTTTTCCTGATTGTGTCAGCCCTGGAGCCATTTTCCCCTGGCACCTTCAGGGCCAGCTGACAGATTTGTAAAGCAATTCCATGATAGGCATCCCAACAGACTGGGTGTGGTGTACTCAAAGGTGGAAATCACAAGTTTACCCCCCTTCTCAGTCTAAATAGGACACAGGGAAGCAAAGAAAACAAGAATGATGGCTCCTTCTATCAAATTCCAGAGAAAAATGCTTTATGCATGGCAAAACAGCAAGCCATCATTTTTCTACTTCCTCTTGCATAAATAAACTGATGATGGAAGAAGCTTTCCCCCTCCCTGGAATCTCATCCTTTGTTTCATCTGACCAACTGGGATTTCAGTGAGGAAATCTGTCCCTTAGGCTGGATTGTATTTCCCTATCCGTGCTATAAAGATTAACACCCACGGTTTTAATTGGGCTTGGAAAAGCACCAAGAACCAATGTAATAGAATTCTCACATGATCCAGTGGCTTCACCAGCAATAGGATAGCCACAGCTTGTACAGCTAAAGTTGCCAGACTATCTCAATAGGCAGCAGCACATAGAACATATTACAGACATCCAGCCTCATCTCCCTAATACAAGGTACAGGTACACCTGTATACACAGTATACAGGTAAGGTACACTTTACCTGACAGGAATACAGCTGGAAAACCAGCAATAAGCTATCATAAGAATTCTAGCTATTGCAGCTGCTGTACTGACTTCTTTTGTCAGTATAGTGTTCTACGTGGCATCCATGCAGCTTAATCTTTCAAGGAATATTACTTGGCCTAAAACAGAAATCTCCTTCAAGAGAATTCTTGTTTCCCCGAGCTCTTCAGCTTTCCTGAAATAAGCTCATCAAAGCAAGGATAGTTTCCTTCCCTAAAATCCAGCGGTGCTACAGCCAAAAGGGAGGGACCAAAATTCAAAATAACTCAGGAGCAAAACAAGTTACCTAACTGAAAGGTGGTCCTTGATGCTCTCTGAGCTTGGTTGTTTTCTTGCAGACATTTCATTATTAAACTAAGTAACATCATCAGTGCTAATCACTCAACATCATTCTAGGACTGATGATGTTACCAAGGTAATGAAATGTAAGAAATTAACCAAGCTCAGAGAGCACCAAGGACCCTTCATGTCAACCCTGAGCTACAAATATTTTATTTCATTGGTAGTTACCAACTCCACAGATTCTTGTTTCCCTCCCTGATAGAATACTGTATACACACACACACACATGTCCTGGTAGTATGTGAAATATTAAGCTTGCAGCTCCTTCCTGCATAGTTGGGTTTTTCTTTTTTTAAAAAAATGTTACTACACAGTATGCAAATTAAAAACAGTCAATGTGAGCCTAATTTTTTTCCTCCAGGGGCCATGCATACTAATAAGAAAAAAAGAAAATCAATATTCAGAATAAAACCCTGCTATTCTTGGTCAATTGCTTTAAAAAAAATGAATGGAATCTATATGGTGCATATATTATTTTGCCATCTTTCATCCATTTTTACTCTCTTTTTAATTAGTTTTATTGCAATTTCCTTGTTTTGATTGTTGTGAGCTACCCAGAGTCATTGGGAGTCAGGTGGCACACCAGTTTGATTTGATAAATATTTAACGTGCCCTGTAGTTTGTCCCGGGTACTATAAACGAAGAATGTAATATGAAGTCCTGAAATTCATTTGTGGAGCTGTACCAAGATCTCAGGAAAAAAGAAACAATTGAAGTGTTACAGGAAATATATAGGGAAGTAGAAAGAAAAATAAATGCAGATTTTTTTTGTCTTGTCATTTTTTATAAAATGCATAAAAAGTTTTAGTTATCATTTGATCTATAAAGGAACTTAAAGCACATTTACAATTAAAACTATTGCAAAATTTTAAAACAGTATCTAATTCACAAACAATAGGATTAAAAAAAAATAAAACTATTTTAGGAAAGTCAGGAAATTATAAATAAGATTAGATCACAATGTAAGCATAAATAGTTAATAAGCTAAAATATTTTAGTCTTTAGCATTCATGCTTATAACATCAAACCTTGTAAAACCTGTATATTTTTTGAATGTAGGCTTGGCATCATATATACTTCAATTGGGCATCAATGAGACATATTGTGATTTCTAGTCCATCGCCTTAACCACTTGGCCACGACTACCATTTCTTAGATGGATCAAAATTTGATTATTAATCCCTTTCCTTTTTCTCTTTTAATTCAGATATGATCTGAACATAAGATTTGATGGAGATATTAACTTATAAAAAGGTATGATTCTATCAGTGATGGGATTCAAAATTTTTTACTACCAGTTCTATGGGCGTGGCTTGGTGGGCATGGCATGGCTTGGTGAGTGTGGCAGGGGAAGGATACTGCAAAATCTCCATTCCCACCCCACTCCAGGGGGAACGTTCTCCGAACTACTTAAAATTTCCGTCACCAGTTCTCCAGAACTGGTCAGAACCTGCTGAATACCACCTCTGGATTCTATCATATTTGGAGTATCACATTTGGAGTATCATATTTGAAGCACCAAGATAAGAGGACTCTGGAATGCAAGGCAGATTGAGTAATTAACTCTACTTGGGATGAAAAGGAGTAATTGTGTGACTTGACATTTGTGTGACAAAGAGGTTAAAAAAAGTGTCTTGAACTCAGCAACTTAAAAGTGACTTTTCAAAGTGGTAAGAATTCCAGGGAAATCTCTGAATTGGTCATTCCAGTAAGTTTCCACACAGAAACAATTTTCCATGACCAAATCAGAGACTGCTTCAGTCTCTCTCTCTCTCTCTCTCTTCTGAGTCATCCTGGTCCCAGCCAGATGCTGCATTAAAGAGGCCCTGCAGGCAAACTGGGTGGGCATGTTGATACATACAATACTGATTGTCTGTAGATCCTGCTCCAGCAAGCAGTTTTCTTAAGGGAAGGAATAATTTCATCAGTTCAAGCAAAGGGTTGACTTTTCCTGAAAACTTTTACGCAATAAAAACTCCTTACACTGAGCTGCAGCCAGGAAGTAAAAAACACAAGGATATCCTTTAAACTACGCATCACCTCTGATTTTTTTTCTTGTTTGTGTAGGACTTCCTTCATTCCCTTCTCCTTTTTTGCAAGTAACCAATGCTGTCACAAAATCACATTGCTTCCTCCTTAAAGAGAATCATACCTTCTACTTTACAATTTTTTTTTCTTCCATCAAAAGAGCTAGGTGCTTATCTGAGTTTGAAAAATTTCAGGTTCGTGTATTTTTATTATTGATTTCTGTTGTTCTTATTATATAAAAAGGTACTTTAGGGCAGTCTTATACATCTGTACAGAATTATATGGTATTATCCATGGACTTCTGGTGAGATTTTTATGGCAAACTGAATATTCTTGAAAGACGGGGTATTATATTGCATGACATTGCAATGGAGATCTCAGCCATGCAATGGATTCTGACTGGCAAAGTCTCTCTGGAAAAAGGAGAGATTATGAAATTGTCCACATGTACTCCAGACAGATGCTTCTTGTGAGCAGACTGCAGGAATTTAAAATTCTAAAGCAGGGGTGTCAAATTCCTAGCCCGCGGGCCAGATGCATCCTGTGTTGGCCACACCCACGCATGGTTTAGCGAAGGGGGGAAAGTCCTCATATGTCATGTGATGCCACCATGACAACATGAGTTTGACACTCCTGATCTCGAGTCAAGAGATTCGAACTAGGTTCACAGCCATAATGTAGCCTATATTGACATAAGGCTCTCCATGTCTCATTTCTTAATCACTTTCACAAATTGCTTCTTAACTGCTTTTAGCTATTAGGAACTTTCATAACACCAAGTGAAATACCTTCAAACCCTAGCAAAATAAGTTTAAACATAGCTTTTATACAGCTGGGTTTTTTAAAAAAATATTTTGGAATAAATAGCACAAAATATTTAAAATGTTAATTTTGGAAATTTACAAATGGATTAAAGGTCCAAATGAATTTGAAATAAGATTTTGAGATTAAGTGAATGAATTCTTCCTATGGTAAAATATTGTACTTTTGAACTGTTTTTTTTTTAATGATAGGTTGGGACTTTGAAGATTGGAAACAAAAGGGAACCAGAAGGAACTAAAATTACAATGAAAGGAGAAGAACACTTAATTTTTACCTACTAATATAGAATGGAGCAAAATACATTCAATCAGATGTATTGAAGGAGATTTATGAGCAATGGACTCAGAAGTTAATTTAAAAAATCTCTGACACTATAGATAATCTGTGTTTAAAAGATAATATCAAAGAGAAACAAGTTTTACTGCACAGACATGAGAATGATTTGAAAATGACAGGCTATGAGAATGACATTGGAAAAGAGGCTATACTGGAAGTACAAACGAAATTGGCTGATGTCTTAATAATTTAAAAGGGATATATAAATCATAAACCAAAAGAGTGACCTGGATAAGTTGGATATGTTGGATTTACAAAAGAGTTTTGTTAAAGTTTTGAAGCATTTTGTGAGAAAAAACTCAGAAAAATGAAAAGAAATCAGATTGTAGAAAAGTATTTGAAGGAAATAAAAATGAAGATTGTTAGAAGTAAAAGGAAGAAATATAAAGTTGGTCTATTTGATCAAGGTTAGAATAAATAGGTTGTAATCTGTTAACTCTTAATCAACTTTTACTAATCAGAACCAAATGATGTGGCTTTAAGGATATGTTTACAGGTAAGAAGTGAAATACAGAGAGAAGAAATCTTTTATTGCGTTTTAAGAGGAGGTGATGTTGCTAAAATGTTTATACTTGTGATGAAGGGAGAAGTAATTTCTTTATATATTTCTTCTCTTTTCCTCTACTATATTCTACACTATACTATCTTTTTTCTTTCTTTATTTCACTTTCTACTTTTCCTTTCCTTTTTCCATCTTCTAACTTTTATTTATATTTGATTATTTATTTTGGGTTGCATTAGTTCTCATCTTTTAATTGTAATGTTTTTTAAAATATTTTTTTAAAATAATATAGGGCTGTCTATTAAGGATTAGTTGTCCAAATAAGACAGCATGTCATAGCATCTGGCTGACATTGGCCAATCTTTGGAAAGCTAAGCAATGTCAGACCTCATATAATTTACTTGGATTTCAGTAAGGCATTTGATAAAGTAGACCATAACCTATTGATAAGATAGAGAAATGTGGGTTAGACAGAATCACCACCAGATGGATTCGTTATTGGCTGACCAACCACATTCAACATATAGTCCTCAATGGAACTGCATCTACATGGAAGAAAGTATGAAGCGGGGTACCCCAATGTTCTATTTTAGGCCCAGTACTCTTCAACATCTTCATCAATGATTTGAATGAGGGATAGATGGGGAATTCATCAAATTTGCAAATGACACCAAATTGGTAGGAATAGCCAACACTACAGAAGATAGGTCTAAGATACAGAAGGATTTTGACAGACTTGAACACTGTGTGCTATCTAACAAAATGAAATTCAATGGTGAAAAAAGTAAGATTCTACATTTAGGCAAGAAAAACCAAATATATAGATCAGAGGTGGTATTCAGCAGGTTCTGATCAGTTCTGGAGAACTGGAAGCGGAAATTTTGAGTAGTTCAGAGAATCGGCAAATACCACCTCTGACTGGAAATTTTACATTATCCTTCCCCTGCCATGCCCACGAAGCCATGCCCACAGAACCGGTAGTACAAAAAATTGAATCCCACCACTGATACAGATACTGTATAGTATAAGTGGTACCTGGTTCTAGTAATAACTGTGAGAGGGGCTTTGGAGTCCTAGTGGGCAATGACTTAAATATGAACCAGCAGTTTGCTGCAGCTGCCAAAAAAAGGCAACACAATTCTAGGTTGCATTTAAAAAGGGATAGAATCAAGACCACATGAAGTGTTAATACCATTTTATAATGCCTTGATAAGACCACACTTGGAATACTGCATCCAGTTTTGGTCACCATGATGTAAAAAAGATGTTGAGAGTCTAGAAAGAGTGTAGAGAAGAGCAACAAAGATTATTAGGGGACTGGAGACTAAAACATATAAAGAACAATTGCTGGAACTGGGTATGTCTAGTCTAATGAAAAGAAGGATTAGGGGAGACATGATAGCAGTCTTCCAATATCTCAGGGGCTGCCACAAAGAAGAGGGAATCAAGCTGTTCTCGAAAGCACCTGAGAGCACGACAAGAAGCAATGGATGGAAACTAATCAAGGAGAGAAGCAACCTAGAATTAAGAAGAAATTTCCAGACAGAATAATTAATCAGTGGAACAACTTGCCTCCAAAAGTTGTGAATGCTCCAACGCTGGAGGTTGTTCAAAAGAGATTGGATAACCATATTCATGAAATGGTATAGGGTTTTCTGCTTGAGGAGGAGGTTGGACTAGAAGACCTTCAAGGTCCCTTCTAATTCTGTTATTCTGTCAAAAAAAGAAACATGGAGGTGCTCATGTATCACCAATAATCAAATTCAACTCATATGAAACTCAGAAATAAAATTAAATTCTCAAAAGCTTCTCAAAAACACATGGCTATTCCACCTTTCTAGTGAAAGTACATATAGTAACTACCATAATCAACATGAACCCATCTGCAATTTAAATGATAAAATAAGTAACAGTTAAGTTTTAATCATGTGCTGATTAATAGCAATAGCACTTAGACTTACAGTATATAAGTATATACTGCTTTACAGTGCTTTACAGCCTTCTCCAAGCAGTTTACAGAATCAACATATTTCCCCCAACAATCTGGATCCTCATTTTATCCACCTCGGAAGGATGGAAGGCTCAGTCAACCCTTGAGCCTGGTAAGATTTGAACTGCCAAATTGCAGTCACCCGGCAGTCAGCAGAAGTAGCCTGCAGTACTGCACTCTAACCACTGCATCACCAAGGCTCATTAAGCAGAGTTATCAATCCAATGTACCCTCTTTTCTCTCTATGGTTAGTGGTGAAAAACTGTATTTAAGTATACAGGAAAAACTGTATACTTAAATGTCAAGGAAATTCTGTTTTAAAACTATGTTCCTAAAAAGGACAGGCAAGATTGCATGTGGTAGGGAGTGTTCATAGTTGACCATGTAATATGTATCACATTTTAAACAACAGGCACTTGATTTGTCACATGAAGCTATGAGCTGGCAAAAAACTCTCAAATATAGCTTTGTTTACTAAGTAATAAAATGGAATATAAACGTTAGCCATGGGGAAATGAATCTACCTTTGTTTTAAAAGTTTCTCATAGAATGATGTCTGGATTGTCCTCCATTTTTCACATTTAATAAAATCATAATTATTTTTTAAAAGATTATGTAAAGCAACAAATACCACAGCACTTCTGTGTTAGCTTATTGAGTTAAGGGTCTCTGTGAACTGTGCTAACAGTAGGGAGCATGGAAAAACTAAGGATGACTCAATGCTCTGACATTGTAAGAGAGATTGCTCTGTTTTCTTTTTTTCATTTCTTCAGACTGATAAGAATTCCTAGCAGAAGCTTCACTATTGGAATGTTTGGGGTGATTGTGCTGGGGCTGGAACCACCCACTGGTTCTTCTCTGCTCACCTCCATCATGTTATATGTTAGTTACCATCAAGGCAGCTAAAAGATGGGATGGTTCAGGCCATGATTCACTTTAACTAGAAGAAGAAGAAGAAGAAGAAGAAGAAGAAGAAGAAGAAGAAGAAGAAGAAGAAGAAGAAGAAGAAGAAGAAGAAGAAGAAGAAGAAGAAGAAGAAGAAGAAGAAGAAGAAGAAGAAGAAGAAGAAGAAGAAGAAGAAGAAGAAGAAGAAGAAAACTATAAAACTTTCCTATTCAGGTTAAGGATTTCTAGTTATTTGCTGGGACCAGCTTGTAGGTTTCAAGATGTAACTGAAAGAAGAGGCGGCCAGCTAAATTTTAACTGGAGCTCTTGATTAAGTCTTTGGGGGAATTTAGTAGCAGTTACATTTTAAGATAGGTTAATTGTCATCCTAGCAGAAAGCGTTCCAACTGCCAATAGA
The DNA here is from genome assembly GCA_023653725.1 of Bungarus multicinctus. Lineage (NCBI taxonomy): Eukaryota > Metazoa > Chordata > Lepidosauria > Squamata > Elapidae > Bungarus > Bungarus multicinctus. The sequence goes on along the minus strand of CM042834.1, from coordinate 48,244,145 downwards.
GAGATAATAAATTTGGAATGGTGGAGCGATTGGGCCATAAATAAATTGGCTACATTCCATACTCTTTTGAAAACACACTGGAGGAAAGCAAAGAAGAAGTGTATCATATGCATTAGCTGAATTCTAATCATTGAGTTATCTGTCTGGAAAAGGCATTACTTCCAAAAAGTGCATGTATTTCTATTCTTATTCTGTAGAGATTAAAATGAAAAATCGATATGATTGACAAGAACTTGATGTGGTTCTCTTGTCAGAGCTGTGGCAATGTGATCTAGATAGAACATGGTCAGATCATGCGTTAAATAGCCATGGCATTCTCTGGTCCCACTATCCAATGCAGAAAGACAGGATCTATTAGATCGATCTGCTCTCAGCAACTGATTAGCCTTGATGGGTTTCAGAGGAACCTGGAGATTGTCTCTCCTGCTCTGATGTATGGTCCATTTGAGTGCTTGGTCATTGTTTGGAATAAGAAGTCTTGGATTAGATGACAGCTATGCAATCTCTCTCCTTTTGTGGAACCCTTTACTCTCCATACTTGAAGAACTGAAGGAAATGAAACAGGAAAAGAGACATCTAGAGTGCCATTAGTGGCAGTAAGAATAGCAAAGTGAAAATACTTCTCTGCCCTTATTGCCTATGCAGATAGCCATCTGGTAGCCTTGTTTAGGTGAGATCTCTTGGGTAGAGAGATTCAGAAATCCTCTTAAAACGCTGTGTGGAAGAATTTGCTGAGCATCTGTGGCTCTAATTAAGTGACTCTAATTTATTTATAGCAGGGGTGTCAAACTGGATTTTTGAAAGAGCCAGATCAGCATTGAAGTTATCCTACGTGGGCCAGCTGGGCAGGGTGGAGATAGGACAGACAGCAGACTGGATGAACACCTCCTGCAGCACCCTGGTGGCCAAGGCCAAAAACAACCCTTGTGCCCCATTTTCACTAGCAGAGCCGCGGGCCGGTCCTTTGCTATTTCCAGGCCAGCCCTCTGGGCCAGATCTAAGCATCCCGTGAGCCACATCTGGCCCACAGATGCAGCCCTTGTGCAAATGCTAAGGAAATGCTGAAGAAAAGACAGAATCCTGCCCTGCAGTCTGGGAATGATTTGAAATTGTTGGGAGGCTGAGGAAGTGGACAGAGTCCATATGGTCACCATCTCTTTAATATTCATGTCCCTTCTGGCTAAGTACCTGAGTTAGGATGCTGTGAAAGTGGGTTCTATTGCTAGTTGTATAAGGGGAGCTCTTCCTCTGCCTTCTAAGAAGTTCTGGTCCCCCACTCCATGAAATAGCTATGCTTGTGTAACACCAAATGTGATCTCTTTTTAAATATTAATAATAGTTTATTATGAAGTATTTTTAATGATTATTTTTATATTCAGTTTTATTGTATGTCATCAGTAGTTACATTCGTGAGATGAGGAGCTCAATAAATGTGATGAATGAATGAATGAATGAATGAATGAACGATCTCATCAATTCTGAGAAAGAGAATTTTAAACAGGTTAGTATAGTTCTAGCTTTGTAGAATCATGCTGTCTTTTTTAAAAAATAGAAAGAATGCAGCATAACAACATAGCATGTTAGTTTTGTTTTCATTTCTCAGTCTGCTATGGATTCTCATAATCATATGAGAGAATTATTCCCAGAGTAAAACCAGGTTTACCTGGTTTTGAGGGAAAAGGCATCTCTTATAATAAAATGGATTAAAGGATGTGTCAACTATTTATTCATCTTTTCCACTTGACTAAATAGAGGAATGTTTATTATTCCTGAACCCATGACTGAAGAGCCCTTGATTGAATGACATTCTTTTGCATTCACTATTGGTCAACTATTAAGAGCCTTTACTGGATCATAGTAATCTCTATTTATTCTAAGTGTTTAGTAAATGTGAAGATTATCAAAGGTTGGCTTTGAACTATCTTGGATGGATTAGGAAGTAGAAATGGTAGCAGTTTGAAAAGACCCTAAATGATATGACACTGTGCTTTCCAAGGTGGTGCCTCAGCTCACATGCAATATAAATTACAGTAAATTCTAATTGTACTGTACGTATAAAGTTTAAGGAATGCTCTGTGGTTAACAAGGCCACAGTGTCAAGTATAAATTCTAAGATTACATTCTTGGAAGTTTATAGAGCTTATAAGAAGTAGGTAAAACAGCCTTGTTTGTAAATTCATTGAACTTTTAAGGCCCTTTTAGGAAACCTTGAGGAATACTTTAGATGAAGGTTGGGTTTACACATTATGGTGAGTCATGATTTATTCAACCAAGGATTGTTGAACACACCACAGCAAATTCATATAACATGCTAAGAAATAATGGATTACAAATCACCACAGCAGAACTGATACAACATGGTAATAGAAAACTAGACATACAATTATCCTTCAAATATAATTAGTACAATAGAAAAACCAGGAATAAAAATATAACAAAACTAGAGGTTTTCCACAGAAGACTCTTTAGTATTTATATTGGGTCTAGTTTCTTTCTTCAGAGAAATGAAATGATAGCTAGTGATATCCTATCTGAAGCATTCATGACCTAAGGAAGAAAGATCATACCATATTAACCCACCCACCCACCCAATACTTTGATCAATATCAAAGTAATGAGACCAAACTTTATTCAGGCTTCATTTCCTTTAGATAAAGTGATCTTGGCTTCACATATGACACTAAGCTATAGTTTGTTTAATAATGTTTATTTAGTAAAGCATCTAAAAATCTTCTAATATGCAGGTCTCATCTAAAGATCTTCTAAAATGCAAGTCTCATCTAACCAAGACCAGATTGTATTGCCCCACATCAGATTTCTATAGAAGTGGTTTCTTCCCCAAACCCCAAAAACTTTAACCTTAGACTGTCTACTATTGACCTCACCCCTTTCCTAAGAGGTCTGTAGGGAGCGTGCATAAGCGCACCAACATGCCTACCGTCCCTGTCCTATTGTTTCTTTTATTTTTTTTTATTTTTCTTATATGTATCAATGTATTCATAACTATGTTTTTACTTATACCTATTATCTTGTAAGCAATTGACAAATCGACAAATAAATAAATAAAAGTGTCACCCAAAAGTACTTTCCAGAACTCAAAGCTAAACTCTTCATCTCTGAAGACCATTCCAGTTTCCTCTTTACTTTTTGAAAATCTTACTGATTTGAATAATATCCTAAGCTGAGATAGGAAAAAAATGATATATATTGCAGCAATTTCTTATATGTCTCAATAATTGAGGAATTACTTATTAGTTGCTTACTAACCAAAAAGTTATGCCTGGAGGCCACTGAGAAACATGCAGTCATTCAATTCTCATTTCTCCTTTTTTGTTATATGGATGCCTGAATAAGAATGTGGTATCCTATAACATATAAAAAGGAACAAACAGTTAGATATGGTGAAATATTGAATGAAAAGGGTGAACTTAAATCTATGAAAAACTAGAGGAACAAGATGTAAAGATGAACTGGTTTTCATATGCGCAAATATGTTCTAGATATGATAAAGATTCCAAAACAGAAGGTTTTTATGATAAATTGACTGATTTAGGTAAGATTTTGACAGGTACTGATGAAACGGTGATTAAAAAATTGTATCAATATTTACTAGAAATTAAGCTAGAAGAAGAACAAGTTAAAGAAACAATGATTGCTTGGGGGGAAATTTTGGATACGGGATTGATTTAGAGAAATGGCAAAAATTGTGGTCTCAAAATTATAAAATGACAATGTCAACAGCATATAAAGAAAATTTGTATAAGATGTTTTACAGGTGGCATCTACCCCAACAAGAATAGCAAGAATGTTCAAGAACAAATCAGAAAAGCGTTGGAAGTGTCATCAGATACCTGGTTCATATTACATATGTGGTGGACGTGTGCAGATGCTAAAAGATATTGGACTAAAATCCACACATGGCTGGAAAAAATGACAAAAAAGCACATAGACTTGAAACCAAAGATTTTTTTATTGGGAATCTTACCTGAAATATACAGTATGGAATTGAAATATTTGATTGTAAATGTATTAACAGCTGCTAGGATTTTATTTGCTAAAAACTGGAAAAATGAGAAAAAAATTTTCTCCAACGCAGGAGGAAATTGTTAAGAAAATCATGGACTGTGCTGAAATGATTGACATTTGAAATCAGAGAACAAGAAGATAAACAATTTTATAAGATTTGGGATTTATTTTATCAATGGTTAGACAATAAAATATGGTAATGAAATATAGAATATAAAGAATATATAAAGATTATTATAATATAACCATGGGATAGATTTGGGATGGTAATCTGAATTGTCATAAAATAAATCAATTAAAAATGGATTATTTTGCATAACATGAACAAATAACAGTATAGTCAAATGATTGATTAACAATGATATTAATGTATTTAGGAATATTTGATAGATAATATGAGAACATATACAAGTAATCGTAAGTGATGACTATGAAGTGGATGCATAAAACAATTTGTAAACCAACCGACACACTGTATGTATGTAAGTGGAAGATGGCTTGATGTTTTTATGTTGTGTTTGTGTATGTTTGTTTAAAAAATAATAAAATTTGTATTTAAAAAAAAAGAATGTGGTACACTCAAAAACTGGTCACCCCTCCTTAAGGATACTCTATACCTTAATTTTTAGCTTGCACTTAAAGTCCGCTAATCTCCATTCTGGGCAATTCCATATGAATACTTGTCTCATGTGGCTGTTCTGAGTTGTTTCAGCCACCTTCAGAAATTTCAGTCTGCATTGCAGGGGCTTAAAAATGGGGCCAGGGGCAGTCAAGACCATAACCATTTCAAGATCTGATTCGTAATTTCTTGTTACTAACTCTTCCAATCCTGCAATGGGCCAGTTTAGCCATGCCTGGCAGAGACACTGGTGCCAGCTGGAATGCTGAGAACCAATCGTAAGTACCATTTGACTAGTGCCATTTTAACTTTGAAGAGTTGTTGAACAAACTGTACTTTTATCAGGTCTGTATGTACTGGTACTAAGGGACACACTTTGAGCTTGTTTTTCCCCTTGTTGCTCTGATGCTTCAATAATCAAAGCAACAGTGGAACAGATTGTCCTTTCTCTCCATTTTCCTCTTGTAAGCCCATGGTAGCAAAGACGAAATGATAATTCCATTCATAGAAGCATAGCAGTGATGTGCTTATATTACACCTTTTTTTAAGGAGAAAGGTGTATTTGCAGTGCTGTAGGCATGAGATGGAAAAGCAAGGGGTACAGCCTTGGTAGAAACCCAGTTGGGAGATGAATGTGTCAAATGGAAAACATAGATGAAGACAGCCATTACTGGATTAATCTGAAATTTTTAAAAATGATATCTGCTTACCAGTGGAGAAGTAGTAGCTTGGCCACACTCCTTGCTAGAGGGGAGGGGGTGTAGCATACCAGGCACTTCTAACAGGGACTGCTGTTAGAATGATACAAAGTACTGGAGACCATCCACTCTGTAGGGCTCTGGTTGGAAAATAGTAGTTTTGAATGAAAGTGTTGGAAGAAATATCCTTCTGGATTCAGTTCCAACTGGGGAAGAAAGACACTGGAAACATGTTGACTGCTTGGAAAGATGGTTTAATGGTGGACAGGATCACATGGCTTGGAGATCCTGGGTGAAAAGGATGATCTTCAAGATGTTGGGTGAAGGAAAAGAAGGGGCAAGATACTAAGAGACCCTTAGTTTTATGTCCTCTGTTGGGCCCCACCTTAGTGTTTCCTGTTCCTGTGTAAGAAATGTATCCCATTGGCTGTCAGACTCCTAGAAAAATGAAATACTTTAGGATATATCAAAAAGGCAGAATATATCCCCTAAAAGAGAAGTAGAAATTTAGAAGCAGAAGTTTACCCCACCTTTGTTAATGGGTGGTCCATTAAGGCCTGGGCCAGAGTATTCTACATAACAAAGCCCTCTAACCATCTCACCACATGGCCTGGGAAGATTGCAGCAGCCAGCAGTCAGGTGAAGCCATGTGGTCCAGATAAAGCTTACAAAGTTAGCTAAGACCCCCGCTCCTGGGAGTCTGACAGCCTATGGGATATATTTCTAGCCAGGAACAGGAAACACTAAGGTGTGGCCCAACAGAGGGTATAAAACTAAGGGTTTCTCAGCATCTTGCCCCTTCTTTTCCTTCACTCAACATCTTGAAGTATGTGATCATCCTTTTCACTTTGGAGCTCCAAACCATGTGGTCCTGTCCACCATTAAACCATCATTCCAAGCAGTCACCTTGTTTCCAGTGCCTTTCTTCCCCACTTGGAACTGAACCCAGAATAATATTTCTTCCAGCAAAAGGTTGGTAGGAGTCAGGCAGTGTAAACATTTAATAATGAATTCAATTCATTCAGAACTGAAGAAGTTCTTGGATGAGAAGCAAAACATCTTCAAGGAAAAACAAAGAAAGTCCAGTTGTCTTTTGAAAAAAATATTTGGGACAACCATGACCTAGATGACTGAGAATCTCCATAGACAATAAATATTGAACATCAAACATAGGTTGCATTGGCAATCAGCTACATTTGCAATTGGGAGGAATATCATGTCATTTGTTCTTGCACTTGGGAAGCAGAAAGTGCAGATCTGTGTTGTCAGAAATATCGTAGTGGTGGTGCAGAGATGGACAACTGGTGGCCCCCAAACTTCTATTTTACAGTTCCCTGAATTCTTTCTGACTATATTGCCAAGTGTCTGTTTTCTAACCATTTGGGAGGGGGATGGAAAGTGTTAGTGTAAACCTAAAATAGACTTAACAGCAAATTTGGGGGGGGGGGAGGAGATCAAAAATAAAGGGAAATCCCAGCCCCACCCACGTGATGACACATTTGCAGCATCATCACTGGATCCACCACAACCTTCAGCCTTCCAAAGACAGAGAAGACATTAAATGAGTCCCTGCCCTCTGCTCTCTAACACAAAGTCCCCGGAGGAAATTTTAGGTTCTCCTGACTTTTATGAGGAATGTGATTGTTTAGTAAGTCCCCACTCTGCTTTTGCATCCTGATCTTAAAGAAAAAAAAGCCTTTAATCAAGTTACCAAAGATTTATTCTGATCTTAGTTGCAGAGGGCGTCTCCTGCCTAGCTTCTAATTCCTGCAATGAAATGACTCATTCACCCCAACTTGCTTTAATTACTTAGAAATCTTCTGACTTGAATGTGACCCTTCCTGGGAATGGACTATTTCACCTTCTGAAGCTAAATCAGGCGCAGGTCTCTACTTCCTCATGCAGCCTTTAGAGATTTGCGGCTTTATGTGGAATTTCTCTTATTCCAGTAAGACATTGTTACCAAGATTCTTCTCATAAAACACTCAGATGGCTCCTCTCCACATCACAAGAGCCAACCATTCTACTATTCTCCAGGCTGCAACATGGTTCCTAGTTGTTAAGATCAGATCATCATATTTTATACTGAAATCATGGCAGGATTTCCTGTCTTATTATATAGTAGTTCCCTGATGGCGAACCTATGGCATGTGCGCCACAGGTAGCATGCAAAGCCATTTGTGTGGGCATGTGAGCCTCAGCCAAACTTACCAGCACTGCACGTGTGCATGCCTCCTAGCTAATTTTCAGCCCGTTTGAGGCCATTTTTGCCCTCCCTCCAGGAGGCTTGAGGAAAGCCTCTACAGCCTCAGAAGGCTGAAAAACAGGCCTGTTTCAGCACTTCCAGTATTTCCGGAAGGCCCACTTTTTGGCCTCCCGAGGCTGCAGAGGCTTCCTCAAGTCTACAGAAGGGCAAAAACAGCCTCAAACAGGCCGAAAATCAGCTGGGTGGTGCGCGCATGCACAGTGCAGATAAGGAGGTGGGCAGGGTACTGCATGCACATGCGGAGAGGGGCGGGGCACATTGCATTGTGGGTGCAGGCAAGCGCACACACTTTTGGCATACTACAACAAAAAGGTTCACCATTACTGGTATAGATTACCAATCTCTATTTTTGATTCCTATAGGACATTGACTGGTATCAAACCCATGGTCGCTCTGTGAAGCCACCATAAAAATAACAATCCTTCCCATATAGAGGCATCAGCATCATATCATGGAGCAGCCATATGGCTCATCTGAATCATGCAGAAAATCCACATCCATGCTAGTTGCTCAGCAGTTGATGTGCAGCTTTTCACATACAATAGAAACAACAACAACAACAACAGTGAACCTGCATTGATCTGGTAGATATGTTCAGAATGTCCTAATTTCACATCTGTGTTTGCTTTATTTCTGATATTCCTTGACACATGCATTATGAAGATTTCTACCTGACTGAAGCTCCTGACTGAAGCCATTTTCATTAGAACATGCAGAAATGCTGCAGGATTGATGCTCTTTTTTCTGTAATTCTCACTTGGGTATGTATTATTCTTGATCTTTTGGTGAGGTTGGCATGAATCTTTTGTCACATAGCTAAGGGTTACCCAAAGCCAATATCTTACTTCACAGGGTCACCCTTTCTTGACACTGATGATATCAGTTACGTGGCCTGAAAGGTAGAAATTAATTTACACCTGAATTGACAGAACAGCCTTTGCTGGAAAAAAACCTTTTATCTGTAGTAGGAAGACCCAGATAGAAGACATTGATAGTGTGTAAAAAAAAATAGTGTTGGTGCAGCTTTCATTTTCCATCTCCTCAAGTGCACTTCTCCTGAGAATACATAAAGGCCTCTCATACCATTTCAGTTATCTGTGAGAGGAGAAGCTGACCTGCCATGAGATTCCTGTTTTTTCTTCTTTTTTTTCAGTCCAGAGCAGCTAAAGTCACAATTTTCTGGTTCGTATTAGGGTTGCTGGCCCGAAACACTCCATGACAACATTGTTCTCTTTTCAAAGGCTCTTTTGTACTAGGACACAGTTCAAGGAATCTTTCAGAGCCCTGCAAAAAACATTCGGCACTTGTCACTGCATGCTTTACAGATAAAGAGGCAGCTCTTCTGCCACAATGTGTGTGAAGACGGGTGGAAAAACAGATATGTGTGCATACTTCGAGAGCCTTCTGCAAACACATTTTATATATGGTAAGCATGTTCCTAATACCTAATGCATAAATCAACCCCCACCCAACCTTCCTGTTAGCAGCAACACACAGGCAGCTTCCAAACCATTCAGGGGGCGACTTCTTATAATCAGGTCTTATAATCAGAATTTTGGCCAAAACAAACATTGAAAACCTCTAGAATAAATTTAGCTTAGGTGAAAAACCCCAATACCCTAATCAGTCTGTCTCCCCAAAAAAGACAAAAGAAAATCCACATCCAGGCCACAGTCCCAAGTTATTTTGCAACATGTCCCTCCCAGCATGCTCCTTGTTAAAGTCAGGGCTTGCCTAACCAAAAGATTGTCTACCCCTGCAGGAGGATTAATTTAGGACCTTGGTCAGAGATTAAGATAAGAAGCTTCTGGAGCACATGGCTAGATTTCTCCTCTAGGAAAACAGCATCTGCCCATGAGAGCTTCCCAAGCAGATGGTGAAAGGCTAAAATTATGAGACCCTCTCAGTTACTGCTGAATTTTTTGGGACAGAAATACATCCTGTTTCTGAGAAAATGCTTAAGGTTACAGGGGTAAGCACAAAATGTCCAGCCTCCACACTGCCTCCCTTTAATCCTACGCTGGCAGCAAAAGAACCCTACACATGTAGTAATCTAATGCCAATATTTTCTGATTTTGCAGACAAACATTGACTTTATGAGTTTGCATGGAAACTACCTGTGCCCGTTCCAATGTAGTTCCCGAGCTGTTCAGAAAAGCAAATAGGGAAACCCAAGTTTGTGTCAGCAGAAGAGCATGTTTCTTGCAGCTTCCTTCTCTGCCCATATGCTGGGAATAGAGAAGCCTGAAAGAAGGGTGCGGCACTGATAGCAATTAGGATGGGGTTCATTTGAAACCATGAGCAGAAAGGCAAAGAAAAATCACTCAAGGTCTGGAAAGGTGTGAGTTTGCATGTCTCTGTGTTGTGCGCAAAAAAGGAGAAGCAACCTCAAAGCTGAGACCCAACCAATATTTCTCCCTGAAGGGAAGAATCTCCAGGGAAATTTCTGATCCCCTGAAAGACATCTTGGGGTTCCTATTTTCTTGCCAGCTGAGACAGGTCATAAAGTTGCAAAGGAAAAACAGGGTAATCTAATACCTAGCCCCAAACACTGCAATATGCAGATTTTAGCACAGGAAGTTCAACTGGGTCGGTCTCTGACCACTTCCACTCTTGTGGATATCTTCATTGTTGCCACCACCCCTCAAAAGATTGAAAACAACACAAGCTGGTCAGTGCTCTTCCCGATGATTCATCGGGGAGTGCAAACTCCATGCACTCGGTCCCTTGCCCCTCCCTCCCTCACCCTCCTATTTCAAGCTTTATTTCATAATGTGTACATTGCTCCGATCCTTTCTCCCAGACCGTGGTGATCATCGGTGGGGAACTGATCACCAGTGGGGAAATGGGAGAGTCTGGGTTGACCCAGGAGGTGGGTTGACCCAGCAATTCTGAACACTTTACAGGAACAAAAAGGAAGTCACTTTCATTGTCGTTTCAAATACATTGCAGTCTGGCTGAAAATAAATTAGCTCAGCTCGTGACCACTGCTGATGCTGTGGGAGTGAGAGATTCTGGAACCAGCTTCAGCTGGCACAGAGTCCTTGGGTGGAGGTTCCCATTGTTTTGTGATCCCCCGCAGTTCTAATAGATTCACAGAGGCATTATAATGTCTCCCCAGTCAAGAATAGAATGTCTTTCTAATTGACCATTAATATGTAGGAACAGTTAGGACAACCATGACCAGTATTTCCACTTATAGGGAGGGCACCACGTTCAGGAAAGCTGCATTAAATATTCCCACCACGGATTATGCTCCTTCCTGCTGTCATCTCTGGTGCATTCCCACATTTGCTTTCTGTACAGCCTCATGTTCTGTGGAAAGAAAGCATTCATCATGTTGCTATATTCCCAGAAGCTTGCTCTGGGAGCCCTATTTATGGCTGAAAGCCTGCTGAAAGAGCTATGGCCCTGTTATTCAGCGTGTTGTGCCAAGCCCGCATAGAGATTGGGTTTCTACTGACAGGGTGCCAGGCACGTCTGTTTCCAGGAACCAGCAGCCGTATTTAGCCTCCGGCTGCACATGAAAGACTGGAGTCGGAAACGTGACATTGTGTCAACATTTGAGGCAGGTCAGAGCTGGGTGAGACCATGAAAACAAGCCAGGAGAGGGGAACTCAACACACCCTGTCTGAACAGTCCAAGTGCGAAGGCGGTGTGCAAAGCAGCCCCCTCACAAGCTGATAACTCCAGCTGCACAGAGGCGCTTTGATGCTTCCTCCCTCCCTTCCTCCCTCCCTCTAATCTGATCCTTGTTTTTCAGCCAGGACAGAGTATACTGACATGCTGAGGATCATTTTGGGTGAAAACTGCTTCATGGCAAAAGGAAGAGGACAGGCAGGAATGGGATGGCAAGTTAGCATAGATATTTGTATCTGCCGAGCTGGTTATATAACAAGAGGGCGCTTCTGTAGGATTTTCCAAGGGAGGAAATCTGAGCACTGTGCAGACAGCCTTGTACCTAAATACAATTTCCATCTGGGGATAAGTAAAGATTTATTTGTGGGGCAAATTAAAATACACACAACCCACACACACATACACACACAGAGAGAGAGAGAGAGAGAGAGAGATACCAAGGGGGTATTGGATTCTGAATTAAAACTTTCCCATGTTTTCCTATCAGGGATCTTCAGACTCATTGTGTGTGTCTGTCTCTAATATGAATAAGTTTGCTTTTATTAATGGGATATCTGGCTACAAGGTCTTTAAAAAAAAAAGGGATTGTTTTAAGGGATCCTTACTATATGCCTGTTAGTCTGCATTGGCTTGAGGTTTTTTGTTTTCCCCTCTCTGTTCCTTTCCATATCTCTAAAGATGAATTATCTTGAAATTGTTTGTGTATATCTACTCACCGTACTACAGGTAGTCATTGACTTACAAGTTTGTTTAATGACCAAAGTTACAATGGTACTGAAAATAGTGACTTATGACTGTTCTTTATACTTACGACCATTGCAGCATTCCTATGGTCATGTGATCAAAATTCAGATGCTTGGCAACTGACTCCTGTTTATGACAGTTGCAGTTTCTCAAGGTCATGTGATCACTTTTTGGAAACTTTTGACAAGCAAAGACAATGGAGAAGCCAGATTCATTTAACAACCACGTTACTAATTTAACAACTGCAGTGATTTACTTAACAACTGTGGCAAGAAATGTCTTAAAATAGGGCAAAACTCACTTAACAACTGTCTCCCTTAGCAACAAAAATGTTGGTCTCATTTGTGGTTGTACGTCAGAGCCTATCTCTTTTCTTTTTCAGGGTAAGTACCAAAAAGGAGTAAGAAATAGTAACCCGAGGAGACGAGGCAAGAAATGAAAAGGAAACACAGCTAAATCTAATTCAGTTTCATTGCATTTGCACCAAGACAAATTCCTTGTGTGTCCAATCACAATTGGCCAATAAAAAATTATATTCTATTGACTATGAACAGTGGACTTTTCTATCTTTGCTTCCACCATTTCAATTATTGCCTTTAGCTCTATAAACTTCTCATTCTTCCTTTTTGGTGATATCATCAATTCCATCCAACCATTATTCTTAACTTCCCTTTCAACCCAATCATTCTTCTTTCATGTAATGGTTTTGCACTTCAGTGGTCAGTTATTCTTTGTACATGAGCAGAAAACTTCAGCACATTTCATGTAGGCCATTAACTTTTGTATTCAATCCACATTCATTGATAGTCCTCTCAATGCTTGTCTCCTCTTGTTTTACCATACACAGTTAAGTACTCGATTCCTGGTGTATTCAAAATATATTTTCATATACAGGCATTTTTGTTTCTTTAAACAAAACAAACATTTCTTGGATGCTGCAAAAGATCATGAGTTATTCACCACTTTTCTACTAATTTTAGAACAACTTAAAATGCCTCTGTTCATTTTTCAGTCTTTACTAAACATTCTACCCAATGCATACAATCATCTGCTTGGTCTAATATTTTCTGTTTATGCATTACTTTCCATATAAAACACAACTACTGTGATCTTTTCAAATTTATTTCAATACCCCTGGTGTGTGTGAGTACACTAGATATAACTCCTTGTTGATAAGATGCAGCTAATGGTATGTTGGCTTCAGTAGTGGGATTCAAAATTTTTTACTACTGGTTGTATGAGAGCATGCACACAGCATTAAAAAACTGCCCATTTCAAGCTTAAAAATTTACTTTCTATGTCAGTGTTAGTGTGTAAAACAGCTGAGGCATGGCAGTCTGCTCTACTGCGCAAATCAGCTGAGCTGAATAATGCAGGAATATAGGACAGGATAGGACAGGGGAAGATGGGCGGGGCCAGCTGCTTGTCTGAGCTACCGGTTCACTAGAACCAATCCAAATCAGCAGCATCCCACCACTGATTGGCTTGCAAGGTAGTGTCTAGGATTCTAGTTTGCCCAGAACAGCATGAGCCTGTTGGAGTAAAACTGGATTTGGTTGCTTTGTGACATACTGGTCAAAACGTGCTACCATCCAGAATTGAATACTATGGAATGATGCATACATCATGGTTGTGTCTAAGGTTGTTTGTAATGCTTGCTGTAAAACCATCCATAACTATCCCTACTCTTGCATGGAACCCCTAACTATTGTAGAAAAGATCATACACAGAAGCTTCTACTTCAGTATTGCGCTGCCAACACTGTCTATGCTGTTTTTGCTCCATGTATTTAAGGGTAACTAAGTAAAGTACAATCATATGTGGAGTTATTGGTTGTTTTCTTTCAGACTGCACTGATGATGTTACCCAGTTGGGTAATGAAATATTTGCAAGAAAACAGCCAAGCACAGAGAGCACCAAGGATCTCACAGTTCAGCTGTGAGATGCAAACATTCTCTTGTATTAGTAGCGCAAGGATATTAGTAGACAAGGAGCTTACTACCAGATAACATTAAATGGAACTGCATTATGCATAGTTCAGTCCTAAGGATTGCTGGCTGTTTTCAATATTGAAAGAGTACTATGCTGGCAATATCTCTGAGAGTTAATTAGACGCATGCAATGGCATATATTGTCAGCATTGTCTTTGACTTTTCCTTCCTAGAAAAGCAATTGTACATGCACTGTGCTCCCAGCATCACCTGAAGTAATTTACAAGTTATTTCCCATTCAAATTTCAAAAGAAGCTAAGTATGTTATTAGAAACTCCTCTTCCAGTAACAAGTTACAGGGATTACCAGAACTGGGTATGTCATTAGAGTTTTCTGAATTATTTGTTACAATTATATCCCACCTATTTTCTGAGACGTGAGGCTCTTTCTTAATTTCTGTACCCATCATAACGATTCAGTAAATTGGGCTGAGGGAGAACAACTGTCCCAGAGATATCCAGGCCATTTTGTATTGGTGGGAACTTAAGTCTGAATAATACTTATTCCAACAGTTTTATTGCTACACAATACTGGCTGATATTTTGCTAGAATCAGCAATGGAAATGCTGGTGGGATGCAATCTAAGTTGTTCACCAGGGCCAAAGGTTTATTCTTCCAAGCTTTCAGAGCCCATCCTCAGGGAATTTCTCTCTCCAGAATATCAAATGCTAGTATTGTATTTCAGATTCATTTGAGTCAAAAGAAATGGCTATTAACAACATGAATGTATATCTGCAAAGAATATATCTGTTACATATTGTAACAGCAGTGAGGATTATATTTGCACAATATTGGAAAAATGAAGAAACACTGCAAGATGAAGAGATAATTAAGAAGATACTATACTGTACAGAAATGGATAGATTGACATTGAAAATTAAGCAAAAAGAAGACACAGAGTACCGGTACTATCAAACATTTTACCAGTAGTTGGAAAAATGGATTGAGATTAAGAATATAATCAGCATTGTTAAGCAAATTAAATATCCAGACAACATGCTTATTAAGCACTAAGGAATGTAATTAATAAAAAAATCAATAAAATTTGGGGAGAGAAAGAGAATCTTTTGAGTCAAAAGAAATGGTTATTAACGTGAATATCTGCAAAGAAAAACAATGCTGATGCCAACAGAACAACAGGAGGCTTAAAAATAAATGTCTTATGTGAGAGAGATGAAAATTCAAAACTAAAATTGCTAAATTGATTCAGAGTTATCTAGGGTGAACAAGTAGTATAGGAACCTCATATCAAATTGAATTTGGTGCAGCTGCCCAGAACCATTTCCTTTACAGAGAAAGCAATACATTCATTACGTCCAGACAAATAATGGAAGTGTGTTGTAAAGTTTATAGCAATGGTCTCTGAAAACAGCATGGCTAATTTCTGAGGCAGCACATGTCTCCCATCTATATTATGGGAAACACAACCACTTTTTTTTAAATGTGTTTTTCAAAGTTGGCAGCTTTAAATATGTTTTAAACTTGGCTGGGAAATTCTGAAGTCCATACATCTTAAAATTGCCAAGTTTGAAAAACACTTGATTTAAATTAAGTGTGATCTCTCCCTTCTTGACTTCAGAAGCTTAGAGGTTTAAGGAACAAACAGGAGCAAATGAACTCTGAAATAAGGACTCCATTTTGCTTTAGGGTTGCCTCTTGAAAAAAGCACCTTTGGGACAACCATGACTTGGATGACTGAGAATCTCCATAAACATTTAGTGGTCTCCTAGGAATCTTGCTGGTCTTCAGATGAGGCTGAAAGTTTTATGCATTTCAAGGACTAGCTGAGTCTATAACTCAACTTTGTGTGCTTCGTATCTTAGTTCTAACTGTGGCAGCCTCTTTGAAAATATTGTCCTTCATTTGGAATTGTTGTTATCTATTTTTAGACTGGAATGAAATTATGAATTCAACTGTTTCCTACTTAGCTCAGCCTGATGGACAGAGAAAGCATGCTGGATTGCTATTAGATATATGTCTTTTTAATCATGCATGCTTGCTATGAATATTTATTTTGTAAATTTATTTTAGATAGGTTGGAACTTGCTATGTTGATCTGTATGTCTGGTAACTTCCAACTTTGATTCCTTTTAATGTGACAGGTATGATTTGAAACCTTCAACTATATAGAAAGCAACTGCCTACCTTGTAACAGCAATGGACAGGCAAGTCCTTCATTTACATCAGAAATCTTTTAGATCACTGATAACTTTTTGCTTCTGAATTCCAGGAACCCAAAAGTAAGTTGGTTTAGGTTACACTTACTCATATGAGCCCATAGACCAAATCTTGTCATATCAAGATTTTGTGTGTGTGTATGTGTGCATGCTTGCGCGCTTCTTAAGGCTGAGAGAGAGTGACTGGTCCAAGATCAACCAGCTGGCTTTGTGTCTAATGTGGAATTACACTTCTAACCTGGCACCTGAACCACTAGAGCAAATTCTCTATTGATAGAATATAAAAAGAGAGAAAATATAAGAAAATTAAAGTGTTTGGACTAAAGGTACTTTTTAAAAGAGGAAACTGGACTTTCTGTTTTTCTTTGAAGATGTTTCACTTCTCATCCAAGAAGCTTCTTCAACTCTGACTGGATGGTGAGGAATGAAACGTCTTCAAAGAAAAACCAGAAAGTCCAGTTGCCTCTTGAAAAAAAGCACCTTTGGGACAACCAAGACCTGGATGAATCTCCATAGACATTATCCTGGGACACATATAAGGAGTGTAAGGATTTCAATTCTGAATGTGATTTGAGTGAATGGTGAATTATTTAGAGATTAGCCAATGGAAAAAATGGCTGCCATTGAGGTAAGCTAGGAAGATCTGCTGATATGATTGCTCTGCAAGCAGTAGCTTGTCCTGCTGTAGTTCAGTGGCGCCACTATTTGGCACCAAGGGGGATGGGTTCTGCCTTTTGTTCTTCTGAAATGCCTTTGCCTTTCCTTCATAATTAGAAGCAAGGACATGCCTTTAAGGCAGAAATGATATACAGGGCAGTTCCAGGGCCACATACATTCATTCTGAAGGAACAGTGATGGCAAAAACAAGATGACCACTTGTGTTTCACCAAAAAAGTAGCAATGCAGAAAAGACAGTCAAGACGTAGGTAACATCTATGGATACATCTGAAATTTAGAAATAATTACAATTTAAATAGAAATATAATAGTGAAAAAGTAACCCAATCTGTCTTTCAGTTGCCAAAATCTCATGAGCAATTTCTTACGCCACTTCTGTTTTTACAAGACTTAGTTTGGAACTCCCTTTAGAATAGGGGTATCAAACTTGAGTCATCACGGCAGTGCCACATGATATATTGGGACTTTTTCCCCCTTCGCTAAACTGGGCAGGGGTGGGGCCAGCACGCATCCAGTCTGTGGGCCGTGAGTTTGATACTCCTGCTTTAGAGTGTTCTGTGTTTTTTTGTTTTTTAAAGGGAGGGGATGATACTGTATCTGATATGTAGCTGCCAAATATTTCATTCATCCTTGAAGGCCATCCTTTGGGATCTTTTTGAAAACTAAAGTTAGATATGTGGTATCAAGGGTGAGGGCCCTGAGGGCCCCAGCTTATGGAATTACCTCAACGACCCATGGCCAGGTGGCCAGATTAATCCATTGACATCATCCTGAAATCCATCTTCTTCCAGACAAATCTTGGAGACATCTAAAATAATGTCTCATTATACCAGGATAGTACTTGTAGTTCCTATTATGTGTTAATCTTTTTTAAAAATTGCTTTTCCCATTTTACATAGATTTGTAATTTGTCCAAGAACATTGTTATCACATGAAATAGAAACAAAACAATGCATAGAACATGAGGCCACTGTAACTCCATGTCTTTCATTAAAAAAAGGGAGCGGAGTGGCACATGATCACGTTCTTACAATAGTGCACGTGAGCCACATGGGAAACGGACAAGGTAGTTGTAGTCCTTTGATGGTATGGTAACACCAATGCCCATCTTATCACCTCAACTGACCTTTTGTTCCATTAAAGTTCAGTTAAGTGGACTTAAACTCAAGTTAGATTGTTTTTCTGTTTCTCTACAACTACATCCACCTTAGACACTTCTGTCTTATTACAATCAATAGACTCTTCAGACCCAAAGAGGAACAAGAACTCAAGTTCCACAGGAAAATAATTTTATTAAGTATTTTTTTAAACAACTACTTAACTTTTACTCTGATAAAAATATTTACACTCTACCCACCTTCAAGAAGGTTCCAAAAATAGAAACACTCTATTTCTCCCAAGAGGAAGAACAAGACATTCCCCTCCTTAAAAAGAAAAAAAAAAACAGGAATACATTCATATTTCCCACTTTCTTTGAACTCAAGTAGTTTTACAAATAATAGACTTCTGAAACATAGAATATGCATATGTACACATTTATAATAGATTTTTGCAAAGAAAGGCAACAACTGTGTACAAAAACTTCAGGTTTCTTTCAAACCAACAATAAAATATAAATGGTCAAACACAACCTGTAATTGAGCATAGTGCATTCTAGCAGTTGGTGCAATAATATAAGTGAAAATCAGAGGATAATAGGGCCTTTCTCAAAACAAATTACTAATACCACCATTTGATATTTCAAAACTTTAATATTCAGAATCACGGTGGATTGTTCTTTCCTACAGGATGTGTTCCATCTAGGGTCAATTTACAGGTTGGCAGTTTTTCTATTGTGCTGTATTGTTCTGCTGTCCAGCTTCCAGGAAAATGGCAGGCATCTCCCTTGCTCTGTCATGCTCCAGCAACCAAGATGACAAGCAGGAGGCAAAGACCACAATTCATGACTCACAATTCATCCCTGGGAGTGGCTGTGGTTCTTAAGGCTGCAAACTAAAGCCCAAGAATATAACATCTAAAATCATACCACACACTTTTTTTAACCACATAAGGAGGTGCTTCCTCCTTATCTAGAGATTGTTGCTCATCTGCTTCTTACAATCTTTAATCCAATTTCAATAACCAACCTTGAGAGTAAATTGTCTTTTCAAAGATGTTTCACTCAATTTATGCAGAGGGACTCTTCTTATACTTTTCTGCCCTTAATTGAAAACTTTAGTTTTGTAAGAAAATTTTTGTACTGCCCTGAATGGATGAGTGTGGTTGGGGAAATATGATGTACACACATACACACTCTTTCTCTCATCAGGTCCCACTTGTCCAGTTTTAGCTATAACTAAAAAAACTGTCTCTGGTTCTAATATAAAATGCTACACTCAGATCCCTGCAGGTTTAGGAAGAAGATGCTGAAAGGATATGTTTGAAATGGCTCTGGATTTGCATAATATGGTCATGTTAAAGGCCTACTACCAGTTATCTCAAAATATTCCAAGTAAGGCCTCTGTTGTGTCAAATTATGTGTTTTATGGTGTTGATTCAGATACCAGTTTATATTAGCATTCAGAAGAATGAAGCTATATATGTTCAACTACAGATATGAAACCACTTTAAAATAGAAAATATATTTGATTATTTTCAGGTAGTACAACACTTAGGGAAAAACTGAGAACTGAGCAGACAATAGGATTCTACTATACTTCACAACAGACTTGGATTCAGGCTAACAGCCATTTCCATATCAAAGTAGCAACCTGATGATACTTGTTAGTCAGAAGTAGACCAGTAACTAATTATTATGGTAGCCAATATCCTTTCTTAGCGAATATCCCAGAGGCTTTTGTCCAGAAATTAGGAGAAATAATGTCTGCAATAAGGAAAAGGAAGTATATGGTCTGTTTTTCTTTTTAAAATGGCTTCCTCAGTGTAGTACCTATCTAGCAGCTCAAACTAAACAAAACTTCCAGACAGTATTTGGGGCAGAGGAAGGAAATTTTGTTGAGCTGAAATAGGCAAAAAACTAGATTCAAAATCTCCCTGAATTACTTACTATGCTTTACTAGCCAATGACTGTTACTGGAAGGATTCATAGCAATGCTATAATAAATGTTATGTATCTAGATGTTAAGATCTCAGATATTGGTGTGCCAAAAAGCTACGGAAGCCATTCTATCAAATTCTGAATTTTGGCTTCTCAAGATCTTTACCTGAAAAGTCCTCATCACACACACCAGATTTTTCTTTCTGCACATTCTCTAAATCTGTTTAATCTTTTTGTTTTCTTTCACAGCTTCAAAGTATAATCCTAGCTGATTTAAGGTTTTTCAGATAGCCGAAAGGTAAAAGCATATCCAAACATTTTAATGTAGCAATAAAACACACACCTCTCCTTTTTTTCGCACTAACTGGGATGCATCTTTGAAATCTTTTCTAGGACTTGGACACGTAGCCTCCCAAACACAGTTTAGAATGGGGAAGAAATCCAAAATAATTTCAAAACTCAACCAAATAGAACAAGAGAGGCTCTCCTTGTTTAGTCCTTGGTTTCCAGATCCAAAGGAGACATCTGCTTCAAAGCTTGAAGAAGAGCTGTAGAGTCCATGGGGGAATGGGATGGTATAGGCGAAGGGAGTCGGTGAGGCAATAGCAAAGGAGAAGACATTTTCTCTGGGTTCATTAACCCTGAAAGTGCTGCAGTGGATGTTGGGAGGCTTGGATACAAGATAGGCATAGAGGCCGGATACCAACACTTCTCCAACATAGGCAGGTAGGCTGTCGCTGAGGGAGGGAAAACATAAAAAGGCAAACAGAGGGGAGGTTGGTGGGGATGAGGACCTAAGAAGCTGTTGGAGGAAGAACCAAGAACATTATTACTAAAGTGGTCTTCATCCTCTGACATGTCCATCCTGGTCCGTTTTGCTGGTGGATCCTCGTTTTCTTGCTTAATAGAAGTGATTCTCTCTTGGGCAGTGTACTTCAGCTCCGTGTCCTTTTTAAAATACTGTGGATCGGATTTAGAGTCACTTTTTTCTAGTTCGCCCCCATATCCACTGTCTGTGTCTGTGTCACTGCCACTCTGTTCTCCACTGGAGTGGGCAAAAGTCCTCTGAATCACAGGCACACAGTTTTTCCCATGTGCCTCAGAAGCTTTGGTCAGAGATGGAGATTTATCCTTCAGATCTGTAAGCTTTGGGGTGGCGTCTCCAGGCTTTCGGCTGATTCCACTCTGCAGAGCTTCTGCCATTCTGTGCAGGTGGGTCATGAACTGAGATGATTTCGGATCCTTGGCATTGTCGTGCTTGGCCAGGTATTGTAACACTTCTTTGGCACACATCTGGAACCCAGACCGAAATATCTCTTGGCTAGATTCAAGACTCCGTGGCGGCAGCTCATCTGCAAATACATCAGTCACAAATTAATCTGACACACCAAAAAGGTTTAGTGAACATGAGAATGTCATGCACCATTAAGAAAGTTTATTTACTGAAAAGCCGTTAAGGCACCCCAGTTTCCTCCAGGTAAGTATGCACATGGGAAATGCTTCAGAAATTTGGCTGTAATGAGTTAATTTATCTGTGTGTCTAAGAGTGAAATCGATGTTTTATTATACTTAATGAAAAAATTATCACTTCAATGGAATGTTAAAATTCAGGATTGGAGTACGGCAGAAGCAACTGAATGAAATTGGTTCTTTATCAGGGTAAGTCTCTAGTTAACAGATGAGAATAGGGTGAAAATAAAGTGGAATGAAAGAAGAATCCTTTATAGGATACTATCTTATCAGATCTTTTTAGTGAATGGAAAACCGAAACATCAGAGTACTACAGGTTTCACTGAAATCAGGCACAAATCAATTTAACTACATGCAAGAGCTTCTTATCTTGTGTAATTGCACATTTTGCACAATGTTTAAACATTTAGATTATTTCACTACATGGATGCGCTCCTTCCTATGGCCTTTCCTCCACATTTCTGGAGCTCACTCACAATAACATAAGAAAGGGCTATCCGTACATTGCTAATCATCCATGCAGTAAGCAATCCTAAATGTGACAGACAGCAGGGAGCTCTTGGCCCAGCAAGTCAATTCTTCAGAATATCCCCCTTTCCACAATTCCTACTGTAGAACATGTTGTTACATCTAGATCATCTTACATGAGGAATTATCACTGTTAATGTGGACAGTCAATTTATGCTACTGGTAGTAGTATCCAAACAAAGGGCTCCTTCAGTTACAAAAGAAAATATTGAATCAAAATATAAAATAATATAAACTTGAAAGCAATTGTACTCAACTTCATGTTCTCTGAATTAATTGGGACTGCAAATGTACATAAAACTCTGGGAACTACCACCCAATATATTTTGAGGACTGCTTTAAAGGATAACAGAATATAGCTTGAAGAAGCAGGCTTAAAGAAATAAGAGAGGAACTTCTTGACAATTTAGAACTGCAATAATTAATCCAGATTTCTAGGCTGCTGGAATATAATAAAAAGTCCTTTTGATCTACAGATGATACATGGTTCAGTACCCCAATTTTTTTTTTCAGTGTTCAGAACTTAAATAAAGAATTTCTCCTGAATGGAAAGAACGTAAGTTCAAAATCAAAGGGCAAAGACTGCCAAGTTTCATATTTCTTTTTTTTTAAAAATCGAGGCAAGGATAAATTAAAGATCCTTTACCATGAGAAGTTTGTTGTAATGAGCAGCACTAATTTTTTAATAGAGGATTTTGATGTGAAAGGCATCAGTGACTCTAAGAAAGGTGTCAAAGACAAGTACTCACCGGCATGTAAACCTTTTTGGAGGGCTATGATTTGCTGTTGCTGTTGTTCAATAAGACCAGTTAATGCTTTGACATGCTTCAAGGTAAGTTCAAGAACAACCGCTTTTTCTAAGTGTCCTAAAGTCTGAAAACAGGAAAGGAATGAGTTGGTTAGTTGAAGGAAACAGAATGCGGGAGCAATATGTCCTGGCAAAGTATGGGAGGAAATGAGCAGGGACTTTAATTCAACATAGCATAATGTTCCCAATGATATCCACTTTTATGCTGATGAAAAGCTATTTAAATCTACCATGTGAATAAGCAAAAATAAGAGGAGTTACAGTCATGTTTATATAATTATTTCAGGTTAAAAAAACTGGAAGAAATAAAACAATATTTTTACATAACTAAAGAGAAAGTATTTTTTAAAACAATTCCAAAATACAAAGCCCAAATCAGGACTCATTTTTCAAATGGAAACTGAAGTAACATTTTCCTTATTTTTTACATGTGCAGGCATGCAGTCCTATCTTATCACAGAAATCTAACAGAAAACATGAAACTTTTAAGTTTGAAAGTTCTGGAGGGTTTTTTTTATAAATTAGAACATGGAATTTGAAGCAACAATATAGTAACATAGAAAAAAGGGTGCAATCAAAGCTACCCAATCACTCCAAAATAAATTGTGGTCTCCTATCAGATTTAAGATATTGTATACTCTGAACCTCACATGCAAGTTCTTCAGAATTACAAGATCAAGTACTCATAAGAGGCACAACACTGCAATGCTACCCAGACACAGCCCTTTTCACTTTCATCTGTGGTGACCAAGGAATCCTCTAGATGGCGCTTTTATCCATACAAAAATCCATCCAGCCTAACCTCTCTGAAAAGGAAGACAAGTCTGGACAGCGGCCAGATTTCTACTTACTGTAAGTTTGAGGTGTTCTGGTAAAAGGTCTTTCAACTGGGCAATGCATTCATTAATCCTATCACGCCTTTTCTTCTCAATCAGCCTGTGAGGCAACTTGTAAGTCTCCTGAAAGGAAAACGAGGAAGGGGGGGACACAACATCACTCAGAGCTGGACTGGTTTAGATAAAAAAAAAAAACTGAAGCCCAATAGAAGATAGAAACATTTTCTTTGCAAACAGGAAAATCTCCTGAACCAAGATACTTTTCTGGGAGATAATTACCACAGACATGTCCAGGAAAATACTTTCAAACAACACTTCTAATCAAATGGATTTTCATAGTATGAGGCTATTAAAATAATTTTATCCTCTAACCACCCCTTATCCTGTACTCCAAACTTATGCATTCTCTTCTCCAAGCAAGGGGCTTTCTTCTAAACCTGCAAGCTCTTTTAAAAGCAGAACCCCAATACTGCACTAAAAAGAGGGGGCAACTGTCCTTCACCCCAGCTGGGAAGAACCTGAAGCAAAACATGCAATTTGCATTTACCTTACTGTCGTCTCCTCTTTTTAAGCCTCTTCTGGGCTTGTAA
The DNA here is from genome assembly GCA_023653725.1 of Bungarus multicinctus. Lineage (NCBI taxonomy): Eukaryota > Metazoa > Chordata > Lepidosauria > Squamata > Elapidae > Bungarus > Bungarus multicinctus. The sequence goes on along the minus strand of CM042834.1, from coordinate 48,220,039 downwards.
ACTTGATACATGTGAGCGAAGTCCAACCTGTTGATGACAACAAGAAGAAAATATGTGGTTTTTTTAAATAAAAACGATGTTTTAACTCGCCGGTAAGAAGGCGAACTTCCCCTCTTCTCCCAGACGGCTAGCGCAGGACTCGCTGTCCTCCCGAGGAAGGTCTTCGGGGCCAACACCGGGCAGCCAAACCGGGCGATTTTCCCTCAGAAAGCAAAGCCCTTCGGCGCGCGCTTCTTACCCGGACATGTCGCCGCCGTCGAGGGCAGCCAGTTTGCCCAGACAAGCGGGAGGAGGCTGAGCGCTGGGGATCCTCTCCATTGGGGTTTCGGCTTCTCCGAAAGCTCGCTTGGCACCTGGCCGGCCGGAACAGCCTTTTCCCAGTCAAGGGGAAGCCAATGAGAAGACCCGGGATCGCCTCCCGCCTCAAAGGAAGCTGCCGCACGGAAGCGAGCAGGGGATGCCGAGGGCTTGCGCCGAGCGAAGTCAAGTTAGCGGTGTTGGCGGCTGCTCATGTCCTCCCCGGCTACCTGGAGCGTCAGGCTGGAAAGGGGCGCCCTTGCGCCGGCAAGCTTGAGAGGAATAATTGGAAGGCTGTAAGGCTGGGTTAAATGTGAGCGAGGGGGCGGAGGGGAGCGACGCGTTTTACCCTGTGACTCCAGGCACGTCTGGCTGCTACCGGAGGGAGGGACGAGCCTCGCCTCTCTCTCTCTCTCCCCGCCTCATCACATGAGCCTCACGTGTTGGCCAACGCTCCAGCCTCTCTGCTCCCGGCCAACACAAGCAGGCGGGAGTGGGGAGGAGGGAGGGTGGAAGCGGCTGCTGCTGTCGCTGCTGTCGAAACGTGATGGGGCGATCCCTCGCTTTCTCTCTCTCTCTCCCCTGCCCGCCACCCGGGTCGCCGCCTGTGCAAGGTGCGTGGTCCGGAGGCAGGCAAAGAGGGAAAAGGGAGGGAGCCGCCGCGTGGGTTTCCCTCTGGGACTCAAGGTGCTCGCGGCGACGACTTGTCCTTCACTTCAGCACGGGCATCCGCGTGCTGTCGCGAAGAAGCAGGTTGGATGTACTGCTTCTTGGGCCGAGGTGTCTCCCCCGCTGTAATGAACCCCCGGCACGGTAAACCAAGAACGCCTGTCCCCCGCGTCCCCGTTCCCAAAGGGAGGAAGAGAGAGAGAGAAAAAAGCAGTCCAGCCCTTTTTCCCGAGAGACACGGTCCGTTTTTTCAGGTACATTGGGGGTGGGAACGTGCTTCCCCTTGTCTGGCAGCTGCACGTTTTGTATACAAAGGGGACACGCGGTATCCGTGCAGCAAAAGATCGCAGGACCGCTGGTTTGATAAGAAGGAATTCCTTTTCTCCCCCCCCCCCCCCCCCCGCTCCACTTCTCGGCAGCCACCTAGTGGTGGTCTACTTTTTGCAGCCAAAGGGATAGCAGGCTAATTAGCTGTGCCACAAAGTTCTCTAGGGGTGAAGAGCAGGGCGAGGCCTGCTATCTTGGCTCAGAGGCGCCAGGTATCCTATGGCCTAGCGGGCAGTGCAAATACCTTCCCGGATTGTGCGGTGAGTCAGACCCCAAAGTACTCCTTTCTTTACTGTGACAAATGGGACTCCCAGGAACTCAAGGGGCAAAGAGTGGTAAGTGTTCCCTCGCTTGTTTCTATCAGGAAAATTACACAGAGGGAAGAGTTAAAAAGCCTCACCCGATGTCTGCCTGTCTGAGAATGCAACTCCCGTTTCCAGCCTCCCTGGCCTTCAGCCATGTCAGCTGGGAATTCGGGGTTTGCAAGCTCCAGAAGGCTGTTTCAGGGAAGCCCTGGTTGAATCAGGCATTCCCTGCAGCATATTTGCAGTTGAATGAGGACATCTTTTCCACAGAAATAGGAAGATGAGCTAACTGATGAAAGACCTTATTTGGCGCTAAAGGACCAGGGAGAGGGGTTCATTTGGACTCAACAATCTTACAATGTTCATACAATGATTGTAAGAATAATTTGTAGTTAAATCTGTTCAAAATTAAATAGTCATTCCCAGTCAGAGACTGCTGCAAGATAGTTTGATATTCGAGGGAGACGTGATAGTTGAGGTGACTCTCAGAATTTGCCTGAGTGAAGAATCAAAGGCAGTAAATGTTCTATACACATTTCTATGAATAGATAAAAAGTATATCAACGTGTTCTTGTGCAATGGGTTACAGTTAGTACATTGCCCACTAATGACCCTACGGGGTCATTATTTATTTTAAGCTTTCAAGTGAAAATTATTCCCAAAAGATTTACATCAAAGTACAGAAATATTGTATGCCCAGCCCAGGCATTCACTTTCACAAACTTATTAAGCTATATTTGATATAGTGGTTAAAGGCACCAGGCTAGAAACCAGACTGAATTCTACTCCCTCTTTAGGCATGAAAGTAGGTTGGGGGACGTTGGGCCAGTCACTTTCTCTCAGCCAACTCGCCTCACAGGGTTCTTTTGGCAAAAATAGGAGAAGGAAGGGGTATTAAATATGCCTTTAATTACAGTATTTATATATAATAAAAATAATATTATAAAGCAGCACCATATCTGAGAAACCTAAGAAGTCTGGGTTCAGACTATTTAGTAAGTATGGATGCTAAGCATACCCTAGTCACTGACAGCTGCTGGCTCCACGTTCTTAGTGGATGTTTTTCTGCTAAGAAAAAAAAAGCAGAAGAAATAATGGGGAAGAAGTAAGAAGATTGGAAGTGGAAGGATATTGCCCTCACTCGCTTCCCCATCCTGTAGAATTCTCTGAATGGGTTATGGCAATTGCATAATAAAACCCTGATCTGGAATGAGAAAGTCCCATCAAACTTCATGGAACTGAGTCAACATACATCGTATTGAATGGTATTGCTTCACATCTCACTTTAAAAATGAAGCTAATAATAATACTTCACAGCTGTTATGAGAAGGAGGAAAAAATAAACCACAATAGGGTCAATGGGGCAGCTTGGTACATTTAAACTCTAGTCTTGTGCAATCCTAGTTTCTTTTTCTAAAGATGGTAATATGATTTACTTTTGTTATTTCAACATCAAGTCAGATATTTACTATGATTGCACCTCTGTGAGTGTGACCTGGACATCTGTCCCAAATTCTGTCTTGATTGTGACACGGGTTAGATTAAACAACAAACAGCAGTGATATGATTCTGATAAAGGAGAATTATTTGTAACTCATGGTTGAATCAAATAAGCTCAGAGAGCACCAAAGATATGATTGCTGTTTCTTTGCTAAATGCCAGTCATAATGGGAGGATGCCCCTATTTGTGCACAGGCTATCTGTGTACCAATATGAACATATCCTTCGTAGGCCTGATCTGAGCTTCTTCTTTCTCCCCAATCATTTGTGGTTGCTTATCTCAGTAGATTATTGTTTGCTGTGTGATCAAGTATTTGATGATTGCGTTGGTAGGAGCAATGGTCTAGGTCCAGCAGACAGATCAAGTTGGCTGCACCTGGCTTGTGATGCAAGTCTTAATATTATTCATACTGAAGGAGTCATTCAGGGTGGAGACAAAGGCAACCATGAAAATACTTCTCTTTTGGCAGGCTTTCTCTTGGAAATTCCCAGAAGCAATAAGTAAGGAAATAGCTAAAAGAAGAAGACGCTGGACCTGGTGGTGAACTCTGCAAGAAGCTGGATAGTGTGGAAGAACTTGTGTCAATGAAGGACCCTCAGATTTGTATTCAGAGCATCCTGAGTTCAAATCTTGATATTAAGTGTCTTTTATTTCAGACCACAGAAGAAGCAGTTGTAGCTTAACAGTATGATTTGTCTGACGTGGTCTAAAGCCTTTTCCCGTGCAGAGCTAGAAGCTTAAAACTTGCATGCCAAATCAGACCATGTTCTGAAAGCCATGTGATTCTTGGTGTGATTGCTGAGAATCAGGATGTAAAGTAGTTGGATAACCCACAAAACATGCAAGAAAGTTCCCAGGGTAACTCATCAAGAAGCATGAGTTTGCAGCATCCTGTGGATGAATTTTTTTTCCATTGAAGTCAGTGAGGTTAATCAGGGATTATTGCTAAAACCAAAATACTGGTGATGAAACCACAGTACAGTGATGTGTACTGTTGACTGCTGCCAGAGTTGACTGCTGCCAGAGTTGCTAGCTGATTGAGTTGATTTGAGCACCACATCGGTTTTATTTCTTTACGAATCTGAGCCTCTAAGGAAATCTCCATGGAGAAAGCAGGCAAAAAAGGCAGAGAATTTTTTTTCTTTTTACCCTTTTCCTTTCACATACATTCATCTAAATCTGTAGGCTCTCTGCTTCTTTCCTTCTTTCTTTATCTCCCTTCTCACTCCAGCTTTCTCTACCTCCCCCACCCCAGACATCTAGAGGATCTTCAGTTCTATGACTGATTTCAAATGACAATAGGATAGGATAGGATCAGGGGTGGGATTCTACCAGTTCTGAAGAGTAGCTCTGAAGAGCAGCAGACACAGAACCGGTTCTGTGTCTGCTGCTGTTTTGGCCCGCCTGCCCGGGCTCTTACCTGTCCTTTATTTCCTGCTTTTTCAATCACAGCTTCTTTGCACGGCACAGCTGCAGTTGAAAAAGCAGGAAAAAAGGGCTTTTACAACCGCTGCACACCCGCATGCAGCGCTGCTCAGCTATCCGGGCAGCTCAGCAGGTTGTAAATTGTACACATGCGACGCAGAGCAACAGAACCGATAGTTATACCAGTCGGATCCCATCCCTGGATAGGGTAGGATTGGATAGAATAGAATAGAATTTTTTATTGGCCAAGTATGATTGAACACACAAGGAATTTGTCTTTGGTGCATATGCTGTCAGTGTATATAAAGAAAAAATAAAATGCATTCATCAAGAAACATCAGATACAACACTAGTGATCATCATAGGTTACAAATAAGCAATCAAATCATATTAGGAAACCTGGATTTGTCAATTTGTCAACCCATCAGCAGTGCCATTAATATATACATTGGGAGATATGGTTGTTCTAACCTTTTGTAAAGGGACTGATGAAGGTACTTCCTATAATCCAGAGTGGGACTCTGGAGAGGAATATTTTTATTTGCCTTATCCCATCTTCATTTAAGCAAAGATGACAGAACTGCCTCTTGGGCAACAATTATATATCCATTGATGGAAAGAAAGCCCCATTGAAATTTGTAAGGATACAATAAGAATATTGGGGCAGTACTTGCCATTTTTGTTTTCTAAGTATTGTTTCCAGGTATTCCAACTGGAAGTATTATTTTAGTAGCAATTTTATGTTGCCAGGGCTACTTGCAAGCAGGTGTGCAAATTGTGCCAGGCAGAGAGGCGCTATGACACAGGGAGTGCCAAATTAAGTTTTAATAATCAATTCTCCATTCTGAACACCAACTGTCTCTGCTCACTTATGTCAGATTTCACTTGTTCCAAAATGACTGCTATATATCAATCCAGAAAAAAACATATATATTGAACAATCTGAAACTCAGTGCTGCTAACATCTTCCAGTGTGCATAATGTTTCAGTGTCAGGAAGGTAACAAATACGACTTGTGGCAAGTCTTTTGTGTAGTGAGAAAGATGTCTTACAGGTCAGCAACAACTGTTATGCCTTAATTTTAAAAGTAGCTTTAAGTGTCTTTGGATGCCTTTGAAATATCTTGGCTACATCTTCATCCTATGTGATTTCTGAAAGCGCTCTGGGATAGTATGTTAATCATATATTTCTCTCCTTTTCATTTTCTCTAAAGTAACTGTAAGCAAGACCCTGCACTCACAGAGAGCAAAGCTTAATCCTTTTTTTCTCTAATTATCTCCTTCATGAATCCTCTCTCAAAATCTCAATTGACACTAATTAAGATCACCTTTTTTTTTTGCGGGTGGCAACTTTTAAAAAAAGAACTGACCAACGGTGAAGGATTTAATCATTCTACCCCATATGTTTACTTTGAGAGTAATTAACCTAGCATGTAGTTTACAGTAGTCCCACTGTTAATAGAATCAGTTTGTTAAATATGTTAATTTAGCATGGAATCAGAGCTATTACATCATGCAGAGTCACCTATTGAAATTTCAACAAAAGTTTGTTTTCCAAAATTATATGGGAGCTGAAGTTGTAAAAGAAGTTTCTGCTTTCATCCAGCAGTCAGTCTTTTGAAAGATTAATGCTTGCAAACGATCTTGTAATATACTTAGCTTAGATGGCAAGCTCAGACTGAAGTGTTTTCATTGTTTAGACAAGCTGCCCTATCTGGACTGTAGAAATCTAGTTGACTTCTAGAATGGCTGGAAAGACTGAAGATATTTTTTTGTCATCTTGTGGTTCTGGGTTTTCACCAGCCATATAAGATAGCCCTAGCTTAATAATTAAAAGCTCTTGTTTCTTTCTGCCTACCAATTTTTTTCCTCACTGAGTTTTGCACACTAATCAATTATATCTACTATTGTGGCTGTCTCATCCTTTCCCCCCCTCCATCAAATGTTTAGGGTTATTGATCAATGATTGAGAGTTACCTCTGCAAATTTATCTACTCATACCATCATCACAACAAGAATATCACTCCAATCAACACTGTATGGTGGGCAAAACTGTTTGGATATGAGATTTTAACACTAGTGGTAAACAAAAACAAGAACAAGACCTGAAATAAATGTTTTGCAATAGATTTGGAGAAATAAAGCAATTGGTAACCAAGTAGTCTTTACAAAAATAAAGATCATTGAATTGAGGAGAATGCTTTTCAGAATCAGAGTGCAGGCAATTTAGGACAATGTAATTTTGAAAGAATTTTACCCTGTTCAATTAAAGTCTGGTTTTAGTCTTCTAGATGCTAGGTATCCTTTGTAAACATATTAAATAAAGTGACGGTTAGATGGAAGGTATATTTACCAGGTAAGAAATCTGAACTTTAGCACAGAGAATTTGTCAAAGACTTTCCTAATTCCTGAACAAAGCCAAACTGCTGGCAGTCTAAGGTCAGCAAATACAGTGTTGGAATTGGAGCAGCTGAGGAGAAGTCTGAAGTTCAAAGGTTAATGAATCACATAAGGTACTATCCTGTTGAAGAAAGATATTCAGATAGTAGGTTGCAGTTCTAACACTGCTGCTTCAGTCACTCGTAGCCAATAGGAATTTAAAAAAACATTTTGGAATGAATATAAATAACATGTTTAGGCCGAGAGTCTCCTTTCTTAATTCTTGCCCCAGCATGCAATGGATTCACAGAGAAAATATTCTGCAGTGGTAGTTTCTCACTGGTTTGCTACTGGATATCTATAGATCAAACCTTTTTAACAGTATAATTTATAGCTAGGCTTAAAAGTTATTTAATTCAATTTAATTTCTCTTATGCATCAACAGTGAATTGGTGCCTTTTTATTCTGATACCATCTAGATGTGTTGAAATTCCTGGTCATCGTGTCTTAAGGTCTAATTGGCCAGGAAAGTCCTGGCACACGGTGATTGTTCCTCCTAGTTATAATTTCTCATGGTGAATCATTAAGCCATCCACACCCTGGAAACCACAAATTCAGTGTTAGACTAAAGGGGTCAAAATGACATATTCCATAAATACAAAAACAATATATTGGTGTATATATAATATACTCATACATTTGATATATTCATTATGAGCCTTGGTGGCAAAGTGGTTAGAATGCAGTATTGTAAGCTAATTCTACTGACTGTCATTGGCCAGCAACCTCCTTCTGAGGTTGGTAAAATGAGGACCCAGATTGTTGGGGGCAATATGCTAACTCTGTAAACTGCTTAGAGAGGGCTGTAAAGCACTGTGAAATGGTTTATAAGTTTAGATGTTATTGCTATAATAGCTGAAAAAGAATGAAAAGTAAACAAAGATAGAGAAGTTGCTCAATTAAACACTTGAGATCCAGAGAACAGCAAGAAAAAATTATATTTAAATAAGCAATACAACAAAATCCATTATTGTAATTAAATAGAAGGATAATAGGTTTACTTAGGAACATTACAGAAATCAAACCTTTTACTGAAAATATGGCTATAATAAAAGACACAGAAGATGAATATCTACTGGAGAAGTATTATATAAAGATTACAGAATGAGCACATGGAAGAATTGGACAACAAAGGTCCCCACATCAACAGTACGTGTGATGGTTTGATTACTGAATGAGAGCCAGACTTTCTGAAAAATAAAGTGAGAAAATATTGCTAACAGCCTTAATTGGCCGATAAATGAACAGCTTGCCTCTGCTAAGGAATCCATTTGATTGTATCACCAACAAAATGGTTAGTGAAGTCTGTAAGCAAAAACTGACCACTATTACCATACCAGATAAGCTAAGCATAATTTTAAGTTGTCTCAGGAATCAGCTGAAGATCAGATGAATATCACATCTGGGACAAAAGAAAACTAAGATGACTTTCTCAAAGCATAGCTTGACAAATCACTTATTAAGCAGCAGGTTTTTCTAATGGGAAAAGGGTAACGTTACCCTTTTCCCATTAGAATCACACTTGCAGCATTTCATAGATATTGTTTTAGATGGTATATTTGCTACTAATTGTACAACACAGTACTGTATTCTTCCTACCTCTTTATCATCATTATAATTTTATTAGTGTGTACAGTATTCTAAACTTTGCCTGCTTGTGTACACTATTTGCCCAGGGAGTTATAATCAGGTAGACAGAGATGTACATGGATTAAAGGGAATGAAAAGCATGGGCAAATACAATTATATGTAACAAAATGCCAGGCTAAAGTCCCTACCATATATGAGAGTTTCTCTAAAGTTCACATTGTAAGATTTCCAGGGGGTTTTATAAACCAAGGCAATTAGCTGCAGAAATTTGTATATTCAGTTGTTGCTCCAGAAGAAATACTGAAGAATGAGTGTTTCTTCTCGAAGAGTCATTGAGTGGATGGTTCTCCATTTGTGAGAACTCCTGTCTTCTCCTGTATCCTGGTTTTTCTTCTGCCTACTTAAAAAAAGCTGTGGTGCCTTGCTATCATTTCCTCCACTATTGACATCTCTTACAAGCAGCTCTTCTGCATTCCTATCCAGTAGTCCCTTCAAGTTTATTACCTCCTCCTTTGCAACCCAAAACAAATATAGCAAGGGAATATCAAAGAAGCAAGACAAGAAGCCATGATTGGAAACTAACCAAGGAGAGAAATAGCCTAGAACTAAGGAAAATATTTCCTGACAATAAGAACAATTAACCAGTGAACAGCTTGCCTTCAGAAGTTGTGGGCATTGCATCACAGGAGACTTTTAAAAAGGGACTGAACAGCCATTTGTCTGCAAGGGTATAGGGTCTCCTGTTTGACCAGGGGGTTGGATTAGAAGATCTCCAAGATCCCTTCCAATGTTATTATTCTGTTAGAATCTTGTTAGCTGCTGATTTGGGCATTGCTTCATTGGCTAATAGGAGGCAGTGCTGCTAGTTTGAAGAAAGGAAAAACAAAGACTAGGGATATGCAAGATGTGTTGATCTGGGAACAGATTCTTCCAGGTAATTCTGGAATGTTTTGTTTTTCTTCAAATCTTGCTTGACTCTTCTGTCTTATTTCCAGCAGTTCCTGGAAATTAATCCTCCAAACCGTAAGTAGTATGAGATGTTCCAAACATAGCTTTGCAGACCAAAGAGAGCTGTTTTATGACTCAAGAAACCAGAATTTCTTGAGACTCTGAGTTCAGTGGAAACCATTCACCCATGCTCAATGGCATGGTCTGGCAAGAAATAAAACATTCTAGGAAAACCTATTCCCAAACTGATAAATTGTGAACATCCCCGGTAAAACTATTCTCTGAATGCCACACAGCTGCATAAAAATTCTGGTCATAGGCACCTTTGTGAAAAGGGGCTGATTTATGACTTGGTGTGTTATGTGAGCCCAGCCACTAAGATTATTTTATGGTTCAACATATTGTACAAACCCAGAATATTTTATGAATTGGATAAATAAAATTAAACAGATGAAGCAAATTCAAGTGGGAAATGATATTTTGATGAGGGGAATGAAGAAAGACAAAAGGCCTGCTTTTCCTTACACCAGACAACTCTTTGTCCAAATTCATTGTCTATGGAAATATTCAATGATTATTTAATTATATATATTAAGGATGTATGATGCTTTGGATTCAAGATTACTAATTGCCCAAACATGGAAGTTAAAAGAAATACCAAATGACGAAGCAATAATAGAAAAGATTTTTCAATGCACTGAGCTAGATAGTATGACATTAGAATTGAAAGAGTGAGACACTTCAGAATTCTATGCAGTATGGGAAAATTTCTATGTATGGAAGGATATGAAAGGAAGTCTAACATGAACTAGAAATTTAAGAAGAGTTTGTATTGTAACATAACATTTATTATTTATTTATTTATTTATTAATCAAATTTATATACCGCCCTTCTCCCAGGGGACTCAGGGCGGTGTACAGCCTATCTAAAAACCCACAAATATACAAAAATTAAAAAAGTATTAAACCAATTTGGCTGATAAATAAAACTAAACAGGTCCCACCCCCCCACCTTAAAACCCCAATTTAAAATTTAAATACCATGGAGACCAAAATTAAAACCATTATCTCAGCCCAGGCCGGCCTGCTCAAAGAGCCAGGTCTTCAACGCGCGCCTGAAGGCCCTCAGGTCCGTGTCAGTACGAAGCTCCGGTGGCAGAGTATTCCAGAGGGCGGGGGCACCCACAGAGAAGGCCCTACCCCTCGGCGCCGCCAGACGACACATAGCGGCCGACGGCACCCGGAGCAGACCCTCTCTGTGGGAACGCACTGGCCTGTTGGACATCTAGGATAAAGATTGATATAAAGATTAAATGTAAATATGTACATAGCTGTATATATGTATATAAATGTTTATACTGTTTGATAATATTTTACGTATATATCAATGTAAAGACTGATACATATGTTTTTAAAGTTTAATTTCAATAAAATTTATTATTTTAAAAAAAGAAGTAAAGCTTTGCATCATCAGCATATGGATGGTATTTCACCCCAGAACTTTAGATAATCACTCCAATTGTTGTCATAACAATATTTAAAAAGCAACACAAGACAGTTGCTTGTGGCATTTTTGCTAGGGTATCAACACACAATCATCCAAAGTTACTCTCCTAAATCATTCCTACAAGCAGACATGGATTCAACAAAGAGCAATGTTTCCAACCACTATCTCACAAATACGATTCAAAGGTTACCATAGAACAGCACTTATTCACCGTGGCAACTCTAAAATGTGTGGACTTTCATTTCTAGAATTCCTAGCCAGCTATGCTGGCTGGGGAATTCTGGGAGTTGAAGTTCATGCATCTTAAAGTTGCTGTGGTGGAGAAACACTTCTGTAGAGAATATTAATACCTAGCAGTATTAAAAACCATCAAAGAGATTTAAAAGGATCAATAGTCATCTTGGCTTTGCCTCTTTCCTGCGGAAGGTCTTTGATAAGGGAGTGTGACTAATTCGCTTCCAAAACCTAGCCAGAGTACAGATCAAAGTGACCCAAATAAAAAGTTTATTTTGAGACTATCTGTGGCTGTATAAACATTCTTATAATACATCGTTTCCCAAATGGTATTCATGATTAGGGGATAGTAGTAGTAGTAGTAGTTCCTCTTTGGGGTACCGCCGCCCGGCCGCTGTCAGCTGACGGCCCCGAGAGTTCGGGCTTTCTCTGTGGGAGCTCCCTCCCTATGGAATGATCTCCCCCCGGAGATACGAGCCATGACGGATATTCTGACCTTCCGGCGCGCAGTTAAAATCCTATTTTTTAGACAGGCCGGCCTGGCCCAGTAATCAGGTTCTGGTTTTAAACTTCATTTGGTTTTAATAATTAATTTTTAATTAGATCCCTGATTTTACATTGTTAAATTTAATTTTGATGGGATACAGCCGGAACAACTGCATTTAATATATTTTTAATTGTATTTATAATGTATTTATTGTGTGTTTTTAGTAGGCTGTACACTGCCCCGAGTCCCTTTTTGGGAGAGGGAGCGGTATAAAAATATGATAAAATAAATAAATAAATAAATTGTGCTACTGTGCACATCTAAAGTTTTCAATCAATTATGGTAATTTCCATCAGCAACCTGAAAGTTGGTGGAATGTTCTGTGCCACGTTTTATAAGGTCTGCCTGTCTTTGTTTTCTTCCAGATGGTGTCCAGCTGATTGCAGTCTTGGCATGACAGTTGTCTGGAAGAAATAAAATGTGTTCCCATGAAGCATATCCTCTGTTTTGCCATGATGTTCTATATCTGATATGAGTTGCTTCTTTGTAGGATCTCAGCATTGGTAACACAATTGAAATATGTAATGCCAAGGATCTTTCCTAGACTGTGCTAGTGAAACATATTTAGTCTTTGGGCCTTTCACTGTGTCATATTCCATATTTCACTATCATATGTTGCAGTTGGCAAAACAATACTGTAATAACATTGAAGCTTTGTCTCAGTGTTAATAGTTGACATGGGCCAGATTGGGAACAACTGCTAAAATATATCAATGGTCTTTCAGTCCTGGATTTCCATGCCTATCTTAATATCTCCATCACTGCAAAATGTGCTTCCCAGAGAGGCAAACTGCTCTTCAGTGTGTTCCAGTGATTATATGCTACCGGTTCGACCCGGTTCAATTGAACCGGTAGCAAAAATTAATTAAAAAAAAAAGCTTCCCACGATCAGCTGAGAGGAAAAAGAGAAAAGTGCAGGATTGGCCCTCCCACCTGCCCTGCATTTTTCTTTATCTTCTCAGCTGATTGGCTCTGCAGGCCTCAGCTGATGTGCGGAAAGCTGCACACACGCGATTATTGAACAAGTAGTGGAATAGACAGGATCCCACTGCTGGTGTGTTCATATAGGGGCCTTGGTGGTGCAGGCTGTTAATCATCTAGCACTTAGTGCAAGCTGCCTGCAATTACTGCAGGCTCGAATCCCACCAGGCTCAAGGTTGACTCAGCCTTCCATCCTCTCGGGGTAGGTAAATAGAGGTCCCAAGATTGTTGCGGGCAATAAGCTGACTTTGTAAAATGTCGCTTGGGGGGCCAAAAGCCCTAGTAATAAGCAGGCATAAACAATGGAATGAAGGCTATTGCCGAGCACTTAGCATGGTGCTCCATAGACTGTAAGCCGCCCTGAGTCTCCGGAGAAGGGCAGCATATAAATGCAAATAAAAATAAAAAAATTAAAAATATCTGATAAGAGTGTTGTGGCTCCTGTACCTTTTCCAAGTTGCATAACTTTTCTTTTAATGGTACTAATTTGAAGTCGAACTTTGAAGGCCTCCACTTCCAATTTCTCAGTCATATCTTGCGATCATTCCTTGGATTCTGTTATGATATTAGATCATCTGTGAAATCTGGTGGTAATTATCATAAATTTCTGAATCCAAGAAAAGTGTTTTTTTCCCCTTTCAAAAATGTGTGCGTCACAACTTTCTTTAAGGCTGATAGAAGCTTTTCCTCTTGCAAACATATCTTAACCACTTCTTGGATCCAATCTAACTTGCTTAAATAAGATGGGCAAGAATTTTTTTAAAAAATGTTGGTCACATTCTTCAGCCACAAAAATCGAAAATGGTCCTCCATAATGTATTGCATGCTGCACAAGATGCCTTATTAGATGCTATGTCAAAAGCACAATGAAGATAATCCCCCAAGCCAGAGACGGGCAATTAATTTTTCCAAGGGGACACGTGAGAAACAACCCTATTGTGGAGGGTGGTTGCCACCACCTTGCTGCTGCCCTGCCCTCATTGCTACCACTGCTGCCCTCCCCCACCGCCACAGCTGCCCCACTGTCACTCTACTGCCCACTGCTACCACCACCCCGGGCCAAACAAGAAAAGCTGAAAGGCCAGATGTGGGCTATAAAATATCCAGGTCTGTCCCAAACCATCTCACAAATTTTAGTGAATATCAGGCATAAATTAATAAAACAGACCTGAGTTATTAACAGCTGAAATATTGTCGGGTGTGGGTTTAAAGACCAAGCCAATGGAGGCAAAGAGAAGGGAGAAGGGATCTGAGACAAACTGACCAATGTCCTGTTTCACTCCCTGTGTAGGAAGTGGGGGTGGGGTGGGAGGGAGTGTTTATTTCAAGCAGTTTCATTTCAGATAATTGGCATCAGAGGTTTTAGAAGAGCCATGCCAAATATCAAAGGTCTTCTGGAAGTTAAAGTTATCTAGGGTAGGAGGAGTGATATCTAAGCTCTTTAACACATGTTTGACCTATTCTAAGAGATTAATTAACATACAGAACTCAGAATCCAGGATAAGGATCTTGTATGTGCTGATGTATATCTTTGTATTTTTGTGCTGCCACACTGAAAGTGAGACTAAATCCTTTTCTGGCTAGAAACCAATTCACACAACATTCTCTTCTCTAAGGCCTAAGATAAGCGGGAACAGGAATACCCCAAAAAAGTCAAAGAGTTAAAGAAGCAAATATGTTGTTGCAATAATATGACAGTGTGGTATTGATCATCAGTAAGTGGGAGTTCAATTAGATTTTTAAAAAAATTAATTGGCTCCATTCAGTTTTATGACACACAGAAGGCATGGGGCCAAATTTACATGGCATTTAGTGCTGGGAAAATTGAAAAGAATATCAGGATAACTCAATCCTTGGATTATGAGATGGAAAGAGGGACATAATAAAATCATAAGCCCGATCTCCTGCTTTCTCCCAAATTTAGCCCTATTCACCCTCTTCCTAAATATTAAAAAGAAGTAGCTAGAGTGGCCATGACAAACCCCTAGTTATGGTATGGTTCTACAGTGCCCCTAAAACATTTGATAAGATGACACCATCTGCCTGAATAGGTGCATCAACCTTCATTTCCCAAACAAGCGTTTTACATGTAATCCTATTTATAGAAATAGATTACAGATTAACAGAGTTGGAAAGGACCTTGTAGGTGATCTAGTCCAACCCCCCACCCAAGCAGGAGACCCTACACCATTTCTGACAAATGGCAGTCCAATTTCTTCTTGAAAGTCTCAAGTAATGAAGCTCCCACAACCTCCGAAGGCAAGCTGTTCCAAAACCAGAGTATCCTTTTATAATTCCACCAGTGGTCTTTAGGAAGGTGGATTTAGCCCCTAAGTAATGTCTGATTTCAAGGACCTTTCAGAAGATGGAACATTGTTTTTGACTGGGCAAATTAAACCAGTATCCACAATGAAACTGGATTTCATTTATCCCTATGAATTCTATAAAATTGGGGATAAGGGCTGAGAACAAGAATGAGTAAGAAAGACCTGTCTACAGACTTCCAAGTGGAAGCCCCACCCCACAATTTCTCTTATTACACTCTTTTCTGGGAACACATGTCTTGAAACACAAGGAAGTCATTAGTAACTAATGTAACCAAGCTGATTGCATTGGTTTTATCCAGAATTCTGTGTCGTTTTCCTTGTATTTTGCCTTTCTTAACAAAACTATTTGTTATGTCTATAGATTTTGTCCATTTTCCTTAAGTTGAGCAGGACTCCTCAAGTTTGACAGACTAGGAGTATTTAATATAGCTAGTGACAATCTATCAGGAAGGTTTTTAAATTATTCCATCTGTCCCTGTCCCGCTCACGCCATATTGTAACAGTGGCCAACATAAATGGTCCAGCCCCATTCTGAGTTGAGCATTGAACAACAGATGTATGTATGGACAAAAAGAAATGGGAAATATACTAATTCATGCCTTTAAAAAGGCTATTTATTTTGCCATATGGGAATCAATTGATGTTTATTTTAATTTATGAATATGGCCTCTAGAGGCAGGAAGTACTTTCCTATCTTTACTTATGAAAGACGAGTGATTATCTTACCAATAATATTTAATACCTTTAAAGACTGAACAATATCAAGATGAATCTATATGAAAGAGAGTTTCTAACATCACTTTAGTGTAGTGGATAAGGAATCAAGCTAAAAATTTAGAGATGATGCATTTTACCTTAAGCACCTAGCCAGGTAGCTAATCTTGGGCCAGTCACACACACTCAACCCTAGGAAACAGGTAAGGGCAAATCACTTTTTGAAAAATGCTGCCAAGAAAAGTAGAGTTGTCCAGCTAATTGCCAGGAGTCAGAAGATTTTGTCGAACCTCCCTCCCCCCAAATATAAAGTATCACAGCTTTAATATATGTGAGTGACAGTTCACGCATGTGTTTCTAGGAAAGTTGCACTATTCCATAACTAGCAACTAGCTCTGTGTAGTTGCTACTGAATTAACTGATGGATTCCTGATTGCTGAGTGCTTTTGCCTAATTACAACTACAAACATTGTCTACATTTGTAAAAAAATATCTATACCTTGACGACAATCTGTTGCAACTCACCCAAAGTGAGGCTAACTTGAATAGTGTCCAGAAGTTTCAACTGATACAAAATGTAACTTTAAAGTGCTATTTGTGCAGATGTCATATGATGCCTGTTCTGAAAGTTTTACAGTGGTTGCCAATTGCTTACTGGACACAATTTAAGATGTTGGTGTTAACCTTTAAAGCTCTAAACAATCCTGGGCCTCACTATTTGGGGAACTTCCTTTCCCATTAGGAGCTTTCCAGATCAACCAGTGAGACTCTTCTGAGGATATTCTCCAATTTCAGAGATTCACTTTATTATTGAATGAATAATAACTATCAGGATTGTATAGTTCTTTAAATCTGAAGTATAATTAGAATTGGAATTAGAATTCTTTTATTGACCAAGTGTGATTGGACACACAAGGAATTTGTCGTGGTGAAAATGCATTTGTCAAGAATCAATAATCATAAAGTACAACACTTAATAATAGTCATAGTGTACAATAAGAAATCAAAACATACTAGGAAACAGTCAATAAAAATCATAAGGATACAAATGACGAAGTTACAGTCATGCAGTCAAAAGTGGGAGGGGATGTGTGATAAGGAGTGATGAGAAGATTAACAGTAATAGTCAATAGCACTTTTGAGTGCAGACTTTGTAAATAGTTGGACAGTGTTGAAAATGTATCTTAAAGCATTCCAGGCCATTTGTGTAGCATCTGCTAGCAACTTCTTAAACCAAATGCACCTTTCTCCTTTGATGACAACGGAGTGGAGTAGAATGGAATGGAGTGAAGTAGAGTGGAAAGAATGGAATGGAATCAGTGGTGGTATTCTATTGGTTTGGCCCAGTTCATGTGAACCAGTAGTAAAAAAATGTTACTGTTCAGCTGAACTGGTAAATGTACTGATTCGGCTGAAGAGGTAAATTTTTTCTCCTCCCGATGATCAGCTGTTCTGATGATCAGCTGTGCTGGGATCCCCCTTGCTGTCTTAGTGCCCCACCCAGGAGGCTTTCCTGAGGCCCAGGAAGCAAAAAGGGGTATGTGGGTGTGGGTATGCTGTGTGGCCCCCCACACTCCATTTTTTGCTTTCTGGGCCTCAGGGAAGCCTCCTGGGAGCAAAAACAGCCACCGAGGAGGCTTCCCTGAGGGCCAGTAGGTAAAAAAATAGAGCCCGGGTGGGGGGGTTGTTGCAAAAAAAAGAAGAAGCCACGCCCACCCAGTCACATGGCCACGCCCACATAGCCACATCCACAGAACAGATAGCAAAAATATTTGCATCCCACCCCGGAATGGAATGGAGTGGAATGGAATGGAATAGAATAGGAGTTTCACTTTGAGTGGCATCTGTATGACCCTTGGAAAAGATGCTGCTGCTTTATGGTGCCAGTGCTTCATGTACCCTGAATCACCTTTTTGGCCTTCATATATGTAGCAGGAATCCTAATAATTACAGCTAATCATGAATGCCAATTGGTGCAGTTAGAGATGAAATACAGAGCACCATAGTCTGGGGGATACCAAATGACCATCCAGATAATGGAATAATTGGATGGTTGATGAACTGGCATTAATATTTTGGCTTGATAGTGGGGCATATACATAAGTAGAAATGACTAGTTGTATTCTACAGCATTGAAAAAAGGTCAGAAGTCATTGCTTTCCCCCCTTTTTCTTTCTACACCCTTGGACTTTCTACCTCTTTTCTTCTTTCCCCTTTCTTTTCTGATCTTTGTTTTTATTTGTATTTTATATTATTAAGGTCTAATATAAAGAATTAAAAATACATTATCCTTTTCTACAATGGAAATGTGTTTATTATACTCAACTAATGCATGGTCTTAGACCATTAAGTCTAAGACCTAAAATTATCTATGTGTACCACTGACCAATATCTATTCCAGTGCCAGGAACACTTTTTATACAGGATCAGATTTCAGGTGTGCAGGGCATTTTAAATGGTGATACGTTATTTCCATCGTTACCCT
Source organism: Bungarus multicinctus (assembly GCA_023653725.1). Taxonomy (NCBI): domain Eukaryota; kingdom Metazoa; phylum Chordata; class Lepidosauria; order Squamata; family Elapidae; genus Bungarus; species Bungarus multicinctus. The sequence continues at coordinate 48,201,744 of CM042834.1, read as the reverse complement.
TGTGGTTCTTTAAAGATTTAGAGACAAGGACATTCAAATGATGACATGGAGAAAACAGTGAAGGAAGAATTGATCACTGGAGGAAGGTAACATCATACTTGCGGAGATGTGATGGCAGCATAGATGAAAGGGAGTCAATAAGAGCTGCTATAGCAAAGGACATGTTTCAGCCATGCAGAGACTACAGAACCCCATAATATAATTCAAGAAAGAGATCTCAATAAGAGCAAACATTCTCATTCATCATTCCTTTGGTGTGTGTTGCCTTCATTAAGAGTGATCTTTGGACTAGCTGGGGTCAGCCTGGGAATTAGGAGTCCTCATATGGCTCCTGGCTGGAGGGCATGCTGAATAAACGTTATCCGATGCTTTGAAATACACCCTTTACATTCCACTCTGGATGGAAGGCCATTTGTATAAATACATATGACACAATAATTCAAAATTTTTACATGGGCAAAGCTGTTAAGGGACTAGAGTGCCCTATGATATATTTGTTTAGAAGTAAGCCTTGTGTGAGATTGAGATACCGGTATGTTTGCAAAATAAGTCTACACACAATGAATTTTTCTGGAGAGAAAAAGTTTTTTGGGGAGAAAAGTTTCTTCCCCAAACCGCCAAAACTTTAACCTTAAGACTGTCTACTATTGACCTCACTCCTTTCCTAAGAAGTCTGTAGGGGGCGTGCATAAGCGCGCCAATGTGCCTACAGTCCCTGTCCTATTGATTTTTTTTAATTTTTCTTATATGTATCCATTTCATGTATTCATAACTATGTTTATTCTTATACCTATTATCTTGTAAGTGATTGACAAATCAAATAAAAAATAAATAAGCATTACTGAATAGCATTTGAGTGAGCATTTGTTAACCTAGCCTGCAAAGTACTGGAAAAAATAATTCGGCTTAGATGTAGATGTAATGACTTAGAATGACTGAACATTTTTCCTAGGCTTCAGTGACTATCTAATGGTTGCACAAAGACAAAGCCGGAGAGGCAGCAGTGTGGGAAGAACTACCTGAAATATGCAAGCTTTGGTGCATTGGTCAAAGATCTCTAATCTTTTCTTATGCACTCTAGGTCATTAACATAGAAAATTTGGAGAACTTTTGTTTAATCCAGGGGTAGCCAAAGAAGCACCTGTGGACAACAACATGGAGTATGCATATGTATAGGAGCATCTCCAAGTTAAGAACAAGTTAATTTTTAAAATGTAAATGTTGAATGGTAATGGAAATGGCAACTCTTGTAAGATTTTTGTGGACCTGCTGGAAATCTCATGCTTGATGATCTGACATTTGCCATTTAAAAAAATCATTTGGAACCCAAGGTTGAATTATGAAGTCTGATGCTCTCTGAGCTTAGTTGGTTTTTTTGCAGATATTTTGTTATCTAATAAAGTAACACCTTCAATACTAGAAGGGAGTGGGATTTTCTCTCTGTTTATGTACAGTAGCTTGACCTACTGTTCAGTGTCAGTGGAGGTGTTGTTTTCTCCTACAGTATATTATCCTCCAGCACATAAAATACCCTCCAGTAATATTCCAATAGTACTCCAGTAGTACAATATATCTTCCAGATAACTGGGGGTGGGGGGAGGGGGGGAGGAAATGATCATATAGTTTTTACTCCTAACCAGCCCATTCAGAATATTCAAGATCCTATCCTTAAGGATGAATTCTTATCTCCTCTTCCTTCTCCTAGTAATTAAAAAGCATGGGCCTATCAGAATGGAAAATGTAAGTCTGATGAAGCTGGTAAAATGCTTACAAACCTCTTGTTATTTTCATGCTTTTGCAGTGTTTCAATAAAATATATGCAGATGACATATGTCTCTAACTCCTACAGTGGATGGAAGGGAGGGAGGGAGGGAGGAAAGAAGGAAACAAATAGTGATGTATGTAAATTTAAACACACACACACACACACACACACACACACACACCCATTTTTCTTTATAACAGAGGAGCCACAGCTTAGTGGAAGGACACAGAAGGCCCTAGATTAATTTCCTCTAATCTCTAGAGCGAGACAGAAAAAAACTCTTGCCTGAATCTTTGGCAATCTAGTTAGAATAGAAAACAATATTGAACAGACCAATGGTCTTATTCAATAAAAAGCTATTTGGTGCAACTTGTGCAATTTTCCCTTATGTGAAGAAAGACAGGATTTCAGTGCCTATTGGCCACTCTTCTGCAAATGAACCTCCCAGACAAAAAGCTCACATTATAAGGTATCCAAAAAAATCTTATCCTGATTATTGCAGGAATTTGTAAATTATGAGTTGCAATCATCTTCCCTTCCTCGCTCAGAATTATACAGGGTGTGGCACTTCTCTCTGGAAGAGAAACCATTCCTTGGAACAAAACTACTGCTACTAGTTGACTGATTTGCTTCACTTGCCTTGAACGTCAAAACTCTGTAGGCCAAGAAGGGTAATTCTAGCTTCTTCACTAACAATATGAATTACTTCTGCCCTAAGCTTTTTGCTTTCTTGTAATTAGCTAACCATAAAGTGAAAAATGTGGATTCATATAACAGTTGATAGAGCATAATATAATGCCTATCGATGCCTTTTCCCAGTCTCAATAATGTTTACCCAAATATATTCCATTTATGAAAGATTCTCAACTTCTAGTGGCTACAGTACTCAAATTCCTTTGCAGTTTGCTCTTCCTTAGATAAATTGATTTTACTGAATTGTAATGAGAATCAAAAGCTAATGCGAGTCATATAGGCTGTTTTGAACTCATTGGACATTAGGATAAACAGTAAACGTAAGAAAAACATCAATACATTTTAATTAAATGTGTCTTTGAAGTTCAGCCTATTTCAAATTACTATTAATCAGCAATTCTTAGATAAGAAAATTAGGAGCCACTGAACTCAGGAGGAGGAGGAGAGTTTTTTTAATTAAATACCCCAAATGCCTGTTTATTCCATGTATTATTATCATTGTCATCATCTTCACCACCAAGGCCACTACTTCAAATCAGATGCTAAGAAGCAAAAGAGAAGTACCTGCAAAAAATCTACTGTATATCTCCACAAATTGTAGCAATTTTATTATTGTATTATGAATGAAGAATGATATTAGGAGCTTTGGTGACACAATGGGTAGAATTCAATATTGTAGGCTAACATTGTCACAGCCAGGAGTTCGATTTTGACTGGCTCCAAGCTGACTCAGCCTTTTCATCCTCAGAGGTCAGTAAAATGAATACCCAGATTGTTGGGTGGGGGGCAATATCTGACACTGTAAACAGTTTAGAGTGGGCTGTAAAGCACTATGAAGCAGTATATACGTAAGTGCAATTGCTGTTGCTACTTTCAAAGCAAAGCATCAGTGCCGAAGTAACTTTTCACAAAATCTTACAGTGGTAGGAACTTCCATGTAGGAATTTTCTTCCTAATGTAAGTCTTCAGTATTGTTTTGGGGAGATAGGACATTTCATTGATGTGGAAGTGATAAATGTTTTCTACCTCTTGTCATCCTCCTACAGGCATGATGTTGAATATGCTTGGACACTGGATTGCTTCTTCCTGAGCTAATATTTCTAAAGAATTTATCATCGGCAGCCAAGTTGGGGTCAGGCTAAAGCTCTGTTTTCCCCACAGTGGCATTAGGTCTCTTACACTAAATGTTGCAAACCTCTTCCTCCTTGAAGTGATTCATAACATTGGGCTGCTAGTCACCAATTCATCTCACTCCCACCTACATTCTGAATTTCCTCTTAGTGCCAAAATGATGCATTCTGGATTGATAACATCTGGTATAGCTTAAGTTTGGAAAGTTGTAATTAGATCCTGAGATTGAACCAACAGAGACCATATGGTGTCTGGTTTCAGTTTTTAAATCTGAATCGGCAATTTATGGTTTCCACCCAGTATGTGGTTTGGTGAAATAAGCCCTGTTTGCATTGATCTGCAAAGAAGGGATGGATATTTGGCCTTTCAACACTGACTTTAATCTGAACTAAATTTCCTAACTCCAGTATTATACCAATAATTAAAACTGTTCTGAAAATATTTTGATCATTTTTAATCCTTTGGTTTCTCCCAAATTTTCAACAGGATTCATTGAGTATTTTTCCCTTTGCACTATGTATTTTATATCTGCCAAATAAGTTGTGTGGACAATCACAATAATTGTTGCTCTTAAGTGACACAATGTTTTTAAAAAGCCACAGTCAGAATTAGGATATGATTGTTGTTTCAAATGGAATTGAAAGCATGTTTGTGCAGAAAGCAACCAGCTACTCTAGGAATCTTCAGACATTATTCGCTAAAACATTAGGAAAACAACTCTCAGGACTTTGGGAAGCCCATGCAATGGATCCTTTTAGATGGCTAAAAGCATGGTATAACAGCAATAGCACTTAGACTTATATACCACTTTACAGTGCTTTACAGCCTTCTTTAAGCAGTTTACAGAGTCAGCATATTGCCCGCAACAATCTGGGTCCTTATTTTACCAACCTCGGAAGGATGGAAGGCGGAGTCAACCTTGATGCAGAATTGTTACATATTACATGTACATGAAAGCATCTTTAAGACTTCTTGATGGAAAATAAAATAGCATTTTAGTAGCTGTGTTATGAGAGAATTCAACAGGTACAGGAATGCAAATGATTTTTTTTTTAAAAAAATAATTTTTAAAGGCAAAAAGGTGATATGTGGCCAGAGATACAAATATTTTTTTTATTTCATAGATATTTTAATGTCTGATCAATGCTACCATATTTTAGGGAAGCATTTTTTAATTTACCTGATAGCTTGTTCCCTCACTATGCTACTTTATTCTGTCTTCAATCCATCACACTGCACCTCTTCTCCACCATGAAAATATTAATTAACTACTTATATGCTCCAGGCTAGTTTTCAGTCACTGACTCTAACATGATAGCTCTAGATGTAATAAAATCTCTTATAAGTCTTATAGGTAACATAGACAATTACTCTGATAGCCAAGGTTAATAGGCACTAAAATAGCTAGTAGCGCTATAGCTAGTAGCACTAAATTGGGGACAGCTATTATAAGGAAATAAGGAGCTATTTGATAACTTAGTGTAAACCTGTTTCCTGTGTAATAATTTATTTATTTATTTTATTTGTCAAGCAAATATTAGACAACAGGTATAAGTATAAATATGATTATGGATACATGAAATGGATACGAATAAATAGGAACATTAGGACAGGGATGGTAGGCACGTTGGTGCCCTTATGCATGCCCCCTACAGACCTCTTAGGAAAGGGGGGAGGTCAACAGTAGACAGTCTAAGGTTAAAGTTTTGGGGGTTTGGGAAAGAAACCACAGAGTCAAGTAGTATATTCCAGACATTGACCATCTGTTGCTGAAGTCTTATTTCCTGAATTAAGTTTCAAATCAGATCAAATAATGGAGAGGTAACCTAAGTTCTCTCTTTGGTTTTGACTCTAATCTTGATTAGCCTGCTTCCTCAACTTGATGCTAACCTGATATTTTGGGTTTATAGCATCCAGTGCTGTGCTGGTTGTGAATTCTATAAATTTACACCCATAGTGTCTGGAGACATCACCTTGGAGAAGACTGTGCCAAATATTTTTCCTCTAGTTTAACTGGATGTGAGGACAATTGACTGAGATATCTGACACACCATTGATTGCTGGGTTGATTTGACTCATCTGGCTGACTAGACAGATGTTTCTTCTTCACTCACTGCTCTATGTACATCCCTCCTGAAGCTGCACTCTCAGTGGAAGAGAATGACCATCCACGATAGAAGTTGTGTAAGAATCTTAGGTCAAGGGTATATGATGGTTGTTATCCCCTGTTAAAACCATGGGTGGTTTTAACAGCACGCACAAGTTTGGGCAAATCAGATGTTAATTTTACATCTGGTTCATCGAACTGGTAGTTGCAATGACTGGGTGGTCCTGCCCAGCCCTCCCCTCCTCGGAGTCTCCATGTGGCCCATTTTAAATCCCAGGTAAGTGCAGGGCCCATGTGGAGGCTCAAAGAGAGCGAAAACAGGCCTCCCATAAGTCTGGAAGGTCGGAAACGGACCTGTTTTCAGTCTTCGGAGAGTCTCCAGAGCCCAGGAGGCCATTTTCACCCTCCTGGAAGCTCAAGGAAAGCCTCTGGAGCCCGGGAGAGTGAAAACAGCCCCACGTCATGGCTGCAGGAGGCCGACTAGGCCACACCCACCCAGCAATCAGGCAGAAAACCAGTTGCTAAATTTTTTGAAGCCCACCCCTGGCTAGAACTGCCAAGCAAGTTCAAGCTCTAATCTGATTCACTAGGTATCAGAAGCCGGCTGAATAAGAGAAATCAGACAACAAATAGCATTATATAGCATAGGCATGAGAAAGGCCTTTGTATCTGGGATACGAAGGTAGCCATCTATCTTAAAACGATTTATCTGAAGAGAGAACTGGACTAGATAGCTTTTATAATTTCATGCTGACTTTTGCAGACTAAATCTGGAAGGGAATCTTTTAACCTATAGGATTTGATCACAAAACATAACCATTTCTGCTTCTTCCATAAACTCCTCAAGAACTTAACTTCCTTTGAAGACTTGGAGAGGGATTGAAGCTATACTCATCTTCATGAGACATTATATCTAAAGGTCAGGCTTCCTGCTTTGAACGTAGCAGCAGCACAATCCTGTTCATGCATATAAATTGCATGAAGTTCAATAATACTTACTTCTAGATATATACATGTGGGATTGCAAAACAAAGTACAAATTTTAGAGGCCCTAAATGTAGTTTTCTACAGATATATACTTGTTACTAGAAGCATCTTACATTATTAGATTCCATATGCCTAACTGCATCTTTTTATAAGCATATTTTTGCTTTCCCAATCCAAAGCTTCACTGACAGTTTATTGTACTTGTTTTAATTGATTTGCAATTATGTAATAGTAACATGAATTGAATCATACTATCCTTTTTATAAGATACAGAAGGATAAAGTTACACTATGCTGTCAAACATTAATTTTGGAAGGGTGTTTTTCTGCCTTCAATATCAGTTTTTGTAGCAAACAATAAGACCACTATGATTATTTATATCTAATAATGAGGCTTTGGGACTTTTCTTTTTTTAAAGACGTGACTCAGTAACGTGTTGCTTTATCTAAGTTTTGTTTTCGTTTTTCATTGCTTACATGTGATACAAGAAAAGAAGAGTATGAGATAGAGGAAAGAAAATACAAATCTCATTTAAACAGCATCCAGCATTTTGATATAGATTATGGATTATTTATTTAACAGATTTATTGCTTGCCTTGCAGTGCTTTTCTGAGTGGCATACATAATTAAAATACACTTTTACAATAAAATATATACAATAAAATATAATAAAAGCACATAAAATGTAATGCTATTAGTTAGAAACTTTGTTCTTCCAATGTACTTCAGAAGAGTTTCACAACTGAATTTAAAAAAGATCTCAGTCATTAAGAAATTCCTAGGCAATAACTGTAGCAAAAATATTTCCGGAATTATGAACTGCTTTGAATGCCACAATTATCAAAAGCCTGGATGCTAAGAATGTCCATATAAAATACATTTACCATAGAAAAAAGTACATATTGTCATGCTGTTATGGGCTTAAAGTTTGCGTATATCAAGTATATCAAATTAAAACATCTCTGATAGCAAAATCCCACTATTACATGTTTTTTAATCATTCAGTATGTAAAACAAAGGAATAATTTCCAGTGTGCTGCCTCAAAACTCTGGGAACTGCTGTTGCTATGATATAAAAAAGATGTTGAGACTCTAGAAAGAATGCAGAGAAGGGCAACAAAGATGATTAGGGAACTGGAAGCTAAAACATATAAAGAAGGGTTGATGAAACTGGGTATGTCTAGTCTAATGAAAAGAAGGACCATGAGTGACATGATACCAATATTCCAATATCTCACGGGCTGCCACAAAGAAGAGGGGGTCAAGCTATTCTCCAAAGCACTGAGGGCAGGACAAGAAGCAATGGATGGAAATCAATCAAGGAGTGGAGCAACCTAGAACTAAGGAGAAATTTCTAGACAGAACAATTAACCAGTGGAACAACTTAATCCTGAAGCACTGTTCACCCATTTCTCCAAACTTTTAATTAAGCACATGCAATTACTTCAGCACAGAGTTTGCTACATTCTCTGAGTTTCTTTTTCTGCCAGAGATCCTTTAGGTTTCAATGAATCAATCAGAATACAGCTGGAAAGGATTTTGGAGGTGTTCTAGTCCAAGCCTCTGCTCAAACAAAAAACCTTACCATTTCAGACAAGTGACTGTCCACTTCTTAAAAACCTCCAGTGATGAAGCACCCACAACTTCTGAAAGCAAGCTGTTCCACTGGTTAATTGTCCTTACTGTTAGGAAGTTTCTCTTTAATTCCAGGTTGCTTCTCTCCCTGATCAGTGTCCACCCATTGCTTCTTGCCTTGTCTTCTGGTGCTTTGAAAAATAAGTTGACCCCCTCTTTGTGGCAGCCCCTCAAATATTGGGATATTGCTATCATGCCCTCCCAATCCGTTTTTTCTCCAGACTAGCCATAGCCAAGTACAGTAACAGTTCTTTATGCGATTTTAGTCTGCAGGGCCCTAATCATCCTAGTTGCTCTTCTCTGCCCCCTTTTCCCCCCAAAGTCTTTTTTGTAATGTGGTGACTAAAACTAGACGCAGTATTCCAAGTGTGGTCTTACTAAGGCTTTATTAAGCAGTACTACTACTTCACATGATTTTGATTTTATGCCTCTGTTTATACAATCAAGGATTATATTAGCTTTTTTGGCTACTGCCACATATTGCAGGCTCATATTTAAATAATCCACTAGGAATCCAAGGTTCCTCTCACAATTATTGTTTTTGAGCCAGATTTCACCTAACCTGTACTTGGTTTTTTTCTGCCTATGTGTAAAACCTTGCTTTTCTCCATATTAAATTACATTTTTTTGGATAGGGGACATTGTTCAAGTATGTCAAGAATCCTGACTTTGACATTGTTCAAGTATGTCAACAATGTCCTGATAGGGGACATTGTTCAAGTATGTCAAGAATTTTTGGATCCTGAGCTTGCATTTGGCTATTCCCACCAGCTTAGTGTCATCTGCAAATTTGATAAGTTCCTCTTTTATTCCCTCCTCTAAGTAATTTATAAAGATATTGTACTGGGCTTAAGACAGGACTTTGTGATACCCCCTGCTTAATTCCTTCCAGGTACCGTATTTTTCGGTGTATAAGATACACTCCCCCCCAAAAAAATGAGTGGAAATGTCTGTGCATCTTATACAGCGAATGTTGCTGAAGCCCCGTCCACTCACTGGCCCCCACCCTTTGGCCTCTGCCTCCCAGCAATTTGCCTCCTTGCAGCAAACAGCAAAGAGCCTGGTCAGCTTCAGCACAGCCTGATTAGCACAAGCAGCTGATTGTCGGTTGGATCGGCCTCCCGACGATCAGCTGTTTCAGGCTGCAGGGATCACCATTGCCTATTGCTGCCTCCATGCTCCCCATTTTCAGCCTCTGCACCCCAATTTTTGCCTTTGTGTGCCCCATTTTTGGCCCGGTCTGATCCCCGCTGCCTGAAATGAGCTGAAAACAGGGTGTGCAGAAGCCGATAATGGGGATTGTGGAGCTGAAAATGTGGTGCAGAGTCTGAAAATGGGGCACGCAGAGGAGCAATAGGCAATGCTGATCCCTGCAGCCTGAAACAGCTGATCATCGGGAGGCGGATCCAACCGACAGTCAGCTGCTTGTGCTAATTAGGCTGTGCTGAAGCTGACGGGGCTCTTTGCTGTTTGCTGCAAGGAGGCAAATTGCTGGGAGGCAGAGGCAGATTTTTTTTCTTGTTTTCCTCCCAAACGTTAGGTGCGTCTTATACTTCAGAGCATCTTATAGTCTGAAAAATACAGTAGATATAGTACCATTAAGGACTACTCTCTGAGTATGGTTTGTCAGCCAGTTTTAAATCCATCTGTAAGTAATGCTGTCTATTCCACATTTTTCTAGCTTACCAAGAAATAGGTTGTGATCTACTTTGCTGAATGCCTTGCCGAAGTCTAAGTATATGATGTCTACTAATTTAATCATTTTGTCAAAGAATGAAATAAGACTGGTTTGACATGATCTGTTTTTAACAAACCAGTGCTGAATTCTAGTTATAACTTTGTTTCTAGATATCCACAGATCTGGTTTTTGATTATCTTTTACAGTATCTTCCCAGGTATTAATGTTAGGTGATTGGTCTGTAGTTTCATGGGTCTGATTTTTTTCCTTCCTTTTTTGAAGATGGAAGTCACATCAGCTTTTTTCCAATCCTTAGCTAATTCCACAGTTTTCCAGGATTTTTGAAAGGTATGGTACAATGGTTCTGAGATAGCATCTGCCAACTCCTTCAGAACTCTTGGATGTAATCCATCAGGTCCCAGTGATTTATATTCATCAAGATCAGATAGAAAGGAAAATACTGGAAACTTTTAAAATATGTTATTTTTGTCAACATCTATGTTTTTTGCAATTAATCCTGATCTTTAGAAGATATAATTCCAGGTTTTCTTTAGATTGACTTTTTGTTTTGGAACAAATATGGCAATACTGTTCTATATGCTCTAAAGATCAGGATTAATTGCAGACATTCTAAATGCCAGGACAGCTCATGACTAATTGATTCTGGCCCCAGGTATTTCTGCTTCACTTGGCAAGATGTATACTCAACAGAGCAGTGAAGGAGAGTGATTGACATGCAATCACTATTATTGAGATGGCCCTTTATAGCAGCTTATGCTGATGTGACATTCTGCAGCATTTTGGACTACAGTTCCAATCAGATCCAATCATCATATCTAATGCTCAAGAATTTTTATCCAAAACACCTAGAAAAGCTGGGAAAGATTTTCCAAATATGACCATGCCCTTTAGTATGGGAAAAGAGCATAAGAACAGTAGGAAGATATATTGTAGAACAGTAGAAAGTTATATTATCAAGATATCTAAGTTGATGTACTCTACTCCTTCCCATATAGTAAAAAAGAAAAGAAAGTGGTATAAAGGTAATAGTAAAGAAGAAAAAAATCCTGAAAGAGGGTCTAAAAGAGAAATGTCTTACATTTTTATTGTGATTTCATTGTATCAATATCTATGTATATATCCATCCATCCATCTTAGTAAAATGACTTGAACCATCCATCCATCTATTTTGGTTAAATGACTTGGAACAATTTGGATTTTGATTACAAAGGTGATAATGTGATGTCATTCAAAAAGATTAAAATTCAGATATGCATAACTTTTATTAACATGTATTGATTTCCTATTATTTTAAAATAGATTATGGCTTAGCAGCAATTACTTCAATCTAGATCCAAACCTTGGAAAACACAACGACTGTTGCTTTTCTCAAAGCAAAACAATAGAATATTTTTATATTCTGTTATATTTTAATGCTGTCACTTGTATGACAGCAAGAGCCATGCAATGGTAATTGTGGGAATTCAGACAAAGGTAGGTTGAAAGTTTATTTCATAAGACCAGCTACATTAAGAACACTTTTTTTAATATTTCAAAAAAAATACACAGCAGGAAAACATCCTTCTTTCTTTAATCTTTCAGATTATAGCATTTCTAAAAAGTTGATGAGTCACATCCTTTTGATTCAATAGGTAATGGAAATCAGCATGCACAAACATCCATGTATGGCAATGGCAGGGCATCCCATTGTGATTCTGTATAGCACCTTGCTTAGGGGTTTATAAGACCACCATGTTTGTTCATTATTTTCAATGCTAGGTAACAAATAATTTATACCTTCAGACAAATCATTCTTTCTGTTGCAGAATTGCCTCTTCTACCAGAGATAGAGTCAGACCAATAGCAGCCAATTTTTATTTCAGCTTTTTGCTGTCCAGAAAGTTCTCTTCAGCCATTACTCATTTAACTGTAGCCAAAATAAGTCAACCAGTGCTTTAATTTACCATCTTGTGGTTATCTGGGTTGTATCAGAACACATGGAATAACTTGCATGTTTTAGAGGACAAAACAGGCATGATCAAAATTTTCAATCAGACCCATAGTTTTTTAATGCAAAAAAGCATATAGCACTTAGACTTATATACCACTTTATATACCACTTTACAGCCCTCTCAAAGCAGTTCTTTTTTTACAGAGTTAGCATATTGCTCCCAACAATTTGGGTCCTCATTTTACCCACCTGAGGAGGTTGGAAGGCTGAGTCAATCTTGAGCCTGATGGAATTTGACCTGCCAAATTGCAGTGGGAATAGCTTGCAGTACTGCACTCTAACCACTGTGCCACCAAGGCTCCATATACTACCTATAGTGTCCATTCATACTTTGATATATACCTCAGCTGAAGACATGAAGTAAACCAGGAGCCAACTAGGATGCAGGTAGATATTAACTCATTTTGAATCTTGCTTTGTTACCTAATGGAAGTGCCAAAGCATTTTCTCCTGCAATGTTACACAAAAAAACATAGCTTTGAAAACCTACTTCAGAGGTTATCCAGTTCAAACTCTGCTTCATGCAGGAACTGCTAAAGCGTTATGGAAATATGGAGTCCCAAGTCTCTTTAAAGAAATTTAAGAAAGGTGAAGATACCACTTCTGAAGCTAACAAGTTCCACTGGTTCATGACACTTAACCACCCAGAAATTCCTTCTACTATCTAATCTGATTCTATTTTTTTCTATTTTCAATCCACTGGGTCAGGTCCAGTTCTGAGGCAAGAGAGAACATGAAATTATCTGCTACAATATATTACCTGTCAATGACTACTTCAGTTTCAACCACAACAATATACGAGTGCACAATAGATACAAACTTAAGGTAAACCGCTCCAAACTCGATTGCAGAAAATATGATTTCAGCAACAGAGTGGTCAATGCCTGGAATGCACTACCTGACTCAGTGATTTCTTCTCCAAGCCCCCAAAACTTTAACCTTAGACTGTCTACGGTTGACCTCACCCCATTCCTAAGAAGTCTGTAAGGGGTGTGCATAAGTGCACCAACGTGCCTACCATCCCTGTCCTAATGTCTTCTTTTATTTGTACTCATTTCATGTATCATGTTCTAATTATATCTGTAATCTAATACATGCTTGACAAATAAGCATTATTATTATTATTATTATTATTATTATTATTATTATTATTATTATTATTATTATTATTATTATATTCTGTTCTCTGTATGACAACCTTTGCATAGCCTAAGACTGCTATCACAACTCTTCAACATCTTGTTGTCTTCCCCACTGATTTTCTCAATGCAAGCTTCCTACAAGGGTAGAAAATGGGAAGTCTGCAGGATTCTAGGGAAGGCAAGGCAGGCAGGCAGAAAGGAATGAAGGAAGGATGGAAGGCCCACTTCCCACAAGGAAATTCAATGGAAAAATTGGCAGTAATTAGGAAATTGCTCCCACTCTCACTACTTTTTTGCCCATCTGTGATCATTCCATTTCTTTTATTTTTTTTAGGTGAGGAAATATCTCTGAAATGATGACCCAATATGGCATGGGCTGTCTAGTAACCTGTAATTATTTCAGCAGAGACCACTTCATTCCTTTTTTTTTTACAAAACCAAACATCAAATGAGGCATGGTCTTTTTTACTTATCATGATAAAATATATCCTGTTAAGAATAGATCCATTGTTGAAATTTGTCTGCCGGAACTACGGAGGAGGTTTGTTTTTATTTAGCCTGATCCTCTACCACAGAACCTCCTCCAGATTTCCATTGCCGTTGGTGTCATAGCAGATGTCCCTCTGCTGACTCAGTGGAGGCTGTCATTCAGTTCTTAATTTTTCCATTCAAGCACCCAGGCGTCCCTGAAATCCATTTAATTGCTGCTCTGACATATTTCTTACTGGATTCTTTGCAAAGTAAATATGATTTTATACTAGCTTTAGCTCTCTGAAAAGCTCAAGAGCATTACAATTTGATGAAGGTGCTAAGAATGCACAGATGGAATTCATTTCATTTTCTATGGAAACATAGTTCCTCGGATGTTCTGCAAAAAAGGAATAGGATTGTCCAGCCATTTTACATATTTTTTATTTATTTTGATTTATTTATCAAATTTATATAGCCACTCATCTCACGCATGTGGGCTGTGCAGGACATTCAGTCAGAACCATTAAAAATTATTAAAACAATGAAAAATTATATATAAATGAAACCATGGGAAAATGCACTTAAAATCCTACATACAGCATAACCATGGGAACCCCAAGCTGCTGACAGAATAATGTTTTGCAGGTTTCTGGAAATTCTATAGGATTGGAGCAGGGGTGGGATTCTAGAACCGGTTGTTAACATTCTAAGCAGTTCGGAGAACCGGTTGTTAGAAGAAATTACTGGCCTAATCCTGTAAGGAAGGCAGGAAGGAAACATTCTGGTGTTGCTTACAGAAACCGCCTCTCCATTAACTCTTATTACATTCTTGGCAGGACTAGACTTCCTGTCTCTGGAACTTCTCTGGAGTATTTTTCCCCTCCTTTACTGGTACTTTGCTTGTGTGGAGTGACCATTCAAAGTTACAATGGCACTGAAAAAAGTGACTTATGACCATTTTTCACACTTATGATGTTGCAGCATCCCCACAGTCATGAGAGGCCAGGCCAGGAGATGCGTACCTCGATGTGAGTGATATTGTGTTGGCCATACTCAGCCAATAACATGACCACCAAGCCATGCCCACCAACTAAGCCATGCCCACCAACTAAGCCATGCCCACAGAACCGGTTGTTAAAAAATTTGAATCCCACCCCTGGATTGGGACTAATTTCAAAGACACCACACTGTCCAAAGGTTGTTTTTTTAAAAAAAATTTGCAATCTATTAAAACAGATTATCTGAAGGAAATATGAGCTATGTGGAATCAAAGAATCTAAGGACCTGTTTCCATATTAATGCAACACCCCAACTGAATTTGTGGCAATCACAATATCATTTTGAGAAAGCTGTAATTGTAAGAATCACAGCAATTGTGTGAACTTATCCTTTTGAGAAAAACAAACATGGACAAACATGAACCCCAGGAGAACATTGCCATGCAGAAATGTTGGCAGTTTCACTGATGAGTTTGACAACTGTTAATTAAAGTAGAGTCTTGAAATAGCACAAATATTTAGCTGAATTTACCATGTAATAACAGACTGTTTTATATTCAGGGAAATCTACTGTCCCCCTCAGAATGCAAATGAAACTATTGGTAGACTTCGACTTACAACCAGGGGGAGCCCAAAATTTCAGTTGCTAAGCAAGACAGTTGTTAAATGAACTTTGCTCCATTTTAGGACTTTTTGCCACAGTTGTTAAGCAATTATTAAGTGAATTGTGCAGTCATTAAGTGAATCTGGTTTCCTTCATTGACTTTGCTTGTTGGACGCTAGCTGGGAAGGTTACAAGTAGTGATCACAGGACAGTGCAACAATTATAAATACATGCCAGTTGTCAAGTGCCCACATTTCGAACACATGACCATAGGCTACTACAATGGTTGTAAGTTGTAAAATGGTCATAAGTCATTTTTTAGCAATGTTGTAACTTCAAATGGTCACTAAATGAATGGTTGTAAGTCAAAGACTACCTGTGAACTCTGAAGCAAACCTAGCTGAAGCCATCTTGTGCTGCCTCATAGTTGCCACGATGCCTGAGAGGGGGAAGGGAGGGGGGAAGTACCCACTTAACAGTCAAAATAAAAAGTTTTCCTGTGGGAACCAAGGTCATCATGACATGTGGCTTGTGAAGGAAAAGAGGAACCCGCCAGCTGTGTTCATTGGACAATACGACTGTTGACACATGGGAAGGGGGATGTTTTCACTTTTTTAATTAGATGAAAACTGTGGGATCCTTTGGGAACCTTTCTAGTTGGTTTTCACCAGTTGTGCTGATATGATGTATCCAATAAACATGTTCTTAAAGGAATCTACCTGCCTCTGAATTCTGCTTTCAATGGGTACATTACTCAGAATGCTGACACTTCCTGTATCATCGTTCCTAATTGTTGGAACTAACATTGGGTAGGACTAAAGAGGTGGAAACCTAAATATCTGGAGGACCAGATATCTTTGTTTGGCTTTATCCCAAATTTATTTCTTTTTCATTTTTTTTAATTATAAGATGCAAAGAGAGAAAAGAAAAAAAAATCTGAAAATATACATCTATAATATATTAAACACAACTATTTGAGTGTATGCTATACAATTACATCATCAATATTTCACTCAAGAAAACTGGGAACATAAACATATAAGAAAATATATGAATTCACATTTCCATAAAACAGAATTCAAACAGAATTCTCATTGGTAAAATACTTAAATGAAAATAAGTTCTTCAAATCAATGAACGATCGATATTAATAATGCTTTCTGTCTTGAAATACCAATTTTATTACAATAATAAAAGAATGTAATACTCATTTCTGCAGCTGTTCTTTTGGTTTTCATGTTATTGACATATACTATATTTTAAAGGAACAAAAATATGTATAAAAATCAAGAAAACTTCCCGGATAGAACGCAAAACATAAGTTTATTTGGAAGCACTACAACAATAACCACACTTTATGAACCAATGTTATATTTTTAAGCACCACATCAGCAACAAGTAACTGAACTCATCAACCTCTTCCTAAAATGGTTGCACACGGTTCCAATAAGATGCAGAGTATTTCGTACTAAATATATTTTTCAATTTATATTAATGTAGCATATGGATGTCAAATATTTCCAGAGATACTCGTGTATGAAGTATTGCAATGCCTTAATTCATATTTTTCTATCTCCTTTATCACCAAATATGTATTCTATAATAATAAACACATTATCTTAGGTTACTTTTTTAAAGTTAAAATAGCAGTGCTACACAAAGTTCTGAAGCATGTTGAACTGCCAGCCCATACCTGTAATGGAAAAACTATGATAACAAAAGATTAATAGAAGTTGTCAGCTTGCAAAAACAACAGATTAAAAAGGTAAATAGTAGGAAGAAATTTTTTTTAAGGGATTGGGAAGTGAAAAATAACAAAAACTTTACATTAGGCAGAAGAATATAACAAAAGTCCCAGGTGAATGTCTGGAAGGCAAAGTGTCATGTGGCCAAAATGGCAGACATGAGGGGGATTTAGGCAGGTAAGGGATGTTGGTGGCTGCATCCTTACCAATGCTCAGGGATGAGAAGGAACAAGCCCTGAATGGCTTGGCCTGGGGCTGTACTCACATAACAACCCCCCATTTTTGGTTAACAGATAACAGATAATCAGAGTTGGAAGGGACCTTGTAGGTCATCTAGTCCAACCCCCTGCCACCCAAGCAGAAGACCCTACACCATTTCTGACAAATGGCAGTCCAATCTCTTCTTGAAAGTCTCATGTGATGACTCTCCCACAACTTCCGACGGCAAGCTGTTCCATTGGTTGATTGTTCTCACTGACAGAAAGTTTCTCCTTATTTCCAGGTTAAATCTCTCCTTGTTCAGTTTCCATCCATTATTCCTTGTCTGGCCTTTGGGTGCTTTAGAAAATAGCTTGACCCCTCCCTCTCTGTGGCAGCCCCTCAAATATTGGAAGACTGCTATCAGGTCTCCCCTGGTCCTTCTCTTCACTAGACTAGCCATGCCCAGTTTCTGTAACCGTTCTTCACATGTTTTAGTCTCCAGTCCCCTAATCATCCTGGTTGTTCTTCTCTTTTTCTAGAGACTCCACATCTTTTTCATAGTGTGGTGACCAAAACTGGATGCAATGCTCTAGGTGTGGTCTTACTAAGGCTTTATAGAGTGGTATTAGTACCTCATTTGATCTTGATTGTATCCCTCTGTTAATGCAATTTAGGATTGCATTAGCTTTTTGGACTGCTGCTGCACACTACTGGTTGTCCACTAAGACTCCAAGATCCCTCTCACAGTTACTGCTATTGAGCCTGGTTTCATCCAGTCTATATGTGTACTTTTAGTTTTTCTTGCCTAAGTGTAGGACTTTACTTTTCTCTACATTGAATTTCATTTTGTTAGATACAGCCCAGTGTTCTAGTCTGTCAAGATTCATCTTGAGCCTATCTTCTTGGGTGTTAACTATTCCTGCTAGCCTGTCTTCTTAGGTGTTAACTATTCCTGCTAGCTGCAAATTTGGTAAGTTCCCCTTCTATTCCCTCATCTATGTCATTAATGAAGATATTGAAGAGTACTGGCCCTAAGACAGAACCTTGTGGCACCCCACTGCTTACTTCCCTCCAGACCCATTAAGGCTACAGTTAAGAACAGCAATGACTGGGATGGCTATTGCTAAGCAATGTGGCCTCAACTGCATTACTGAGTGATGGTAATTCCAAACCCTAGTGCGGTTGTATGTCAAGGATTTCCTGAAAGCTATTTCTAATTTTCTATTTTTTGATAATTAAGGACATCTGGACTGTGGGCTAAATAGATTTCCCCAACTTGTTCTTCTCTCTTTATGTTGAATGAAGAATATTATTGATAGCCAATTAGTCAATAGTTGCATTGGTTAGGAAAGATGAGATTTGTATTCCAACGTATTCAGAGAATATAAGATTGGGAGAAACATAGATGCTTAAAAGGGAAAGTTTAGTTATCAAATCTGAAGATGCTGCCTTGAAAACCTAAGCTTTTAAATTTATAATACTCTCCTTGAATGTTCATTTAGTATTAGTAATCCTGCCTTCTGGTCTATATCAAATGATTCATAATTTAAAATGAAATACAATATACACATTATAAGAATAAGTTTAGTATGGTGGTTAAAGGAACTGGACTAGAAATTAGAAGTCTATAATTCTGCTTTAGGAATGAAATCCAGCTGAGTGACTTGGGCCAGTTATTCCACTTTTAACCCTAGGAAAAAGACAATGTCGAACCACATCTGAAAAGATTGCAGAGAAGAAAACTGCAGGGACTTAGCTATGTAGCTGCCATGAATCAAAACTAACACAAAAGTGTCTCTCTCACTTGCATATCCAAAATACACATTAGAACAAACATCAGAACTGCTTATCTACTTTAAAATGCCAGATTCATAGTAGAACCCATCATGTCATCATAATGATCATACGAGAGTCAGCTTGGTCTAGACTAGAAATTAAGGCACAAGTCTAGAAACCAGAAAACCATGAATTCTAATCTTCTTTAGCCATGAAAGCCAATTGGTGATTTTGAGCCAGTCTCTCTCAGCCCAATTTACCCCACAACTTAGCTTTGGGGAATATAGGAAGAAGAAGGAGTATCAGATATGTTTACCAGTTTGAGTTGTTTATAAAAATAATAAAGGCAGGAAATAAAATAAATTCATATAAGATGTTCAAAGCCAGGCCAGTTGGAAAACTTAGATGATGAGGTAATGATGACCATGGCTTTGTCCTCAGCCACACAAAATTGTCACCATTTCTATTCCTTTTGTTTTAATCCCCATAATAAGGCAAATACTGACCACTGATGCTAACAATCAGAGTGTAATCACTGAATCATGTTCCTTGGCCTAAAGCATTGCCAGACAACTGTTTTACTATGGATACTGAAAATAGGTTGCTCTTTCTTTTCAGTCAGGAATAACTGATTGGATTGAAATTATTTGCACTGTCTGTAAAGTGTGGGGAATGATGTTGTCACACCTAGTATCTTGCCAAGAGCCCATCTTTTTTTTTGAATGCCATTTGCTTTGTAGAGCTGGATTCTCAGGAAGATACATTTTAAGGGGAGGATGTGACTCAGTAGGAGAGAAAGTGTATTGAAAAAAATGTAATGAAGCACTAAGTCATTTGCCTTGTGCAAACAACAGACTGATTTATGTCTTATACAGCGACTTTTCTTTATCAGGTAAGAAAGAATGAAGCTCAATCAGCTGATTCAAAGGTGGTATTCAGCAGGTTCTGACCAGTTCTGGAGAACAGGCAGTGGAAATTTTGAGTAATTTGGAGAACTGGCCAATACCACTTCTGACTGGCCTTGCCCCATCTATTCTCTGCCTCCCAAGTCTCAGCTGATCAGCTGGGTCTTCTTTTGTTGCCCTGCACAGGAGAATGGAGTTGGAAAGCAGGTTAGTGAGGTGGGAATTTTGCAGTAACCTTCCCCCAGGAGTGGGGAGGGAATGGAGATTTTACAGTATCCTTCCCCTGCCATGCCCACCAAGCCACGCCCACAAGTCACACCCACAGAACCAGTAGTAAAAAATTTTGAATCCCACCACTGAACTGATTGTATTCCAGTAGGAGACTATATAATAATCATGCCATGTTTACTTATTGCTAATTCTGTATCTTCCCACCTTTCCTACAAGGACTTTGAACTTCATAATTCTATGAGACAGGCAAGGTTAGAAGATGACAATTTATCATTCACTAAATGATCATCCATTTCATTTAAGAAAATAAGGAATTGAGATCTGCATGAATGAACACTATATTTAGATCTCACTCCAGTTTGACTAAAGAGCTCTCTGTCCAGCTAGCAGTCAAGAAAAATCAGGATACTGGTATTTAGATCCTGAAAGATTTAGAACAACAAAGTGTGTTGCGTGAGAGATTAAGCCTGTCTCATTCCATTAATGAACACACACATGGTTGCATCTTGAGAGGATTGGAGGCAAAATAGAACTACAGAGAAACAAGAATCAGATTAGGACACTTGAGTCAGCCAAAATGGCACAAAATTGGGGAGGGAGGGAATTAAACAAGAAAGAGAAAACATGCAAAACATGGCTGCTAAATAGTAGGAGTTTCTTGTTTTGTATGCGTATATCAGTGGAGGGACTCAAATTTTTTATTACTGGTTCTGTGGGCATGGCTTGGTGGGCGTGGCAGGGGAAGGATACTGTAAAATCTCCAGGCAGAGGTGGGATTTGCTGGTTCTCTGAACTACTCAAAATTTCCACTACCGGTTCTCCAGAACTGTTCAGAACCTGCTGAATACCACCTCTGGTGTATATACTGTGTGTTTCTTCCCAAGCTAGGTATTCATCATAAATAAGGCCACCAATATGGCTGCATATATTTACCTCTATATATGTGCATATATGTTTCTATTTTGCTTTAGTGTTACATCTGTGTGAGTTTGCATAAATGCATACTCTGGAAACCATGAAGTTATTGGTGTATGAGCCATGTAACTAGGAGGAGAAAAGGAGGAGGACTTAGAATGGAGAGTCACCAACATTCTGAGAGCCTGACCAGCTGTTTCTCTCATAAGGATATGTTGACAGATATTTTTTTTCTGTAAATTTTTTCTCTGCAGCTCCCAGCCAGATATAGTGATATTCACATTCAATTTTCCTTTTGTTTTCTTTCTTTTCATACCTATGTTTGGTCACATTCGGTTCCGATTTTGGAGAATTGTGTTACTGATGGACAGACAGAAAGATGGAATTATCTCCTGTCAGTCGTCCCAGGAAATAGCACTAGAGAAACTAATTTTATTGTTTTGTAAGGTTACATTAGCAAAATCTTGCAAGTCAAAGGTACACATTTCCCTCCACCACCTTTAATTGCTTGATTCATTAAAGGAAGTCCTTCTTTGACATTTAAACTCCTAGGGGCTCCTGCTTCTCTTGTCTGATTGCTTCATAAGTCTGATCTCTTCCCACCTTCCTCAAGGTCCCTCTTTTACTCCATTACAGTTTTCATCTCCTTTATACAATTTCTTTCCAGCATTCTGTTGGGTTGGAAAGATACCTTGGGGTATCTGCACATTCCACTAGATCAGATACGGTGGGCACTTTTCAAATCTCTTCCCTGAAATATTGCCGACTAGCAGGATCTAGGAAGTATGTTTTTCCATAGCTATTCCTACTTTATGAAATTGGAGATCTGGCAGGCCTCCACCCCTTTAGCCTTCTAGAAGGCTATCAGGACGTGGCTGTTTGCCCAGGCACTGGGTTAGAGTAGTGGGAGGCTGCGGATGGTTTTTGAGTCATCTTGGAAGGATGATGGAGGCACCTGGTTTTTAGTTTCTATTTTATGGGGAGGATGTAGTTTTGTTGTTGTTGTGAGCTACATTGTGCTCTAAGATGGGCAGCCACACAAATATTTTCAATGAATAAAATAAATGGAAAGAAAGATGCCAAGCACACAGAACACAAAATAGTTCAGGTTATGAGCTACTAAATTATTTCAATTGTTGAATTGTTCCCTCGTTGTACTCATTTCTCTTTTATACCAAATTCTTATTTAGAAAAGTTACAAATAGAAAGGCTATAAATTAAGGACAATGTGGTCTGAGCTCCTCTAAAATACTAGGAAGGTCATAAAGAGGTTTGCCGAACAGAAACAACTTGTAGGTGCACCAAAGATGGAAGAGCCTTCCATCTAGAAGTCTCTAAAAAGATACTGTACAATTTTTTAAAGACTTGGATGATCTGAGATTAGTGTTCCTTTTTGCCCATCCAATCCAAATGTCTATATTTATGCTAAAGCTGCTTTCCTTTACCAAGAACTGAAAATATCATCCATGGGTCTAGTCATCTTGAAGCATATTGATTTGGGTGAATAGAGAATAAAACACGCTTTTGGGATTCAAACATTCCTAATTACAGTTGGATTATACCCACAAGGATTTCATAAATAAGATTAACATATCATTTATAATTACATTCATATTCTGCCTTTCTGCACACTCAAGATTTCTAATAAGATTAAACAAAATATAAAACATAAAACACAATAGCAAATTCAAAATTGTATCATGAATGTCAATTAATAGTCAAAACCTTGGTGCCAGAGATGCATTTTTGGGGCTTTTTTTGCTAAAGCACCTCTCTGGGAAAATCATTCCATAGTCTGGGAACTATAAAGAAGAAGCATCGGCCAAGTGTCTGGCAGGAGAGGCATCCTGTTGTCTGATCTTAACTTGGCGGATTCCGCAGCAGGAGAGGCATTCCTCACATTGTCTGATCTTAAGCCATTTAGGAATCTAAAGGTCAACACACAAGCTCTTTCAATTATGGCTGGTAAGCAATGGGCAACTAATGCAGTTCTTTCAATAGAGGTGCCTCGTGATCCCCATACCTTAAGGATTAGCAGCCTTATGACAAAAAGTATTTCTTACGAATACTTTTTAGGGGAACAAGAGAGGCAGCTTGCTGCAAGTGGCAAGAGATGTAGCCAAGACATGGAAAGTGTCCCTAAGTCTAATAAACTCAGCAAAGTTTGCAGATGGTCCTAGACCAGGGGTGGGATTCAGGTTTTTTAACAACCGGTTCTGTGGGTGTGGCTTAGTTGGTGGGTGTGGCTTGGTGGACATGTGACTGGGTGGGCATGGCTAACTCGACATCGCTCATGTCAAGGGACGCTTCTCCTCGCTTGGCCTCTCATGACAGTGGGGATGCTGCAATGGTCATAAGTGTGAAAAATGGTCATAAGTCACATTTTTCAGTACCATTGTAACTTTGAATGGTCACTAAATGAACTGTTGTAAGTCAATGATTACCTGTACAAAAATACAAAAAGCTTCTTTGCTTTTAAAAAGCTGCCCTAAATACCAATCGTTAGCAAGCTGGAGTTACAAATCAGGCAGGGTCCAGAGCACCTTGAGGAATGAAAATAGTTTAAATGCAGGGATAACTATCAAGCAGCCAACTCTTGCTCATAAAGTGAAACCCTTTAGCAGAGAGGTTATTTAAACTCTCCAGAAAAAGCACACCCAGAAAAAGCAATCCTTAGATCCATTTGCATCACTTAAAGCTGGTCTCACTCACCTCACAAGATATCCTAAGGAAATCATCCAGATTTAAGGAAAGGTCACGTGCCCCCCAGAAGGGCAATAAAAAAAATCAGTGCCAAGCTTGCATCCTGCCTCTTGGAAGTATACCCCAAAAGGACAGTGCCAGATAATACTAAAGCAGTGAGGAGGACCCCCTCCCCAGATAGAAAAAGAAACCATGAGGCAGGAAAAAATTCAAACACAATACAAAGAATTAAATCACAACAGTAACTGTTGCTTGTTGAAGCTGAATAGGGAAAATTATCCCATCAATAAACACAGAATTAAACTTCACCAAGCATAGAATTAACCTTCACCAAAAACCAGTTTTAGACCAAAACTCAGAAAGGGTATGTAAACTCATGTTTGATGTCAATCTTTCTAGCTAATCAAGAAGCCTTGCTGAATGTCACTCATCTTGGTTCCCTCTCACTAAAAGCTTTGCTTCATTATTCAATTATTTCTTCAAAGTGTTGATTGTCCAGGGATGTATTTCCTCCCAACAGCAGTGTAAAATTCTTAAAACAACCCTTCTCCTTTAAGAAAGCCAAGCCCCAAAGCTCTGGAGACTAGTAAGTCTAGGCTGTCTGCCAAGAATGTAATAAGGGTGGAAAAAAACAAAAGGAGATTGCTTCTAACTACCAGTTCTCCGAACTGCTTAGAAAGTTAACAAGGAGTTCTAAAGAACTGGATAGAACCGGTAGAATCCCACCCCTGTCCTAGACCATACATGTTGTAGACATGTGCTTCTCACCACAACCACCAGCTATAAATTCAGAGAGAAGTGAAGATGAAAAAACACTTCCAAACTGCAAAATGTATGTAACCCTAATTAAAAAAGGATTTCACTTGAATATCTTGATTCAGTTATCTCCTTTCCAACAGCTTCTCCATTTTGCCTGGATCTAATTTTACCTTCCTCTTCCTCATCCATCCCATTATCAAGAATCGGCAATATTCAAGGAACTGATGCCTTGCTTTGGTGACCATCCAGATGGCACTAAGAAATTCATGACTTCAATATCAGGAACTTAGAGCTGTAATCTCCCTCTGATCTCATCCAATTCCAAAGCTCTGAATTATCTTTTGAATGGTTCATATAAATAGTAAACATCAAGGCCAGAATTGAATCCTGTGGGATACCAGAGGTCAACGAACTAAGAGCTGAATAGTAGTTTCCCAGCACCACCTTCTGAATGCACCCCAATCAATAAGATCAAAATCACTGCAAATCAGTGCCCCCAAATCTTACCCCTACCAGGTATCCCAAACATATACCATAGTTACTGGTATTGAAAGTCACCAACAAGTAATAGGGTTGCAATCCCTTCTCTACATTCAATTTCCAGGATATGTAAATGATCCACAAAGGCAACAAAACACTATCAGTATCGTAGCTCAGAGGAAACTACAATCTTTAAAAATAATTTAATAATTAATTCTACCCAGTTGGATTTGGAGTTGCCAGACCATCACTGTGCCCAGAAAAGAAACATTGAAACTGACATAGTATTACCAAGAACACTTCTTTCAGGGGAGGACTTTTTAAATAAAGATGTTGTGATTGCTGCTTTTATGCAGGTAGAAATACTTTCCATCTTCCCAAAGTCACTGATAAACTCCCTTTATTTATTTATTTTTAATTGAATACAAATTAAATACAATGAATTACAGTACCAACAAGAAAAAAAAGATGGTAATTATATGTAATTGAGAAAGAAAAACCTATGTTTATTGTAGTGATAACAATTAACTAAATGTGACAGAAAAAAATAACAAAGAAAGCCCATGTAACAGTTACAGTCAATGATATGAAACTGGTTCCTGTGTTTATCTTTAGATTTATACTCTATTGAATCATATTGCTTCCTTTTCTCAGTTTTAGAACATTAAGAGTTATTTCAAAAATAAGATCCACTCCTTAAAATCAGGAGGGTAAATCATTGCCAGTGATCTTGTTTGCTGTGCTCCAACCTTGACAGAGACACAACTTTTTATGAAATTCTACCCTTTAGAGATGGAATTGTCTCTAAATAGTTCAAATATTAATATCCTTAACTATAATATTTCTCTCCAAGATTGTGTAGCAATTTGAAGTAAAAACAAGACTGCAACTCGAAAAATCCCAGGTCACATGAGATAAAGCAGAGGTCCCCAACCCCCGGGGCGTGACTCAGTACTGGACCGTTGCCTGTTTGGAACGGGGTGGTGGAATGAGTGGTTCAGCATGTGGGCATGTGCAACTCTACTTGCATGAGTGGCGGGTGGGTGGGCATGCATACGTAAGCAGTTCCATTATTGTGAGTGGTGGGTGTGTGGGGATGCAAATGGAATTACACACTCGTGCACATTCACCCACTACACACATGGAGCCATCCGCTTTTCCCTTCCACCAATCCACAAAGCTAGAAAGATTGGCGAACTCTGAGTTAAAGACATTTAAATATCTTACAATGTCAACACGCATGTGTTCATGCACACACACACACAAACACATACACACACACAAATGTAACATCCATTCTTTTTTATGCATTCTTTGAGTAGTCCAATAAGTCTGAAATCATATTTTCTAATAAATTAATTTTATTTTTAAATAATAAAAAGCATGTTTTGTACTTCCTCGCAGCTGGGTTCATTGATTCTCCAAACTTGGATATTCAGCGTCTTCATTCCATAATTCAGATATATAACCAAAGTTTTCATTTTACTTTTTAATTCCTTATAAAATTGAATAATTGCTTTCTTTTCAAGTGCCACTTCTCTGAAAGGCTCCCCAGTGCCACTTATCAATCCTGAAAGAGAAAGCTAGTCTGCTAGCAATATTTTCTTCCAAATTTGATTCAACCCCCTATCAGATCTAAAGGCTTGGTAGCAGAACTGTTAATTATTTCCTGCAAAATAACTAATCTGCACTCTGGGTTTTAAGCAATTATATATGAAAAGGCAAGCTTTTATCAAGGGATTGTTATAATTTCTTTTTTGAAATAAAACTGATTGACATGTGTAGAGAGTTTTGAAACTGTGCCTGTATGAAATAAATACCCATAACCCTTAGTTTAAAAACCCAGTGGGAAACTTTGGACAAAGTTCCTAGCTTGTTACTAACAAGTAACTCGACTTCCAACAGTTCGATTAATGATCTTTCAAAGTTTGCAACAGCACTGAAAAATGTGACTTATGACCATTTTTCACAATGATAACTTTTGCAGCATCCCCATGGTCATGTGATCAAAATTTAGATGCTTAGCAACTGGTTGACAGTTGCTGTGTTCTTGGGTCATGTGATCCCTTATCCCTTTTTGCAATCTTCTGACAATCAATGTCAATTAGATAACCAGATTCACTGAACAACTGTGGCTAGAAATATCGTAAAATGGGGCAAAGCTCACTTAACAAATGTCTCACTTAACAACAGAAATGTTGAGCTCAGTTGTGGTCATAAGTCAAGGATTATCTGTAACAAATTGTAATTCATAAGGCACCACACACCCACAAACACCGGATACCATTTCCCCTTCAATGTACTTCTTTATATTACTATTACTTTCTATTAAACAGTGGTGGGATTCAAAAAATTTTACTATCGATTCTGTGGGCATGGCTTGGAGGGCGTGATGTGCTTGGTGGGCGTGGCTTGGTGGGCATGGCAGGGGAAGGATACTGCAAAATCCCCATTCCCTTTTCACCCCACAAACCTGCTTTCCAGCTCTGTTCTTCCTGTGCAGGGCAACAAAAGAAGACCCAGTCGATCAGCTGGGACTCGGGAGACAGAGAATAGATGTGGGTGGGGCCAGTCAGAGGTGGTATTTTCCGGTTCTCTGAACTACTCAAAATGTTTGCTACCGGTTCTCCAGAACTGGTCAGAACCTGCTGAATACCACCTCTGCTTTCTAATCATTCTGTCTTTAAAACTGAATTGCATCTTTTGATTGAAAAAGAAATCATAATTGAACCTTAAGTCGCTAACTAAGCAAACTCAAACTATGGCTTAAATTCTACTTAGTAAACTGACATTAAATCATTGTTCCTAATCTCAGTCACAGTATGCAAAGATAGTAGCTTTTAAAGAGAAGGGAGAAGAAGAAGCAATAGAGGAAAAGCCACTGACATTTATCCAAAATGTTGACTGCATCTTTGATAGTTTATTACCAGCTCAGCATTTGATCAGTCTTCTTGTAACTGGGGGAGTGGAGGACTTCACTTTGTTCAGTCAGCCTGGCATATCTTTCAAAATATTTTGTGCCAAGGGAAAACACAAGAAACAGTGCAAACAAATAAAACAAAATCATAAGACTGTAATAAATTCTATCATGAGATGCGAAGCTTAACAAGCATGTACATTCGTTTGGTTGAATGCCCTTTTTTTTGACCAGAAGAAAAAGTACCATACAAATTGGGTATGACAGGTTTGCCATGTTGTGGTATAATTGGAATCAATGCTACCATAAGATATTTTAAAATATATTTAGTTTATATAAATATCACAATTTCAAGTCAAATCTGTGGTATATAGAATCATATTATAAAGCAGCGGTGTCAAACTCGATTTCATTGAGGGCTGCATCAGGGTTGTGTTTGACGTTGGGGATGGGGGGGCATGGCCAGGGGGTATGACCAGCTCAATAACGATCCTGTTGGGGGCGCCTATGTGGCCTGAGTACTCTATTAGTGAAAATAGGCTCCCAAGCTCCGTTTCTGGCTGCAGCGGTCTCCTGCAACCCTCTGCCAGTGAAAATGGAGCTCGAGAGGGCTGTTTTCACTGGCAGAGTTGTAGGAGGCCGTGGCAGCTGAAAACAAAGCTCAGGAGCCCATTTTCACTGGGAGAAGCACTGCATGCAGGCCAGATCTAAGTACTCCGCAGGCCAGATCCACTCCCCGGGCCTTGAGTTTGACACTCCTGTTATAAAGTACATAATGCTATATTTTGAAGTAATTTATATACTTGCTTTAAAAACTAAGAATATATACCACTTGCAAAAAGTAGCATATATTCTTAGTTTTTTAAGAATATAAAATTTGAAGAAGCTGTTGTTTGCTGCTGCTACCGAAGCAGAATCAACCTTTCTGTTATACAAAATGAGGGAGGATGGGTTTTGAAATGCTCTGCCAAATTATCCATACTGATGATCACATATGTAGAACTCCCAATGGGATTTTTTTTTTCATCCAAGCTACATCCTATCAATATGTTTTATAGCAATTCATCTTACTTATGTTATGGGCCCCCAAAGAACCTGACATATTAAAAATAAAAAAAACTTCACACAGAAAAGCTCAATAGGCTGAAGACAAAAGGATAATTTTAACAGAAAATCTATATTCCGTATAAAACTATCTTCTGGGTATACTGAGAATTTTAATTACAGTTTCTCAACCAATATATAAGAAAATCTGTTCATTAAACTGTCAGATTAATGTTTTCTTCAAACTTCTCATACTCAGGTATTTTTCAAAAGGATTTTTTGGACAAAATTAAAAAACTTTCAGCTTTGGCAAACTTCAACTGGTCAAAGTTTACCCTTTAGCCACTTTCCCAGAACAAAACTGAACTGGGAGTTATCCTGACCTAGCATTTGTCAATAATAACACTGGGAGAATAAAAATAGCTTGGTGAAGAACTAGCTTCATGCTTCCTTTGCTGGAAAGGTAGAAACTCTTCCAGATCCCACAGTGGTGAAAATGTCTGAACACCAAAACCTACAATATGCAGTTTTGCTCCACAGATGGGCAATTGTGACAAGGAAGTTCACTTATAGCCCATGATGACATCAACTGCAACTTCTGATCTCATTCTATGTAAGTCACAAGAGGCTATATATTACACATGGGGGGAGAGCAAGAGTGGACAGAACAAGATCTAAAATCAGTATTATTACTTCATGAAATGAGAACAGGATTTACCACTTATTGTTAATTAAGTTTATTAAATTTATTTATTAATTAAAATTATTTTTATTATGTAGAATTATTTTCTACATTGCCCTCTTTCTCAACATGGAAACCAAGCTGCTCATTGTTAGAAGGCTTCCAGTGGCAAGGTACAGTCTTAAGCTTCAAGTTGTTGACTACCAGAATAGGTAAGTCCCTTTTTTGTGTGTAAAATGCAGTGCTTTATACAATTTAAGTGAATAAAATTCTGACTCTCAAGGCTTGGTGGCCAAACTCTTGGAGGTGGGAAGAAAAAGTCCATCTGTAATGAAGGGCAGGGCAGTTTTCTAATTTTGCAGATTTGTGGACAGAGTTTGTGAGTCAACTGGAGATTTCAAAGCATCCTACAAATAATGGGAACTGAAACCTTTCAACAGCCCACATTTTCTGACTCTATTGCCAAGCTATTGCCATTCTGGATTTCTGCATGGCTTTGAAACCAGTCAGGATGAAACATCTCTCGCTTCCTCCCACATCTGCAAGCCATGTGATGTCTGAAAGGGTAAGTCCTATTCCTTCTCTTCCCCTAACACCAAGGGAAATACTAAGTTGTGTGTCAAATGTGCACAAGTGTAAGTGACTTTTTTTTTTGTAGCATGTACATTGGGCAGAAAGAAATAATGGTTAGACAATGTAGATAAAAAAAATACTGTTTGGAAGGATCAACAGGAAAATTTATACAGGTTGTCCTTGATTTATGGCTGGTTGCTTAGGGATCATTTAAAGTTATAATGGATACTCTCCCCCCCAGATATTTATGACCTGGTTTCAAAATTCTGATGACCCACCTACACCTCCTGCAGTCAGGTGACTGCATTTTGGGTGCCCAGAAACCGGCCCACATTTGTAGCTGTTTGCAGTATCCCACAATCACTTGATAGCAATTCATGAGATTTGTCAAAACAGCAGTATTTACTTCTAGTTTTCAGACAAAACACTCCATAGCAACCACAAGCTTCCCTTAACAACCTCAGTGATTCATTTAACCACCACTTCAAAAGATATCATAAAATCAGGTTGGTCATGAGGGTGCAGACTGCATTATGGTTACAAATCAAGGACTCCCTGTATACATAAGAAATGGCTACTATAGATTCTCACACAGTTTGGTATAACATAATTAGGAATCTTTTAGAAGATCAGATTTTCCATATCCTGCATTTCTTAATCCAGCTATACATGTATCTGAGACCCATCTGGGTTATTTTGACTGTTTTCAAATGTATTCCGCTTAGCTTTGCAGCAGGAGTGGGATCCTACCTGTTCCACTACTGGTTCAGTGATCGTGCGTGCACCTAACGTGAGTGCAGCTTTCCCCACACCAGCTGAGGCCTGCAGTGCCAATCAGCTGAGAGGATAAAGAAGAGAAAAATGCCGGGGTGGATGGGAAAGCCAATCCTACACTTTTCTCTTCTTTTTCCTATCAGCTGATTGTCGGAGGCTTTTTTCCCTCCTCTCAGCTGATCGTCAGAGGCTTTTTTTTTACTACCGGTTCCTGGTCCAAACTGCTTTGCAGGACTTCAAATACAGGCATTGTTACATAATTACAAGTCTTGAGTTTCTGAAGAGCCATCAGCCAATCAACATGTTCCCTTTCTGGCTAAGATCCAAGCCCAGAGGACTTGTGCTAGTAAGCCAGTTAGTAACATAGTGCCTCATCCCATGTCCGCAGGCCAGTACCCAACCATACAAACTGTTTTTCCTTTTCATAATATGTATTGCTAGCATTTTCCTGCATTTCTGTACTTACCCTGACTGGGTGCATATATTTTGATATGATGTTTTGTTTTTGAAACTCTCAAGTGCCTAGATTTCTGTATTCAGACTCCTTCCTCTAATAATACCAGCATAAGCTAATAGAAGATGGGGAAACTCCAGAATCCCCTGTAATAAGAGAACTGTCTCTTAAAGCACAAAGTGGTGGTTTAGTTAATTTCTGAAGCTATATTTGCCTGCCCGCAGATATGCAATTGACCTCAGAATATTGTAATTGGTCACAATTACAAGACTTCTGGTTATCATCATGCAATATTCAGAGAGTGCATGTCACCCCATTGTTAGCTTTGTGCTGTTATCCAGAAGATCTCTCCAACTAGAAGTTGTTCTCCAGCGTCTCAGACATTTCTGTCACCATGCTGGAAAAGGACATGAAGCTAACTTTATGTAACACAGCTTTATAACATTGCTCACTCCATCCCGAATTGAATACAAGCTAAACTCATTGGCATTGATGCGTAAGCATTTTAATGAATGCTTACGCATCATGTCCATTGTTTGTGTCCGTTTCTAGGTAACAACCAAGTTCTTTAATATATGCTTCGGCTATTGTTTCCTTTTAAATTGCTTGGGTAAGGATCTAACAATAAAAGACAGATCCCATTTCCTTCTATGTTAATAATGAAGAAACCAACATCATGTACTGTAGAAACTATGCATTCATTTTTTCCTCTTCAGATGCCTCCTGTGAATAATTATCTCATGAAAAGCAACCTTTAGGTATTCCTTTTCTATTTTAGATAATCTATAGCGGTTTCTATGTTTCTAGGGAACAGTGCTCCATCACGCAATTGCTGAACTAAACTATTAGCATCTAGTTCAAATTTAGAAAATGTTTCCAGTGCAGATAATAATTATGTAATGTTAGGGATTAACCTAGTAGAGGATGGATGGATGTGTGCATTTCTGTGTAGGATATGTAGCTGACAATAAATACCCTTGTGTTTTTATTGCTATTTCAACTGTTGTTGCTTAATGCCCACTCAGTCAAATAACAAGACTCCTCTTATTTCTGACCTTATTATTGAGAAGCAGGCTGATCTGGTTGTATTACTGGGTCCTAAAGGCCGGATGCTTCTTTCTGAAATATGCCAACCAGATTTAGGTATGGCATTGGCCAAGACCCCAGGGCAGGGGATGAAGGCTGGCAGTCATCATTCAGGGATCTCTGTTAGCCTTCAGGGACACTGTTGCACAAGTTGCCAGTTGTGAGATACTGTTTCTGAAAAGAGGCTCTTGAAAGCAGTGGCAATATGATCTCAAAGGGGAGCTGAAGGATCTGATTATGATTTTGTGACTTTGTGATTATTTTGTGCTGTCCTCTCCTCTGAAGGAGGCTGGACCTTTTTGACTGATCTACATGGGGTTCCAGAAAGAACTGAGAATTATTTCTGAGACTGCTGCATGGTCCTGCTGAGGCCCTGGCCACTGCTTGGAATAGGGAGGTGGCCAAGGCCTTGGATAAGATCATGCCTGTCAATATTTTTCCACTCTTATTGGATCTGCAAGGTGTTACTCAATGGCCCTGTTTAAGATTACCCAGACTCTCCCAGAGAAGAGAGAGACAGAGGTTTAACTTCAGGGCTATGTGGTGGAATTTTCTGTGCAACTGGCAGATGAAATTGTTTTGATCCATTCCCACCTAGAGGGCAAGCATTGTACAGATCCTTTGGAGATGCGTGGAGGGCAAATTTACTTGGTTATCTGGGAACAACTTGATTCTGTTGGCTTGATGTAGTAAACAATCTCCTCAGGACCTCCTGAGCTTCTCCTGGTTGGGCATTACCCAGGAGGTGACATGTGACTCCTGATCCTGGTTAATTCATCATTGAGGGTGTGAGTATTCCCAACACCCTTTAAAAAGGGCTGGTGCACTCTCTCTTCAAGAAGCCATTACAGTCTCTATTGTTCTGGATAATTATTATCTGGGCGCTGCAGTTCCAGAGAATCTGGATGAGATGGATTATCTTGATCTCCTTTCAGTCAGGTTTCAGGCCTAGATATGGGACAGAGACAGGATTGTTTGTGCCCGTGGATGATTTCTGATGGCAGAAGGATGGGAGTAGCAGGTCCATTCTTATTCTCCTTGATCTCTTAGCATTCTTAGTATTCTTAAATACTCCAAAGAAATCTCCAGACGTTAATGATATTGTGAAAGCTCTTGTTGACCTTTGCAGTGGAAAAACAAAATAGACTATTAACACAAATGCTTTTAAGAGTCCTCTCCTTGGTTTTCTGGAAACTCCAAGTAATGTAACAAGCTAGGAAATAGCAAAAGCACTAAGTGTATAATACTTGCATTGACTACCTAGATGTGTAAATGCTGTGCCTATTACCTGATGATGAAATCTGTGAAGAAGGTTCCATTGTAACTGTCATCTTCCTCTCTCTCTCTCAAAAAAAAAAAAAAAACTTGTTGGAACCTCGGAGCTGTGTTGTATCTTTGCTGACTACTATTTAGTCACAAATATATCTGTTTGAGGAAACATGTTTAAAAGGTGTCTGCAGGTACAGATGTTCTTGGAGAACATTGACCCTTTCCATTCTGGCTGTGGGTATGTTTTGGAGATACTCAGTCTCCAATCACCCTGATAGATGGCTTCCTATAAAGGGAGAAATGTAGAAAAAATACAATTTATTTATGTATTTTATAATCCCATCTTCATTCATCTGAATGTGGGCTACTCACCGTTGATTAAAAATATAGAAACACCCCCCAAATATGAGGGATCTCTGAGCTGAAGAATCCCAAAAGTGAAATACTTCATGAAAAATCACTTAATGGATGCTAATGTTATGAAAAACAGGCATGAAACTTCGAGCAGAGCTCAATAATTCATTTTCTGTGTTGAAAAGGTGCTCACTTACGTAGCAACATGTACAGTACTGTTTGGTTCAACAAGTATCCTAAATTCCTAGTAAAACTAATCTGCAATTAGTGACTGTTTTGTAGCGGCAATGACGAGGCACACACGGATAGTGATTCAGTCTTTTTGTTTATTTACAGGAACACCGACTGGCTCGGCGGCGCGGCAGCCCTTCTTTTAAAGGCTCCCGCGCCTAAGTCAGCCAATGACGGGGCAAGGATCTCCCGCCGGAATGTAGACCAATGAACAGTAAGTATTTCAAATATAACCAATCCAGAACACCCCTCCCTCCTTGGTCCAGTCTGACCAATCAGGAGCCGCGCCTATGTTACGTAATCACGTAGATAGGCGGGGCTCCTGTGGGTCCGACTGTACCTGCGCGGCTCAGTTGCGTCGTTGCTATCGGCTGGTGCGGAAGGACCTGTTGCTCCTCTCGCCTCCGGCCCTGGAAACTTCGAGCAGGTCGAGCCGGCTGCGTCACTACCAACGGGCCTAGCTGGGCTAGTTGATGTGGCCATGCCGCTCCCTGCCCGGCCTGGATTATCATCGGTCCTGTCAGATGTTTCAGCGGGACGTTCTCCAGGATCAGGTGCGTAGCAGCGCGACCCGACCGGAGCTAGAGTTGAGGGTGTGTGTGTGTGAGTTAGGGCGTCATTGTTTGTTAGTGGGCTTTCCTTATCTTGACTGCTTGGTGGTTGCTCCCCTTCCCCCCCAGGAAAATCGCCAGGTCTGGGAAGGGTGCGAGTTCGAAGTTGGTCTATGTGTCGCTTCCAGCTTTTGCCATCAGTAGTGGTAAGCCGGTAAGAACGGGGTCCGGTTAGATGTGTGATGGTGGCTGGCACCCATAAGGGGTGCCCTACCAGGTTTTTAGCGTAAACTAAATCCCCAATTCGGAATGTTCGGACTCTGGTTGAAGAATCTAGGGGCTTGTCAGTAGAGTATGTAGGGTGTAGTCTATCGAGAGGGGAACGTAGTTTTCTCCCCATAAGCAATTCAGCAGGAGTTTTGTTAGTAGTGCTACTAGGTATAGTGTGTTGGAGAAATAATAATTTGTCGATGCGTGCTTGTATAGGGCCCTGGTCTAACTTAAGAAGGGTCTCCTTGGTAAACCGGACCATGCGTTCGGCCCGTCCATTCGCTGCCGGATGTGCCGGCGCGGTTAGGGCATGGCGTATGCCCAAGCTTGCTAAATAACCCTCAAATTCTGTAGCCGTGAATTGAGGGCCGTTGTCAGATACCAGGACGTCTGGTAATCCGTGGGTGGCAAACCAGTGACTGAGCTGTCGTATGACAGCCTCGCAAGAGGTTGATTTCATTAGGCTCACTTCTAACCAGTTGGAATAAGCGTCTACCAGAATCAAGAAGGTATGCCCCTTAGTCGGACCCGCAAAATCTATGTGGATTCTAGACCAAGGGCCCCTAGGTAGATCCCACTCAGTGGCTGGCGCCTTTGGGGGTGAGGGCCGGGATGTCTGGCAGGGCTGGCAACCCGCGACCCAGTCGGTAACATCCTTGTCTAACCCAGGCCACCATACATAACTCCTGGCTAAACTTTTCATTTTCACCACCCTGGGGTGTCCCTCATGCAATAGTTTCAATATGGGATTTCGAAGTTTTAGTGGAATGACCACTCGATCCCCCCATAGTACACAACCTTTTAGTACGGAAAGTTCCATTTGTCTCTGTTTAAATGGTCTGTACTGTTCTTGTAAATCAGAGTCTGGCCATCCCTTTATGATCCACCTACTCACGGTATGCAGTAGGTGGTCGTTAGAGGTTTCGTGCGCGATGTCTGCTGCTGTCATCGGGAGGTCGGGCAGGGTTTCAATCAAAAAGGTTGAGGTGCTGGGGTTTGGTTCAGGATCAGAGTCTGGTAACGGGCAACGACTTAAAGCATCGGCGTGCGTGATGGACGGACCCGGACGGTAAGACAAGGTGTAATTGTAAGCGGCAAGGAATTCTGACCATTTTGTCATTCTGGGTGATAAAATGTGAGGAGTTGGTTTGTCTCCCGCCAGAATACCTAGTAGGGGTTTGTGGTCGGTGATGATAGAAAATGATCGGCCATACAGGTATTCATGAAAACGTTTAATACCAGAAATTATGGCTAGTGCCTCCTTGTCCAGTTGACTGTAATTTCTTTGGCTTTTAGACAAGGTTTTTGAATAGAAGGCAATTGGAGCCTCTCTGCCGTTAGGTAGAAGGTGGCTCAGGACAGCTCCGATCCCAAAAGGCGAGGCATCACAAGTTAGTAACAATGGCAAAGTCTCATTATATTGTATTAGTACTTTTGCTGAAGTGATCATGTCTTTAATTTTGTTAAATGCTGTTTCTTCCCGATGTCCCCACTTCCACAACGTGTCTTTGTCCAAAAGTCTATGCAAGGGTTCCGCCACCGTGGCTTTCTGGGGCAAAAAGACATGATAAAAGTTTATTAACCCTAGGAAAGCTTGTAGGTCAGCCTTGTTAGTTGGGGTGGGGGCATTTTTGATAGCCCGGGTTTTTCCTGCTGTTGGGTGAATGCCATTGCCATCGATTTGGTATCCCAAGAACTCTATTTTGTCCGTGATAAGGGTGCATTTGTCTTTTTTGACTTTTAACCCAGCCTCAGTAAATTTGGTAAGCACTTTTCTTAGGCGGTCTCGCAGTTGCAATTTGTGTTTAGCTGCAATCAGGACGTCATCGAAATACGGGATGACCCCTGGAATTCCTTGAAGGAGGCATTCCATAAGAGATTGAAAAATGCCAGGTGCCACGCTAACGCCAAATTGGAGGCGATTACACTTAAAGGCACCCCGGTGTGTTACAATAGTTTGGGCTTCAGCTGTTTTTTCGTCAACGGGCAGTTGCTGGTAAGCCTGAGCCAAATCGAGTTTAGCGAAAATTTTTCCGCCTTTGATAGAATGTAACAAGTGTTGTACGACAGGCACGGGGTATGCGCTCTGTTGTAGTGCATGGTTGAGGGTCGCCTTATAGTCCCCACAAATACGAACCGACCCGTCTGCTTTTATAGGGGTCACTATAGGGGTCTCCCATTTAGCGTGGTCAACTGGTTCGAGGACCCCTTGCTTGACTAGTTTATCCAGTTGTTCTTCTATTTTTGGCTTTAAAGCAAAAGGTACCCGTCTTGCCTTTAGTCTAATTGGGGCTACCTTAGGGTCTATGTTAAAAGAAATCGGGTTACCCCGGTACTTGCCTAATTCTTCGCTGAACAGGTCCTGGAATTCTTGAATGAGGTCTGCCTCCCAGTCAGCGTCTGTAATATGGTTGATCCCGGTCATCCCTATTCCAAGCGGTTCGAACCATTCCAGTCCTAAAAGGCTTGGTCTGTTCCGGTCCACAATTGTTAGGGGAAGAATCTCAGTGTGGTTGTTGAAGGTTACCTGGAAATGTCCAATCCCTACTACCGGAATTTTGTTTCCCTGGTAGTCTTTAAGCGTTAAGTTCTGTTTGTCTAGTTCGCTTCGCCGTATGTCTGGGATCAAGTTTTTAATAGTGTCCCATGAGACCATGGAAAGGAATGATCCCGAATCCACTTCCATTTCACAATTTTTTCCTTCAATTCTTACTTGCACGTGGACTTTTTTAACGTTTTTTGTATTAGAGTGACCAATTATTACTGTTTGGTGCGTTTCTTCTTTCTTGTAAGATGACTCTTTAAACTTTCTATTCCTTCCTTCCTGGCTCCAACGGTTGTTTGTTTTCTTTTCTCTCTCTCTTGGAGGAGGACTTTCTCTCCGCCTGGGGCTGTAGCTTGATCTGGCTCTGCATACTCTTGCGATGTGCCCTTTCTTTTCACACTTTCTGCATATTGCGTCTATGAAACGGCACTCTGATCTGGGGTGGTTTCCACCACAACGGTTGCATTCAAAATCAAACCGCCTGATTGCCCGCTCTTTTTTTCCTCTCATGGCTTTTAGGTGGCAAACCTCGTCTTCTTCACTACTGGCCTCAGTTTCTAGATCCTCGTAGTGTGTTGAGGTTTTTCCTCGTTCGTCTTCAGTTTTGGTGGCCTCTTTGGGATTGTGGTGTGCAGCTTGATTAATCTGTTTCATTCTTGCCGCCGATTTGTGAGCAGCTTCGGCTGCGGTGGCTTCTTCGATGGCCTCTGTGGCTGTTATCTTGGGTCGGTTTAGTAACTTACTCTGCAATATTGGATCTTTTAAGCCTAATACGATCCGGTCTCTCAGAGCCTCGTTGAAATCCGAGAATTCGCACTCCCCTCCTATTTCTCTTAAATCTGCCACAAAATCAGCGATAGGTTCACCTTCTTTTTGATTCCGGAGGTAAAACTCATGGCGCTTGATCAGGCAGGAGACTGTGGGAGCGTAGTGTTTTCTCAGGATCTTTTCTAGCTCGGGCCAAGTTAGTGTTTTGACATCGATTGGAGACACTAGCGCCTTTGCCATCCGAAAAACGGCTTGGCCGCAGTGGGTCAAGAAAACCGCTCTCTTCCGATGATCCGACACTCCGCTCAGATCGCTACTCTCCAAAAACATGAGGAATCGGTCCACATACGTCTGCCATTCCTCCTTTGCCGGATTGAATTTCTCTGGCGGGGCGTTGCTTCCGGACATGATGCCGCTCGCTCTCCGCCGCTATTCACTCTCTAAACGTGTTGCCTCGATCCCACCTTCGTCGCCAGTGTTTTGTAGCGGCAATGACGAGGCACACACGGATAGTGATTCAGTCTTTTTGTTTATTTACAGGAACACCGACTGGCTCGGCGGCGCGGCAGCCCTTCTTTTAAAGGCTCCCGCGCCTAAGTCAGCCAATGACGGGGCGAGGATCTCCCGCCGGAATGTAGACCAATGAACAGTAAGTATTTCAAATATAACCAATCCAGAATAGTGACCAATAAATCTAAGAGGAAATCTAAATCTAAGAGGAAGTTAGTTTAAGAAGTTGAGGAGCACAAGAACAATTTGGGAGCAATTTTTCTTTTCTAAGCTGCTCTTTACCAGTCGGTTTCTTTTTCCTCAATAATGCTTGTCTATCTTTTTATCTGGCAATCTGTTCTTGCTAGTTTTGCTAATTGAACCAAATGTTACCACTTTAAGGGGCCCCACTGTTAATATTTTGCTCCGATTAATTTTTTTCTCTGGCTAATTCTGCACCCAGGACGAGGTGTGACTCCTACATTGCAAGTCTAACTATGCTTTTGACTCATGCTCTGACCTTGGGCAACCATATTTTTTTTTTTTTAATGGGAAGGCTTATACAACACAGTGCAAGGTCTCCCAAGGTAGAAGTTCTTATAAGAGCTGTGTGTGAGGGAGGGTGATGGTGTTTGTTTTTCCGTTAAGTGATACTGGCGCAGATTCACTGGACACACATATTACATAAGCCTCAATGTCAGTTCAGAAATTTGTATTCTGAAGATTCACCTGTATGTGTCACAGGAGCAACAGGAAATTAAACTGGCGGAAACGCAGCTGGAGCCTTCCTTCTCATTTACATCATCACCAACTTCTCCAGCGGGGATTAAAAAGCATCAGGGAATTATGAAGCCAATTTGAGTTGTAACAGTAGCAATGGATAAATGAATTAACTAGAAAAAGGTTTTGCCAAGAATGCCAGCTTTGATGATCCATAGGGAAAACACCCAGATTCTTATTTGTAACTATGCAGAAAATTGCAAACTATGGTAATTTAATGAAAATCCTTATCACCATATCCTCAATGTTAGAAGCTAAAGAGGAACAAGAAAAGAAGTCAGCAGCTTTTCTGGAAAGACCAGAATTGTTTTCCTGAATAGGCATTCAGAGCTAGCCACAATGATCCCAAAATATCAGGATCAGCATTATGATGTTATGACTCTGATTGTGTTTTTTTTTTTCTACTTAGATTGCAGCTAATAGATAAGAGGTAGAATTTGTTATGCAATGTGTGTGTTTTTTCACTTGCTCCCCTTTTCTGCAGATGCTCATGCTTTGCTGGTTCCTTTTCCAATCTCCAACAACTTTCATGTTCATATGAAATCAAATCTCACAATAGCATGGGGTAAGTAATTGAAAAAAAAAACTTTTACTCCAAAACTTTTGAAGCTAAAAAGAGAGAGAGAGAGAGACATATAGTTTCATTAATTTCTAGAAAATATTTATGTTGCTTTCTGATCAACCATTATCTATTCAAAGATCAGTCAAGTTGTGGTAGTAGGACACACAAAAAAACCACTATAGGTTTTTAAATGACCAAAATAAATGCAACCACTCTCTTCTGTGATTCTGACTTAGGTATCCTAGAAAAAGTGACAGAATGAATCCTTTTTCCTAGGGTCTTTTTTGAATTCAAACTGTTGCGTTTGGACTGCTTTTTGCCTCAAAGAAAAAAAATATGCACCAATTGTATATGTTTTTACATGCCTGTGTCGAAAAAGAAAGTAGAAGTTTGAAAATGGGGGAAACCAGAGTTGTATCTTCCATTTTTATTTCTTCCAGTTCTCTTCTACTAACTCCTGCAAAGAATGAATTGGTTCCACTGAAAGTGTAAAGTATTTTCCTTTTTAAGTATTAAAAATATTCCTCCTGTAATGGAATAGGTCTGAAGTATACTTCACATGGAAATAGACCATAGTCATTTTAGAATAGGAAGATGCTCTTCCAGAAGAGATGAATGGGAATGGAATTGAAGCAGGAAAATGCAATTGATTATTCCTTTCCTATCATATTCCAATTTCAATTTCCTCCAATAGGTTTTAACTTGCCCTGCAGTTTGCCCTTCTTTGCATGCTTTCAGTTTGCTCCAGAGTAATAGTAACTGATAAATGCCCCAGAACCTTTCATAGCGGTCAGAGTTCTACAGAAGATTAGTGG
Source organism: Bungarus multicinctus (assembly GCA_023653725.1). Lineage (NCBI taxonomy): Eukaryota > Metazoa > Chordata > Lepidosauria > Squamata > Elapidae > Bungarus > Bungarus multicinctus. The sequence goes on along the minus strand of CM042834.1, from coordinate 48,160,643 downwards.
TTTGTGGGCAAATTGTGGCCAAGATGAAAGAGAAAGAGGAAGGGAGGGAGGGAGGGAGGGAGGGAGAGAAGAGAACCCTATTTCTGCAATAGAAAATTGGTTGTGCACTTGAATGGGTCGATTCTGTGCAATATTGAAGGGAAAGCCAACAATGAAGAGGTTATGTTCATGCGTGGATCTAAGCAAGGCTCAGGGTCCTAACTACAATCACTGGGTTCACATTTCAAGCTGAGCCAACACCAAACAAATCACCAAGGTGGCTGAGCCCCGCCCAGGATTTTAGTACTTATAAGACAGATCTTTTATTACATTGTGCGTCACCTTTTCCACACAGGTAAGGTTTGATATGTAAATAAAATGCTTTACAACTACAATCATTTAAATGCTGCCTGGGAAACTTCAGTTAAGACTCAGACTCTTAAATAAAGAAAAGAGTTTCCAGCGATACTGAATCATCAGGCGGAGAATTCCCAGGAAAGCAAACAGGCACAGTGTTGACTTGACGTTGTCTGAAATGATCCCTATGGCACCCTTCCCAAAGCAGATTAAAGCCAAACAGCTGCTGATATGGAAACCAACTGTTTGAACTGCTGTGTACTTACATATGCTAATTGTGTCAAGCACTCCTTGTAAACGTGAGGCAGGAAATGACTAAACATTTAGTGCTGGTTATTTAGTAGTGTTCCTGGAGACACGTAGGTGGTGTGGACAGCATGGTATGTGCATTAAAATGCAATTTAGGTCAATGATTTTTTAAAAGGTCCTGTCTTCCTTTTCTCTTCCACAGCAGATTACAAAGATCATCTTCCGGAAAGTTACTGTATTGCCACAAGTCTGAAAAATACAAATGAAAATGACTCACGAGACAAATACATTAAATAATATAGATTTTCCTCCTTATACTTATTAAAAGTGTCCTAGAAGCTTGTAACAGAAGTGACACATAAGAATTGTACTGTAAAGCCAAGCTGTTTACCTGAATAAATAAATAAAATCATCAAAAGAAAATGAACATTTTCTAAAAGAAGCAACCAATACAGGAGTAGTGTTTGGAACATTTTTCTTTTTGCTTCATGCACATCTTTTCTTGTTTTATTAAAGAGCATAGCTAAGACAAAGTGTGTTCTACTAAAGACATGGGGCTCAACAGATGCAACACACTGCATTGGGCTGGCTTGAAATTAATGGTCATAAAGATAGAGATGGAAACAAAGGTGCTGTTGAACAAATTTGGTCTGCCTGTGATGTCACATGGTCCCTTGATGTTTGGAAGATGGTTGCTAATCCACTTTGGAAAAGTGAAGGAACAAGCCAATTGTAATTACATGCTGCATGTGTCTGGTGAATGGAGACCAATTACTAGCCATTCACTTTCTGAGATTAGGATGTAGGTCAAAGAACAGAACTATAGGAATGATTATATCCAATTACTAGCAATAGCACTTAGATGTATATACCGCTTCATAGTTCTTTACAGCATTCTCTGGGTGGTTTAATCAGCATATTGCTCCCAATAGTCTGGGTCTTCATTTAACTGATCTCAGAAGGATGGAAGGCTGAGTCAATCTTGACCCAGTGAAGATTGAACACCTGACAGTGGGCAGTCAGCTTGCAATACTAACCATGCACCATGATGACTCTTAATCCATTCTAGATTAAGGGTGTCAAACTGGCAACCTGTGGGCCAGATGCGTCACATGAAGGCCATGCCCACCCCAGCTCCACAATGGGGAAAAAAATCATGAAACATCACATGATGGTAACGTGATGCAGTGAGTTTGACACCCCTGATCTAAATGATCAATCGTGACCAGGATTGGCCAACTTTGGATCCAAGCAGCAGTCTTTCCACTCCTTGAAGACAACTTTTAACCATGGGATTATTTTATTCTTTACTTTTGGCATGCAAAGCATATTTCTTTCCATAGATTGAGGCACATTACAGGCACTATTCAAGTCTGAATATTTGAGAGATGGAAAATTAGGGTATCAGTGGACTGGCATGCTCTGACTAGCCCCCACAGTTTTGCTTCCCTGGATGACCATTTACAGAGACTGATATATGATTTATTCCACATGATGTCATTAATTATAAGGTACCTTGCAGTCTGGAATTGACACATACAGTCTATGATTTAATCAAATATATAATTAAATATATAAAACAACTGCAACCTCTTTTGCTTCCTAAATTAAGGAATAAGAAATGTAAAATTTATTTTCTTTTTAAAAGATTCTTTTAAATTAAGTTTAGTAACATTTATTTTGAACTCTATATGTAACTCTATATGTGCATGAATATTTATATTTGTTTGCTTGTTTGTTTAATTTACATGCTGGCCATTTCACCACACCATCAGTGACTCTAGGCTGCTTTTCTATAGAACCTTATATTCCCTCTAAAAATAACTTCGTTTTTAGGATATATAAACTGCTCCAATCTTTTCAGAGTTGTTTACAATAGAAAAATTTAAAAAGTAATATAACTAAATATTTTAAACAATTTATTGAAACAGTAAATCAACCAACCATTAAAATATTAATGCACAATAAAATACCTAATCAATTCCAACTGCAGTCATTTTTGTTTTTTAATGAGGCATGGTTTGGTAATTAGAAGTATGTTTGTAATTTTGAAGAGCAATATGAAATTATAAATACCCTTATTCAATATAGTACCACAAGATAATTTTGCATAGATGGAAATTACACACACACACATATTCTGTTCATATTGCTTTATGGCAATCCATTGGGATTATTTCCCAAATTCTTAGTCCCTGCAACCCGTTGCCCTGCTCCTTTTTTTTAAAGTTTAAAATATATTTTAATTTTAAACAATAATATAAAAATAGTGGTATGTTGTAAAGCACAGCATTCTTCCAGAACCAACTTTATTGTCATGCACTTAGTTTCAACATAAGGCTCACATAATTAAAAAACAAAAACAAATGGTGAGTAGTTTGCAGGTTGGTGCTATATTTATAATTGCATCCATTTACACAGAAATTAACAAAAAAAGTAAAGCAAGAATTGAGCATGAGTACCCTGACTATGGGTGTGATAAAAAATGATAGTAAGGATCAATCTCACCAGATTCTATTCTGGTAAATTAGTTGGTAGTTGGTTGTTGTTGTTTTGGGGGTTGGGATTAGTCAAGTTCACGGCGGCAATGATTTTTAACTTGCCAAGATACTTCTTGCCTTTTTCTTTCAACATGCTTTGAAAATGTCCTAAGTGCCATCTGCCTCAAAACAACCACCGACCTATGGCTAATAGAAGCAACAGATGGTAGATACTCAGTCATTTCAGCAGGCTTTCGAGAGGGAGACAAATTGAGAAAACTTCTTCCTGGGTAGATCTATGCAATTATATGGGTTTTAATGACTCCTTAATTGATTATGTACCATCAAGTCAGTCTTAATTCTTGTGATCATGTAGATAGCCTTCTCCAGGAATGATCTGTCAACTTGGTCCTTCAGGCCTTCCAGTAGAGTACTCTTTGCTGTTGTCACAATCTCTTGGCATAAGAATATAAGCCTAATTGAGCAATGCTGTTTATTTCTCTTCTTGGGCTTCTTCTGCACTATTGGATGCCACACATGTTCTTCTACTTTTTCTTAAATTACAGTGTTGGTTTTAGAAAGAAAAATGGATAATGTGTGAATCAGTCCTTCATCGCATTTCAGGTCTATTCCTTCAATGAGCGATGACTACCATCTCCACAGAAACCAGAGTTATGCATAAACCAAAAACATATATCATGTCAGTTTGTTCACAGGTTTGATTCTGAATATTCAGAATGTGCTTTTGGCTTAACTGGTTTGTGAGTCAGGTTATGTAATACAGGTGTTTTGAAACTAGTATTTAAACAGAAATAGAAAAGGAATGAAGAGGCAAATATAATTTTGTGTGATTACACCATGAGCCATTTTTTGGGGGAGTTCAGTAAGTTATTTCCTAGCCCAAAGCCTTGAAGAGTGAGTTCTTTCATCATTATTGACCCAAAAAAATTGAAGGGAGGAAGGTCAATTACAAATTGCTTACATTTTGTCCTGTTCACAATCCCTTGACCCAGTTTCTTGCTTGTGACTGAATGCATACTTTTCACTTGTTCCACAGTCACTTTATATTTTGACTCACAAATGTGCTCTGTTGCATTTCACATTCTGTTCACTTACAGTCATTTATTACGGAGCATCATAAATGTCATTATTCTCATAGTTGATGAAGGATATGCATTTCCAGGTGTCAAACTGTAGTCCATCAACTCAAATGTTACAAAGGAGGAAGAAGTCTAATTTTTGCTCTTTCTTTGACCAGGTTAAAGATGTTTAGCATACATCATTGTTTATCTGAGATCAGAGAAGCTGTTTTGCCACAAAAATATCTAAAACAAGCATAGAATAAGCAAAAAAGATTACAGCTGCACCACTTGATTGTGCAATGAACTACTGGGGCTGTCTTTCGTTGGCAGACAGACCAGATAAGATGGATTCTTCCTAAAAATCAAACAATATTAAAAACATGTGGTTTTTTTTTTCTTTAAGTGATGGGAGTGGTAAATTATTTAGCTGCCCTTCTGGGCAGTCAAATCAATTTCCAAACAGGAGGCCTTGCTAAAAAAATTTTAATAGTAATTTTATTAAACATTAAAATGAAAATAAGATAAGAACTATTACAACTAAAAGAATAAAAAAATAGGAACTGACAAAAGAAAGGAAAAAGAAAAATAGAAAAAGAAAATTAAAATAAGAGAATAGTAAAGAATAAGAAAAGAACTTATAAAAAAATCATCCCTTTATCATAAGAAACATAAGCATTTTAGTAATTTATTTATCTCTCTTAAAATACATCAAAAATTTCTTCTTCTCATATCCCATCTGTTATCTATAAAGAAATCCTTAAAGCCTCATAATTCAGACCTTGTCAACAAATATCCATTTACGGTTACCAGAGTTAACCTCCTATCAATTTTAACTTTGATGAAATAAACCAACTTTAAATTCTTTCCTTTTACTTTTAAAAATCTTGATTTTTTTAAATCTCTTCAAATACTGTCCTAAAACTTCATTTCTTTTTATTTTTTTCTTTGACCCTTATCACAAAATCTTTCAACAGTTTAAAAGATTCTTTTGTAAATCCAACATAGGAAACTTATCCAGGTCACTTTTTAAAAGTTTATTGTACATCCCTTTTAATTACGACATCCGCCAGTTTCATTTGCATATCCAGTGTAGAATCTTTTTTTATATATCCTTCTTGTAACCTGTCATTTTAAATCCACTTTCAAATCAGCCTCAGTCTTGTCCAGTAAAGCTTGTCTTCTGCCACAAATCTTTTAAATACAGACTTTATATTTAAATCTTTTAAATTTAAATATAATGGAAGTTTAAAAATTAATTAATTGTTCAGAAATATCCTTCAATACATTCAATGTTAATGTGTTTTGCTCCATTCTGTATTAATAAGTCAAATAGATGTTCTTCTCCTTTAATTGTGTTCTTCCATTCCTTATGGTTTCTTTTGGTGTTTGATCTTCAAAGTCCCATTCTATCATGTTTTGTAAGAATTCAAAACAACAGAATGCTTCCCACAGGAAGGATTTTTTTTATCTTATTTCAAATCCAACCAGACCCTTAGTCTTTTTGTAATTTTCCAAAACCAATGTTATAATCACCATGTGGTATGTTTGTATGTGTGTGTGTGTTTCTTAAATTTTACTTAAAGCTTCTTTTACTAAGAATAGAAAGAGATTCACACAGTATTCTGAAACTTGCTGTTGCAAAGATTCCTAATAGTTAAAATAATAGCCATTAAGAGCAATTTCTGAAAATGGTTAAGAAATAAGACTAGGCAAACTTTATGGCCATATAGCCTTTATTACAGCTGTGAGCTTAGTTGGAATCCCTTGACTCCCAGCCACTCAAACTTACAAGTCAACCACAAAAACTTCAGTTCCTGCAGTCTACTCATAAGAAGCAGCTTTCTGGAGTACATGTAGATGATCTCACAATCTCTTTTTTTTCAGAACAGGGGTGTCATACTCACATCATGGCAGCAGGACATATCAGGACTTTTTTTCTCTTGCTAAACTGGGCGGGGGTGGGACCAGCACATGACGCATCCGGCCTGCAGGCCATGAGTTTGACTCCCCTGTTCCAGAGAGACTTCACTGACCAGAAAAAACCATCTGGACACCATCTTTGCCATAGAGTTGTCCCTACTCCTCCTTCATTATGTTAAAGTTTTCATTATTATTTTAATTAGTAGTAATATTTTTAGTAATATATACTAAAATATTTCCAATTCAGTGAAATGTAGTTTAAAAAAATTAAAGAACTGCTTTGTGATTCTGAGCTTGTTAATATAGGAGTGAGATTAACAGTGGGAATGAGAAGGATACACACAGACACACATGCTGTTTGTAGCCCTATAACAGGGGTGTCAAACTCCCGGCCCACAAGCCGGATGTGTCACTTGCTGGACGCACCCCCGCCCGGTTTAGCGAAGGGAGGAAAAGTCCCAATATGTCACGTGACATTGCCGTGATGATATGAGTTTGACACCCCTGCCCTATAACGTACATTTGTTTACTAATATTTTAGGGCGTAAAATATAATTGCTACTAAAGAGTTTAAATGCTAAGTAAAATTTCAGTTTAGAAAATTAAATGGAATGAAATAATGGGATATCAACTTCAAAGGTTGTAGGAATGTACACTGCAATGGCCCATTGGGTGAGATAGGTGATTCTATCACAGTAATGGTCCTATCTCCATTGTTTAGGAAATGCTTGGTGCTTGTAGTGGAAGGACAAAGATTAACAATCCTGCATCCATGTATCATATAGATCAGAGGAGTCTGCATTACAGAGATTAATTGCACTTGGACTTCTTAGATAATAACTGGATTTAAGCATGTGTTGTGGCTATCTGCATTATGTCAGTGCCCTTAACATTTACACATATTCACTTCAGCCTTTTGAAATAACTCTGTAGGTTAAGAGTCCAATTTCAGACAGTAAATCTGCTATTAAATATGTATTAATAAATAGGAAGGTAGTGAAACATTAAACAGCTCTGCCCTGAATCATAGCAGTAAAATCTATGACTCAGGTCCCAAACCTTCCCCAATACCAAGGGCATTCCCCGGATGAGGGTAGAGGGGGGGATAAAAGGATATGTGTCAAGAAGGTAGCCATCATAGCATGATGGAAACCTTGCCCTTTTCTACATATGTTGCACATCATGTGGTTGTGGCTACAATCTTAACTTTTAAGCCCTCCCTGCAGAAATTATCACAATCCTTGATTTCATTAACCTTAAAAGAAAAATCACAATATATTTGGTTTGCAGAAAATAAATTGAGGACATAACTTTTTTAATAAAAAGAGACAGTCTTTGATTTAAAAAAAAAAAACTCTTATGGATAGAGCAATTCTTGATTTGATTACAGCCAAGCCCCTTCTTGCCTTTGCTTCATTCCTTCAGATATACATATAGATAACTCAGCACTCACACACATGCATACACAAAGGTTATATATCTGTTCGATAAACTTTTTTAAAAACACAGTACTAAGTTTGCTAAATAAAATACTGGTTTAAAATAGTGTGAACAGGACAGGCAGCTTTGTCCTATAGATATATTGAATACTCATAATATCACCAACAATTGATCTGATGCAAATTTTTGTTTGAAGAACTCCTTTAAGCATTAGAAAAATTTACTTTGAGTTATTGTAAATTCTTTGTCACTGCTAGATTTCTGTAAAATGAATCATACAACTTCTCTTCTAAAATCCATCTGTCTCCCAGCCTGTCCCATTCATACTTTTTAAAACCAGGATTGTATTTAGCAAACTTAGTACTATGTTTGATCTCATTCATGGCACATTGTATTTATCAGCCAGTTATTGAATGCAAAGTCATATTTGACCACTGAAATAGAGAAATAGCAGCAGTTTCTTTCCTGGAAAGATATTTACCCAACTTCCATTTTATATTTTGTATTAATTTTATTAGTATATAAATCTGTTACTTAAAACAGGATTTCAAATCATTTAATGACTGATGTTGCTATGGTTAAGTTAGCCTCCTTATGATAGTTGCGAGGAAGTTAGCATTTCTCAAAAGTGGAATCTACCAATGTTATGGAGAATAATGGTCCATTCTTTGCATCACCATCAGTTTCTTTTTGTTCCAGATCAAAGTTGTCTCTTCACTTTGGGAGAAACATAGTGACTTAGTGACATATCTTTTCATGTAAATCCATGTAAATCCTGTAAGGGTTATAAAAGGCTTAGGATAAAGGCTAAAAAATGCACACACAATTCTCAGCAGAATAACAAAGATGTATGGTATCTCTTTGTTCTACTCTTACAAGATAAAAATGTCAAAGTAAAAGTTCTAAAATACTGTATTTAAAGTCATATATGATATAGTCAAGGTCATCATAATCTCATTGAGTCCAAACAGGGTTACAATATAAATTCCTTTATATAATCCAAAACATCTTCCAGTTCCATCTGGAAATTCAGACCTAGAACAGTTTGAAGCATGAGCAGCAGAAAATTTAGAACAGGGCTGTCAAATTCATGGCCCACAGGCAGGATAGGATGCATCCATGCCAGAGGTGGTATTCAGCAGGTTCTGACCAGTTCTGGAGAACCAGTAGTGGAAATTTTGAATAGTTCGGAGAACCGGCAAATATCACCTCTGACTGGAGATTTTACAATATACTTCCCCTACCACACCCACCAAGCCACACCCACAGAACTGGTAGTAAAAAAATTTGAATCCCACCATTGATTCACGTGCTGGCTTCGCCCGGTTTAGCGAAGTGGGAAAAAGTCACAATACATCACATGACAATGCTGTGACAATGCGAGTTTGACATCTGTGATTTAGAATAACTAGTATAAGCTGAATTGACAAAGAATATCCAGATGATATAAATCATATTCTATATGAGCTAGATAGAGCAGGCAAGTAATCAAAGAACCAAATTAACTGAATATAAATAAATGATTTTATTTACAAAGAAGGGGTCGTAAGAAATAGGCATTTATTAAAAATTGATCTTACATATATTATGGGGAATAATGGCATCACAATATATAGGTAGTCCTCAACTTTCAACAGTTTGTTTATTGACCATTCAAAGTTTCAATATCACTGGGGGGAAAAATGACTTATGACCATTTTACACTGCTTACAACCGTTACAGCATCCCCATGGTCATGTGAGAAAATTCAGATGCTTGGCAACTGACTCATATTTATGATGGTTGCAGTGCCTGGGGGTCAGATGATCGCCATTTTGCAATCTTGTGATAAGCAAAGTCAATGAGGAAGCTAGATGCACTGAACCACTATGTTACTAATTTAACTGAGTGCAGTGATTCACTTAACAACTGTGGCAAAAAGGGTCATAAAATGGGGCAAAACTCAAGCAACAGAAATTGGGGGCTTAATTGTAGTCATAAGTGGAGGACTACCTTTATAAAGTTCTTTTGTGTTTCAGGTCAGAATTAAATCCAAGTTCTTCTCAATAATAGAGTCAATTCATCTTTAGTGTCATTAGTTCCTCATCAATTAACAATACAGTAATAAAGAAAGATGAAAAATAACATGATTTTCACGTATGCTGAATCTTCTAAAGATTCTCAGCCCTAACAATACTGAGTACTTCATCCAAACTCCCCATGTAGTAGCAATAACATTTCCCCTCAATATAGTACCAGTCAGTGCAATGCATCTTTGCTGCTATATTAGGGAGATAAATTGCAGTAGAATTATCACAGAATTTATTTATATTTTGTATTTCTTAACTGCCTTCTTCCCTCGGAGAGAGGCTCTGGGCAGTATACAATAAAATCAATAAAACTAACATTAAAATCAGAATTAATTGAGATTAAAAAGTTTTAAAAATATAGAAAATAACATAAAAATTCTCTGACTGTCAGGGTTGCATAACAGCATAAGTTGGTCATTTGCTTGAATCGGCTTTATTGATGTTTTCTACATTGATTAATCTTCGATTGATTCTTTTCCTTTTCCTTTTCATCTTGTGATAGTTCAACATGGAGCCACATGATGAAAAAGTCCCTCAAATTTTGTACTGGGACTTTCCTTGATCAGCAGATGTTATTGCACTCTAGCTTGTAATAAACTAGTGAAGTTCTGTTAACAACAACAAAAATTTAAAACAATAACTACAAAATGAAAACATTTGAACTTTTTTCTTCATAGGAAAGTTTTCTGCAATTTATGTTGCCAATAACATTACAATCATTTTAAGAATGCATGTATATGATGATTGGGTCAAGTAGGTAAGTTAGCATACATTTTAAAAATAGTTTTCTCCTTGTGAATATGTATATTTAATAAGGCTTGTAACCTTTTAAAGTGTTTTAATGGATTCTCTCAGCCTAACAAGACTTCTATTCATAGTTAAATTCAACAGATCTATTTATCCATCGAGGAACTGACCTTTGATCATGCCATTATAACTCAGCTGGTCACAAAAAACATCAGCTGATAATCCCTACACCCTTCCAATACATAAACCAAAGATCAGTGTGGGTGAAGCAATCTTCTCTCTCTCAACTCTTAAAATAATACACAACCAACATAACCCATGATATTATTGTCTTTTCTTACTTGCAGAATACTATATTATTTTATAGACTGCTACTGCATTTATGAAGTAGCAGTAAAAGTTTATGGAATTTTGGCATGGAATAAAAAAAAAGTTTTATAGTGCAAAAACTCCAAATGTAAAGCTAGGAGACCAACATCTTACTACACAACTAAAGCACTGTAAGGTTCATTATCCTGTGACTGTCTTGTGCTCTGCCTTGACTGTGTGCTAACAGGGAAGACAAAAAAGGAGTGGATGAACAAAATGCATTTTCATTCTTATGAATATGCATGAAATTGCAACTGTCAATGCAATCCTGTTCTGGTCTACTCAGAAGTAGTTACATGAAGTTCACTGAAGCTTATTCCTGCTTAGTGAATAGGGGTTGCTGCATAAACTTCAATAGTGAGATAGGCAGCATATGACTGTAATAAATAATAGTAATAAAATGTTGCAATCTTATCTTTCTTTGTTACAGGTATTGCTGATAATATTAGAAATGAAGACGAATGTCATCTAACAACTATTTGGAATATATACCATTTAACAGAATTGGAAAGGACCGTGGAGATCTTCCTGCCCAGCCCTCTGCTGGACACCCTATACCTGTGATGGTGAACCTATGGCATACATGCCAGAGGAGGCACGCAGAACCCTCTCTCTGGGTACACGAGCCATCACCCAGCTCAGCTCTGCCATGTATTCATAACATGCCTCTTGCTGGCCAGCTGGTCTTCCGGTCTGTGCCATGCATGCACAGGGGGCAGGGCGCACACATGGTGGGTCACAAGTGCATGCATGGTGGGGGTGCATGCATGAGGTGTCACACATGTATGTAAGGCAGGGCGCATGTGTGTGTGGGGTCATGTGTGCATGCAAAGGGTCATGCATACATGCAAGGAGGATGGGGCGCATGCATGGGGCGCACACGCATTGCATTTTGGCAATGTGCACACATGCTTCGAGCACTTGGTGCCAAAAAGGCTAGCCATCACTGCCCTATACCATTTCAAACAAATGGTTGTCCAATCTCTTCTTAAAAACCAGCAGTGTTGGAGCACCCACAACTTCTGGAGGCAATTGTTCCATTGATTAATTGTTCTAATTGTCAGAAAACTCTTCCTTGTTTTTACATTAGATCTCTCCTTGATTAGTTTCCATTCGTTGTGTCTTGTTCTGCTTTCAGATGCTTTGGAGAATAGATTGACTTTCCCTCTTCTTTATGGCAGCTCCTTAAATACTGGAACACTGCTATCATGTGGCCCCTAGTCCTTCTTTTCATTAAACTAGCCATACCCACTTGTAGCCCTAATCATCTTCGTTGAAATGCTCTTCTCTGTACTCTTTCTAGAATCTCAACATCTAGTATTTAAGTATGTATTAAACAAACACATAGGCTGCCTCCATTGCAAATTGCAAGTTTAGGAGGTTTATTGCCATTAAAATATATAAGACCCAAAAGGAAAATGATAAAAACTGATATAATGACCAAAAACATGTCAGGAAACAGTAAAGCCCATCACAAAACTATATAGTCATGCCCAGGAAGTAGGATCACAAGTGGCCTGTTGAAAAAGCCAAGGTGAATTGTGATCCCAATGTGGTGGCCCTTGCATTGGTTGCCATACAAAGATACTTAGGGTAAGAGGTGATCATTTGGAGAATAATAATGGTAATAATATCATAAAAAGAAGTATCAAGATCTGAAAGTCAAAATTGAAAGAATATGGCATATATGGGTTGTGGTGATCTGGTAACTATGCACAGGGTGCCATACCCCAAAAAATAAATCTTGGATGGCACTTAGAAAATTTGTGCATTGAGAATATTCCCATCTATCAAACACAAAGACAACTGCTTGGATCTGCACATATATTGCATTGATACCTTACGGCAGGGGTGTCAAACTCATGACCCATGGGTCTGATGCGTCACATGCTGGCCATGCCGCCCCCCCGGTTTAGAAAAGAGGGGAAAAGTCACGATTAAGTCATGTCACGTGACGATGTTGTGATGATGCAAGTTTGACAGCCCTGCCTTACGGCATCCTAGGTTCTTGGGAAGAACTCAGTAGGCCAACACCAGCAAGAAATAACAATTGTGACTTCAAATTGTTGTGAACACATATTAATAATCTATAAAATTACATGCCACCTGACTCTCTATGGCTCTGGGCAGCTCACAATGATGATACTTATACATATATATTTGGGCTAGTGAGCTCAATCAATATATGGCTAAAAGGTTTGTTGTTCTGTTAGTAGGAGCCTTCATATAAGGAACATGAGCTAATAGTCCCTTGCTTTTCAAATGATCTTTGTCTCATGAGGAAACATTTGGATTCACAGAACAATATTTATTTTCAGGGATAATCTTCAAAGCAATTGTTCTTCCCTGGAGCCTTTGGAGACAGCAAACTAATCTATTCTCTAGTATCTGTTATGAAGAATATTGAAATCTTACCCTTTACTTAAAAGAAGCTATAGGTTGTTTACAACATAGATTAAAAACAAGAATGAAGCTGCTTTTATACTATGCATGCTTGCTGAAACTGGTCAGCTTGATGTTCCTGACTTCTGTCTGCAAGAACAAAAATTCCATTTGGGGTGAAAGCCAACAAAGCAATCAGCCCTTCATTTTAATTTGCATTTCTCTGTCAATAGATAACAGATTTGACCTTTTCTTCCAACACCCTTCTACATTCTCTTAAACTCTCTTCAGGGAAGAACTGGTCTGTTACTTTAACATTTAAACTATTTTAATCAAAACCAATTTTCATTTACACTTTACACTCTTAATGGTTTTGGAATGAAAATTATTTGTTTGTTTTTTCAAACCTCTTATTATAATTATTTTCAGGGAAATTCATTGATCGGTTAATATCACAAAGGTTGGCACCTCCATTCATAAAAAGTGTTTTTTTTTCCCCTAGTTAAACTTGAGAATAAAAGTAACAATGACCTGGTAGAGATACATTGAAGAGTTTGACAACATCACCACCTGATATCCCTCAGAAGACCAAGCTCTAACTCTTCAACAGGCTCCAGTCCTCCAGAATCATTTGGAGCTGCTGGGAGAGGGAGAGGGAGAGGGAGAGGAGATAGAGATAGAGATTTTATTTATTTATTTATTGGTCTTTTATACCGCCCCCTCTCCTGACGGGACTCGGGGTGGTGTACAGCCAGATAAAATGCAATGAAAAATACAATGTTTAAAAACAGTTAAAAAGATTAAATAGAATGGCTGATAAATAAAAGCAATCAAAGGTTAAAAATTTTAAAAATTAAAACCATTTAAAACCAATTAAAAACCCTGCAAGGAACTCTAGGCCAGACCGGCTTGATGGAATGAGTGGGTTTTCAACGTGCGCCGGAAGGTCAAAAGGTCAGGTATGGTCCTTATCTCCGGGGGTAATTCGTTCCAGAGGGAAGGTGCTCCCAGAGAGAAGGCCCGCACCCTTAGGGTCACCAGCCGTCCAGCCGGCGGCACCCCGAGGAGGCCCACCCTATGGGAGTACACTGGCCGACAGGAGACCGATGATGGCAGTAGGAGGTCCCGTAAGTACCCAGGTCCCAAGCCATGGAGTGCTTTAAAGATGGTCCCTAACACCTTGAATCGCACCCGGAAGGCCACTGGGAGCCAATGCAGCTCGCGCAAAAGTTGTGTAACATGGGAGCTCCGAGAAGCCCCCCAAACCACCCGCGCAGCTGCATTTTGCACCAACTAGAGCCTCCGGGTGCTCTTCAAGGGGAGCCCCATGTAGAGAGCATTGGCATAGTCTAGGCGGGAGATGACGAGGGCAGATGTGACCGTTCGAAGGGCATCCTGATCCAGAAAAGGCCACAACTAGTAGATCCTACGGGCCTGACAAAAAGCCCCCCCGGCGACAGCCACTATGTGGTCTTCTAACGACAGCCATACATCCAGGAGGACACCCAGATTGTGCGCCCTCTCTGTGGGGGCAAGAATTTCCCTCCCCCACTGCCAGTGATGGAGTTAGCTGGCTATATCGGGGTGCCGGAAAGCACAGCCACTCGGTCTTGGCTGGGTTGAGTTGAAGACTGTTCCACCCCATCCAACCCCACACAGCCTCTAGGCACCAGGTCATCACTTCCACAGCTTCATCAGGGTGGCGTGGGGATAGAAATGTACAGCTGAGTATCATCAGCATACTGATGAATATCTACCCCAAAGCCACGGATGATCTCACCCAGCGGCTTCACATAAATGTTGAACAGAAGGGGCGAAAGCACCAACCCCTGAGGTACCCCACAGATCAGGGGCTTCAGGGTCGATCTCTGCCCCCCTGCCAACACAAATTGTGAACGGTCGGAGAGGAAGGAGGAGAACCACTGTAATACAATGCCTTCCACTCACAACCCCCCCAGCCACCATAATAGGATACTGTAGTCAACAGTATCAAAAGCCGCCGAGAGATCTAACAGGACCAGGGCAGAAGAATAACCCCTGTCACGGGCCCTCCAGAGATCATCCACTAATGCGACCAACGCCATTTTCGTGCTGTACCCGAGATAGAGATATGATAGATAGATAGATAGATAGATAGATAGATAGATAGATAGATAGATAAACAGATAGATTATATAAAACATATATGACCAGAACCTTTTAGACTCATAACTAGACTACTGAGCAGCAGTAAAAATATCAAATAAACAAATCAGAAGAGGATACTGAAAAAGAATTAGGGGAGATATGATAGCAGTGTTCCAGTATCTCAGGGGCTGCCACAAAGAAGAGGGAGTTGAGCTATTCTCCAAAGCACCTGAAGGCAGGACAAGAAGCAATGGGTGGAAACTAACTGAGAAGCAACTTAGAACTAAGGAGAAGTTTCCTGACAGTTAGAACAATTAATCAGTGGAACAACTTTTTATTTATTTATTTATTTATTTGATTTGTCAATCGCTTACAAGATAATAGATATAAGTATATACATAGTTATGAATACATGAAATGGGTACATATAAGAAAAATAAAAGAAACAATAGGACAGGGACGGTAGGCACATTGGTGCGCTTATGCACGCCCCCTACAGACCTCTTAGGAAAGGGGTGAGGTCAATAGTAGACAATCTAAGGTTAAAGTTTTTGGGGTTTGGGGAAGAAACCAGAGTCAGGTAGAGTATTCCAGACATTGACAACTCTGTTGCTGAAGTCGTATTTCCTGCAATCAAGTTTGGTGCAGTTAACCTTGAGTTTGTATCTATTGTGTACTCTTGTGTTATTATGGTTGAAGCTGAAGTATTCATTGACAGGTAAGTCATTGCAATGTATGATTTTATATATCATACTTAGATCAGACTGAAGACGGCGTAATTCAAGGTTTTCTAGGTCTAGAATTTCAAGTCTGGTGGCATAAGGTATTCTACAACGAGTAGAGGAGTGGAGAATCTTCTTGTGAAATATTTCTGGACTTTCTCAACTGTGCTAATATCAGATACGTAATGTGGGTTCCAGATTGATGAGCTGTATTTGAGTATTGGTCTAGCAAATGTTTTGTATGCTCTAGTTAGTAGTATGATATTACCAGAGAAAAAGCTACATAGGATTGGGTTAACAACTCTTAATGCCTTTTTGGCTATGTAGTTACAGTGGGCTCTAGCACTTAGATCATTAGAGATCTTTT
This sequence comes from Bungarus multicinctus, assembly GCA_023653725.1. Taxonomy (NCBI): domain Eukaryota; kingdom Metazoa; phylum Chordata; class Lepidosauria; order Squamata; family Elapidae; genus Bungarus; species Bungarus multicinctus. The sequence continues at coordinate 48,144,353 of CM042834.1, read as the reverse complement.
ACAGAGCTGGGATCATCAACAAGGTCTTGATTATTCAGCTTGTATTTTATTTTCTGATTTTTTTTTGCCAATATGTAAGACAGAGCATTTATTTGTTGAGATTTGAAGTTGCCATTTGTTTGAACATTCTGATACATAGTCAAGATCTTTTTGAAGGGTAGCAGTATTGTCTGTGGTATTGAACAGCTTTACATCATCAGCGAAGACAACACAATTGCTCTTAATAGGATCACAGAGGTCATTTATGTAGAATATGAAGAGGGTTGGTCCTAGAACACTGCCTTGGGGGACACCACTATTGACAGGTACAGAATTTGATAGGACACTCCCAATTTTGACCATTTGTTGTCTGTTTGACAGGAATGGTTCTATTCAGTTATGCAGTTGTCCAGAGATACCATAAGATTTTACTTTTAGGAGTAGTTTGTTGTGTACCACTGAATCAAAGGCTTTATAGAAGTCTATGTAGATTGTGTCTATTGTTTTGCCCTGATCGAGTTGTGTAGTCCATATGTTTTTGCACTGTAAGAGTTTCAGATTACAGTATGGTTTTTTTCTGAAACCAAATTTGTTTATTAGAGAGTAGGTTGTCTCTAAGTGGAGGATAATGGATCGGTTAATAATTGATTCCATGACTTTACAGGTGAGTAGCATAAGGAGATTGGTCTGTAATTTTCAACTAGGCTGGGGTCTCCCTTTTTGAAGATGGGGATGGCCATGGCTTGTGACCATAGGTTAGGCAAGGAGCTGGTCCTGAAAGATTTTTCATAGATTATGCTTAGGGGTTCTGGTATTTTTACTATTTTATGTTATTATTACTTGCCTCCAGAAGTTATAAATGCTCCAACACTGGAAGTTTTTAAGAAGAGATTGGATAAACCATTTGTCTGAAGTGGTATAGGGTTTCCTACCGAAGCAGGAAGTTGGACTAGAAGACCTTAAGGTCCCTTCCAACTCTGTTATTCTATTCTATTCTCATTTGATTCTAAAATATTTTGGAAATGATGTTTTTAATGGTTATTGATAATACTGACATGCTTCTTGTAGACATTTTTGTTGCTTTATTTCACATATTTTATATTCTTTTTGCCAGGGACAGTCTAGAAGTTGTTTTGAGAGTGAAAAGGAGAGTCTCTAAATTTGATAAGTAAATAACTAATTAATAAATAGAGAAGAAATGTTGATTGGTGGGAAGACATTACAGGCAGTCCTTGACATATGACCACAACTGACCCCAAGAAAGAAAGACTAAGAAAGACAGTTATTAAGTGAGTTTTGCCCCATTTTACAACCTTTCCTACCACAGTGGTTAAGTGAATTGCTGCAGTTGTTAATAACACAGTTGTTGGGTGAATCTGGCTTCTCCCATTGAGTTTGCTTGTCAAAAGATCACAAAAGGTGATGACATGAACCTGGAACATTTCAATCGTCATAAATACCATCCAAGTTGCCATCATCCGAATTTTGACCACGTGACCATAAGGATGGTGCAATGGTTGTAAATGTGAACAATGATTAAAAGCTACTTTTTCAGTGCCTTTCTAATTTCAAACTGTCACTAAACGAATGGTTGTAAGTCGAGGCCTACCTGTAGTTTTGCTTCGGTTTAGTAGAAGTAATCCAAACACTGTATTTTAAAAGGACACACACCCATTTCAAGAAACAAAAGCAAAACAAAGAAGATCTCAATCTTCACTCAGAAAGGACCTGAATTTTTACTGATTTATATTGGGATTTTGAGCATAGGGCAGTAGGAAAAGGTACAAACAATGCATAGTGAACCAAGTTAAAGTAGCAAAGAGAACAAGTTATCCAGTCTACTACATTTAAATCCCAGTAAACAGAAAAGTTCCGACTCTTAAGAATGGGAATCTAATTTTAGCCAGCTCCATTGTGAGGTAAGTGTGTGAGTCAGTAATGATTATGTTAGGTTACATAACCAGCTGTATGTGCTGCATTTGAAAGCACACGGTGTTAGAGAGGAAGACGTTGCTTTTACATCATCCTCCTTCCTCCATGCATATGTTGGCACATTCACTTCAAGAGAGATCCCTTATGTCATATAAATATATTTTCAAACCCTTGATTAAAATTAGTATTGAGTTGGTTATATAATGTGAATAATTGCACTATTAGAGTACGTGTGTGTGTGTGTGGGGGGGGGAAGCCAACCTCCTTAAACATTCACATACAAAATCATGTGTAGGAGTGAGATGAGAGTGAAATACATAACTTTTAAGTTTTGTTATGTACATTTCATTGGACACCGATTTATTCCCCTTTTAATTTAATTAAGCATAAAGTGAAGCTAACTTCATCTCTGTGTTACCAAATCAAGCAAAAAATAAATAAAAATGAGCCCATACATATCTACAGGATCAGAGTACTTTCTAAATATTATGTAGGTCTTTTGCAAGGGCCAACAACATAATAATCTGCTCATCATCATGTGCCCTGTGTCATATTTGCAGGACTTAATTAGCATTTAGTTTGAAGAGAAGTTTACTCACATTAAGAGGAACCAGGCCACAATCTCCTTGCAACCAGTTTCCCCAAGGGTATCAGCCCTCTTCATCATTTCAGTTTATGTCTTTGTGGCTTTGAGCAGTACAGTCTGAATCAGAAGGTAATTTTCATTAATTGCATAAAAGAGTGTCTCCCCACCCACTTGTGTATAATGGTCTATTTGACCCTGGAAAGTCAGGGAAAAGGGCAAAATTTCAGCCTCGATTTTTCTTATAATTTTTCTTATATGTGAATAAAATCTCCCATTCAGACTGAAGTCTTGAACAGAAATGTACTTAAAAGAAAATCTGTGCTGATTGCCTATACACCCAAACTCCTAAAAATTGGAAAGCTTACAGCAAATTTTAAACTCAAGTACCTGAAGCATTTGGGATGAAACCCATTCTGCATTTTTTTTTCCTCTGTCCCTGATTGTCACAAAGAAGTCTATGGGTTATTGGTCAAACCCTACTGTTCAGGTATGAAATTCCATCAGCAATTTGTCCGATTGTGAACTACTGGAGTTAAATGAATATGGGTAAGTTTAAACATAAAACAGAATGTCTAGCCACATGTCAAATTGCCTGACTAAAAGTGATGTTCCCTGGGTATGAACTGAATTGAGCTAATTTAGTGCACAAGTCTAGTGGTCTTCTAAAAGAGTGCTAAATCCATATCCCCATCTTATTAACCAAGCTAACAGGGGCCAAAGGTAAAATCTCTTTAATGTTTTCTGTTTTTTAACCATAAGGTACCCACAGTGTGGAGTTGGATGACCCTTAAATGAATCATTGAGTAAACAGAGAGGCAGCAATTGATCATGAGCAAGGTCTGCCCTCAACTAATACTTCAAAGGAATGACAATGCCGGCAATGAGTCAGGTTTCGCTCTTACGATTTCAGAACTCAGAAATAGCCTGTGGATGGGCATGGGATTGGACTCTATTAGGCAAAATGCCACCCCTATCTCAAGGAATTAAAATGGTAAAAAAAAAGTGAGGCATGAAATCATTTTTGACAATAGTGATAACACACCCCACAACACACAAATTGGCAGGACCTGGCCAGTGGTGGAATTCAAAATTTTTTACTACCAGTTCTGTGGGCGTGGCTTATTTGGTGGGTGTGGCTTGGTGGTCATGTGACTGTGGGCGTGGCTTGGTGGTCATGTGATTGGGTGGGTGTGGCTTGGTGGCCATGTGACTGGGTAGACATTGCTTGATGGTCATGTGACTGGGTGGGCATGGCTTGGTGGTCATGTGACTGGGTGGGTGCGGCCAACTTAATGTCACTCACATCAAGGGCTGCCTTGCCTGGCCCCTCACTTCCCAGTCATTCCTTGTCACACCCAGCCTCAACTTATCTATAGTTCTGTAAAAATGTTGTTCACCTTTTTTTGAGTTTATTATCTACATTCTATAGATGTATTTTCATGGACCACTGAAAGGAGAAAATGGCTCACATGCTTTGCCCAAGAGTGTGATAGACAACAGGCTTTTAAGGGGCTGCCAGAAAGAAAGGTGGGGGATGTATTTTCCAAAGCACCAGAAGGCAAACAAGAAGCAGTGGATGGAAACTGAACAATGAGAGAAGCAACCTAGAACTAAGGAGAAACTTCCTGACAGTAAGAACAATTAACCAGTGGACCTGCTTGTCCCCAGAAGCTCTGGGTACTCAATCACTGGAAATTTTTAAAAGACTGGACAGCCATTTCTCTGAAATGGTATAGGTTTCCCCCTAAAGTTCCTTCTAAGTGTTATTCTGTTATTCTGACACCTTTCCCAGAACCTCTACTCAGAGTTTGGCATCCTCAGTTTTCCTGCCTGAGCAGGGGCTTGGACTGCAAGACCTCCAAAGTCCCTTTAAACACACATGTATTTAGGCTCTGGACTATAGACATTGAATGCATGTAAACCCTGAAAAATATGTGGTAGCCCTGGGCAAAAGAAAGGCAGTAGAATCACTCTAGGTGTAGGGACAGTGTAAAATATTAACACATGATAAATAATGGAACAATTAAAAATAATAGCAGAGTTTTCTCTGTCAATCTCTCTCCCTTCCTATTTCTTTTTCTTTCTTTCTCTTTGTCTCTTTCTGTATTTCTCTCCCTTCCTTTCTCTCTCTCTCTCTCTTTCACACACACACACACACACACACACACCACACTCTCTCCCTATTTTTTTCTTTCTTTCTCTCCCTCTTTCTTGTTCTTTCTTTCTTCTCTCAATCTCTCTCTCATACACACACCCTTGTCAGCCTTCATTCCCTCTCACTCCAGCCACTATTCACAAGGGGAAACGAATCCAGCATTGGGAAAGTTTTGCAAATTAACCAACAGGCATTTGCACACCTCATTCAAACTTCTCTGTGGCTGGATTTCCTCCCCCCTTCTCCATTCTCTCTCCCTCCACCCACTTTACTCACAAGGGGAAGCAATATTTCTAGTGTCCATGAAGAATCCAGCCTTGGAGCAGTTTTGCAGGTTAACAGACCACTGCTCTGCCCACAGTCATGTGTTTTCAAGTGGCTACTTGAAAATGCATGGCTAGGACGGAAGAGATGCTTGCTGCCCCAGGTGGGCGGGGCAAGCGAGTGAGTGGAAACCAGGCGACCGGGTTGAGGGCGTGGCCAGCTAGATGTTGCTACCGGTTCAGCGACCCACGCCAAACTCTTGCTATCGATTCGCGCAAATAGGTGAGAACTGGCTGAATACAACCTCTGGACCTGGCTCTCTTTCTGGGTTAAACTGACCTTCTATGTAGCAGGGGATTCACTTTCAAAATAGCAGTAAAGTCATATTCAAAAATAAATCTAGATTCTCTCAAAAGATGTGAAAGCCATTATTCTATGTAAAAGCTATTAAGTATCAGCACCACATCCTTTTCTATGAAGAAAACCCTGTCAGGAGAAGGAAAATGCTAGGAAAAAGTGGCCCATTCAATGGCAAGTAGAAAATTTTTCTTCAGCCACTTCTTTCTGTAAAAATTCATAAATGGAACTGTAATAAGAGTTCACGGACATGTTTTTCTTCCAATATTTTCCTTTTTATGCTCAGCACGTTGTAATTTAATTACAGGGTGTCAAAGGAAAATGAAGCTGTCCCTGATATAATCACTGCATGTTGTGAGATAAGCACTGAGATAATGACAAGTAGGAAAAGCTATCATGAAAATGAGAAATTACAGAAATGATGGGATAATTGGGTGTTCAAAAAGTTTCTGTAATAAGAAAGCATTGACATTGTTTACTGAATTGTGCTGGGTCGATGTTCTCCAATGTCACTGCTCTTTAAATAGTATTTATTTTTTCCATAATATGTAGTGAAAATGTTCGGCTTCATATTGCTCTTGGGAAGAATGTTTATTTGCAAATCAGTAGAGTTTCACAGTTCTTTCAGTATTTTCAGGAAAAAAAATGGCAATATGCATGGAATTCTAACTTTGGTATTCTTTCCTTCAAGTTTCTGATGCACAGAAGGGTTTTAAAAAGGAAATATAAATTGTCAAATAACTGTGCTGGTGTATTATATTAAATTTTAAAAAGTAGGCAAATAGGTAAATCTGCATAAGACTCCTAATTTAATGTTAAAGTTTTGAATGCAAACACTGTATTAGATTTGAGGAAAAATAAAAATCCAAGCAAGTTCATGGTCATAAAAAGGGATAATAAAAATAACCAAAAATAAATGCAATAAAAACAAAATTCATGTTATGTTTCCCATCAGAGATAAATTACTGTATTGAAAATCTGTGTGAACTTCTTGTTTATATTAAAATTATATGGCACACAAATAAGATACATCTGAAATGTTGTCTTTTATTTATTGGACCATTTATATCAGAGGTGTCAAACTCGCAGTGTTACTTTGTCATCACGTGACGTACCACAACTTTTTCCTCCTTCACTAAAACAGGGGTGGGGGTGGCCAGTGTGCAGGCCATAAGTTTGACCCCTCTGATTTATACTATTACATTTATTATTATTAGTTGCAATGAATTCTCAAACTTAACCAAGTCCACAAAATCTAGGAGAGTGTTTATGGCCTCAGATATGGAAGTATGACAATTATTATGAATGGTCAGTTTCTTTCCTGGAATTAATAAGCTGAAAATTTTAGATTCAAAAATTGATGCTTTTGCTTAATATTATTCATAAGTCTCTAAACCTATTTAACTCATTCTTCTTAACTTTTTTGACTTAGTCATTGCCAGACTCTTCAGGGGATTACCAGTTCAATTACCAATTTAGGATGGGGTGGGGGCAGTGCTCAATAGCTCCAGTGACTGATAGCAATAAGCAGAGCCTGCTGACCAATAATTTATTGGTCAGGCCAAGAGGTGAAGTACCAATAATTCAAAATACAAGACTAAGTAGGTCTTTACAAGCATGAAACCAACCCATTCTAGAATTAGCTACTTCAAAAGCAAACCCAGAAAAGGCATTGATAAACCACTGTGCCGTTGCCATAAAAAAAGCATGGATATGTCTGCAACAATTAGGAGATTTGGGTCATCAGTTGATTAAATCCCAATGAGAGAAGGCATATCTTCAGTTACTAGGACAAAAGATTTAACTTTCCTAAGTAAATTTGGAGGCAAACAAACAAATATTTATAATGCAGCCCTACTGGGTATAGTCCAAACATAATCAAAATTAATACTTGTATGTCTATAAAATTCTAAATCCCGATGCCCCCACTGTTTAATTGGTGAATAGCAAAACAGCCTCACCACTAATTTTACTAACTACAGTTCTCAATGATGTAACCCTATTAAAACTGCAAGGAAATCTTGGCATTAATGGTGCCAGTACAGAAAAAGGAGCTTCACAGTTTACATGTACAATTGGAACATGGAATGAGTGAAGCATTAACCAAGGAAAACTCAATCCTATCAGATAATCATGAGACTGTGAGATAGAATAGAGCAGTAATGATAATCAAAAAGGCATTGCTGTTTTCCTGGCTACAACCCAATAAGGCCAAATTAAAATTGTCATAATTAATGATTTTCCAGTGATTATCAATATTCTAAAGTATATGTAGTAACCTCAGATGCACTAGTGAAAAACAGTGAATTCTATGGCAAATTGCAAAAGGTGATAAATGTAACATCTAGACAGGATGGAGTGGAATACAAGTGTTGGCAAACTTTAAAAAGATTTGAACTTCCTGCAATAAATACAGAAAATAATATAGGTTTGCATATAGGTATTTTATTTCTCTGGCCTAAAGACTTGATCAAACAAGCTTCATAACAAAAAAGAGAGAACTAAAAAGTACAATCTAATATGTCAAGACATTTCCTTGTGGAACAGATTATGAATTATTATTGTTTAATAGATAGATTAAATTTAGAAAGCAGATATGAGAACAGTATGTCAATAGGAATTGAATGGAGATTGTATAGTTAAAATATATGTTTCCTGTAAGGAAATATATTCAATGTATTTAACTTATGTGAAAGAAAATCTGAGGACCTATGTGAAGAGATAAATAAAATGAAAACTGAAAAAATACATCATGAAAAGGAGAAAAAAAGAATACTATCACCATTTCCAAGAGAAAAAGATTGAAAAGGCTTTCAGAACAAAATGTCATGATAGTCAAAAAAACTGAAAGCTTTGAGCAACAAAAACATGAAAACTAAATACAAATTTTCAATATTAAGCAAACAACTTAATCAACAATGTTGTCAAATAATGGGAAATAGTTAAAGAAAAAATGAAAGATGCATTTAATAAGATAAGAGCAATTACAGGAAAATGTATAACTAATAATAAAGAACTGTGAAAGAGGTGAAATGAGGTTAAAAGAAGATTAGAGACTATACTTCAATATTGTTCAAAAGGAAATATAGAATTACAGAAACATTTGTAGTGAGAGAATATATTCAGGAACCAACTCCATTAGGAAACAAGACCAGCTGTCAAATAGAAAAGTGCCAGGTGCTTATACCCACCAAACTGTTTAAAGCTGCAGGAGAAGAGGTAGCAGAAGTGCTAACCATTCAATGTTAACACATATCTAACAAGACCATGTGGCCTACAGATTGGGAAAATGTGTATATTTATACCGAAGAACGAAACTGCAAGATATTGTGTATATTACTTAACTGTAGCATTAGTTCCCTACATAAGCAACATTTTTCTTAAGATATTACAAGGATTAGAACCATAAATGAAAGAGAACTATCAAATGAACCAGCTAATTTTAGAAAACACAAAACCAGACAGCTAATTTGTAAGATGACAAATGGACAGAGAAGAGAATATAAGAAGGATGTTTCCCTTGGCTTTACTGGATACAGCAATGTCTTTGTGGACAGTTCACTCCAATTATGGAATATTTTATATAAAGTAAATAGTGACTGCCTGAACAAGTCCCTGTCATTTTCTTGGCAAGATTTTGGAATTAGTTTGCCACTGAAATCTTCCTAGGGCTGAAAGAGAGTGACTTGTCAAGGTCATTCAGCTGGTTTTGTGCCCAAGGCAGGACTAGAGCTCATGTTCTCCTAGTTTCTAGCCTGGTATCATAACCAGTATGCCAAATGGGTCAGAAACAGAAGAACAACATGGTTTAACATTGGAGGAAGAAACATCAATAACTTATACTATACTGATGACAGTACTGTACTCTGGTAGCCAAAAATGAAAAGGCTCTTCAAGCTCTTATAATAAAGGTCAATGAGCAAAGTGAAAAATCAGAATAAAATTAAATATAAAGAAGAGCCCACTAATGACAACCGTTATAAAAATGCCTTAGAAATAGTGAATAGTGTCTGCGTTTTAGGATCAATCATCAATAGTAAAGGAACAATCAGTCACGAAGTATGCTGCACATTAGTACTTGGTAGAACAGCCATGAAGACATTGGAAAAAGTATTCAGATGTTTATACCCACAAAGATTTGACTAGTACAAGCACAAGGTACTCTTTGTGACCGTCTATGGAAGTGAAAGTTGGATTCTGAAGCAACAGCATAGAAAGAGTATTGATGCTTTTGAAATTTGATATTGGAGACGATTCCATGAACAGCCAAGAAAACAAACAAATAGATCATCAGACCAATCAATGCAGAGTTTTCATTAGAGGTGCAATGACTAGGATCAAATTATCATACTTAACTAACATAATTATCATATTTCAGACACATTATCCAAAGACCTAGTCTTTTGAGAGGGTCCTAATGCTGGGAAAGGTGAAATAAAGACAATTACCAGCAACAAAGTGTATGGATTCAGTTACAATAGCAATGGATGCACTTCTGGAATACTTGAAGGACCAAGAGAGTTGTCATGGAGAAAACCTATGTAGTTGCCAAGACTTGACACCAATCTTGATGGCATATTGGATTTAAATAAATTCAAAACCTGATAGTGGAAATGAAAACCAGACACTAAACAACTAACAACAACCATCCAGAGTCCACTAGAGTTGGGCCACCAATAAAGGTAAATGCATGAATGAATGAATGAATGAATCAATCAATCTATCAATCAATCTTGCTTTCCCATCATGATGCAGAGGCTAGTGCATTAGTGGAGTCGCATCATTTTTGGGTGGATTTTAGAACTTCGCAGAGGGTTGCAAATGAGCATAGGCTGACTAGATGGAGGAGTGACTATGGTTATCAGCTGTTATGTTTTTTTATCTTTTTATTTTTATAATGTTATAAGCTAGGCAAGTCACTTATCTGGGATGAGTGACTATATATTTCTATGAAATAAATTGGGGTATGCAAAAAAACATAATTTAGGTAAAATTTTAAAAACTTAGAAAAATGTTTTATAGGAACAAAAATTAATGTTAAAAATTTAAAAGACAAAGATAATGTCAACTGGAATGATTAATGACTATTTGAATGCAGTAGGCAATTTTGTGTTGGGGGGGTCTTAAAAATAAAAAAGGGCCCTATTTTTGAGAAGAAAATGTTAACCCTAAAAAGAAGATAATGACAACTTTAGAAAATATTATTAGGTATAATGTTATGACAGCAAACATTGGAATAATGTTTCCCCCATACCCACAGTGATAATGTATGGCTGTGAAAAAAAATAGACATCATTGAATTATGCATCTGGAAACTGTTGTTAAGAGACTACAAGAAGACTCCAAGCCAAATAAAGATGAAGTGGTCTCCTAAGGTTATAATCCTCAGAAAGAAACTCACATACCTCGGTCAAGCTAATGGTGGACTATAAAAGAATATGTGGTTGGCAGGAGTGAAGAAAGCAGGAGGGAAAGGCAATGGATAAAGTGGATGAGTGGGATCAAAAAGATTGTTAGAAAATTGCTGGAAGAACTATAGATTGTTATGAGAAAGACATCTGGATATTTTGTCCATATGATTCACATGTGCTCCTATGTTTCTACGTGATCAGAAATATTGAGATTGATACCAGAGTGCTGCAAACTCCATCAGCATTAAATTTAGAGTTAAGGTAAATTTCAAATGTCTTTTATCTTCCAGAGTTGAATTTAGAAGACAATAGAAAGACACTTTGGTGTTTTTGACCTGTCTTAGGTAAACTGGAAAAAAAATATTCCTAAATAAAAGTTTTAAAATCATCTTCTGAATCTTATTTCTGCAAAATATGTACTACAGTATCAGTTTTAATCATAATATTTAAAATCCAGTTGTTAAGAAGTAAGCTACATCATTTTCTCCCAGGCTTCAAACTTGAAACTGGAAGAGCAAGGGTTTGATCACAAGTTAGCTTGGTTACTGCTGAGAAAAACAGTGTGAAGTAACTATAAATAACACACTCTTTGCAGACAGGCAATTTTGCAAATAGCGTTTGTCAAATGGCTATCATGTAACCTAAAACTTAGATTGTCCCATAACCTTTCTATAGAAGTACTATCCCCAACACTCCTCAATAATAGTGAAGTGACTTTGAGTGATTTACAGACATGCCCCTGTAGTTTTCTTAGAAACCAAAAGCTTTACATTGATATCTAATGTTATGTGTGCTCTCTGTGTGTGTGTGTCTCTGTGTGCTGTGTGTCTGAGTCTGTGTAAAGAAAGAAAACGGCATTAGTAAGGGAAGTAGATTGCCCACTCCCTTAAACCTGCTTTTGGCTCAGTCATAGAAACATTTAGAGACAAAAACATTCATTAGAAATAAGAACAATAGTGGGAAACAAGACCATTAGAATATAAAACCTTAAGAAAGTAGCACATCGATAGTAAATTTGAATCAAAGAATACAGACTTTGTCTACTTCAATGAATACTTCAATGAATATTTCTTTGTAAATACCACTTCTACACCTCACTCTTCTTACTCATCATCCTACACATGGCACATCTATCAACTATTCTGTATTGATCATGTGTATATTCAAATTTGCATAATTCTCACAGAAGAGTTATATCCCACTCATTAAGTGTTTCTGATACAGAAATAATCCAAAACAAATAATCATTTGAATTAGCTGCACCATAGAAGAAACATAATTTAGAGGGAATTCATGGTGATTTTACAAGATGAGAGACAATTTAGTGTAAAAAAAACCAAACCGCTGAATGAGTCCCTGATCTTCCCAGTATTTTCTCTTCCTTAGTACTTCTGCTGACATACAAGCAGGGCATATCCTACAGATTCAAGTAATTTTTGATCTTTTGGCACCCACCCTCACGTACCTCGCCTCAGCTGCTGCTACCAATGCCAGGGTTTGGCATATCTCCTTAATACACCACCAGCCTTTTTCTGGCACCTTCTCTTCTCTCTATCCCATCAGTTGTGACTTCCACTGATGGTCCACTATAGCATATCCCTGTTGTGGCCTGCCAGTGGCTGACAGAGCTGGCAGCAGAGTTGGACAGCAAGGTTGGGGATGAACCTGGGCCAGTCCTGGAGGCTGAGTAAGGCTCAGGCGAGGATTCTGCGTCAGAGGCAGAGATGGGATCAGGGCAGGCTGGCAGATATCAGCTGCCTTTGGGCTCTGACAGCTGTGAGGCGGGGGAGTTTCTGGAATCAGTTCCCAGCCTGCACATGCGCAGAACTGCCAAAAGGAAGGAACAATTAAGAACTCAGGGCCGACATGGGAGTAAGACCACAGGTGGACGAGGAATGGCCCTTCCCATAAGGATTAAAAGAGGAGCAAAAGTGGGGGGGGCTTTTGCAGGAAACAATTTATTTGTTCGTTTGTTCATTCCAGCCTCGTGAAGATTTGTCTGTGTAACTACAGACTCTGTGCACAGCCCTTCCCTGTCAGCACTGCGTGTGGAAATATTTACCAGGCAGCTTTCCAAGATAAGGTCTGAGCTAATAATTATATCTTTGCAAGACTGTTTGCCAGGCCATTGGCTGAATGTGAATGCAATAAATTTACATTCATTTAATAAAAGAGTTTTTTCCAGGACTCAGAGTTTGCTTAGTGCTTTTTGTGGAAGCCTAGGACAAAACAATCCCCTTGCCTACTTTTCACTCTCTTCTAAGCACTTTCTCTTCCTTCCCTTTCCTGTCTCCTCTGAACTGCTATTTCTGCTGTTGGTTTAAATATTTCACAAGGCTACCCGTCCCTGATCCTTCCAGTATCTTCCCCTTTCCCCAGATTCTCCTCAGTTGCCATTGCTGATGGCCTGTGTAGTATAGTCATCCATCTCTACTTCCCAGCATTTTCACTTCCTTTCCTCTCCTCAGTCATCACTCATGTCTGCAAACCACTACCAAAACATTCCTTTAATCATAACCTTTCCCTGCTCGTATTCCCTCCTCTTCTGCATCTAAAATGCAAAAGTCTCGGTTAAGGCATGAACCATGCAAAGCCAGCCTTTCCAAGTACAGAACATTTTACATAACTCTTGGACATATTGAAGTATTATGAAAATACTTACAAAAGAAGCACTTTCTCTATAAGACTTTCTCTATAAGAGCAGAATCTTTTATAATAAGGTAAAAAGTCTGCATTCTCGAACTGCTGAGTAAAGAATATTAAAGTATGCCAAGGTAAATGCTCTATGATATTTTTCTATAAAAAGATGTTCCAAATATCTTCCTGCCTAGAGTACATCCACATATAAAGCTGTCACAGCGATTTATCACAGTCTTGGAAACTTGCAAACCACTCTGGAAGTACTGCTAAATCTTTTAAATCAATACATGTTTTTCACAACTCAAAATCATAGCCTAGTACATTGTCAAAGAAAGGAAAATAGATTAAATAGTCTGAATGATAGTAGAAGACTGGAACTCTTGACATGTGCAATATTTTCTTCAATGTCCAGTTATCAATTCAAATATGGTATCTTACTAAGATTAATGGTGCATAATTATGCCTTTACTATCAAATTGCCAAAATTTAGTTAACAGTGAAATGTTAACCATAACAAACTGCTAAAGTTGGGAAAGAATATAGGGAGTTTGAGGTGGACATAAATATACTTTCAAAATCTTTTTTTGGATGGAAGAGATGTGAAAATGGCTCTTGAAAGCTACTGCCTGAGATGGAGAATCTTTTAGCAACAACAGTAGCACTTAAACTTATATACTACTTTACAGCCCTCTCTAAGCGGTTTACAGAGTCTGCATATTGCCCCCAACAATTTGGCTCCTCATTTTACCCACCTCGGAAGGATGGAAGGCTGAATCAACCTTGAGCCTGTTGAGATTTGAACTACCAAATTGAAGGCAGCCAGCAGTCAGCAGAAGTACCTGAAGTACTGCACTCTAACCACTGTGCCACCACAGCTCATGTGTTAGCTAGTTTTTTTTAACCTTGACAACTGATATGTGGACGCCAATTCCCAGAATTCCCCAACCAGCAATAGCTTTGCTGCTTGAAGCTGGCTTTTCTGTTTGCCCACAACTACTGCCATTAAGAATGGCTCCCATGACTTTACAAGTTCAGTTCATTCTATGACAGCTAATCATATTCTACCTCTCCTGAATAATTGCTTTCAGAGGATTTACCATTGTAAGCAACTTTTCACAGGGGTTGAGAAGTTATTTTTTTACATGTTGCCTTTTAAGCCTGGCTAAGATCCACATAGTGTTCTACTTCTGAAGACGGGGCAACTGAAACTAATGCCAGGGACCCCTGTATTTTGGAAGTCAATTAAATGTATGAAGTCTTACAACCTCGCTCCCTCCAGGCTGATTGATGGTCTACTACAGGTAGTCTCGTCTTACAAAAGTTTGCTCACTGACCATTCGAAGTTACAACAGCATTAAAAAAGTAACTTTTGACCATTTTTCACACTTATGACTGTTGCAGCATCCCCATGGTCACATGGTTTACATTCGTACACTTGACATTCCCATTTATGAAGGTAGCAGTGTCCCGTGTGTCAGGGCTCCAATAAGTCCACCCTCATTCAAATCATAAGTCTTTAGCCGCATGTCTCAAGAGTAAAAAAAAAATGTTTTATTAGAAATGGCCGTGTTGGCGTTAAGCTGGATGCAGCCAACACTAAAATACCTCATTCATTTCCCCCTTGACCCTGGTCTTCCACTCACCCCCTATTTGTATAATCTTCAATGGGACACATCCATAGCCAAGAGTCATCGATCATGCTCTCCAGTAATATTCTTGCACGCTACAACTTTAGGCTGCTAGGGCGATTATCTGAAACACTTGAGAAATGCCGTTTTCCCTTTCTGCTGGCAGCTAAAAAGACTAAAGGAGTATCTTTTTAGTTGACACTGTGAACATGCGATCACCGTTTGCTTCCTTCTGGCAAGCCAAGCCAATGGGGAAGACAGATTCACTTAACAACAGTGTTACTAATTTAACAACTGCAACGATGCACTCAACAAATATAGCAAGGGAAGTCATAAAATGGGGCAAAACTCCCTTAACAAATTTCTCACTTAGCAACGTAAATTTTGTGGTTATAAATTGGGGACTACCTGTATTTATAAGGGTTAAACCTACTGCCTTCAAAGGAGCAGCGACAACTCCTGGATATTAATCGGCTATGCTGGCAGGCCCTTCTGACAAGTGTCCTCCAGAGCCACCTGGAACAGGTCCCCTGAGGAAAGTTAAGGTGATGTTGGTCCTCAGGCACGGGGAGGACGTTATCAAGAGCTGTCATGCCGGGCTTTGCAGAAGGCTGACGCCCAGCCACAAGTAGAGGCAAATCTCTTTTGCAATCCACGTCCTTCTTCAATAGAGGCACCTGCCTGGAATACATTTTGGCTATTATAACTGCGTGTCAGAGACTAAACAAGAAGAGCCTTGGACAGCGTAACCAAGAAGCACCGGAAAGACGCAGGATTGCCAGCGGGGGTTTCCAAAACAAACGCAAGATTTGTGTTCAAATCAAGATTCTACACAAAACCAAACCAAACTAGGTTTTTTTTGAAAAATCTGAAAAAAAAAAACCACTCAATAAATCCGTTTTAAGTTATGTTATTTTTTATCTTTTTAACTTTTTACAATTAAAACAAAATCCTAGAAACCTTGAAAGGGACCGGAAAAACCCAAACCTAGCTTTATAAACCCAGCCAACGAGGCAACACAGGAAAGGTCTCCCGTTGACGTCAGCAGCCCCGCCTTTCCCCCCCCCCACTCCCTCCCAGCGTGGCGCAATTGCGTCTCTCTTCCGCCGTCTGCCCCTCGCCGATCTGCCAGCGTGCGGAGCCACGTGAGGAGGGGGGCGCGCGGAAGAGAACGTGGGTGGCGCGGACGTGTCGCGGTTCCAATCAGGGGGCGGGGCTGCGGACGCCTGGAGTTCTTTTCTTCGAGCGTCGGTTTGGTTCCGCCTCGCCCCTCAGCCTCTCCCCTGTGGCCAAGGCGACTCCCCTCTGGGGGCGATTTTAAAGGACTTCCGAGAAGGCCGGAAGGGAGAGGCTTTGCCGCGGTGGCGAATCTGCGGTTGGAGTGATAACGTGTCCGAACCGAAACACATACCACGGTCCGAAAGAAACACGCATCCAAACACGGTTGGAGCGATCCGTGTCCGAATCGAAACACGTTATCACGGTCCGAACGAAAAGCGTACTCAAACACGGAGCGATATGTGTCCGAACCGAAACGCGATTCGGCTCGGGGATAAGAATCAGCGTGATGCCTAAAACGCCGCGTCTCCCTCAGCTTTTATCATGTCTTGCCTTTTTTCTTCTTCACCTTACAGAGCGTTGCTCTGTGCCCGCCGCTTTCCCCCCTTTCTACCCTGAACGGGTTCTCTTCCCCCTTCCCTCTCGTTTGTTTGCTGGGCTCCTTCTCTGCGCCTTGCGATGCCCGTTTGGGTTGGCTTCCTTGGACGCTCAGCATTCCCACCCCTCCCTCTCGCGAATATTCCATATTTCTAATATGCCAGTTTCTTCTTCGCTCCAAACGATAAAAATAAAAGAACCCCCCCTTCCTCCGGGAATACGGACAAATTGCTTTGGGGAAAGGGGCGGGGGAGAGTCTGCGCCCGCCCGGAGCTTGCCGGCGCCTCGTGAACGTGGGTGGCGGCGATGTGACGCCTTTGCAGGTGCCTCAATCGCCCCCGTTCGTGGGCGGATCTCCATTGACGAGGAAATCAATAATCTTGGCACATAAAGCTTTTTTCCTCGGAAACCGAAGCTCGTTTAAAGAAAAGGGCAGGGCGGGCATATGTGAATCAATGCCCTTCGGGGTCGGATTTTTTTTTCTTTTTCTAATTCGAAAAAAATGTCTAGCTTGTTCTAGAAATAAATGCAACGCAAACGCTGGTTGCTGTTCGCCGCTGTATTTATCATCTTGTGCGTTTTTGGGTTGTATGTATTATATATAGATTGTTGCTTGACCCAAGTCTAGGGCGGCTCTTCCTGTTCTGTAGGAAATAGCCTGAAACCTTTGATGAGTCCAATGTTGTACAAGTAGTCATCTGCTTAACAACAGTTAACAACAGTTCATTTAGTAGCCTTTCAAATTTACAATGGCACTGAAAAAAAAGGGACTTGTGACCATTTTTCACAAGACAGTTGTGGCATCTCCGTGGTCATGTGATCAAAATTCGGACCCTTGGCAACTGACTCATACTTATGATGGTTGCAGTGCCGGGGGTCATGCAATCAGCTTGTGTGACCTGACAAGCAAAGTCAAGGAGGGAATTGGATTCACTTAATAGCCGTGTTACTAACTTAACAATGGCAGTGATTCACTTAACAACTGTTACAAAATGGGGCAAAATTCACTTAACAAATGTCTCAGCAACACAAATTTTGGGCTCAAATGTGGTGGTAAGTTGAGGACTACTTGTAAATGCAGCCAACTGCTCTGTTTCTCACTCAAGAATAGTTTTCAATCCAAAATGTTTTATTTATTGTATGTATCTGATCTTCATATATGTTTGTAGCACTTAAAATTTAGGTGCTCAAAGTTTTCTTGATTATTAGATCTATATATTTCTTTAAACAGTCTTGACATTTCAAAGGCTTCTATTAACTCCTCAAATTTCTGGTTACATTTTTTAACACCATAACGTTTTTGAGATGTGATGATAGATAGATAGATAGATAGATAGATAGATAGATAGATAGATAGATAGATAGATAGATAGATAGATAGATAGATAGATAGATAGATAGATATGCTAATTTTCTGGCAGATGGGGCTCTGCTGTTAAAAATTGATTGGATATTTTGCTGTTCTACAGACAATAAAAATGAAAAAGCAGTGGCATAATAGAATACTTTATTTAACCAAGTGTGGTTAGACACCCAAGAAATTTGTCTCCGATGCAACAGAGCAACAGAATAATAATCATTGTAATAATACCAATAAGAGGGGGGAGTAAAGAAGATAATAAGGATTAATGAAAATACTACAGCCAGCCCTATAGGGTAAATATACATAGACATTAATTAGACAGCACTATTAGAAGTTAGTGTTCAGCAGATTGATAATACAAGGGGAAAATATGGAATATGAAAAAAAAAGCATGTTCATTCCTGACACCACTGACTAACTTCATTAATATGCATTTGAAGAAAAGTTGCTTGATAACATGTTTTGAAAACCAAGATGCTATTTTTCATCTGGAAAGTCCTTCATGGTATGGGGTATGGCTATTTGAAGGTTTATCTGTCTCCTATAGTGTCTCCCAATCCTATTCAACAGAGTTGGCATGTATCCCATCAATTAAACAGTGCCACCTTGCTGGAGATGCAGGAAGTGACCCTTCTGTGTTGTGATGCCTGCCCTCTGGAATAAGATCCATTTAGAGATCTGTGTGTGACTCTTGCTCTAATCTCATTCTAACAAGGCTTTAAGGCTTGACTTTTCTTCCTCTGGTTAGTTTAGGTTGTGGGTCATGTGTGGGAGTGTTGGATGTTGACAGAGTAATGATTTTACTATTTTCAGTTTTAAACTTTTTAATTGCTGCTTGTTATTGCTTTTAATGTTGTATGCTGCCCAGCATCACTAAATTTGAAGACACTTATAGATTTGATAAATAAATACATTTTGGATACAGCTTCATTTTTCAGTAATACAAATTGTTTGACTACTGGAAAAATTAGAAGTATTTATTTAGACATATGAATGGTCCTGTCCACTATTCGCATATTGAGTACTGCCAAGTCCTTCATAAATGTCTGCCATGCTAGAATTCGATAACACAGAATATATCAAGCCCCAAACAGTATAGTTTGGATTGGCTTGCATAATCCAAAAATGCATATTAGTGATGCCAGCTGATGGGAAAATGATACCTTATTTCTAATATCTCCTCTTCAAGAAAAAATATGAAGAAATATTCGAATTGTGTCTGGCCTATAGCTTTCCAAAAAGTTTCAACCTACTTTTGGCCAAAGCCCCATCCTATGATTTTTCTTACCACAATTGTTAAGTGAGTTACTAGTTGTTAAATTAGTAATGTGGCTTTTAAATGAATTTGGCTTCCCCATTAACTTTGCTTATCAGAAGGTTGCAAAAGATGATCACATGACCCTAGGACACTGCAACAGTCATAAATATGAACCAGTTGTCAAGCATCTGAATGTAAATTATGTGACCATGGGGATGCTGCAACAGTCATAAATGTTAAAAACTCTCTTTTCTTAGTGGTGTTGTAACTTTGAATGGTCACTAAACAAACTGTAAGTTGAGGACTACCTATATTAGCTACAGACTGACTTATTTTGATAGTTACAACCAGGTTTTTAATTGATGTGATTTTCTCTACATGGAGTTATTGAGAAGAGTGAGAACTCTCCAAGCTCACCCAGAATCCTTCTCTCAGTTCTAATAGTGTCAAAGGTAAATTTGCTTAAAATATTTGTTTTAGGCCAGCAATTTTACCTTTCTTCATACATTTACAACATAACTCTTTTTTTTTCATGCTAGTTCCCTAATTTATATTTCTCTTTCAAGACTTCAATTTAACTTCAGAAGCTAGGTAAATTTGGGCTTAGTTACTACTTGGATGAAAGTTACCAAGCAATAGCAGGGCTGTACGCTTTGTTGGGAGTGCAGGGGAAAAAAATCTGGAAAAGGCTGTGGGAAATCACTTCTGTTCAGACAACTGCAGTGATATGTCCACAAAGTTAGAAGCTAAGTGTATGAGAGATTGATAAAGTCATGGTCATATTAAGAAAAAAAGAATAGTTTTGTTAGTTTTAACAATGGTAATGTGAATGCCTTAAACTGATAATGTATTCAGCACAGGAAAAGTATTCACTGATCCAATGGATAAATTCACCAGCAGGAAGACTGATTGAAAAGCAGATTAAAAGCAATTGATTATCATGGTGAAATAAGATTATAAAAATAATTTTATTGCAGTTGGCAAGGCCCATTTTACTTTTGCATTTTGCTTTTTAGGAAACAACTAGCTGCCTCTGGGTAACTTTGAAGCAGATAGTGAAGGCATAATATTGTTGATCCCAATAGGGAGTAGCATTGTTCTAAGGACCATGTTAGACTTGACTCTCATGAACCTATACAACCTTATTTTAAAGCCATTCTAAATATCTATAACATCTTGCAGTGATAAACTCCACAGATAAATTAATGCAGGGTGTGAAGAAGTGCTGCTGCTTTCTGATTTTTTTGCTCCAATGTGTACCATTTTACACTTAACTAAAGATTAGTTGCATTTTTTGTTTTGTTGACTTTTTAAACTGGATAAAGGGATCCTTTTCTCTAATCCCATTAGTTTTTTTTTTTAACTACCCTGAGTAGTATGGTATCAAGCAAGATTTGCCTCTATTTACTTCTGCGGTTGTTTTTCTCAATTTCTATATTGACCTCATTTAATGATAATTACTAATGTACTCAGATATTGCTGTGCTCTTGATATAGTAGTGCTACATTACAAAATGTATGTCATTGTTATCAGAAGACAGGTTTATATCTCAAGCTCCTAAGAATGGATTACTTCTGCTTTATCTATATTTTTAAGAATTGGGAAGTTTTTCAATGCAGAACTTGGAAAAAGGAAGTTAGAATTTAAGTTACCCTCATTTAAGTTAATTATAACTTTACACAGAATAAGAACATCTTAAACCTGAATTTATTTAATACTTATACAGTAATAAATAAAACTTGTTGTATCAGCAAATGGAATAAAATGCTTGGATGTGAAGTTCTGGAATCTCTGGCAAAATGTTTGTACCAAAGTACTTGGAACTTGTGCTGTCCAGTCAGTGTATGGGAATTGGATAGTTAGGTAGCAATTGTGAGCTGTCCCCTTAAGGGAATGCATCATGGTAAATGTAGTTAAGGTATCCTGGGAAATGTAGTCCATATCACGTGACCACATCTGTAATCCTGATTGGTCACTAAATTGACCCTCGGAGGGTTGGAGGAGGTTTTCCTCTTGGCTGAACTCATGGACTTGTGGTAACTTTTACTTCTGTCGCTACAACATGAGGGAAAAAGGATAGAAGATAAATCATCTTTTTACTGTTCTGTATTCTGTTCAGTGGTGGATTTGTAAACTGTACAGATGCAGATAGATAAACTCAACAAGACGTCCATAATCCATCAGCACTTGTTGGCTTTAAGGTAGCCATCAATTGGCGAGTGAGGTCCTGATAGTGAGGTCATCAGACTCCTCCTGTGACCAGCAGACTTTCACCAAGAAGTTCTACTCCAGACTGGTCACCGACCTTGTGCTGCTGCGCAGAAAGACCGAACTTGAAGATTGAACCTCAAGCTTTGCATGCTTTGCTTTGTTTGACGCTTTGTTAATGTTGACTGTTTCTCTTAGTTATATAGTTAACTATTCATCTTAGTTATATAGTTATATGTTATTCAGTTAGTATTACTGTCTACTGCTTATCTTAGTTTATAGTTAATTTTTTTTTCTCTTCCTTTAATAGTGGAATTTACAATTCCAGGCGGGGCGTGTGTTGTCCAGCCAGTGTTTGGGAATTGGATAGTTAGGTAGCAATTGTGAGCAGTCCCCTTAAAGGAATGCATCATGGTAAATGTAGTTAAGGTATCCTGGGAAATGTAGTCCATATCACGTGACCACATCTATAATCCTGATTGGTCACTAAATTGACCCTCGAGGGGTTGGGGGAGGTTTTCCTCCCTCTTGGCTGAACTCATGGACTCATGGTAACTTTTACTTCTATTGCTACAACATGAGGGAAAAAGGATAGAAGATAAATCATCTTTTATCTACAAGGGAAATATATACAGATATACAGATGTTCATTAAAGAAGAACTTCATCACAAATGTGAGTTATGAGGATACCTGATGAATTAATAAATGTACTTTGTTATGGACATCTTGTTGAGTTTATCTATTTGCATTTGTACAGCTTACAAATCCACCACTGTACAGAATACAGAACAGAATTTGTTTTTGTAATTTTAAAATAAAACAATAATTGTATTATTAATAATAAAAGATATTTTTTCCTACTGATATTTTGGAAGAATTATGCTTTCATGACAGACCAATGCTTCAGGTTCGGTTCCTGCTATGAAAGATTGCCAGGTCCCCATATTCAGAAGCACAAATATTTCTAAGTGATCTATACAAAATCCAACCACTTAAAATGTCCATTCTGATATTCCTGTATAAATTAGTAGTATTCCTGTATATTTTTAAAAACCACACTTAGCAAACATTGATAAGTATCTAAAATAATTTAAGCCAAGTAGAAATGAAAAAAACCTATCATTTTTGATAATAGATAATTAGAAGTATTGTGAAATCTGGAAATAAATGTAAACAAACATAATAGGACAGAAAATTATTGGCTTGTAAACACTGAACCTCATATTAAGAGATCCAACAAGGCAGAAGTTACCTTTTTTCAGGGTACTCTCTTCCATTCAACCTTTTGCCCCAAAGCTTCATTTTTGATGCATTCAGCCCGATTTTCATGGTCTCACTCTCACCTGGTTATTACATGCATTGGGATTTATGCTGCAGAAGTTAATGGGGCCCTGGAGTTTTTTATGGTGTGATAAAAATTCCAATCCGGCTTGCTAAGACTTCTGTCATGCATAAATGGAGCATGGTAATACTTATTTTAGAGCTGAGCTTTATTTGTTATCAGAGTTATGTCTAGCCTTAAGGAGCTGATGGCAGCATTTGTCTTCCTCCTATTTTTTTTTTCTCCAGAACCACTGCCCTTGACATGGGTTGGACTGCGAAAGTGACAGACAGAAAGTTACCCATGAGCTTCTGTGGCTGAAAATGGCCAGGGACCTGAGTCTCCTCCCCACCTTAAGCATAACACCATTCTCAGTGTTGTGTTCTTCTGTTCTCCTTGCAAATTGTTGGCACTAACCTACTGGTTCCCATCAAAACATCTATCAGACTCCATTGTTGGAAAAAGTCTATATCTCATCTGTTTTGCAGAAAAGTAAGCATTGTAACGAAAGCCTGTCAGTCTTTTGTACTGCTGCCTTGACTCTAGGCACGCTCTTATTTTCATTCTGTTTGTAATTTTATATACAGCAAAATCTCAAAGAGGAGTACATGAGGCAGAGGAATAGTTCAGCAATAGAGTGGGAAACTTAAAAAGAGAAGGAAGTATGCAGAAGAGGCAAGAACTGGGGAAGGTTAAAGGCAGGGCAAGATGTTTGATAAAAAGGTCATAGGAGACATAGAACACAGAGTAGAATAAACTAAGAGGTCAGGGGAGTTCATAAGGCAGGAGTGGGAAAACCCCAAATTGATAGACCAGCCAGCATTGTGAAAATATTCCATCTTTCCTTCTTTAGCAGAGTCTTGGGTTGGAAGGGTGTGTGGCCATGTATGTACATACACACATGGTAATTAAAAAGATGATACAAAAACATGTAAATGTTAAAACTGGAAGACAATACTATCTGGATCCCCCTTAAATCTCCATGAAAGAGATATAATACAAGGAACAATAAAACCTTGCCACTTTACAGTCAGTCACTGTAATCTTTAGCACATGTAATATGTCCTATTGCTGAAAAGTTTCAATAGAATGATTATATTGTTATATTTATGGACTTAAATGGGATTTGGTTTCCCTTCCCCCATTTATTTGATATCTAAAATGATACATCTAAGAGATGTAAGTAGCAAAGTACATAAAGATGTAGTTGAGAATCAATGGCAGTGTTCCTGCAACATCTGCCATTCTAATGATTGCTGAAGATCAATCAATAATCCTGTCTGTTAGAAATGCCACTTTTTGTTCATTTGTATCCTTTCTCAAGTTGTGCACTTGTTGGAAAAAATTGACCATCCTGATAAGAGCTAGTTATCACCATGAATTATTCATCCACCATCTCCAGGGATATATATCATTCTTGGATCCCCATGCTAGTTGGCAAAGCCAAGGCTTATTGCTCTTCCAAAAGACCAAAAGAATGGGGGCTAACCTCACTTCCAGGGGTAAAATGTTCTACAGGGCACAAGCAACAGCAGAGAAGGCTCTTGTCCTAGATCACACTAGTTGATTTTTTTTTAGTTGATGGGGTCCTTAGCATGCTGCTCCTGCCAGACTGGATGGGATGGGTCATATACTAGGGATGAAATGGTTCCTCAGCCTACCTGGCTTGCACCATGAAGGTCATTAGCAAGATGGATGGCAAGCAAATAAATAAATTATAGGCTCATAACAAGCCAGCACCCAATGTACCTTATGCAGTAGAGGTGCCATGCTGCTGAATTCTGCACCAGCTTCTCCAGTCTGAGAGATGATCATGGCATAAGAGACTTAGAGGACTTCCCAATTCAGGACAAAGCTAATTCATGCATAAGATGGATTGAACAAAGGCTCTACTAAGTACAATTGCCACCTGCTCCTAGAACAGGAGTTGTGAGTCCAGAAGAACACCTAGATTACATGCCGGGTCTGGAGCAATGCAACCCCATCCAGGACCAGAGACAGTAAGCCTTCAGATGCAGGAGAGTACCCAACCTAATCCTAATCTTATCAGGGTTTAGCTGAAACCTGTTTTCCCCCATCCGATTCACCTGTGACTAGGATGTGTCATCTGCTTAATGATGGTACTGTATCCTATGGGGATGGATGATCTTACCCAACTGCTTCCTGTAGATGTTAAAAAGGAGCAGAGAGAGCACCGGGCTCTGAGGCATCCCTCATTGCAGCAGGTGTGGGCTGGACCTTTTGCTTCCTAGGAACACCAATTAGGACTTGCCTTGAGAAAGGAAGTAAACTATGCCCCATATTTAGGAAGCCTTATGTTTTAGCTTTTGTTCTGCATAAAACGGTAGGATAAAGATATAGAGAAAAGAGTTGGCCTACCATTTAATCAAAACACATTGTTCAATAGGGAACTGATTAATCATAGACTTTTGTGAGGGTATTATTGCCTGCTACTTTAGTGTCTATTTGAAAATATATTCTGTTCCCATTTTTTTATTTTAAAAAATGCAGCTACTTAGCAATAATAATAAGACTTTGCTTACTCTGCATAGTATGGAATGTTGCAATGCACTAGGCAGTTGAAGAAGAACTTAGGGCATTGGAAGAACATCTGAAGGACAATGAAGAAGGTACATTGAAGCTAGTATGGCATGAAGATTTACTGAGCTATAAACTGACCTATAAGAAAGACCAAATGAAGATTAAAAAACTGACATGGCAAGGCAAAGTATTACATGGCTAGTATATTTATAATAAAAAAAAATCAGGGAAAGCAGGTAGCAACAACCTGACAATGACTAAGAGCAGAAAAGTTGAAAAAAGAGACAGAAGAGTTTATACACCAAACCTTAAGAACAAATGCATACAAAGTCAGAACTGCAAATACAGCAATAGACAGCAAATGCCACTTCTGCCGAAAAACTGAAGAAACTAAGAGCCACTTATCTCTGCCTAAAGATTGCACAGATTGACAAACAAATGACAAAATAGTAACAATGCAAACTAGCAAAAGCTTGTGGGACTACAAGCTAGAAAAAGTAATAGAAAATGAAAAAACTCAAGTGTTCTGGGACATATGAGCACCCGACACATAACATTCCAGACTTAATCATAGTTGATAAAAAAAGATAAGAAAGTCCGCATAATGGATTTGGCGATATCTGGAAAAACAAAATAGAAGAGAAGGAACTGTATAAAGTCACAAACTACAAAGACCTGCAAATAGTAGAATGACTGTGGGAAAAGAAAGCAAATATAGTACCAATCTTTGTACTATTGATAGTATTATTGTTAGTACCAATAGTGGTAGGTACAAACCAGTGGTGGGATTCAAATTTTTTTACTACCGGTGTGGGCGTGGCTTGATGGGCATGGCAGAGAAAGGATACTGTAGAATCTCCAGTCAGAGGTGGTATTTGCCAGTTTTCCGAACTAGTCAAAATTTCCACTATCCATTCTCCAGAACTAGTCAGAACCTGCTGAATACCACCTCTGGTACAACTCCAAATATAAGAATATAATAAAGAAAGGGAAAATAAATATATAGCATAAAGGAGAGATTTCCAACCTTCACAACAACAAATAAAGGCACATTTGGTGACTTTACCTCCTCTAAGCTTACAAAAAAAATCCTCATCCCACAGCCCATCTCTTGTCTATAAACAAATGCATCAAACTTTATATTTTCAGTCCTGCTGTTAGCAGAAATTCTTTAAAATGTTGCAAGAAATAACAAATCTTGATTTAATTTTGATCAAATGACCCAACTTTATATATCTTCCTTTTATTTCTAACAATCTTAATCATGGACTCATTCAACTATTGTAGGATTTGTTTTATCATAATTTCTTCTTCATTCTATAAGAGATTTCTTCAAGGCTTTAATAAGCCTCCTTATTACCCTCCATCCAGTAGAAAAATATTTATCTGGTGATTCTCTTGGTTTCTCATTTGTATTTTCCTTTTTAATTTTAAAACATCAATTTGTTTGGTAAATCTAGTGAAATATCCTTTCCCAAGTCATTCTCTTGGCCTGTCAGCTGTAAATTATTTTGTCAGATAAAATTTATTTTACATATTTTACTTCTTCAGTAACATCTTTTGGACACAGTGTATCTGTAGAAGCGGACATCATCACTGACATTATTGATGTTCTAGCTACTAATTTTTACTCCATTTTTCAAAAGTTTCCACTAGTATTTTCACTTTTATAATGTTTTATATTTTACAGGCTAGTATTTTAACTCAAAGTCTTTTTCCCCTTTAGTATTCAGTTATTAAAATTATAGAATTATTTATCTCTGTTATACCTTCTAAAACCAAAACATCTAGAAGCTGTTTTTCTTTATAATTAATTCTAAATTATTGCTGTAAAATTTTCAATATTCCAAATTTATATATTTTCTCAGATCAAAATTTTACTTAGCCTTTGGCTGTAAATTTCAGATTCTTTATGTTCTTAAGCTTATAAATATTTTTTCTTTTGTTAAGAGTTGAAAATAAATTCGTTCGGTAAGGACTTTTCAAATTTCTTACTCTTAGGGTTAAAGTTCTCTAAAAGCTTTAAAATTGTTAATATGTAATTTCTGAAGTGATTAGAAACTTAGTGTCTTTTAAAAATGTTAGCCGAGTATCATTTTTGGTTTAGGCCATAAGTAGAATTGGAAAGCCTCTAATTCATTTGAAATTGTATCAATTGTCAGGATTAGAAAGCCTCTAATTCATTTGAAATTGTATCAACTTGTCAGGATTCATTTAAGGTCTGAATATTTCTTATTCTGCCAAGAAATTTAAAAAGGCCATTGGTCCTTCTCAAAGAAAAACAACAGTGTTATCATCAGTTTAATGTATGTCATGCTATAATTTTTGCAAATTTAATTATATTTCAGATTACTTTTAATGGAAAGCATGTTAAAATTAAATAAATACATCTTATTACTAAGGAATAGATCAGGAAGTGATGAGTAATGTGCCACACAGGAAGAGATTGTTGCCCAAATTGTCCACCCTCTAAAGAAAAAGAGAAAATATCTTTACAGTTCTGCACTTGCCCCTTCTGTTCCTTGCAGGAATTAGGATTTTATTATTTCAAGAAGAAATTAAGCATAACAAACCATAATAATGCAATGGGAATTAATATTCATTTAAGTCTGATAAATTTATACATTCTTCTAAAACATGCAGCCTGAGGTGCTGATGTTTCCAAGCATCAAAGGAACCTGGACAACTATATGTTGGTTTCCTACATAACAATTTGACTACTGTCGTCCTCTTCATTGAAGAGCCCGTTGGCAGCCCAGAATTACCTTTATGAAAGTATACTGGCATTTGTCCTCTTTTGTGTGCATTATGCAAAATGCCTACCTTGAAAGGAGTACATGTTTGGCTGGCCACAGAAATATGTGGGCCTTAACTGATGGGAAGATATTCATTACCATAGATTTCCCTAATCTTATTCAGACATGACATGCAGATTTCCCTTTTTGATAGGGGATAACAGTAATTCTGAGAGGCACCCTCCCACAAAAGCCACAGACATGAGGTTTGACTCAAATCTTTACCCAAGGCTTTGCAATGCAAAACTGGTGGAATTTTTGGTACTTTCTGTTTACAGCAAAAACTATTTTACAGGGGTTTTCCAGCATCACAGATAATTATACAGCTGGGGATAGTGGGCGTTACTAGAGGTAATTTGTTCTGGTAATGTTTGATGCTCAGTTATCCAACTTGTTAACCTGAAGGAAATCTGAAGGTGATAAAATAGCAATGCCATCTATTTGTTAAAATCAATCCTGTCTATTTAAGCTCCACAATGAAGGGATCAGCAAAGGATGGGCTTTTGATTCACATTTTACAGGCTAGTGCAGAAATGTTTATATTGGTAGGCAAATGGAATTGCTGTGTAGTCAAAACTCCTAGAGTATACCTACATCTGAAATTCTACCTTCATTCACCCGACATTCTATATGCAAAGAATAAGAAAGCAGCTGGAATAATATTTTATGTTTCGTACAAATAAGATCAACCTAAGAAAAACAAGTCTGCTCTTTCTACTTAAGCATAGGCTTATGCCAATAAATATTACTCTTTTTCTTAATGTGTTCACACAGCCATATTATTTACAAAGGTGTGTCTTAATTGGTTCTACTGTACACTAAGGAACACATATATGAGCAAGGTATTTCATGAAAACATAGTACCCATAATTTAAATAACAGATATATCTATCTAAAAATACAAATTGGAAGTGACAGATGGCAAATGAAAGCTTTTATTATTACAAGTGTATATGGGAATTTTTAGAATAAAACTTTAAAAATGCTGTGTAAGAGTACTGTGGAGTTATTCATACAGAGCATGTCCAGTGCAAATAACTCAAAACATTTGTTGAGTTCAAAGCACAGAAGTGTTTATCATTGCTACACAAGAATCTAGTCAACTAACAGTCAAATCTAAATTGACTCAGATAAAAGTCAACAGAATTTGGGGGGAGGGAGCTGGACTTAAGTCTCTTGTGGCAACGCAATGACTCCAAACTGATGGTTTGCTTAAGTCTGCCTTCCAGCTCAACCTGATCTTCTTCTACAGGGTACCATTGAGGTACATTTAAAGAAAAATAAATTGGAATATAACTATAAAATATTTGAGAGGAATAAAGTTTATAGATATTCCAGGAAGATCTATATGTTAACGAAAGATGTTTCTATCAAGATTTATTACTGTAACTTAAATGCCCCTCTATTTCCAGAGGGAAATAGGAAATAAATAAGCAGCTTTATCATTGTAGCAGGTTTGTTATCAGAAGATTAATAACAAAAAAATAAATATAGTGCCATATTTGAATCAGTGTTTACTTGTAGTGACTGCTTGGACAGTTCATGCAGGGTTTTTTGGACAAGATTTTGGAAGTGGATTGCCACTGTCTTCTTCCTAGGGCTGGGAAAATTGCTGACTTTGTACCTAGGGTGGGACTAGAACTCATAGTCTCTCAGTTTCTAGGACATGCTGTTCAAAGGAGAAGGATCGTTACTGAGAAGTCTTAAGCCTGGGATCTCTGAAGAAGACATTCCCTTGATTATAGAGCTCTCAGCCAACCATCACTTCCAAATCTTACTCCACAGACAGATTCAGTTTCAGAAGGTGGTCATGGACATATATTAAAGATGACTACCAGCACTGAGCATCCCTGCAGTAAACAGGCAAAACTTGATGCACTTATAACTCCTTGGTTCTTTGGAGGTTGCACCTGCTGAAGTTTCCAGATGGTCCTCACTCATGGAGAATGGAAGTAGGTATCATCACATACAGGTAGACCTCAACTTACGATCACAATTGAGCCCAAAATTTATGTTGCTAAGAGAGAGATTTGTTAAGTGAGTTTTGCCCTATTTTACAACTTTTCACGCCACATTTGTTAAGTGAATCACTGCAGTTGTCAAATTAATAACGTAGCGGTTAAGTGAATCTGGTTTCCTCATTGACTTTGCTTGTCAGAAGGTCACAAAAAAGTGATCACATCACCCCGGGACTGCAATAATCATAAATGTGAGTCAGTTGTCAAGAATCCAAATATAAATAAAGTTATTATAGGATTACCTGTGTTGATCTTACCTTACCCCCTACTGCAGAATGACCTTTCACATCAGCTTCATGTAAGAGTCCAGATTTATCCAAGAAACACTGCAAGAGTAAATGTAGTCCAACCTTCTCAACCATCCTACCTGAAAAATCAAAAGCCTTGTTCATTCTACCTCCCTTTTGAGTTGCTCTGAAAACCTATTTTCCCAGAAACAAGGTCAGGAAGTTTTGTAAGCCTGTCCTGATTTATTTCTCATTGTTTGAAATGCCTCATTGTTTGAAACAGCACAATCTGTTCTATTAGTCTGTCTCTCTCCCTCTCCCTCTCTTTATACATACATGCATATGTGTGTGACTATATGTTTGTGTGTATGTATGTAGGGAAACAGAGAAAGACAGAGTATGTGTATGTGGGGAAATAGAGAAAGACAGAATATCCAAGGCTGGATATTCAAAGTGTCAGCTTATTATATCTTCATTTGTCTTTTGTGGCTTTAGATGCTATAATCAGACTAAATGCAATGCAATAGGTATCTAGTCCCTATTGAATCTGGAAACCTTAAGGTGTTCCTAAATGAAGTCGTAACTGCAGTTCTTTTGGACACATGGAATAATTGCATTTGGGCTAAATATTGGTTATCATTTCCATGAATTCCCATTGCTAGTTCCATTTTTCCCCTTATTTTTGTACATGAACCCATTAAGAAGAGATAGCATATCTGCACAATGCCTTTTGATTGGTAATACTACCAATCTGGAAGGACTCCCAGCTGCTGAAGCAGTTTATCTCTTACCCTTGAATTTCCTTTTTCCTTCTCTGATGAAGTATGCAATAGTTTCAAGACGTTTGGCTATTGGAAAGAATGAAATGCTACTGAAAAGTTACTAATAATGTACCAAAAGAAGTTAACTTTCTGTCCCAATGAAATAGGAGCAGGAAAGGAATTTCCCCCAGATGTAGCTAGTCAGCAACTATTCTGTCTTTTTTCCTGTAGTGAGTACAATTGATATATGACATCTGACTTTGAAACCAAACATTTTCCTAAGCATATATTCCACTTCTGTTGCTCCTGTTTTCTATTTTCATATACTGCCTCTCTGGTAGATTCTGGCTCAATATCACACTTTGCTATAATATTGTGGTATGTATTTTAGAGCCTTGACATTCATACTTGCTTGTTTGTCACTTTCTGATATGAATGTTAGTCATTCTTCCCATACATGAAAAACCACTGCTGATCAAAGAAAGGTTTTCAAGTTGTTTTTCAAATTTCAGAGAAAGCAACTTTATATTTTCAGGTGCAAGTGAATGGCAATGGTTTAAGGGCCATTAATTAATTTATTTATTTATTATTTAAATTTATATACCGCCCCCTCTCCCAAAGGGACTCGGGGCGGTGAACAGCCAGAATAAAAATACACATATAAAACACATATACAATATTAAAAATTAAAAGAATTAAATATAATTGGCTCTACGAAGATTAAAACAAGGGGATTAAGAAAGATTAAAAACCAGATTAAAATTTAAAAACCCCTAGGCCAGACCGGCTTGCCAAAATAAAGAAGTTTTCAGCGCACGACGGAAGGTCATGAGATCAGGGATAGTCTTCATCTCTGGGGGTAATTCATTCCAGAGAGGGGGTGCCCCCAATGAGAAGGCCCGCATCCTCGGGGTCGCCAGCCATCCAGCCGGCGGCACCCCGAGGAGGCCAACTCTATGGGAACGTATCGGTCGGCAGGAGGCCGATAATGGCAGGAGGCGGTCTCGCAAGTATCCTGGTCCCGAGCCATGGAGCGCTTTAAAGATAATAACTAAGACCTTGAAGTGCACCCGGAGGGCCACCGGGAGCCAATGCAGCTCGCGCAGAAGTGGCGTAACATGGGAGCCCTGAGGAGCCCCCAATACCACCCTCGCGGCTGTATTCTGCACCAGCTGGAGCCTTCGGATGCTCTTCAAAGGCAGCCCCATGTAGAGAGCGTTAGCATAGTCTAGGCGGGAGGTCACCAGGGCGGAGGTGACTGTGTGAAGCGCATCCCTATCCAGAAAGGGCCGCAACTGGTAGATCCTACGGACCTGGCCAAAAGCCCCCCTGGCGACTGGCCGCCACGTGGTCTTCCAATGACAGCCGCACATCCAGGAGGACACCCAGATTGCGGGCCCTCTCTGTGGGGGCAAGAGTTTCCCCCCTGGCTGTATCGGGGTGCCGGGAAGCACAGCCACTCAGTCTTAGATGGGTTGAGCTGAAGCCTGTTCCGCCCCATCCAACACTGCACGGCCTCCAGGCACCAGGTCATCACTTCGACGGCTTCATCGGGGTGTTTCTCAATAGTGTTTCCTCATACTTCATATAATTGTTGATTATTTATTTATTTATTTATTTATTTATACTATTTATATACCGCCCTTCTCCCTAATTATATGTTGACATGGCTGCTGCCATTGCTGAACTATGTCCCACCACTGTTTGAAGCTAATCCAGGCCACTGACTTCCCTCTAAAGTAAAAGATGACAAAGCCTAATAGATTGTACACACCTTGAGATTGCTTCTGAATGGCATCCAAACAAAGAGGAAAATATTTCCTTACTGCTGCTGAAGATTATTTAAGCCCGTCTCACTTAGGGGCTAGGAGTGAGATGAAGATAAGATTAAGAAAGCATGATGGATACGAAGATGCCATCAGGGCATGTAGTAGGTTAAGTAAAGCAGAGCTGCATACATGATGCATTTAAGAGGGAGAAATGTAGGGTAGATGTCAGTGCTGCCTTCTCCAATCTGGTGCCTTCTAGGCACAATGAATTTTCATATTAACTTCAATTATAGTTGACATCTAAAACTTCTAGGGGGCACCAGATTGAGGAAGAGATCCAGTAAGTCAATCATTGTCTGTATTCAATAAATACATTACATTGTCATTTTAATCACTGTTTTTGGAAAAACTGAGACTGTATACCCCAAGTAGATTTTCCAAATGATTACTTTGTCTAACTTTTTAAACTGCTTTGATCTCATGGTCCTGCAGATTGATTTGAGAGTTTTGGCAAGACACAGAAACAACTTTGAGCAATAGCCCAAAACAAAACATTTTCCAACTTATACATCATAGCTACTTAGGAATTCAGTAAGCCAAGCAAAACATGGCCTGAAAGTGTGGTTCAACTTAATACCAAAACAAGCCAGTGACTTTATCCCAAAGGTGCTTTTCAAAAGGCAACTGGACTTTCTTGTTTTTTTCCATGAAAATGTTTTGCTTCTCATCCAAGAAGCTTCTTCAGTTTCCAAAAAGAAAGAAAGAAAGAAAGAAAGAAAGAAAGAAAGAAAGAAAGAAAGAAAGAAAGAAAGAAAGAAAGAAAGAAAGAAAGAAAGAAAGAAAGAAAGAAAGAAAGAAAGAAAGAAAGAAAGAAAGAAAGAAAGAAAGAAAGAAAGAAAGAGAAAAAAAAATCAGCTTTGGGACAACATGACCTGGATGATTGAGAATCTCCATAAACATTAAGCCATCAATTTTGACTGATGTATGAAGCTCAGCTTTTTATTTAATGTACCTTCTTCCTGTGAGGATATGAAGAAGAAATCCATGTATATTTCCTTTGTACTCTACAATAAAAAGACCATGGCAAATGTATACAAATGCAATTCATACATGTTAGTATATACAAATCTGAATTTGTTAAAGCAGGACTCTTTCAGTTCCTACTTACTGCATTAAACTACATTATTGATTCCTTCAAATAGTGGTTTGCACCATTCACTCCTCTTGACCTTTTCAGACTTTAAAATGGTCAGGATATATTTGATATATTTACGTGATATATTTGTTAGGTATATCACAAAATGTTATGTGTTATTATTTCCTTACTGGATTTCATATGTAATCTTGTCACTGGAAAGGAAAATCAAAGGACCCTCTTTAAAGCTTAAGTACTCTGATATTCAGAACACATAGGTCATTGTTGGAAAGAGTAGGATAATTCATTTTGAATTGTTGTTTGAAATAATATATATAAATTGTTGTTGTTGTTGTTGAAATAAGAATAATTCTTTTTAACAAAGTGCCAATGAAAATTCCATTACAGAATTAGGAAGCCAACCACTCACTCTTCCCTGTTGTGAAAATGCAGACCTTCAATCCATAGGAATCACATTCTGAGTTAATGTGCTGCAAAAGTGGGACTTTGCAATGGCATGAGAGTACAGGGTAGTTCTGAAACATTTTGCCATGTTTCATTCCATTAACCAAATACATACATTTGTTATTCAAAGACAATATATTTCCTCTTTGTAAAAACTTTGAAAATTGGGAAAAAATCCAAAAACAAAATAAAAACCACCATCAAAAATAAACAGTGAAAAGTGTAGCATTTGTTTGCTGAATTTTAAATCGTATATTTTAAATGCTTATATAGCCATTGTTTAATATATGGCAATCTCTGAGGGAGATGGTTGGTTTAGAATAGTGGTTCCCAAACCTTTTCAGTCCACCGCCCCCTTGGTGCTACAAACTCATCCTCAGTGCCCCCACCCAGGGGTGGGATTCAAATTCCTTAACAACTGGTTCTGTGGGTGTGGCCTAATTTGTGGGTGTGGCTTGCTGGTCACGTGACTGTGGGCATGGTTTAGTGGCCATGTGAATGGGTGGGCATGGCGAGATGGCCATGTGACTGGCAAACCAAATACAAATGATCCTCGCTTAATGGCCAGTTACTTAGCAAGTGTTCTAATTTATGACTGACCTCCCCAGAGCTACTTGACCTGTTTTTGGAGTTTTGACAGCCATGCATGCACACAGACACACATACACACACATTCCCTTCTAACCTTGCTGGAGCAGGTGGTTGGACTAGTTATCTCATTCACTTTCTCTGTCCTCTCTTTCCTTCTTTATTCTTTATTTCTGTCCCTTCCTTCCATCCCCCCTCTTTCTTTGTCTATCCCTTTTCTTCCTTTCTCTTCCTTTCTCTCTCCCTTTTTCTTTCTTTCCCTTTTTCTTTACTTTCTTGTCTCTTCCTATCTTTCTCTTTCTTTTTCTCTTTCCCTCTCTCTTTCTCTCTAACTCTCCCCTTCCTCCTTCACTCTCTCCTCCTAAGCTAGGACACCCACCTGAAACTCTCTCTCTTTTTCTCTTCCAACAAGGTAGTCACCTAGCTGTGTCGCTTGTGATGAGTCTCCCAGAGTCCTAGGGACCGGGCGAGATTGTCTGTTCATGCCCGGTCCTGTGTTGCCAGAAAAGCTGGCAAGCAAGACTTCCGGGTCCAACAAAGGGGCCATGGGTGGGACTTCCACCTTTCCCTCTTTTTGGGAAAGGGCTGGGAACTTCAAGTGAGGCTGCAGCCTCGCCCATCGCAGGAGCTGTGTGAGAAGTGAGCTGCAGGAAAGGTGAGATAGCCAGGGCAGACCTGTCGCTACTCAGCTTCCTGCCAGCCCGCATCTTATCAGCTGTTGGGACTCGCGGGTCACGGCTACTGATGGGGAGTGCAGGAGGCAACCAGGAAACATGAGGCTTACGCCACCTGCATCTCCCCTCTGCCAACCACCCCTCCGAGCGTTTTAGCTGAGTGTGGGCCGCCGCTATGCAAGCTCCATGGGTGGAAGATCTGCTCTTGCGAGGCTTGACTCACATCATTCTCACAGCGGCGGCCTGCATTCAGCCAAAGCGCACTGGCTGGTGGGCGGCAGAGGGAAGGGCAGCAGGCAAGGGGCAATGTGGGAGACATAGCATTGTGCTCCCTGGTTGCCCCCCTCACCCCGCCCCTAGCAGGCAAGGCCCAGTAGCTGTGGAGAATCCAGATGGGAACCAAGTGGCAATGAGTCACCCCTGGCTTGCCTTCATCTCGGCCACCAGCAAGCCAAGCAAGTGGGGTGCGGGGGAAGCTGAATTGCATCCTGCAAAGGGCCCACCTCCAGCACTTCTCTGCCACCCCTCTTGCCTCTTAGCACCCTCCTGCCACTTCCCCTGCTTCTTATCGCCCCCCCCCCCAAGTCATCCCACTGCCCCCCAGGGGGTGGTGCCACCTACTTTGGGAACCACTGGTTTAGAAAGAGGAAATATAAATAATAAATAAATAAAAACTTTATAATAGGTATAAAACTGATAGTTCATGTGAACAGGGTGTTTCGATTGCAATCTTGTGTTTGGTTACATGGAATTAACTCTTAGGAAGCTCAGTTTAACTAGAATTAAAGTGTAATTCAGTAGTTCATACTATTAAGTAGTCAATTGTATTGTTACAGTTAGAGGTTATACTTTATTTTTCCTGTCATACATAGAAGATAGCAGTTGTTGCAACAGTTACTGGAATTAACCCTGCTTTATCCAGTTGTTACTGTATATTTTTAGATTGTCTTCACAAATATTACTGTTTTACGATTGTCAAATTTATATTATAGTAACAGTAGCACTTACTAATGTTATCAATGAAAATATCCTTTAAAGTTCTTCACAGTGTTCTTCCTAAGATTAAACAACTATGGGTTGGCTTGTTCTCTCTTCGCATGACTGTGGATCATCCTTCATCAACCTTGGTGCCCTCTAGAAGTATTCTAGAATTCACTGAATTTTGAAAAGCAACCCAGTTGCAGAAGGCTGATTTGTCATGCATGGCTGGGGGGAACTTCTGTTTCACAACACATTTCCCTAGTTCTTACAGTAAAACTAATCCATGCATGATGCAATGAAGGATGTTAGTGTTCAGCCAACTTGTCACACTGCCTGAAGCTGATTAGGGCTGAGAAGGAGTGACTGACCCCAAGTGACATACATACCTAAAAGAGGATGAGAGCCTGGATCTCCCCACTCCTAATTCAGCACCTTAACCACCACACCACTTTCTCAGACATTCAAGAATATGATGCACAAGAATACAGCCCCCCCCACACAGCTATTTTTACTTGAAGGCAACAAGTGTTTAGAAACAGCTATTTTTACTTGAAGGCAACAAGTGTTTAGAAACCATTGAGTTCACTGATCAATAGTGTGATGTTATTGTTATGATTAATAACCTGTTTGGTGTTGATGGCTAGTTTAGTGAAATCCAAATAGCTA
The DNA here is from genome assembly GCA_023653725.1 of Bungarus multicinctus. NCBI lineage: Eukaryota > Metazoa > Chordata > Lepidosauria > Squamata > Elapidae > Bungarus > Bungarus multicinctus. The sequence continues at coordinate 48,106,974 of CM042834.1, read as the reverse complement.
GCCAAGCCATCAATATGAAGGAATTCACTTCAATTACTTTACCTATTCATGCAATTAAAAACAGGTTTTTGAGTATCACCAAACAGTTCAATTCTAAATTGGAGAATCCATTTTTAATGGACATATGAAAAATATATTATGTTGAAAGAGAGATCAGAAATTTGCAATATACTAAGTATATTTGATATCGATATTCTTGGCAAAAGCTGTATTTGATAAAACAACAAAAAATTGTGCAGAAAGAAGAAAAAAACCTTCTATTTTGGGATTTTATATACTTTGAACTGTCCATAACATAGAATATAAAAGAGGGGAAAAAGAGGGTTGTTTCGATTAAAAATACGGATTCTTTTTCCTGTTATTGTAATTTTTTTCTACAGTGTTTGATTATTTGATTCATATGAGAAGGTAAATCTCATTGGGTGTGTTAAGTTGTACTTTAAAATAAAGGTAAAAGTTCCCCTTGCACATACGTGCTAGTCATTTCCAGCTCTAGGGGGCAGTGCTCATCTCCATTACAAAACTGAAGAGCCAGCGCTGTCCGAAGATGTCTCCGTCAGAGGTGGTATTCAGCAGGTTCTGACCAGTTCTGGAGAACCAGTAAACAGAAATTTTGAGTAGTTCAGAGAACCAGCAAATACCACCTCTGACTGGAGATTTTACAGTATCCTTCCCTTGCCACGCCCACCAAGCCATGCCCACAGAATAGGTAGTGGTCTCCATGGTTATGTGGCCAGCACGGAACACTGTTACCTTCCCACCAAAGTGGTCCCTATTTTTCTACTTGTATTTTTATATGCTTTCGAACTGCTAGGTTGGCAGAAACTGGGACAAGTAACGGGAGCTCTCTCCATTACACAGCTCTAGGGATTTAAACCGCCGAACTGCTGACCTTTCTGATTGACAAGCTTGGCGTCTTAGCCACTGAGCCACCACATCCCCAAGATGTATTTTAGAGCAGCGGTCACCAATTTTGGTGGGATGCAAAGAAATCTCACCCCCAGAGCACCCCCCCCCCAAAGCAATTAATCCAGGCTGCGCAGAAACATAAGGCTGCTCAGCCCACATGGCCTGCGGGACTCCCTGCCCACTCACTCATTACCTGGCAAACTTGTCTGCTAAGTTGCTACTTTTCCTTTTTCTGACCATCATCTGTTCTGCTGTGCCAGGAGATTTAGATTAGCTAGGAAGCAGGAAATGGTTGGATTTCTTGCTTTCTAGCTAAGCACAGCCAAACCTCCCTTAGGACTGAAGTTTGCAAGCAAATTCACTGCAGACTCATGGCAAGCAAATTTGAGAGACTGCGCTAGCCGATGGTAGATAGATAGATCACTGAATGATTCTGTGAGCAACTCAGTCTGCCTGCTTTGCCTGATTTTGGATAAAAGTTGCTTTTTTAAATTAAAAAATTCAATACATGGTATGTTGTGAGTTAATTTTGTAAGTTTGCTTGCAAGCAAATTTTATGTGGCAGACTGAGCTAGCCAATGGCAGATAGATAGATTTCTGAATGAATCTGTGATTCTGTGAGCAACTCAATCTGCCTGCCTGCTTTGCCTGATTTTGGGTAACAATTGCTCTTTTTTTATAAAAAATTCAATATTTATATATTTATAATATTTACATACAAGCCATGCCCAGCCAGTCACATGACCACCAAGCCACACCCACAAATTAGGCCACACCCACAGAACCAGTTAGTCGTCCCTGGGATCTAAAATTATGAGTTTGGTGGTCGCTGAGGTCCAAAAGGTTGGCGATCCCTGCTTTAGAGTGACTATTACTGAATTTATTTATTTACTGAATAAATTACTCTATCTAGGAGATAATTAATTAATAAATAAACAGATCATTTGTTTTGGATTATTAAGCAAATAGAAAATATTTTGTAAAAAGAAAGGTTGGAATGAAAAATCTGGGGTAGTTTAGGGGAGGGGAGACCCCCTGTAATAGGCATTTTTGAATATATGAATTTGGATGAAAGGCCATATATGCTAATCTGATAACTGGATGCAACTTGATAATAAAAAGTCCTCCCTCTCGCATCATGTTACATTTATGAAGCTGACAATAAAAAAATCACCATCGCATAAAAATGGGTAGTGAGTAGTATAATATTCTTATGGCTTCCTGTATTGAAACTACAGCACTATAAACATTTACGATCAATCCATAAATGACTGATACAAAAAACTATCTTTGTGGAGCTGTTAAGCTGTTACTTTAAATGCCCTTATAAATAATCCAGCAGGCTTTGGTTTTGCTTATTAGTCATTGGCATAAATGGGGTATGGGTGTAAGTACCTAAAGCAGAAGTATCAAAAAATATGCTCCAGTCCTTCAGTTCCTTTTCACTGCAAGGTAATCCTAATGTAGATATTATTAATTGAGGAACCCAAATGGGGAAGGAAATCAGTGGCAAAGCTTAACCAAATCTTAAGAGATTCTGATGAATTTAATGCAAAGAGTAAGAGGATTCTATCGATGTTGCGGCTGGATTTGGGTGGCGTTAAAAAGAAGCAAAAGCAAATAGATCATTCTTTATTGGTTGAAATTTCAATTATCCTTAAAAATAGGGAAACAGAAACTTGAGTCTGGGCATGTTACAGTATTTACTTGAGTATTACTTGGGTTGAATGGCTTAGAAGAAGATACATGTTTAGACACAGTGCTGTGTATGGGTTATGCAGCAGTAAGTGATTAAATATTGTCTTTGCCACAAAAGCAAGTTCAGCTTTTAACTGCAAGCACTTCATTGAAATGTTGTGTCTGAATAAACAGTCTCTTGGTGAACCACATCTATATGTCCTGTTCATACACAGGTTACAAGTATGGATAGGAACTGGAGAACTGATGCCACAAAGAACAATTTACTAGAGGTACAGAAGGGACCCAGACAATATATAAAACTCGACTTGTGAAGTTTAATGGGCTTCAGGCTTTATGTGGCTGTGTTTCTCTCCTCAGGCACCCCAAAAGGAGCTGTGAAGAGCAGCAACTAGTGACCAGATGAAAGGCCAAGCCAGCAGCTCCATGCAGCAATCAAGAAGAGCTTAGTTGTTGGTTGAATCAAATTAAAGAACAGCAGAGAAGCCACATGGCCATCACAGAATGCAAAAATCACTTTTGAAGTGAACCAGGAAAGTCTGCTTGCAGACTGCCTCTGTCCTGGGATAGACATTTGCTGAGGTTGACATAATACATTCAAGCCGTCTTAAGAGTAGCCACTCATGCAAAAGAGATTATGCCAGCAAAGAACCCATGGGGAAAAATATATATTGCTAGAGATGCCTACCATTGCAAGTGGTAGCACAGTGGTTAGAATGCAGTACTGCAAGCTACTTTTGCTGACTGCTGGCTGCAGTTTGGCAGTTCAGTTCTCATCAACTCAAGGTTGACTCAATCTTCCATCCTTCCGAGGTGGGTAAAATGTGGACCCAGATTGTTGGGGGCAGTGTGCTGACTCTGTAAGCTGCTTAGAGAGGGTTGTAAAGCACTGGAAAGCAGAATGTAAGTCTAAGTACTATTGCTATTGCTATGGGAACACAAATGCACATTGCATCCCCTTAGGTTCACTTGTCCCTTCAGAGATAGTGATAAATTCAGGAGAACCTCAAAATGGCAAACTTTATTGTTCATAAGGAGTATAAATCTAGAAAATGATGGTTTTCCTTTCTACAATACATCCCTCTTTTCTACATTAAATGTCGACTTGTTTTGTATTCAACCCTCACACTTCCTTGTTCCCAAAAAACCTCTCCACAGGTCTCTGGAATTGGCACCTGAAAACTAAAGGCAGAGCATGGTTTTGTCTGCATGAGAGTTGCATAGCAACAAAAGTTCCCTTATAATACTCCCTAGACATTCTATAAAGTTATTAAAAAGCATGGGGGTTGAGCCTGAATACCATAGAATTCCACAATTCACAAGGTGGAAAAATCAGTCCCCCTAATCCCATCTTCTTCCAGAAAAGACCACAGCCATCTTCGTAGGGTGCCTCAATCCATGTAGCATAAATGGCAAGTTAATATTTCAAAATAGTACAGTGATGCTGTACAGGTCATCCTCAACTTACAACTATAATTGAGACCAAAATTTCAATTGCTAAGCAAGACAGTTGTTAAATGAGTTGTGTCCCATTTTATGACACTTTCACCACAGTTATGTGAATCACTGAAGTTGTTAAGTGAACCATGGAATTGTTAAGCGAAACTGGCTTCCCCCATTGACTTTGCTTGTTGGAAGTCAGCTGGGAAGGTTACAAATGGTGCTCAACATGACCCAGGGATAGTACAACAGTCATAAATACATGTCAGTTATCAAGTGCCCAAATTTTGATCACGACCATGGAGATGCTACAACGGTCATAAATGTGAAAACCAATCGTAAGTCATTCTTTTCAGTGCCGTTGTAACTTTGAACAGTCACTAAATGAATGGTTGTCATGAACTATCTGTAGTGAAACATCTAGGAGAACTATTGCTGCCCTTCTTCATCTAATTGATGAAGGCTGGTCACAAAATCCTGAGCTTCCTTTGACATTTCTCAAAAGTAGTTCCATGAACTTGTCTGAGAGACTCTTAGATGAGTCCAACAGCAGCAGAATTGCTATTGGAGTTCCCAACGTATTTTCAGACATTTGACAGTCTCAAACAACGAGTCCCTAATAAGGGAGATGGAAACTTTTCTAGATCATAAGCATTTCCTTTCCTTGTTCTTAGTATTACATTTGAAAAATGCATTATTTCTGTTGGCTAACCAAGCTCTCAATAGCAGTATTAAACCTCAGAGAATTGCAGACAAACCATCAAATTAAACTTCTGTCATGGCTCATATATAATGATAAACCACAATATGTTTCATTTGGTTTGGCTCTGGCTGTATATGACAGGTGCACATTATGGTTAGTAGTATACGGGAATTCAGAGGGCTAAAAAACTTGGCTTAGATTATGAACAATAAACCAGTGTAGGGTCAGGTTTCAGACATTTTCAGCTGTGTTTTAAAATGTAGTCTGTTTCCTTTTAACGGAGCAATGCTTTTCTGAACATATTCCTGGCTCTGCTTGTGTTACTCGGTAGGATAAAACTCAAAGCAGAAAAGCACAGCTAGAACTAGAGTTTATAAAATGAGAAGATGTAAAAACAATATTTTAGCAAAATGTGCAAACTTTGCTAATGCTGTTGCATGTAATTAAGAGCCCTTGGTGCTCTCTGAGCTTTTTTGTTTTCTTGCAGATGTTTCATTACCCTTAACTACAGTAGGTAACATCATCAGTGTTAGTAAGGAGTGCTGTTTGCTATCAGTTTATACTCTGGTGGCTTGCCTATCAGTGTTGGTAGGGGCAGTTGCGGAGACTCTTCTGTTGGATTGTTTACTGATAGTCTCCTTTATTGGTAAGTGTAATTACATTTGAACATTTGCTGTCTTGTAAACATGTATCTGCTGCCTAGGGGAAAATTCACAAGATCCCAGTTCCACTTCAGAGCAAATTAATACAGATCATGTGCAATGGCTGAAAGTTATTTTTATTATAGCAAATATGTAGTACTTCGGGAAAGATTTGTCCTGCTTGCACTAGATATTATTTCAAAGCTTCTTCATAAGCCAGTTTCATCTAGTACAGAAACCAGAAGATGTTCTTTTCACCAAATCTTATTCTAAAAAGAAAATTCAAGTTTCTCGCAAGGAATGAAGCTGTCACTCTAGAACACTGTACATATTTATTTTATCATTTATTTAAATATCTATATTTTTGCATTTACAAACTTTAATAAACACTCATCTCCCTACTTCTTATTAAAAGCAGAGATTGCTTCTGTAATCTCTGAGAATCATGTACAAAACTAGATGACATTTATATATATATATTTATATAATCTTTTAAGATTAACAAAGTGTGAAGAAAAACTAAAGCATAATCTATATCTAGTGGCTCTTTCACAAGTATTGGAAAATCAGTGCTCAGCTAGGGGTCCTAGAAGGCCAAGTTTATTTTTAACTGGTACAAAGTATAACTGAAGGAAATGTGTCTCTGTTGGAATACAGTAACAAAATGTACAGATGATAGACGGATAAATCTAGATTATTCTAGGTTCTTCTAAACCAAAATGGCACCAAAGCCAAGAAAAATATTTTATTAGATTACCCTGACTACCAGCCATTGAGAACCATCCTGATATAATCTGCCATAAAAAAAAGATTCCCTTCAAGATTTATTCATTAATTAATGTTTGAATAACTTTTCCAACACCATGATCGATGGACCAGCTCAATAAGATTTTTTTTAAAAAAAACCTTTTTTAATAGAGAGATCGATCAATGTTGGCTGGAATAAAATAAGGCTTTATTGCCACAGTGCTTCAAACTATTTCAAATGCAGTAATTTACCCCCCCCTCCAAAAAAAAAGTGGTGGGGGATATGCCCTGGAGAACTAAACCACACTAGGAACAGCATTTGACAGAAGCCTGCATCAATGGACACTTGACACTGTTTTGCAAATGGAGTAAGATGACACCAGATTCAAAAATGTGCACTCCCTCTAGGATACATTCCTAAAGTAACTAGTGTGATTGCATAATTCATATTGCACAATTGTATAAAACATAAATACTAGCTATCTGAGGTTTTAAATACAAAATACAGCTCATGTATTATTTTAGACATAAATTCTTTTTTCAAGTGCAAATTAGATGTGCCTTTCTTCCTATAAAAACACGTTTTGAAGGTACAAATGTAATCCTCCTCTCATAATATGCCAATATTTATAAGACCCTTTCTTAGAACAGTTCTATACATACAGTATAAAAAAACCAGGTTTATTTACATGAACTGGGAATACACTGAAGCAGCTTTAAGAACTGGACCACAACTCTGGTATGAAGGAAGGAAGGAAGGAAGAAAATCCAAAGGGGAGACACACCACCCATCCAATTTATGCTGGTTGCTGTGGGTTCACATTGATAGGAGGATGTCCTAGGAGACCAATACGCTGTTTTTGCTTCCTCTGCTCTGTCATCTGGAAAATTGAAACATTTACTCAGTAGACACAAGTACTTCCTGTACGTCAGACCACAGAATAAGCTACTGCTATTTATTGTGATCATCTTTATTTCCCAAAGTTGATTACAACAAGTAATGCACTCTTGCCTGGTACAGTTAGTGAAAACAGATAACTGATAATCAGAGTTGGAAGGGACCTTGTAGGTCATCTAGTCCAACCCCCCACCCAAGCGGGAGACCCTACACCATTTCTGACAAATGGCCTGTCCAATCTCTTCTTGAAAGTCTCAAGTGATGGCGATCTCACAACTTCTGAAGGAAAACTGTTCCATTGGTTGATTGTTCTCACTGTCAGAAAGTTTCTCCTTATTTCCAGGTTAAATCTCTCCTAGTTCAGTTTCCATCCATTATTTCTTGTCTGGCCTACAGGCACTTTAGTAAATAGCTTAACCCCTTCCTCTCTGTGGCAGTCCTTCAAATATTGGAAGACTGCTATCATGTCTCCCATGGTCCTTCTCTTCACTAGACTAATCTATTTCTTTACAAAGTTTGCTAAACCATTTCTTTACAAAGTTTGAAAGCAATAAGAGGGAACTGAAGCAACCCAACACTAATCCTGTTATTTGATCAGAAGAACTGTTCTGTTAGGAAGGAACAAGCTAAAACACATCTTGTAGAGCAGTAGAGTTCGTTGTGATTTAGCTCTGAATACAATCTCTTTTCATATCTGTAAATACAGTATATGCAGGAAACATCCTTGCTACCTCCAGTTTCTATATTCCAAAATAATTCTTTGTATTAAAGAAACTGGGTTTCCATTTTTTCTGCTGTATTGAAGAAAACGTCTCACCACTATCATATACCTAATTTTCATAATAGCAAGAATGACATTTAAAAAGTAAGCCAACTGAAGATGAAAATTTTCACAAGACTAGTGAAGCTGAACCAAAGTGATACCTTAAGTCACGTATTCTTGCCATTAAAGCAACAGTCATCTAGTACATTTTGTGACATTTTAATGTGCATTATAGTTTTATATGATCTTGCAGGGAAGCAAGGAAAGCGGTCTATAACATCCGGAACTTGATGTGCAACCTTGGGGTATTGCTCAGTATTCCCAAACTATTATTACTTTTAAAGCCATAAGAGTAGAGCCTTGGCCATCTGCTCAGTCAAACACCACCAGATGTAACAGATTTGGGAGATACTGAAACAAAATACACTTCTAAAAAATATCTTATAATAGCAAAGCTAAAAACAATCTCCTGGATAAGAGTAATTATGGGCCTCAAGCCCTTGGATTTGGACAAAAAACAGATTACAGACTAAAGTTTCAAGCTGCCTTATATACCCCATTCAAATTTGTCTTTTATTGAAGTGGGAGGAGTAGGTTGGTATTTGTTCGGAGTTACACAGAATAAGACCTGGCAAAAGTAAGGCTGTTTTTACAATATGGATGCAAGTCCTGGATTTTGGCTCATCCTTCTCCATATTCTCTCTTCTTCCTACTCTCAGTGTGCAAAGTTTGGTAGTGTCTGATACCAGATTGTGGCAACTCAGCATATGCCATTTTATCTCATCTAAAATAACCAGTGATTTGCTTTTATAGACAAAAAGAAGAGATGAAACAGAATTGCGACAAACTAGGATTGAAAGTTGCTTATCTTCATAAGAAAGTAGAAAAAACGTTGTGGGTATCAGTAGCTTGTTCTTGTAAATAATTAGGCACAATCATTGATTTGTCAATGAAATCGAAGACAGGGCCAAGAGTCTTGAAAGTCCATCAAAGGCAACTTAAATCTTCAGGCCAGTTATACAAAAGAAGGATGGAGCACAAAGTACTATACATGGACCAAAAATCTTGACTGAACTTAAACTGTTGTGATTCTCTATACAAGCCATTCTCAGGAGCATGCCACTGGGGAAGTTATGGCATATTAAATAATGAGGCTTCCTTATATACTTTTGCTTGCTTTTTTTTAAGGAAGAGTGAGGACAGAGGAAGTTTGGTTTGTTTTATTATAGCTTACTGTCTTTGAAAAATTATTACTCGTCCTGTCAAGAACAAAAACAACATTGCTCATTCAAAATGGTGATGGCAAGGGAAAAATTGTGAAATCAGATGTCAAAATGCCAATTTATTAACAGTACTATTATTGATGACTATATAGATCAGATATACACTGCCAATTTTCCTGTTTCCCATTTAATCAGGTTTACACCTTTCTCAACTAGCCTTATGGGCCTTATTTTGGTAAACATCTTTTCTATGTATTGTACCTGATCTTTAAGTTCCGTCAGCTGACTGGAAAGATTAGACACCAACTTCATCGTTGAATCAAGCTTCTCTTGCAGGTTTCTAAGTTCATTTTGTTCTCCTTCTGAGTCGCTACTAACAAGTGACATGGCACGCATCCGGGGGAACCAATCCAGATTTCTTTCCTGAAATGTAATTTATTAAGATCATCTACATTTTAATTATAAGCAAAAGAATATATTGTCAAAGTTTCACAAACTTCTATTGTAAAGAATAGGGGAAAAAACCCAAATAACATCAAATAAAATATATGCTTTGGAATATTTAACTTGGAAAATTTGCCTGATGTTCAGAAGTCCCAAAACAAACCATTATTAGAATAATTGAACCTCATAGTTTTGAAGCAAATTAATCTTTAGTTGTAGTGAGGAAATATTTAGACTTTGATTGCCTGGAAAGATGTGCTCCTCCCTTCTTTAATTCTTTCCTACTGATATTTTTTTGTTCGATTTCCAGAAAGCAATCTAGAATTGCTTGAATTGGGAAAACATTAAGAGGAGCAAGTATGTAGAACACTGAAGCTTTATGGAGAGAACATTTAGTTTTTTCTCCCAAATGAAAGGATAAGTCTAGTTTATTGAACCTGATCACTCTGAGAATACAACATATTTTCAAAGTATTTAATGGAAATAATAATGAGATATGATTCACAAGAGAGAAAGTGGGTTTGTTTACTTGGCTTTAGGGCTTCTACCACAGAGGAAAAATGGTTTATTTTAATGGCTAGGGTTTCCTATTCTTACAGAAAACAATCACCTAGAAAGGCAGATGTTATTTTATACAGTTCTGTAAGGAAAAAAAAATTGGTACATCTGAGAGCCCTGAATAGTTTTGTTATTTTTACATGATAAATATGGAGCACTAAGATAATGGACTTGATTTAGTTGGCCAAATATGGACTCAACACAGAATCCAACGTGAAACCTGTTAACCTCCAGTCACAGATAAGGGTTTTAACTTCATATATACTCTTCATTAATAAATTACCGGTCTGGAAATTTGTCCATAAGTAACTCTGCCCATTGCATGTATACATTGGTATATATTTATATCCATCTTAATATTACAATACAATATTACAATCATTGAAATCTATTGTAATATTGCAATACAGTACTATTCATTTTAGTGCTTCAATTCTTATTCTCTCACATTGGGGACATTAAAATTCAGAGAACAGTTTGAGGAGGAAGTAAGAAAGCTGGGCTGTGTAGAGATAACTTCTGAAACTGGAACACAGCATATCTCATATAGCGTCATGATCCAAGTCTTGTAAATATTAATTTCAACTCTTTGAATGATAACTAAGTTGTAAAGCAAGTTGTATATCAATCAATAATAATGAAATAACATATTTGCATATTATTTAAGAATTCAATCATGTTGGCATATTCATTACTCTACTTTTGCTACTACTATTTATTTAAGCATTTATACCTTATATCCAAATACAACAGTAACCAAAGAGGCAGTCAGAGTCATCTCCTTAAAGAGTGTCTGAGGTGGTCAATCAACCACAATAAAAGAGGTAAAGGAAGATAGAATGAATATTGCCACTGACATCTGACTCCTTCAGATGCATCTTGATTGCTCCCATTCTATAATGTTACCTTTTTACTTTTAATGCATCCTCCAGAGATTAAAGGTAGTCCTCGATTTACAACAGTTCACTTACTGACTGTTCAAAGTTACAATGGCACTAAAAAAAGTGTGACTATTGCAGCATCCCCATAGTCACATGATAAAAATTCAGATGCTTGGCAACTGACTCATATTTATGACTGTTACAGTGTCCCAAGGTCATGTGATCACCTTCTGACAAGCAAAGTCAATGAGGAAGCCAAATTCACTTAGTGACCATATTACCAACTTAACAACAGCAGTGATTCGTTTAACAACCGTGGCATGAAAGATCATAAAATGGGTCAAAACTGACTTAACAAATGTCTCACTTAACAAAGAAATTTTGGGCTCAATTGTGGTCATATGTCAATGACTTCCTATAGTGTGATTTTCAAATGAATGTTTAAAAACAGCTACGCTCACAGCTAATAAATGCTATATAATACTTACAATTGCGTATGTGGGAATAGAAAGCTGTACTTCTTTGGAAAGCATTTGTTGCAAATACCCTCATAAATAAAAAAACATTCGAGATAAATTATTGTGTCCCTACATACGCCCTCAATGTTTATGTGGTTAGAAGAAGTAAAACTAAAAATGAGGTCAGGTACAAAACACTTTCCTTGGAAAATAATTAGCTTTGCCTTTTAATTCACCAAATTAATCAGTTATATAGCTATTCTCAGCAAACATAACCTATCAGCTTAATATCAATTATTTAAAAACATTACTTTTTGAGCCACACCATTGTCTTGTCTCTGTAAGAACACTGACTCATTTTGCTACCTCCCACTCAAAACTGTATTCATTTAAACATTTTAGTTTAAAGGACAAATCAAAAGATTAAATTTGGCAATCAATTTTTGTTCAAGTTCAATAGTTAAGGTTGGTGTGTGCTAATGATGCAAGGATTTTATCTTTATTCACACCAGGTAGGCCTCAGACTTTAGCACAGGAGTGTCAAACTCAATTCATTGAGGGCCGCATCAGGGTTGTGTTTGAATGTGGGGGGCTGGGGTGTGCATGGCCACCTCGACGTCACTCGTGTTGGGGGTGCCTGAGCTCTCTGCCAGTGAAAATGGGCTCCCAAGTTCTGTTTTGTCTGCAACGGCCTCCTGTAACCCTCTGCCAGCGAAAATGGAGTTTGACAGGGCCTCACGCAACCCTCCCGAGCTCTGTTTTCATTGGTAGAGGCACTGCAGGTCAGTCCTTCACTGTTTCCAGGGCAGCCCCCATGGGCCAGATCTAAGCACCCCACAGGCTGGATGTGGCTCTCAGGCCTTGACACCCTTGCATTAACAGAATTTTCTAAGCAGAAAGGACTTATCAATTCCGCTAAGACCACCTTTAAGAAAAACTATTGTATCCACATAAATGACATATTTCATTATACTTGACTATACGATGCACACATCTATAGGCAATCTGGTGATGCAAATGCAAGCAGGTTTTCAACCATTAAATAAATGGACCCATAGATTTGTCTTTCCAATCCTACAAGAGTTGTATAAACATATTAGAAATATGTATAAATTTGAATGTATATGGATTTGAATTTTTGTATTAGACATGTATATAAGGAATTGTAACATGTTATAAAATTACAATGACATTTATGTATGTTACTGTATGTTATGTTATATGTTATAATAGGGTGTGTCATTTAATGGGATGAAAATTAATTTTTACAATTTTTTTCAGCGAGGGGTTCTAAAAATATGTGTTTTTACACCAAGAATTCAAGTGTGGGTTATTTTTGCAATCGCACAATGTATAGCTCGGGAAATCCACATCTGATCACATACCCCACAAAAGTCTCTTGTAACCCAAATACTGTTAAATCTATCTTCTCAAAATTACACCTTGTGCTCCAAAACCAGAAAGCAATTATCTGAGTTACAAAAATGTCTAAGCGAGTTTCATCAAGTCTCGTTTTGATTCGTTCTTTGACATCAGCCGCCAACTTGCTTCTTGGCCTCATGTTTCTCCTGGGTATATACTCTGCTTGCTGCCTTCTGTGACCTCTTTCACACATCTCTCTATTGATTTGGCATGAGAGGACCACTGTGGTACTTGCATTGGTTTGTCAATGAACTTCTTTATTTCCACTGTAGTCTGTTTGAACATCAAAGGTGGCTCATATACCAGTCAATCAGCTTCCAGCAGAGTGGATGCTCTGCCATTGATTAAAGGCATTTTTCTTGCATGTACAGAAAAATCTCCCAGAGCGTCATCATCTGCACCCCTCAAGTCAGCTCTCCTCTCTTGAATGTCAGCTGAACACAAGTGTGTCTGGATTATCACTGAAGACGTACCAATGATGTATATTTTTTTCTTAATCTTTTGTATTTTTTCACTAAAGTACTTTTATGTATTCTTTTTTTCTCTTTGACAATATATATCTCCAACTCAATTATCGTTGTGTTTTGCTCCCTTTTTGTTACTAATTAAAAAGCAATAAAATATAAATTAATAAAGACCAAAATGATGATTCCCCCCCCCCCCATGGAAAGAGCAAATTGCCACAAAAGCCAGCAACAAATTGGAAAGAATAAAACAAAGCAAGTTCCAGGTTTACATACCAGGGTATAATTTTTCAAGCCACCACACTTTATCCAGAATTAATGAGAGCCATTTCTGCCAAAGCTAACAATAGTACCAAGGCAATATTTTCACTCCAAAGATATAGTCCTGTGATCATTAAGCTTTCTAGAAGTGAAACATATCCCACATGTTATATGGTACAGAGTTATGCATCTACTACGATTTAAAGCCTGTTAGTCATTGTTCTTCCATATCCGATACTGTGCTTTAATTGCTTTAATCTGCACAGAGGCTGATATAATTTCACCAGAAGCAAGAGTCCACGTTCAAACTTTTTGGCTTAAACTCTTGTTTTCTAATGGTCCATTGACCCCATTAATTCTCCTTGATGGCTTTTCATCAAGTTGGAAAGAAAAAAACTTAGCTGTCCTGTGACACTTAGTCTCTGCTGCCTCTACATTTAGAGAGCTAAAACAGAAATCTGTCAAGCCGTCTTTGACATTGCCAGGCAGATGCATGTAGGACTAGATGCTAAAATCAGATTTCAGTAATGGGTTCCAGATGAGACTTTTAAAATCACCAAACTACTTATTGCACTTGTTTTCTCAATAGAATCTTTTCTTTAGCCCTCTTCAATATCTTAATCTCATCAGTATCAGATGGGAGGAGGAGTAAGATTCACTGAAAGATGCTGTCCTTGTCCAAAAAAACCCCTTGAGACTCTTCTTGTGTGCTCTTCTGTTGTTCTTTCTATGCCAGTTAAACACAGACATAACTTCACCACCCCTTAATACAATCCCAATCTTTTGTGAAGGAGAAGGGATCAATTTCTTAACCATAGATCAGAACTTTCCTTCACTAATAGAGTTTCTAATTGCAGCAATTTTCATTAGAAGGTATTAAGATTGTCCTGATCTTGGAGTGATATTATTTCGTTATATTTCATTTCTATTTATCTATTTCTTTATCTATTTCTTTTACATTCTTTTACATTGTTTTTAGAACAATATTTATTTTTTTCACTTTCTCTTTTAGACTGCTTGAGTCTTAATTTTCAAGGCTCATACGACCATTGCATTGTTTTTGATGTACAGTAATTGGTCATTGCTTCTGATTTTTCTTTGTTAACTTATGGGTTTAAAAAAATCTTCAAGTCAAGTAATCCTTCAGTTATTTCAATAACACCCCCGAAGCCTGATTCTGCAATCACAATCTGTTAAATTGCTATAACTTCTTTACCATACATGAAGTGAGCCACAACCCTAAAGCTTTATTTTGGATTTGTTTCCATGTTTCCACCTACACCCTCCCTTCCTATTGTTGTTCCCCACACCACTGTTGTTATGCACTATCTGCTGTGACCCTCCAACAACCCTGATTGAGTTGTCAGCTCCCACTTCCCAGAAAAGCTTCCTCTATTGAAACAGACAAACTGAATTAACCCACTGACGGAAGCTGGCTAACCACAAGTGTTGTTTCTGGCTAGCTCTTTTCTAGGTAATGTTGGAAAAGTCCCTTTCAAGTAGCTATCATCAGAATCTCAGACATGGGGGCGGTGATACCCACTGTTTTAAAGCATCCACAACTCTTTTAAAAAAAATTAAAAGGAAGTTTCCCCACATGATGGGAAATTTAATGCATTCTGAGAAATGCTCTTCCATGCTTTCACTGAAAGGGGGTCTTTCCAAACATGGATTTTATTTTTAATACATCATCTGCTTTGACAGTGGTTCAAAAGGACATTGTATTATAAGCATTCTGACATGCTACCTACCCACCCGCAGCAACTTTTTTTTTTTAAATGTAGCAAATAGTTTAGTACTGAAGATGGCACCCTCAAATGAAGAGATGGAGCTAGTGGGAAGGCAAGGAATTTTATGGCCCCATCCCCCTCTCTCTCTGGAACATTATTCCTCTGGAAATTAGACTGGCCCTTAACCTAACACTCTTTCAGAAGCCCCTGAAACATGATTCTGTCAGTGGGCCTGGGGAACACAGAGCAGGACGGAGCCCATTAAATGGCTTGTATAAATATGTATTGTCGCCGGGATGGGTATGTGTGGGTGGGCTACTATTTTATTAATTCATTATTTTTTATTATTTTCTATCATTATTTTTATATGATGTTTCTAAATTTGTGTAAGTCACCTTGAGACACCCTGGGCAAGTCGGCATCAATATAAATTTTCTAAAATAAATAAATAATAAATAAATAGATGCCTCATTAAAAAAAAGAGTTGTTAGCATAGCAAAACTAATAGACCAAGATTTAAACTGCTGAGTACAGATCCAAGGGCATATTTGTGTTGTTGCACTGTTACTGTGATAAAATGAGGTCATAATATATAATAAGAATCGTATGATAACCCTTTCAAGATGGATATCTACTACAAAACAATAACAATTGTCAAGGATCATGACATCAGAAGATTTGCATTCCCCCATAACAAAAAAAAAGGATAAGATTTTGCTCCTTTCAGCAAATGAACTACTAGACACTTAATGGCATTAAGAATGGATTATTTTAGAATCACCAGGAAAAAGAATTTAAGAATAACTTCTTAGGCCATTTCTATGAGAACAGAAAACCCTTTTTGCAGATCCATTTCCACATTTCAATTTTGATTCTCAGAATTGTACTCACAAGGCAATGCACGTGATGTGGAAAGGATGAATGCAAGGAAAAAGTGAAGTTAAGATTTTTTTTACAGATTGTAGAATGAGATGGCACAGAAAAAAAATTAGGAAGATTTTAAAAGGGGATTTTTAGAAGTTTGAATCAATTGAATCCTAATTATTTAGTAATTTCTGAAAAATCTAAGTGAAGTGAGCAAGACTATTGGGCTTCTGCCACTCATTACTTCTTCCCTTTATTAATTTTTTTCAAGGAAGGGAGGAAAAGAAACTAACCAACCATTTATTTTCTTCCCAGCTTATTTAACACAACTGAGAGTGATATGCTGATCCCCCTGTGTGTCTGGAGTTAATTGTTGTTCTCCTATTAACTAAACTTAACCACACCTAATTTGCTAGTGCCACCCATGAGCTTCCTTGTACAAGAAAAGGCAAATTAATAAAACAGGTCAACTATCTGAGTGATATTTTGAAATTGGCCAGGTGGCAACCCTTAAAATAATGAAGGAAGTAAAGGTAACTTCCATGATTTAAAAGTTAGGCTGTTCAAAGACTTGTGTAGTTTAAAATCATCTGGAAATAGTTCAAGGCTACAGGGAAATTCACAGTTAGCTTAGCAGCTGTTTCCTATGATGAAGTAATTTTCATGACAAGGAAGGGCCACTAAGGTTTTACATAATCAGTGATGAAAAGTGGCTGAGGGATTGCCCAGAGGAGGTTCCTCCCAGTCTTTCATTCTATGACAATGCTAGGCCTTATGCTAACCTAGTTCTTGTTGTTTGGTACACAAGAGATTACATAAATAAACCAGGACAGATTATAGCATGAGTGGCTGTGCTGGAATTAATTGCATAAAAAGGCTCATTTAACAAAAACACTGTGCAGACGCACTGTCTGTATACAGTAATATTTTGTAACCTGCTCAAGGTAATGGAGCCTCACTTTGAAAATATTGGGCAATAGATATAGCAGAAAATGACCAAATGAATAGAAGGGCAGAACAAGTAATGCTGAACCCCAGTTTTTCTTCTGTTTTGATACAAATAGTTGAAAGAGGTTAGACTGATATTTCTTGGGGCTATAGAATAAGATAATTTCAAAAATAGGGTCTGTTCTCGGGTTTGTAAATTTTTAGTTAGGTTTTTAGTGGGGTTAGGGAAATCCGAACCGGGTTTGGGGGACAACCCACGGGGGTTTGGAGGTGGCCAGGCTGGCACGCACGTCTGGGAGGGCTCAGAAGGTCATGGGTTGAGGAGGCGGACAGGGAGTGGGCTACCAGGGGGAGGGTTCCATTGGCACGGTAAGTGGGAGGGGCAGATATGGCGGGGGTAGAGGGCCATATCAGGTTATGGGATCGCACAGTCGCTGTCTTCAAGCGGTAGCGCGCTCTGACCCTCTTCACCCATCCTGCAGGCCTGGTTGTGCAGTCTCAGACCCTGAGTACCTGGCTGATGTTGTGCAATGCCAGGTCCGTTGTCAATAAGGCCCCCCTGATTTATGATCTTATTCAGGAGGAGGGCGTGGACCTGGCAGGTATTACCGAAACTTGGTTGGGCCCAGAGAGTGGTATTCCTCTGAAGAAGATGTGCCCACCAGATTTCTTAGCATTTCATCAGCCAAGATCTCAGGGAAGGGGTGGTGGTGCTTATTAGAGAAGTCTTTTGACCTAGGGAGGCCACTGTTCCTCAGATGGCTGGTTGTGAGTCTCTCTTTGTGAAGTGGGGACAGGGGGTTCAGATGGGCCTTTTGATAACATACCTGGCTCCCTGCCACATATCATTGGCCCTACCTGGACTCCTCGAGGTGATAGCCGGGCTGGCAGTTGAGACCCCTAGGCTTTTAGTCACGGAGGATTTCAACTTGCCTTCGCTCGACGAAACCTCTGGGGTGGTTCGGGAGTTCACGGCTTCCATGGCGGCCATGGACCTGACCCAACTAGTTTCTGGGGGGGACACAGGCTGGACCTGATTTTTGTGTCTGGTCAGTGGTTGAATGACTGTAGCTTCGGGGACTTAGTTATAAAACCCTCGTCATGGTCAGATCATTCCCTTCTTAGGCTTGACTTCTGTACCGCCACCCACCACCGCAGGGAGGCGGAGCCATGTAGATGGTTCCGCCCCAGGCGCCTGATGGACCCTGAGCGGTTCCAGAGGGAGCTTGGGCCATTTCCTGAGACTCTGGCTCATAACTCGCCTGGAGACTTGGTGGCCACCTGGAATAGGTTGGCTGCCGAGGCTCTGGACCGAGTTGTGCCTTTGCGACCTCTGACCCGGCACAGATCCCATCCAGCTCCGTGATTTACGGAGGAGCTGAGGAAGATGAAGTGCCGGAAAAGACATCTGGAGAGTGTTTGGAGGGCTAGCCATGCTGAGTCTGACCGGACACAGGTGAGGTCTCATATTAGGACCTACCTTGTGGCGATAGAGGCGGCGAAACGTTCGCATTTCTCTGCCCTTATTGCATCAGCAGAAAATTGGCCTGCCGCTCTGTTTAGAGTGACCCGCTCCCTGCTTGAGCCGAGAGCGCGGGAGAACCTCTTGCAGGGGAGGGCAGAGGAGTTTTCCCGATTTCTGCACGACAAAATCGCTTAGATTTGGAGTGGGCTGGACTCCAATTGGGTGGTCCCGGGGGAGGTGTCCGGGGCAAGTCTTGAGACTATTATCTGGGAGGAGTTTGATCCTGTGACCGCTGAGGGTGTGGACAGGTTGCTGGGGGGGGGGGGCTGAATACCACCACATGTTTATTGGACCCATCCCTCCTGGTTGGTTTCGACCTCCAGGGAGGTGACACGAGGCTGGTTCCAGGGGATTGTCAACGCTTCGTTGAGAGAGGTGTTGCTTCCTACTGCCTTGAAAATGGCGGTGGTGCGACTCCTCCTCAAGAAGCCTGCCCTGGACCGGCTATTTTAAATAACTATCATCCAGTCTCCAACCTTCCCTTTTTAGCGAAGGTTGTTGAGAGTGTGGTGGTGCGTCAGCTCCCTCAGTACCTGGAGGAAACGACTTACCTTGATCCTTTCCAATCGGGCTTCAGGCCCAGGCATAGTACTGAAACAGCATTAGTCACGTTGGTTGATGATCTCTGGAGGGCCCGTGACAGAGGTTTTTCCTCTGTCCTGGTCCTATTAGATCTCTTGGCGGCTTTTGATACTATCGACCATAGTACCTTGTTGCAGCGGCTGGAGAGGTTGGGAATTGGAGGTACCGTCTTACGGTGGTTCTCCTCCTTCCTCTCTGACTGCTTGCAATTTGTGTTGATGGGGGGGGAGAGGTCCACCTCTAGGCCCCTCGTTTGTGGGGTGCCTCAGGGGCCGGTCCTCTCCCCTCTTTTGTTCAACCTTTATGTGAAGCCGCTGGGGGAGATCATCCGTGGTCTTGGGGTGCTGTGTTATCTGTATGCTGATGATACTCAGTTGTACATCTCCACCCCAAACCACCCCAACGATGCTATGGAGGCTATGTCCCAGTGCCTGGAGGCTGTGCGGATTTGGATGGGCAGGAACAGGCTCCAGCTCAACCCTTCCAAGACTGAGTGGCTGTGGTTTCTGCTGCCCCGATGTAGTCAACTGACTCCGTCGCTGGCTATTGGGGGAGAGATCTTAGCCCCCACAGAGAGGGCTCGCAATTTGGGCATCCTCCTGGATGCACGGCTGTCTTTAGAAGATCATATTATGGCCGTCTCCAGGGGGGGCTTTTTATCAAGTTTGTCTGATTCGCCAGTTGCGGCCCTTTCTGGATTGGGACGCCTTACGCACAATCACTCATGCCCTTGTCACCTCCCACCTGGACTACTGTAACACTCTCTACATGGGGCTCCCTGCGGGGAGCACCCGGAGGCTTCAACTGGTACAAAATGCGGCCGCGCGGGTGGTTATGGGGGCATCATGAAACTCCCATGTGACGCCTCTCCTGTGCGAGCTGCATTGGTTGCTGGTGGCTTTCCGGGTTCGCTTTAAGGTTCTGGTTTTGACCTTTAAAGTGATCCATGGCATTGGACCAGGCTATCTGCAGGACCGCGTTCTGCTGGTAGTCTCCTACCGACCTGTGCGCTCCCACAGGGAGGGCCTTCTTCGGGTACCGACGGCATCTATGTGCCACCTGGTGACCCCAAAAAATAGGGCCTTCTCTGTGGGGGCTCCCACCCTCTGGAATAGTCTGCCTCCAGAGTTACGTAACAACACCGACCTGAGAGCATTCAGACGTGCATTGAAAACCTGGCTCTTTGAGCAGGCTGGCCTGGACTGAAGTGGGAGTTTTAGAGTAATTTTAGTATTTTGAGTTTTAAATTGGGATTTTAATACTTGGGGTTTTATTAATTTATTGGCGGAGGGTACAATTTTAAAGGCAGCTTTAGGATATTTAATCTTCTTTTAACTTTTATAATTGTAGAATGTTTTATGATTGGCTGTACACCGCCCTGAGTCCTTTGGGAGAAGGGTGGTATATAAATATGTTAAATAAATAAATAAAATAAATAAACCTGTCTTCCACAACATTTACCTGACCACTTCAATTTTGTAGGGTTAGTGCCATCTGGGTTTATTAAACAATGTGAATGATTAGGACCACAGAAATGCACTTTCTCTGTAGCCATATCTACCCTCTGAAATGAAGTTCATTCCAAGAAGATGGTTATCATCTCCTTATTCAGAAGAATAGTGAAGACCTAGACCTTTGGCAAGGGAGAGAGAGACATCATACCGGACTATTTCACCCACCATCTTTTATTGATTTTTATCATAATTTCTTTGCTTAATTGTTGTGAGTCGTTGGGAGTTAACCATTCAATCAACCATTTCGACACGTTATAGCCAGTATGAGACAAATCTCAATTTTATTCAAATATCTGCAAATTATTCTGTGTGTGTTAGGTTCTCTAATTTAAAGAAAACCCAACAAGTCAACATAAATCTACTCATGTCCCATCAATCCAATACTGTAGTTAGTACTGATATTTCCAAAGTAGTACAAATGCCTCTAGATGAGATGGGTGGCATACAAGACAAGTAAGTAAATTATGTGAGTAAACTATTCTACATCCTTTCTTAAACTTCAAGTTTAATGGGAAAAAAAGTTTTTCCTAGTATTTTATTTGACTGTGAATAGTGTTCAAAACACTGTACATGGCAGATTAACAGAAAATCTCCACACACAGACACACACACACACACACACTTTAGGGACTCTGCAGAGTATCATTATTTGGACTTAAGGAAAAATTAACTCCTAAACTTTAAATACATTTCATACAAGAACTTTCTGACAGTTCAAAATCTGCTTTAGATCTATCTGGTCAACTAATATTGGAATTAGACTGTGATAGTTATAAACTGCAATATGTGAACTTCTGGACAATCTGTTTTCCTATTGGTGGAAACTCTTGGCTCTTTTTGCTTTCCTGTTCCTGACTCAAGCAAGCTATTTTGTTCAAGGCTGTAGCTAAAAAAAATAACCCACATAAAACTGCCTGATGATTTGCATGCTGGCTGGTCCTGTGCCAAAGGAAAGGGAGATTCAAACAGAAGTCTTCAATTTCACCCTGCTCACTTTGGCTTACAGTGTGTGGGAGTAGAGACCTACAAACAGCCAAAGCAGCCTGCATCAGCTGCAGTGGAACTCCTGCAGCTCATCTGCACTAATTACAAGATACCTTCCCTTTTCCAGACACTACAGCATCTTGCAAATACAGTTATTAATACTTAGGTTAAAAATAAGTTACAAAATTGCCATTGCCTTTCTATGCAAAATCGGGATGGCAGAAATCCATCCATCAATCTATCCATCCATCCATCCCCAAGATTCCCATCACAGTAATATGGTAAGGGAATTAGTGTACAAATTTATGCTAATTTTGTTTCTAAATGAACTATAGCACAGGTGTCAAACTTGCGGCATCATGTTGCCAATCACATGATGTGTCACAGCGTTTTTTCCCTTTGCAGATCTGGGATCGGCATGCCCTATGCGTGATGCATCTAGGTTGCCAGTTTGATACTCCTGAACTACAGTATTTCAGGGTACTAGTTTTTTTGCTTTTTTGCTTTTCTGTGTTGATCACAAAGAGGGAATATTGGTCAGCTCAGTGTCCTCCACAAATTCCTTGTGTTTTCTTGTAAAGCCAACTGTAAATTCTTTTATACTGTTTTGCACTTTTGGGAAAATAACATTGATGATGGCAAGGAAGTTTCATAAAGCAGGGAATCCTAGAAGCATTAAGATAGGCAATGAATGTTTAGCTGGCTAAATCGCTACCCATAAGAAAGGATTAAAATGAACTTTCCTGAAACCGCAGAAAAAAGAGAAAGGCATGTTATAAGAGAAATAAAACCGATTAAACATGGTACAGATCAGTAAAAGAATGAGTCAGCAGGACCACCTAAATTTTATAGTAGCCAGATTTGCAATTTTCAATCTGAAAATGTTTTTAATGTAAGTTATTTGAGGAAATTATTAATAATTCTATCTCAGGATGTAAGGGCTTGCAATCCCTGTTTTATTCATTTTTATGGCAACCAAGGGAATCTAATAACTAGCCTACTTATCAAACTAAGAAATAGTTCTTGAAATAAAGTCAGAAGATCCATATTTGTGGAAAATTACAATCAAAACAAATTGATTTTACATATCCTATCATACAGGCGGTCAATTCTATAGACCATTCCAATTTTTATTTTTAATTAATGAAACAATGAGACAACAGGGTGGCACAAAACACCAGTTTGCCATGGCAAATGTACATACCTACTATACCCCTAGAGGGCAGACAATACTAGATACATTCTTGATTCTTAACGAGTGTTCCTTCTTTATGTATACTGAGAGTATTTACACCAAGACAAATTCCTTGTGTGTCCAATCACACTTGGCTAATAAAGTATTCTATTCTATTCTATACATGCAGAATGAATTTGTTCTATTCTGCAGCAATATGGTGTGGCACACCCCATTTTTTTAAAGTCAATTGTTATAGCTATAAAATTAACTGGGCACATTAAATCCACATTAAGTATAGTGCAGAAATATTCTTTCCAGATTTTTTTAAAAAAATCTGGAACATTTTCCCTGTGGAACTTGTCTTTTTACGGAAATGTCCCATAATTGTTTTTTTAAAAAAATCTGGTAAGAGTATTTCTGCACTATACCAATAAAGAGAAAAAGGTGCCTGCAGTCGTAAGCCTTCTAACAAAATTATTCTTTCACCTGCACAATGCCCCATTGTTTAAATATCACTTTCCTTTAGAAATATTATGCAGTCGCTACTCAATTTCATGAATGAATTTTATGAATGATGGAAGGAGGGTGGAATTGCAATTGATCCTCATACGAGGTTGCAGATTAGGGTGTGGTTGTGCTAGCAATGAGTGCTTGACAACATTGTCCTGATGGCAATCTGATAACCAAAGAAACAGGGTGTGAAAGGATGATGTAACAGGACCTTGGCTATGATGGAGAGTGAGTAGGGAACAAGGAGGAAGATGAGTAGTTTGGGAAAATTAAAAGCAGGTAAGAATAAGATTATTTTAGTAGCGGGCAATGGGATATATATTGTGGGAATTAGGATGGACTGCTCACAGGGAACACAAAACCAATGTCTCTTATAGGTTCCATTAGTCCCCTGACTCTATCTCCAGTTCCTGGTTGTCAAATTTTGAGCAGCTCTGGTACTTTTAAATACCAGGTTGGCCTGTAATAAAGTTAATCTTATCTGGGACTTAATCGTAGATGAGAGATCTGACCTGGCATGTGTAACTGAGACCAGGCAAAGCATGAGGAGGCGTGTCCTTCTCTGAAATGGTACTCAGAGGGTTTCTGGTTTGACACCAGCCATGACACATCATCTAGAGTGCAGTGGAGTTGCTATATTTTTATGGGAGACTCTGAGGGTTCATTCAGTTTGAGAATCTGGTATTTTTCAACACCCTTGATAGCCAAGACAAGTTAAGTGCAATTACTGGTGATGTGGTTCCTGAGATAACCAGCAAAGCCTATTTTTACTGATATGTGGACACACAGCTTCTTTCTATTGGAATGCAAGACTTGTTGACCATGGGAGTATCTATTTTTTTAAAAGGCATTTTGTTCCATAAAAAGTTCTGGTAACAATTGCTTGCTTGACATTTTCACATGTACTTAGAAAACCATCTTTCTCTTTAAAAAAATCCTGCTAGATTGCTGTGTGCATGGTTATTAAATTATAAAAAAGCCATGCTGTTTTCTGTATTGAAAGTTCCTTAATATGTGCTAACGCATGTTTACAAAACTTTTATCAGTTGTATGCCATTACAAACACAACATTCAATTATTTTTACATGCAAATGCTTTCTGACTTAAATACAAAATTACATTCCAAAAACTTTCTAGCTCTGTGAGAACAAGATAAGGTGACAAGCTTTTCTAACCCATTAATCTACTGTCAGACGATTACTCACAATACTTTTTAAAAGAAGCTATTATTTAGGGAATACTCAGAAGTAGGACACAGACTTAAAAGAATTCAAAGCAGAATGGATTACATAATGAGAGAGTTTAAGGGGATTTATCTTCAAAAACCATTTAATATATGCTGCATAATGCATCTTGCAAGGGCAACTGCATGTATTTTATTACAAAAAGAGGCAAACATTCAGCTGGAATAGTCATCCAGACAGACTTCTGATGAGGCAGAAGGCATGAGAAAAATGAAACACACGCTCCTGGCCCATCAGTGCTTTAAGTTAATCAGGAAGCTGAATTCAGGATTAAATGAGCATTTGGCAAAACAAAAGCATTCTACCTCTAAGAGAGTTTACAAAAAAACCTTTAAAGTTAAATCCTTCAATTGACGTATAGAAATATAAACAAACAAGAAAGCTATCCCATTTGCTGTTAAAGAGAAATCTAAAAGAAAAACTAGAAGGCTTATTTAGCTCAGTTTGTTTGATTCCCATAGATATACATTTTTAAAAGAAGTTTAGTGACCCAAAGATGAAGATGATGGCAGCACCATTATCTTATCAATTTGGTCTGATTGTTTCAAAAATCCTTTAAACAGTTTAGTATTAAATCATATATTTTATTAAATGAATTTAATCTTATGATCGCAAAATGCATATTGGGTCATATTTTGTGATTAGAATAACCAAAATATAATTACAGTTAAAACAGAGGTATATTCAACAATGGATTAAACTTAATTGGAAAAATGCAACCTTCTTTTAGGAATTATTTTTTATACTGCAAGTTTTCAAGGATGGCATCTGGGATCTATACACATTCAAATGCTACTCAATATTTGAAGTTGGTGTAATAGCCAGACGAAAATAGTATATTATCCATCCAACAGATGAGTGGGGTGGTAGAAGGGAAGAAGAGAAGGTAGTTTGAGTGGCACTTTGGTGACCTGTAAATCTTGAGTTGCTGATTTAACCCAAAATCACCTGCTTTAGTATAACGTAATTATAACTTTAAATAGATGGGGAATGATAGACTGGAGGTGCTGTCAAGTATTTTGGGGGCAAGTGGGGAGGCCAAAGAAGAATGGGATTTTGATGTGCCAAGAAAAGATACTGTAGGATCCAATCTGGATAGGTCACCGAGACCAGGGATTTTGTCTTCCGAGCTTTTGGACTGATGCTGGAGCTCATCTTCAGAGAACTTCACTGTTAGAAGACAAAACACCTCTGCTCCCAGTGACTGACCCAGATTCGATCTTACAACATTATCCTGGAATAATGGGGGCAGGGCAGCAGGGGGAGGGCAGCAGAGAAGAATGGGACATGATTCATAGAAAAAGATATAACAGGAGGATGAGAGTAAGCTTCACTCAGAAAATGTGACTTAAGAATCTTCAACTAACTCCTCTTTTCCAGGGGATTTTTACACTGGGAGCCACAATTTCAGATCTTTGGAGCCCAAGGGCTGTCTGCTCATAATAAAATATAACAAAATTATTTGTATTTCCAATTTCATGTGCAATAGGTTGCACATGAAAGAGAAGACTTTGATTAAGTTGTGAAAACTTGATGGCAGAGAAGGGAGTGTTTCCATCTTCAAATTCTGCCCACCTAGTTGTGCTGGGAGACTTCTACCTGGCTTCCTTCTTTCCTCAAGAGTTCTGGAGTGGCCTACAGTGAATTCACAACCAATGTGCCAACTATGGGCCTGATCCAGCATAATGAGGGCCCAAAGAATTTGTGTGGCTACACACTGAGTTGCAAAAATATCAGGAATTGACAAGAAATTAATTTTGTGAAAACAAATCATAATTGTTCTGAAGAACAATATTTTTCCACAGGGAAGAAAAAAATAAAGAGGTACACATCAGTGCTCATAACAAATCCTTTAAAATCTTCATAGAATGTGAATTCAGACTTTCAGACATTAGGAGAATTAAAAGAAGTATGAACAAGCCATATTTCACACACAGCATGGCAAAACTCACCTTTATCATTTCTGCTACATAACTCTCAGGCCCTGTATATTCTGTAGAGTCTTTTACTTTTACCAACACAATGAAGCATAAATAGTGCCACATATTGTGCTCTTCTTTAATGTGTTCTTCGAAAGTCACCGTCTTGTTATCAAACTTGTCTCTTTCCAAGCCTAATGAGCAAAATGAAATACAACCTCTGAACACAATTGGACGAAGAATATTTGACCACATACAGCATATGCTTTCATATAGCGCACTGACTAGTTAATTGGATGACTGGAATTCACTGAAGTTCTTTTAAAGAAACTCCAGTAATATAAAACTGTTCAAAACAGCTTTTTTAAAAGATCGGAAAGCACTACATAGTTTTATTGAATTTTAAGACTAGATTGTAGACATTTTTTTCCTGGTAATGGTAAGTTTCAAAGGAATATTGCTTGGCCCTTAAATATTTTCAAACATTAAGAATATACCACTTTTTCTTTGTTTGTTTGTTCAATTTCTATGGCTGCCAATCTCAATGACTCTGAGGGGTGATTCACTGTTCATAAAACTTCCTTTTCTGCCTACAATTTTATAGAAAACGAAGACTTACAATATATAAAGAAAACACAGACTTTCACCAATAGCTGAGAACTGATTTCTGTTTTTGTATTTATAAGTATGTGAAGATTAAGAACAAACAAACATAAGAAGAGCCCTGGATCAGATAATTAGTGCAACTATTGCAGCCTTTTTTTTTTACACACTAGTCAATAAAATGCATTTGAGAAGCCAACAAGTCAGGGGCGAGATGGTGATAGTAACTTTTCAAAATGACCTTCATGGTAAGAGAAGGAGAAAAGCTTTTTTCTCCAATACATTTTAAATACTTTTTAAAAATGTCTATCTTTCCCTATTTTTTTTAAGCTAAAGAGCTCCAATGGCTCCAACTCTTCCTCATGGGGTTAGGGTTAATGATAGATTTGCTCTTTAACTTTTTGGTTCTATAATATCCACAGTAATCCATGTCCCACCTTATATTTGTACAAGGCATTATTATATTGGCAGTTCTATTTTTGAGTTCCTTCATAACTTTTCAGCACATGGAATCTGTCTTTGTTTTACAATTGATTTCTGGCTTCAGAGTTTCATTATGTTCTCCATCATAATTCTCTTTCCTGTTCAGTTTCTACCAGGTCAGATCTAAAGTATAGGTACAAGTCTGGGCTGTTTACACAGCTGCCATGTTGTTCAGCCATAAGTACAAAACTTTGTAATTTATAAAACATTATCTCAGCACCAAATTTCCAGGGGATCTTACCTTGTACATCTCTCTAATGTTAGAACTGGCCATGTATTTCTACTTTTTAAACTCTGGCTAATCCACTACCCTCTTACCCTATAGTCAGTAGCCTTCAGGAAAAAAAAGCTCTGTCAAAGCATTAACATTACATGCCCCCTAGCAATTTATTCTAAAAACTTTCATAAAATGTTGATTGCGTCACAAAAATGTGTGCATTTCTTTTGGGGAATGGAGACATTCCTCCACCTGCCTAGAATTGAACTCTTGATGATTCTGACACTTACCACAAATAAAGCATGTTGTTTTCAAAATTTCTTCTTTCTTCTGTTTCTCACTTCTTAGATCAGCAAAGGTATCGATAATGACTCCAAAAATCAGATTAAGGACAATAATGATCACCATGAAGAAGAAGAGAAGGTCATATATCACTCTTGCAGCAAAGAGAGGTTCCTAAAAAGCAGATAGTTTAGAAGTAAGTGAAAGTATTAAAGAAAACAAAGTTACAAAGAGGAATATTACTTGATGAGTGAACATTATAGATGCCTTTGTTTGATACAATGAATTGCTGATGAAATACCTCTGGAGAATAAATAATCAGGATCAATGCCAATCTGACTAATCTTTTAAGTCACCTGTTTAAACCAGATATCTACAAAGGATTCATTTGCGATTTCCTGAAGCAATCCTTCCTTGTTTTAAAAACATATATTTGCTTAACTAGGTCTTTGTTATATTCCAACAGAATAATAGATTGGGAACACAATTTGGGACAAAATACAGCTTAAAAATTTTGCCTGCTTATTGTTAGGAAATGTGATCCAAATTGGAGACCCATAAAAATGTTTAAGATGCAGGAGTACAGGAACTAATGGCTAAAGGTAAAGTATCGTGTTCACCTGTAATTTTTGGAATTAAGCGCAGATATATTTTTCAATTCCCTAAATATATGAATAACTTATATTTAAGAAATAAAGAATAGGGTTTTTTTTTCAAAAGCTAGATTAAATGTATTGCTATCAAATATACTATATGGGAGATTTTTTGAAAAACATTATCACTCAAAGATTTTGCCCCTGTAATGCTAATGATATTGGATAATATTTGTAGATAACATTAATTGTATTGAGAAATTTATAAGAGTCTTTGGCAGGAAATGATCTGGACTATTTTAAAATCCAAACCAGGAAGAAATACTTCTGAGTATGCAAAAAAATATTTGCAGATAAAAATCTTAAAATTATAGTAGCACAGTTTTTTAACTATGATGATAAAAAGCAAGGCTCTTAGTAACAAATCAATGAACTGGGGCCTTAAGTCTTTTATATAATATTTATTAAATATTTTATTTATAAAAGTATATATCTAGTGCCAAGTTTAGATTGTATTTCTAACTTTGGGATCTTTTGTATGTAAATTAAATTGATTGATTGATATATAGATGCCACATACAGATTGGGCTTTCTTTTCTGGCAAATCATTTCTATTTTGTAGGTTTTATTTTCTATTTTTTGTTTCCTATTTCTATGTATAATACATGCCACACTATGCCACATTATATCTGTAGATTATAAAACAGGAAGTAAGACATGGGTGTGTGATATATTTTGTATTAAACCATTAAGGATATTGAAGTACAGAATTTAGAAATGTATAAGAAATGACTGTGGTGATGTTATAGGTATATTGGGTGGGAAAGTGAGCATATGCAGTGAATCTTAGGTAGACTGTATTATGCAACAAGCATAAAAATAATGTGTCAAAGTTCAAGTTTCCAGATTTTGATATGAAAAACAGAATGAATGTTATAATATACACAAACGATGAAAAACTAGAACAAGTAAAGGAACATGCTTATTTGGGTAGGGAAGGAGATAGATATATTTGAGAACCCACAAATGAGATAGTATGCTGTCTGTTGCAAGGAATGAATCTTGAAAGATATGAAAGTGAGTGTGCTTAAGAGTATACTTTGGACTTCTTTGTTCAATGGAAGTGAGAGTGCATCAGAAGAAATATATGTAGAAGTAACTGAATGCAGTGGAAATGACATATTGAAAAAAGTGTGTGAACTAAAGCAAGAAGAAAAAAGTCAAGAGTGATAAGTTTAAATGAATATGGATTGCTTTTGAATATTGACTCCATATTTTGGACATATTGTGAACTACTAGTATAAAGGATATACAATGGAGTAGTGTGGTCATTTAGAGAGAATGAAAGAATTACAAAACAAATATAGGAAGGAACAATGAATGGGTCAAAAGGAAAGAAAAGCCTAGTTGAGATTGGATGGAAGGCAGGACAAGATGCAATGGATAGAAAATAATCAAGGAGACAACCATCCTAGCACTAAGGAGAAACTTTCTGACACTTAGAACAATTTAACAGCGAAATGACCTGAAGTTGTGGGTGCTCCAAAACTGGAGATTTTAAAGAAAAGATTGGACGACTATTTGTCTGAAATGTTATAAGGTTTCCTGCTTGAGGAGGGAGTTGGACTAGAAGACCTCCAAGGTACCTTGTAACTCTGTTATGTTATTTTGAGTTGATCAGATCCTCAGAAGACAGGTAAGAACAAATTTACAGTGTATTTTATGTACAGCATTAATTTGTAAATAATGTATGGGTACATAAATAAGAAAGGTTTTTAAGGGTACAGATATATGAAGAAATAATAGCAAATAGTATTGGTGAAAATTATATTCAGCTATATTCCCTTCCATTTCTCTCTCTCATCTCATGCCTTTAATTTATTGGTTTGATTTATTTTATTTGGTTATTTCTTTTCTTTCTTGCATATAACATTATTACATATAATATCCTAAACACAATGGGCACTTATGTATGTAATAGAGACCACAACTCTATCCTTAGTGCCCACACTCCTGATTTTTAAACCTGAGCGTAGTTGAATGAGTGTCTTAAATTTTAAGAAAATGGATATTAATAAACCAGAGAAATGATAAATAGAATCCAATAACAGGAGGAACTAATAGGAAATGGAGCTCAAAAGGAGTGGGAGTTCCTAGAAAAAAAGATGTTAAAATCACAATTTCAGTTAGGAATAAAATGGAAAACAGCAGAAGGCAATATGGCTGCACAAAAGCTTAGCAAATTCTGAAAGCAGAAAAGGACAAAATATAGGTGCTACAAAGAAGAAGAAGTAGAAGTTGTCAAGTTAGAGCACAAAGAGCTAAGAATTGTAGTGATGATGTGAAACTCAGATGAAGCTTGGCAAAGAATGCTAAGAACAACAAAAAGGTTTATTTATATATGATTAAAATAAAAGATAGAGGAATCATTGTATTAACTGGTCAGTAATGAGAGAAAAAGTAAGATTTATGAAGCAATAGTAAAGGAAAAGAACAAAAGAGCAGGACTGAAATGTCAAACTGACAGAAATATAAGTCAGGGACTCTGCTTTGATTCTCCAAGGCCAAATGAATAGCCTTTAGTTTACCAATGGAATTTGCTAATGGTCTGTTGAAACCTTTATGTAGCAACTTTAAGAAATTCTAGAGAATGAGTGAAATGTCAGATGACTGAAAGGAAGCAAAACAGTTTCTATCTTCAAAGGAGAAAGAAACAAACCAGACAGTCTGGCATGAGTGTGTAAGAAAACGATCAACTTGAAAGCATCTTGAAAATAATGAAGTGATGATTACAAATTAAGTATAATTTTTTTCCAGATTATCCCAATAGCAATTTTTGACTGGCTAACGTCTTTTGCAGATTAGTGGAATAATATAGATAAAACATGTCTTGTTTTAATCAAAGTACCTGTTGAACTAACCATAATATTCAATTAGCAAGATAGATTAAATGTAGAATGAATGGCATAACAATTAATTCACACAACTGGTTCAAACT
The DNA here is from genome assembly GCA_023653725.1 of Bungarus multicinctus. Taxonomy (NCBI): domain Eukaryota; kingdom Metazoa; phylum Chordata; class Lepidosauria; order Squamata; family Elapidae; genus Bungarus; species Bungarus multicinctus. The sequence goes on along the minus strand of CM042834.1, from coordinate 48,075,291 downwards.
GGAGTGAGATACTGCAAAGAGTGCCATTCGAAGGGCCAGTAGTCATAAACATTTTATTAATGCATTGGATGAAGAGTGGAACAAATTTTCTATCTCTGATGACAAAAATAAATTCACCCAATCTTAAATGCTGTAAGAAATTAGTTAAAATGAAAACATAAAATGTAACAAGATAAATGCAAATTTTTCTTTTTAGGAAACACAGATCAAAATAGGGGATTTTGGCTTGGCAATGTTATTTGCTACCAAATGTGGGACAAAGGGAAAATTCAATATTAGGGTGCATCAATAACTGTATAGTTCTTAAATCACCAAAACAAATTCATTTTATTCTTTGTTATTCATTTTTCACCTTGCTAACTGCGTGCAGTTAGGCAGGGTTTAGATAAATTGCATTATGTTATGAGAAGGACAAAGAAGATGATAGGTGACTTGAAATTAGGTTTTGTGAAGAAAGTTTGAAGGAACTGGAAAGATATAGCCTTGAGAAATTAAAATGGGATGAAATTACACTGGAAAAAAAACCTGCATAGAAGAATGTCAAGATATGTTTTTGATTGCCCTAGAGTGCAAGACATGGACTTAGATTTAGCTTGCAAGAAGGCAGTTACTTACATAATATTTTTAAAAAAGCATGACGTGCATGATTTTTACTGCAGAATCAGCTCCCCCCAAAATTGATGGATTCTTCTTCACTGGATGCATTCAGGTGGAGGCTAAACAATTAGTAGTCTAACTAGATTATTGGACTAGATGACTGCCAAGGTCCCTTCCAACTCTGTTATTCTATGATTATTGTAATGTGGATTCCTGAACTTAATAGGAGCTTTGACAGAATGATTATTGCCCCACTTTATGACTCTACAACAAAAATAGTGTTGGAAACAATTTTAAAGCACTCTTGCCATACTTGATAGAAAACCTATTCATGGTCAAAAATATGTTTACTAGGTAGTTTAAAAAAATGGACATTTGAGAAAGTTCTTGGCCTGGTAATATAATGTAATTACTGCAACATTAGTAAATTCTGTATTAGAGTAACTATAACTATTATTAAAACATCAACACTGACATTTATACATTTAGCTGGCATACATACTCATACTTTGCACAATATCAATACTCTATAAAATATAATTTCAATCTTTATTTTTATATTTTTATAAAAGGTTTATGGATCTTCAGTTCCTCATTGCCATTATAAACATGTACTATTCCTTTCTCACATAACATTAATTTACCTCCTTGGATGGTTTCCTTAGTACATCTCCTACTCCGCCCCCGCTTCTCAGCCCATGACTAAGCACAGTAACAATGCACATCAGCAATGTCTCACATGTATGTTCTTTATCCTCTTCAGATTCTTCAGAAGTTAGCTCTATTAAATAAAAGAAGTTTTGGATATGACTGTGAGAGAGTGGGTGCCTGAAGATCTCTTACATATTTTATACAAGCATTTTAAAGCCAAATAAGGACCATTCGTTGCTTCTCTTCCTCTCTTCTATAGTTCAAGAACCTATTTGGAGAGCTTTGTGATTCCTTGGGTTATTCAGAATTCTTATATGAAATTTTAAAAAATTGGAAACTTATCTTAATGTCATCCTACAAGCTGATTCATTACATCTGGGATATCTTTACAAGAAACAATATAAGCACATTTTTAATGCAGGCATATGAAGAAGCATTAGATTAACTCTTATTATAATTCAGAAGCAAGCATGTCATTAATGTTTAGTAGCAAGATTCTTTTATAATTCTGGAACCTTCTATGTAGCAACCAATTCCAAACAAATTAATTTACACATACATAATTTGTCTACTGAAAACTTTTTAACATCTTTCTAATCACACTTTTATTTGTTTTTGTCTACTGAAAATTTTGAATATCTTTCTTTTCTTTTTTAAAAAATAATATAAATGTTATTAAGTATAAACATTAAAAACATTGAATGTGGTGGTCTTCTTTGACATACATTTTTGTCAGTACTTATTACACTCAGAAAGAAATTATGTACATTTATATACATACATACATACATACATACATACATACATACATACATACATACATCTGAACTTTATATTTTTATCCACAACTAATGCAGCATCCTAGTCCTCTTAAACTTAATAAAAAAAAACTTGCATAGCCTCAAAGTAATTTTAATTGTATAAGGATGGCGAGGAGGTCTTACCTCTCCACCCTTATTGCGTCCGCGGAAAACCGCCCAGCCGCCCTGTTTAGGGTGACCCGCTCCCTCCTGGAGGTGGGAGCGCGGGAGGACCCCTTGCAGGGACGGGCTGAGGAGTTTTCTAGGTTTCTGCAGGACAAAATCGCTCAGATCCGGGACGAACTGGACTCCGACTGGGCATCTCCGGGCGGGGGGGCGGGGGTGGATATCGGTGAGGTCAATTGGGTTGAGTTCGATCCTGTTACTGTGGAGGACATGGACAGGATACTGGGGGGACTGAATGCCACCACCTGTTTACTGGACCCGTGCCCCTCCTGGCTGGTCTTGGCCACTCGGGAGGTGACACGAGGCTGGTTCCAGGGTATTATAAATGCTTCCTTGAGAGAGGGGCTGTTACCCGCCGCCTTGAAAGAGGTGGTGTTGCGGCCCCTCCTCAAGAAACCGTCCCTGGACCCAGCATTGTTATCTAATTATCGTCCTGTCTCCAACCTTCGTTTTGTTGCGAAGGTTGTTGAGAGTGTGGTGGCACGTCAGCTCCCGCAGTACCTGGAGGAAACGAGTTATCTTGACCCCCTCCAATCGGGCTTCAGGCCCGGGCACAGCACGGAGACGGCGTTGGTCGCGTTGGTGGATGACCTCTGGAGGGCCCGGGACAGGGGTTGTTCCTCTGTCCTGGTCCTGTTAGATCTCTCAGCGGCTTTTGATACTGTCGACCACAGTATCCTATTGCGATGGTTGGAGGGGTTGGGGGTAGGGGGCACCGTGCTGTGGTGGTTCACCTCCTTCCTCTCCGACCGTTCGCAATTTGTGTTGACAGGGGGGCAGAGATCGGCCCCGAGGCCCCTACTATGTGGGGTCCCTCAGGGGTCGCTGCTCTCGCCCCTGCTGTTCAACATTTATGTAAAACCGCTGGGTGAGGTCATCCGTGGCTTCGGGGTGGAGTTCCATCAGTACGCTGATGATACTCAGCTGTACATCTCCACCCCGGGCCACCCCAGCAAAGCCGTCGAAGTGATGTCCCGGTGCCTGGAGGCCGTGCGGAATTGGATGGGTCGTAACAGGCTTCGTCTCAACCCGACCAAAACCGAGTGGCTGTGGTTTCCTGCGCCCAGATACAGCCAGCTGGTTCCTTTGCTGGCCGTGGGGGGAGAGGTTCTGACCCCCGTGGAAAGGGCGCGCAACTTGGGTGTCCTCCTGGACGTACGGCTGTCTTTAGAAGAACACATTGCAGCTGTCGCCAGGGGGGCTTTTTATCAGATTCGTCTGATTCACCAGTTGCGGCCCTTTCTGGATCTGGGCGCACTTCGCACAGTCACTTCCGCCCTCATTATCTCCTGCCTGGATTATTGCAATGCTCTCTACATGGGGCTCCCCTTGAAGAGTCTCCGGAGGCTACAGTTAGTCCAGAATGCAGCCGCGCGGTTGATCGTGGGTGCCCCTCGGAGCTCCCACGTTACACCGCTTCTCCGCAGGCTGCACTGGCTTCCTGTGGCCTTCCGGATTCGATTCAAGGTGGTACTGATGGTATTCAAAGTGCTCCATGGCTCGGGACCTGGGTATCTACGGGACCGCCTACTGCCATCGTCTACCTCCCGCCGTCCAGTACGCTCCCACAGGGTTGCCCTACTTGGGGTACCGCCGCCTGATCGTTGTCGGCTGGCGGCCCCGAGGGTGCGGGCCTTCTCTGTGGGAGCCCCCTCCCTGTGGAATGATCTCCCCCCGGAGATACGAGCCATGATGGACATCCTGACCTTCCGGCGCGCGGTTAAGACCCTATTTTTTAAACAGGCTGGCCTGGCCCAGTAAGGGTTTTTGGGGTTTTATACCTAATTTTGGGTTTTAGTTTTTAATCTTCCATTTTAAATTTTTATTAATCCCGGATTTATAAATGTGTAATTGTAGTTAGACGGGATGCAGCCGGTTTATCTATTTAATTCAGTTTTAAATTTATTTAAATTATATTTACTCTATGTATTTTTATTAGGCTGTACACCGCCCCGAGTCCCTTTTTTGGGAGAGGGAGCGGTATAGAAATATAAATATAAATAAATAAAATAAATAAATTGTGCATTCATTCTACAAAGAAAATGTTGTATTTATTTTGGCTGTAGTAATTGTTACACATTAAGAAAAATGAACTAACGGTCCTTTCAGATGACATGAATTAGGCACTCTTACTGTGAAGAAAACATTTTTAATAGTATAAAAATATTCCTATGTCTCATTTTCCAGGATATAAATAATTTACAACATATTGTATGAGGTTATATGTTACACTCCTAGCTTTTCAACACAATGAATAATTTTACTGCCCCCCCCCTCCCCCCCCCTAAAAAATAAGGAACAACAAAATGTGAGATATCTGAGGAAGGACTGTATGAAATGGTTGATATAACTGCTCTGGGAAAACACTGTGGAGGGTAACTTGTAAATAATGTTGATTTGTTGCCTTTAACAATAACAACAAATGTTAGGGTGGTAACAATAGGAAACATAGCAATGTGAATTTTGTATTCTATTTTTTTTATGATTATGGCATGGTGTCCTTATACTTCATGTCTCATACATACTACTATTATAGGGTTTGAGAAAATGTGTGTATGTATCCATAATGAATAAGCACCTGATTATATTAGAAGCATTCAGAAATAATTGCACTCTACAAACTAATATGTGGAAAAAACATCTGAAATATACTTGCCTGTAGAAGGAATAACAGACGAACAATTCTCACCATCCTCTATTTTGCACACATTAGAATATAAGAACTCTCTAGTCATTGGCTCTCCAATTTCATTATGTTGATCTACAATTGGGTAAAACAAGACATCCTAAATACTTTTAAATAATGCTTGAAGTTGTTATGTAACTAGCACATCTATTTAACAAACATTGCTGTTACTCATTATAATGCTTACTAATTTTAAAATATGTACTATTTCTGTTGAAAAAGCACCAAGAACAGTTTTAGTGCAATAGTTATATGACATAACATGCTGTCAACACTGCTTAAATTTATAGGGATTAACATTAAGAAATTGATGATCGATTATGTAAAAATCAACAGCTATATTGCTTATCTAAATTCAGTGAACAGATAGTATTTTTTATGCATGTGTTGCAAAAGCAGACTATATGGTGCTTTCATTTTCCTCCCACCAAATATTCCAAAAAAACAATGTGGGAGGTAGGCTACCTTTGTTTGAACACCTGTTATAATATAAGGTGGCCAATGCTAATTCCCAATGCATATGCATTTAGTGACAAGTATATAGTCTCTTCGGGCTGGGTTTGAAAAGAGCTAGAAGGCAGGTAGTCCTATCTCCTACTCTGACCTCTTCATATTTGCTAGGTGGTGATGATAGAGTACTATACATATATTTGCTTAAATAGACATATAACCCGCAAGATAATCTTGTAGGATTCCAGATTTCATAAAGAGCTGCTTTCACATCCAAATAAATGTGAGTACATACAAGTCATCTCCACGCTTTCAGGCTGAGCCCAGAGAAGTTGGAGAGAGCAAGGGAGGGGGCTGGGGGTCAGTGCATGCACTATATGTTGTACCCATTATATGGGCATTCAGGTTTTGATTATTGTCACTTGTGAACTTCAGCATATGGATTCATATTAATTCATACATGGAAGATATTCCAGAAATTATATGCATAAACAGATGTTGCTTTTTGTGATATGGGGAGGGGCATATAAACGTGACTAATATCTTCTTGTGAAATATATTTGGGAACAACATAATTTACGGGGGGGGGGAGGACTTTTTCATTACATTTTCCCCATATACAATCCAAATCACATTATTTCAATATATACTGGGTATATAGACTATAGAATTAGACTATAAAGGTTACCTGGTCATTTATTTTTGATTATATTTCTTAATGTATACATTTCTACCTGTGGTCCTGATTTGCTTTCAAATCTCATTAGTTAAGTTTTCAAAATACTAAGAACTCAAGTTGTAAGCATAAATAAGCTAAAGTACAACTGGTTTTAGCAAGAAATTGCCTGCGGGGCAGAGAGGGATTAGCATTCACAAGATAAATCCCCTATTATTATTATTATTATTTTTGCCATTTGTTTTTGGGTTTTTTTGCCAAAAATTAAATACTAACCTGGCAATAATGTCTCATTAGGTAGCTTATCTACTTCCAAGATAAAGTCATCCTTGAAGAACAGGTATCCTACTATTGAGAACAGGTAAACCAAAATAAGAGCAAGAACAGCAGTCAAGATGATAGATCGTCCATTGCGAGTGACACTTTTAATGACATTCAGCAAGGTCTCCTCCCTGTACACCAAGTCAAAAAGCTGGAAAAGGACAGTTCAAAATGTTTATTCAATGCATTAACAATGAATGAAGTAATGATTTATTATAGGGGTGTCAAACTCGCGACGACACAGTGTTGTCATGTGACGTATTGCAACTTTCCCTCCTTTCGCTAAACTGGGGGTAGGCATGACCAGCGTGTGATGCATCCAGCCCACAGGTCATGAGTTTGACACCCCTGGTCTATCACATACATTATCTTTACATTAACAATTGAACAATATGCTCTTTAAATAAAATCCTGATACTTACTTCTTTAGAAAAGATGGGTCAATTTTTTATGAATTTTTACTAAACACCAAATAAAAGGCTTCACTTTTTAAAGCAAATTGCTTCAGAATTCAAGAGACAAGTAAGAATCTTAAGTTTCAAGAAAGCAGTTCAGTGTGATAGTGGAACCAATTATCTAGGGAAATGATGACCTTCCATTTGTTGGATATGATTAAGCAGAGCCTGGATAGGCATTTGGTGGAGATACTTTATTTTGGATTCTTGCACTGATGGCCTTAACAGCTCCTTCCACTCTCTTGATTCTACATAAACAAACAAATCTCCGGCAACATTATTATAAACTGAAAGAACCAAGCTGGTTTACTGACAGCTGTCAGTATTCCTTGATTTCTATTCTAGAAACTTAGATGTTCTATGTTAAAAGCAAAAGAGTACTGCACTGATTATCTAGCTGTAATATCTCTGATGAATTTCTCTTCCTAAACACTCTTTTATTTTTAGTCTACTTTTTTTCATCATCTGGATATATTCTTAAATTTTGAACACTCTTAAGGAGAAAAGGAATATTCAAATCAAACTGGAAAGATTTTCTTTAAATCTTAAGCACTTCATTGCAGCTGATAAAGCAAAAAATTAAACCTCTTCAAGTTAAGTGTGCCTCTTCCCATTCTATAGACAGAACTATTCGGTTTTCTTGGCAACAGTAAGGAAGTAATTCTTGGCAACAGTAGGGAAGTAATTTGTTACCGCCTTCTCCTGTGATGCTTTTGTGTGTTTATTTTAGATGTTTTTTTTAAAATCTTGCCTTTATTATTTTTACAAATGACTCAAGGCAGAGAGCATACCTAATATTTCTTCCTCCTCCTATTTTCTTCACAACAATAACTGTGTGAGTTGGATTGGATTGAAAGAGAGTAACTAGCCCAAATTCACTCACTGGCTTTCATACCTAAGACTGGACTGAAATTCATAGCCTCCTGGTTACTGGCCTAGAACATTCACCATTAGATAAGTACTTCCTAGTCTACTCTAAAGTTTTGGACCTCCTTTGATTGTAGTCTGCTTAGTATTTAAACCCTGACAAGATCAGCCAAATATAACCAGCTGCTGGACATTTAAATCCACCAAATCACAGGAAACTCAAAATCTCCTAACACAACTTTTTCAATAGTGAATGGCTAGCTCTATTATGAACTAAGTATCATTTCTTTCATAATTTCTCTGGCTTGAAATGGAAAGAAAAATACAAAAATTTGGTGGATAGAGAACTGATTTTTTTAGTATACACACACACACATATTCTTTACCTCAAGACCTTAATCTTGCTGAAACTTATGTTAACTGCTATGAAGCTGTTAGCCAAATCTCAGGACAGATCAAAACTTTTCCCAGAGAGTGTCTCTGCAGTTTGATCATTCTCACCATGGTTTCTTGCAAACAATTGTATAATTAGGTGTAAATTCCCTAGCTAAATCTTAATGAGCATCTCTCTTGGACTTGATTTTACATGTGTTTTGGAAGGGAAACGGGCAACTAATTTCTGATCAGTTTTATCTCATGGGTAAAACTGATTCCCCAGGAATTCAATAGGTTAAGACAGCCTCATTGGCATGTACACAACACAGTACAATTCAAGACAAAGCTCTAGAAAGAACAGATGCTTTCCCTCAAAACAATTGCTAATTAATTTGATGATCTGTAACCAAACTGAACTGGCAGGCAGTTTAGTCATTACATGTATCCTTTTAAAATATATATTTTCTCCTTTTAATTAATTAGTTTCACTGACATCCATTTTATTTGGGTTGAGCCATTCCTCCCCACCTTTATCATAGAGAAAAAAAAGAGGCACTTAGGCTTTTAAAAAATAAAATGAGGATGTAAAGACCATTTTGGGAGTCCTTTTTTTCCTTTGGAAAGAAACACACTATAGCATTTTACACTATAGTATTCTGCAGATGCGGAACTGTTAAACAGTTATTTTAGATTCCATTCAGACCAGACCATTCTTTTAAAACAAAATGTGATGAAAAGCTATAAATGCATCATCCCCTAAGTATGTCTTTCGCATCAGAGGATCACACTGATGTGACAATGATGATACAAATCTCTTCTCAAATAACGTATAGGAGGGTAAAATTTGGACGTGCCTGAAAGTTACGAGTTGTAATCTGCAACACTAGTTCAGTGTGAGTTGATAGATGAGTTTTTCAATTTCCTAGTCAACTCCAGGGAGAAAGAGACTGGGACAAGTCACCCAGCCAGCTTCCTCACAAGGGAGGATTAGAATCAGAGACACCCCAATCATAGTCCAGTACTTTAATCACTGTACAGGTAGTCCACGATTCATGACAATTGAGCCCAAAATTTATGTTGTTGAGTGAGACATTTGTTCAGTGAGTTTGGCCCCATTTTGTTCCCTTTCTTGCCACAGTTGCTAAGTCAACCACAGAAGTTGATAAACTTGTAACAAGTTTGTTAAGCGAATTTGGCTTCCTTATTGACTTTGCATGTCAGAAGGCTGCAAAAGGGGATACCATAACTCCGGGACACAGCAACGGTCATAAATATGAACCAGTTGCCAAGAATGTGAATATAATAATGTGTTCACAGCAAAGGTCATAGCTGTGAAAAATGATCATAAGTCACACCCATTGCTAAGTAAGGCAGTTGTTAAGTGAGTTGAACCTAATTTTACAATTTTCTTTGCCACAATTGTTAAGCAAATCACTGCAGTGGATCATGTGTTCACTAATCCGTCTTTCCCCATTGACTTTGCTCATTAGAAACTGGCCAATGGCGATCACAAGACTCCAGGATGCTGCAAGCATCATCAATACATGCTGTCAAGGGACCAGATTCTGTTCATTTTATTGTGGGGATGTCCCAACAGTCTTATGTGCAAGAACTGGTTGCAAGTCATTATTTTTAGTGCCACTATAACTTAGAAAGGTCTCTAAACAGATGCCTGCAAGTTGTGAACTATCTGTAGTATGTATTGATTGAATAATTGTTTGTTTGATTGATTGATTATGGGTCAAGTCAATATTGACTCTCAGTAACCACATAGGTTTTCTCTATAACGAATCTGTCCCTAAGCTTGGTCCTTGAGATCTTCCAATGATTGTGTATCTACCATAGTTATACTACTAGGTAGTACAGGTAATCCTCAACTTACGACCACAATTGAGCCAAAAATTTATGTTGCTAGGTGAGAAATTTGTTAAGTGAGTTTTGTCCCATTTTACGATCTTTCTTGACAGAGTTGTTAAGTGAATCACAGCAGCTGTTAATTCAATAAGCCAATTGTTAAGGGAATCCGGCTTCCCCATTGACCTTGCTTTTGCAACCTTGTCAGAAGGTTGTAAAAGGTAATTGCATGACTGCAGGATACTGTGACTGTCATAAGTATGAGTCAGTTGTAAAGCATCTGAATATAAATCACATGATTATGGGGATGCTGCAATGGTCATAAGTGTGAAAAATGATCCTAAGTCACTTTTTTCAGTGCCGTTGTGACTTCGAATGGTCATCAAGTGAACTGTTGTAACTTGAGTACTACCTGTATAATACAGGGAGGGTGGCATGCATACTATGCAGAGTTGATATGGTCACATCACAGCTTTGAGTGAGACTGGAATTTTTAATTATTTCTCTAGGTTTTGTAGGGACTGCAATTTTAAAGCATCAACTACTTTTATCATTTCTTTTTCAATATCATAGAAACATTTGCTGTAATTTTTCAATAAGGACAATCAGAATGTTTTCCTGCATACCACCATCAAGGCCTCTGGTTTTACATGTTTGTCAATGTAACATTATGGACATTATGATCAACAAACATTATCATAGGTAAGTTTCCACACAGAAACAACTTACCAATAAACTGTAGAAAAATTCATGAACAAAAAGCCCCATTGCACAAATCAGAAGATATAGTAGATGGTACAGAAACTCTACATCAAGGATCATGGCACTGTATCCTCTAGTAAAGGTTCCACAATTACCCACAAAACTCATCAGAAATATAATTTTGTTACAAACCTGCAGAGCAAAAATAGATAGAAGATTAACGCATGGCTAAAATGCTAACTCTCCATTTAATACAAGACAAGTTTAAAATTGTTTACATGAGCTATATCTGCAATACTGTATCAGAAAACTTCCTTTCAAATATTTCCTTTTAAGTCTAACACAGCTAGTATTCTGGGGCACAACCTTGATTTAAAAAACAAAACCTAGTTTGGTAGGTATACCATTTTTTATTAAAATATCAACAAATCCCAGAAAAATATATTTTACACTTACATTGAAAGCCCCCAGAAGAAACAATGTGGGCTGTAAACCTACAGAAAAAATTAATCGCAAGATTGTAGAAGCTATTAAAGCTCTAATGCCATGGGGCTTAGGTAAAGCTATAACAATGGCAAGCGATATCAGCATGGCCGTCCAGAGTAAGCCTGATAAATGAGGTTCCAGTGTACCTGGTAAAGAAAACATCCAGAATTCATTATTATTTACTCTCCCCTCATATGGCTCCACAAAGCCATTGCCATTATTAACAACAATTTAAAACAATGACACATGTCACAATATTCTCACTAATTAGCAACAGAGTAAAATATAGAAAAGCTGCACAACAGATTCCAGGGAATATACAATAGGCCAGTCTTTTTTCCGAACAAATGAACCAAGTTTATCAATTCAGCAATTACTTTATAAATTTTCTGAAAACAAACTTATGGACAAACTAGCCTGGCTTGGCAGTTACTTCCAGGAAACATTTTCAAGATTTTCCAGAGAAATGCTACAGTCATCTTTGGAAGCCATATTAGCACCAGAAGCTTCCATGCTGCCACATTCTTGACCTCACTATTGACCTCACCTCTTTCCTAAGAGGTCTGTAGGGGGCGTGCATAAGCGCGCTAATGTGCCTACCATCCCTATCCTATTGTTTCTTTTATGTTTTTTATTTTTCTTATATGTATCCATGTATTCATAACTATGTTTTTACTTATACCTATTATCTTGTAAGCAATTGACAAATAAAAATAAATAAAATCAATGTCTTCTGAACTTTATTCAGCTTACTAACTGTCTAAATGCTGTGATGAACAGGCCCTTTTGTTACACTTGAATTACCGTAATTAGCCTGCATTCAAATAAATATATCAGTGGCCTGCCCCAATGACAACTTCTTCTGTTTTTAGTGTTTAAGTCTGTAAATTTTGCAAGTATTGATGAAATACTATTTTAATCAGAATTGTAATACCTAGATATGCTTGAATCTAATAACAAGTATTAATAACCTGAAGATGACGGCATTTCCCACCATGTTACTCTACTCCTTAGGAGAGGCATCTGTTCCTTGTCAATTGAACTGATATGCCTTTAAAGAATTTCGGTCATTGTAGTTGGTCGCAGTGATTTGGTTTTGAGATTTTCCACTTTCCAAAGCAACAAGGAATTTTAAGCTAAGATAAAATATGACATGCCTTAATTTGATCTTTGCACAGTTCAGTGTGAACTGACCTAATTTGACCCTGAGGACTAAAGTATAACCATTCCTTTAGATTGAATATTTCTGCAAAAATTTGAGCACATTTCTTAACTCAACAATATATGAAAACATATTTTAATGTGTTTATTTTAAAACAAAATTAATGCAAATATTATGTATCATTATAATGCATATACTTTAAGTTTGTATTAAACAATATTTAAATATATCTTTAAAAGAATTGAAAGAAACTGGATGGACGTATCAATAAAAATAATCTAGGCCAGAAAGCAAGCTCTGTGAAACGATTTTGAAATGTCTTAATGGCAAATGTTAATTCTCTGATATGTGCAATTATAACTGTTTGGTCATTTAGGTTCATCTAATTATTCACATCTTCCAGGCTTTGTCACAGCAAACACTTAGAGAATAATTATTTTTGGTGGTATTGATTAGCATAAATAAACTTGATAAATTAATAGATAATTTGACAAAGTAACATTCACTATTCCTGATGGTCAGAATTTCGTTTCCTGTTTTGGAATATATAGTCCCCCAAAAATTTGGAGAGAATCTGGAGGGCAAACTGAGATAAAGCTAGCAGTAATATGAAAAGGGACAGCAGTGATTTTAATTATACTGGTTCTCACTCAACTTCTTTGACATCTAAAAAATATTTAGCTGTGTTGTGCCTTCTTTAAGAGATGTGTATTAATTCTTCTCTGTTTGCATATTTACACATAATATTTGTAAATAAGACAGACATCAGAAAAATCCAATTTCCATAACTTCCAGGGGTGGCAACTATGACTCCTTTATGGCTTGTGGACTTCAATTCAGTTCATCTCTAGGGCCATGGTTGTCTACTCCTGAGTTAGACTCTCAATACCTTCTTCTTGGATTTCTCATCATTTAGGAAATTACTTTGCATTGCAATCACTTAAACGACTACCAAAATTATATCCTTCATTTACTTCTCCCTCTGCCTCAAATCTATGTGGTATAACTATTAAATTCTATGTTTCATATATTTGAAATATTGGTACCTCCTTTGATTCCTTTAAATGGATAGAAAAATGCTACCAGTAGATTCATAAGGACTGCAAGATTGAATGAAATACTGCTCCAGAAGGACATGTTGCGGGAACACCAATACAAGATATGCTGAGCTGCAAAATGAGGAAAAAAATATTTGATGGATTCAAAGGCATCTTTTAACAAGGAATAAATCTTAGAAACAAAGATATATTGCCAGCTTTTCCTAGAATGACACACCAGCTATGAGTAATCTTTATTATTTGATTTAAGTCTCTCTTTAACTATTCTTTGCAAAGTTCAGAAGTTCATGTGAAGTTATTTTTTTCAAATCAAAGACCACATTAAAACTGAACTAGCTTTTATATAACCATTTAGCTAGTAAATACCACGAGAACAGAAATCACATGTATAAAATACCCATGTACAAGTTTATAACAGCGGAATTTTAGTTTCAGATTGAAACTGGATGTTGCAGGATATAATTTAACCTTAAATATCTTATTTTTATTTTATCTTATCAAATCACATTGCGCACACCTCCCAGATTGGGATCCATAGGAGAAAATGCTTCCATCAAGGTGATAAAAACAGTGCTACACAGTCTGTTCCACCACTATTTTTCATACACGCGGTGTGATGAGAGAAGGACAAAATGGTTGTACTTGAGCCACAAGAATGCAGTGCTGTTTTTGCCATTTATCCCACTTGGTCACCTGTGTGGATGCCTCTGGGTTGTACAACTGAGGGCAAACACACATACACAAAAAGCTGGAAGAGGATCATATTAAAATCTGTTACACAATAATTCAGAAAATGCCCAAAATCAAACAAAACACAAAACACACACAAAAAAAGCCTTGGCTATAAGACCAAGTAGTTGCAAGTAGCCCAGAAAATTTTGTTACCTATCATAAAACTTATAATATCCTTCTTATTTTTTTTTTTGCCTAAAACCAACAGTGACAATTTGTGACTCAGGAATCCTTTCACAGTCTATGTTGGCACAAGAAAGACTATGCTAAGACCCCAGGCAGGTCCCCAGCAATAAACTGTAGGATTAGCAAGAATATAACTGGCAGCAAAAGAGAACTGTGTTTTGTCTTAGTAAGTGACAAGTTCCCAGCCTGTGCTAAACCCACATTCTAATGACTTTACATTCCCTAGCTTTTCATGTTCAGTTTAAACATTGATAATTTATCTTGTTTGCTCACATAAAATCTGTGCACGAAGCTCCACTGACATTTGTACAGATCTCAACCTTTCCTTGAAAGCCTACTTCTTTTAAAACAATACAAGTTGAAAACTTGCGTTTGAAACAGGGTACTCAAGGAGAAAAAAAAAATCCAGACAATCTGAATGCTGCTCATCACTGTAGCTTAGTGAGGAAGATAAATCATAGAATTATAAGACTGGAAGGGATCTTGGAGATCTGGCTTACAGAAATATTATGGAAGTAGCCCTGGATCTCTGGAAATATTTCTTACCCACATTATGTGACAGAGCTGTTTGTCTTCTACCTTCCTTGGGTACTTTCTTTATATATTTTTCACTAGAGGATGCTTTCCCAAACCTTAATTTTATTTATTTTATATATTTATATGATGATCCATCTTAAAATCAAACTCTGAGTAACTCAGTATTGGGATTACAGCTCTCAAAATTCAGTCTAATACCACTGAGTCTGGCAGCTGCACTTCCCATGTATCTGAAGGATGCCAAGAAATGAAAAGCTGGTATATTCTAGAAATATGTGGAGAAAAAAAGATCCAATCTGGATCAGTCACCAGGACCACTATGCATATACTATGCATAGAATAGCCCAAAATGCACATTCTGTTAGAGAGAAGTTCCCCGAGGATGGGTTCAAGCACGAGTTTGAAAGCTTGGAAGACAAAACCTATTGGATCCTGCAACATTATTCTGGGAAATATGTATTTGCCTTTATTTATGGGTGGGGGGGAGAGATCTACAAAATGGTAGGGTAACATGATTGCTTGGCACAAAGAGACAAACAATGTCTTTGCTTTCTCTATCTAATGAAACAATCACCTGGGTCTCTAAAATCTAAGCACGGCAAATTATGCAGTTAAGCTCTAAGTATATTTCAATTTCCAATCACTTTCTTTCCTAACAGTTAACTGAACCTGCACTACCTTCCACTTTTCAGAGTAAACATAACCAGAAAGAAAATCCTTGTATCTTTTTCCTACCCCCACCCTCCAACTCACATACTGGTTGCATTTTAATTTGTGACATCCGGGGCTTCAAAATGAGCCTAGAATGTTGTAAGCTCTCAAACAGAGATTGATGAGACTGTTATATTGCACAGAATGGTTTTTCTTCATTAAGCCTTAGATGGGAAGGAGTTCTAGAGAACGTAGTGTCAACACAACATGTGTATGTAGTGTTGTGTTCCCCTGGTTTTAAATATGAACCTGTTTTTTTAAAAATAATGTTCTGCTTGTACAATTAGTGATTTAGGAAACTGTAAGTGCTGAATGAGATTAGACTCATTTACCTCAGCAATATCTATAATGAACTAACCATGATATTTTAATACTTCTGCTTGCGAAATAGATGCTCCTTCACTGAGCAATCAGAAGAAATCCAGATAATGTGCCTTTTGGATAACCTTTTGCAATTACCTCAGAGAGATATTTGTTTTAGTATTCTTTTTAGTATTCCTTTCCTTCTTTTCTATCCCCAAACAGTAGCTGAAACTATATACAAGCCATCAGTTGTGAACTTGCATTAAAACAATACAGATAGCTCTTAATTTATAACCACTTATCTAGTGACTGATGTTAAAATAGTATGGAAAAAATGACTTATGACTGGTTCTTACCCAGCATCCCCACAGTCACATTATCAAAATTGGGGCACTTAGCAACCAGCATGTTTTGCAATGATTGTTGGTATCATGGGACCATATGATCACCATTTGCAAGTATCCCAGACAATTTCTGACAAGCAAGTTAGTGGGGAAGCTGGAGTCATTTAATGACTACATGATTATCTTAACAATTGCAGTGGTTCACTAAACAACTGTGGCAAAAAAAGGTTGTAAAATTGGCTGTGATTCATTAACAACAGCCTTTTTTAGCAATATAAATTCTGCTCCCAATTGTGGTTGTTAAGCATCTCTATCACACAAGAGAGGTGTGAATGTCTGTAAATTTTATTTATTATTATTTATAGTTCCATCTTAGAAGTAACTTGGTTAGATAAGCATGATTGGGGAACATTCCACTGCTATCTGCTCAACAATAACAACAAAAAGCTAGTACATGCACCATTTATTCCATCTGCCCATATGTGCTGACAATAGCTTTGAAGATTGGGAGATGTAGATTCAGAAAGCAGGCTAAATATAAGACCCTGTGTCTCCCTGTTCTAGGGATAAATCTCGAAGCATCCAATAAAATGGATTAGAGTATCTAGTTCAAGAAATCTTGTGCCATTACAAAAATTGTTAAATTTTTTGTTAATCCCAGCAGAGTTGCTTTAAAATAAAGGAGACTAAAATAAATAAAACTAAAACTGTCAGAGGTTAGTTGTATATTTTAGCCATAAGGTTGCAACCTGCATAAGGATCTTGGATCTTGGAACTGAGCTGACAGCCTGGGTTTGAGATCTGAGCGCCCTACAATGCGGTGAGCTCCCATTCCTTACTCTAACTCCTGCTAACCTAGCAGGAAAGCATGCAAATGCAAGTAGATTAATATACTCTTACCTTGATGGCAAGGTAAGAGTGTACCACTAGCATATAGCCATGTCAGTCACATGACCACAGAAAATGTTTTTGGACATCACTGGCTCCCTCGGCCAAGAAATGGAGATGAGTACCATGGCCTAGAGTCAAACATGACTGGACAGGGTTAGAATCATTTAGCTACTTCCTTGTATTATATGTTTAAAACATGAATTGGGGATATAATGGGAATAAATAGCAAGAAGGTCAATGGTGTTAAAACAAAGCCCTTCTGGAAACCCCAAAGTAGGATGTTTGTGTGGAAAAAAGGAAATGAAAGGAAAAGAAAACAAAATGCCATGAAAGTCTAATATTCTTTTTCTTTCAGGGAAAAAAGTTCACTATTTCAAATCAGGAATTATATAATTTCAAATGATAACCTTTTCTGTCCCCAGCCCAAACTTACCTCTTAGCTTTTTTTGCCAGTTCATTTCATTAAAAAGGTCCTCAGATCTCATAAAGAAGTCATTGATTTTGCTCCCTTGTTCATCCCTTTCTGTAGTGTAGTAAATCCGGAGTTTAGATTCTTTGGTGAGGAACTCACATATACTGGGCACAGGGAAGACTATTTGCTCCATAGTACGATCTGATCTAACTATCTACGTGAAGAATATAAAGAGTTAATTTGCATGGTGTATGGTCACAAGAAGATTATATTATTTCTTCAGTATGCAAAACTTCCTGAAACTCTTGGTATCTTTTAAAATACTTGCTGATTAGTCTTGTTAACACTGTTAGTTCTCCTGCCACCATTTCTTTTAACATTTCAAGTCACATAGGAGAAATAGGTTATTTCTTTATCAGAATTGTTACAAAAATTATATTATTTCAGTTGTTAGCCAAGAATTACTTGGGTAGATGGATAATCTTCCTCCCTCCCTCCCTCCATCCCTCTGTCCCCCCTCCTTACATCTTCTTGTTTCAATTAAAATGATTTGGTATACAAAAAGTCATAAAAAACAAATAGATCTGCACTGGTCACTTTCATCCAAAGTCACTTTGGAATCAGGCAACACCTAAACCAAATCAAATCAAATAACTTCTTCCTATTTTTAAATTGATTCCGTTAATAAAAATATAAGAAGATGATTCTGTGAAAATTTAAACATGTACATTTCCTGAAAGAGCTAGTTAGTTTTAAAAGCACTGAATTGGGGGGAAAATTCCAAGTTTGCATTTGACTGGAGCAATATGAAAGACCTGTGTTATTTAAGAGTTTGAGGTATTTTGTAACATTGCTTGAGAGACAGCTTTCATATATGAAGCCCCAAAGCATCATGAAACTGGAGTATGACTTTCAGGAACCTGAAAAGCTGCTCAATAGTTTAGACAACCCGTAAAAAAAAAAAGTAATGTCTAATATAGTAGCTCTTTAATGCAGCTACTGTATTAATATAGCTCTTTAATACAGCTATTGTATTCCTCTGGAATGGACATTTTTTACCTAGAGTCTGTGCTGTATAGCTCAGTAGGTCTGTCTATTGAAGGAAACAAAATACTCCTAAAGAGTCAATTCCATTGCCTTTCTTGATACTATTTCATTTCCAATGTAAGAAGTCCCACATACTTATCCCAAGACTTTTCCTGAAGTATACTTTTAGTTTGTTTACTTCAAAAAAAAAAAAAAAAACTACACTAGCCCAATCAAAACACATTTTCAAGGTGTTAGCCTTTTTTTTCAAGAAAAAAAGAAAAATGAAGTGGATATTTGGAAGGACTCACATTAATTAAAGATTGAGGGGATTTTGTAACTAGATATTCAGGACAGACAGTAGAATTCAATTACTATTTTACTAGATTATATAAGATCTACACCAAATTGTTACTTTTCTTTGTACAGTTCCATTTAAGATTAATTAGGTATAATTTGAGGTATTTACCTCAATTTGAGCTGTATGCTTGGCATAGAATTCCAAAGCTTCATCTCCATCTATTTGGCCTCCAGGCTTCAACATATTTTGCAATTCTTTGTTGTGGCGAGCAAGCTAAAATAAATGAACAATTAAGAAGAACAGGAAGCTTGCCCATTTCTCCTACTTAAAAAAATAAAACAAAGCAAAAACTCAGAACTATTGAAAGACTCAATTGCAAAATAGAGAAATAACTGACTTTACTTCAAATCAAATCAGATATTGACTTGGTCAAATTAAAACCAATATTAAATCATCAGTCAGAAAAATTTATCAATGGAACAACTTGCCTCCAGAAGTTATAAATGCTGCAACACTGGAAGTTTTTAAGAGATTGGATAACCATTTGCCTGAAATGGTATAGGGTTTCCTGCCTAAGCAGAGGGTTGGACTAGAAGATCTCAAAGGTCCCTTCCAACTCTGTTATTCTATCGGTACTAATATTGTACTAGATACAGTACTGCTGCCCTGTACTTAAGCTACTGTATATAAACAGGAAACACTCCACATTCACTAGCACTGATGATGTTACTTAGTTAAGTAATGAAACATCTGCAAACACACAACCAACTTAGAGAAAATGAAAGGACTCCTCTCTCCTGTCTTTGTTAGAACCTAGTTTAAATCCCCCAAAAGTTGGCAAGTTGAGTATGAGAAATACAACTCAAAAAGTACAATTCTTACTTGGCAGAAAACTTCTAGTCAGCAATTCCTTTTTGTCATTTATGAATAATGCTAAAGTAACCATTTTCAAAATGAAAACAGTTTGGTTCTCTTTTCAATCTCGGTCAGTCACTGGGACCAGAGGTTTAGTCTTCTGAGCTTCCAGACTCATGCTGGAGCCCCTCTTCAGGGAACTTCTCTCTACCAGAATGTGTGCTTTGGGCTATCCTGTGCGTGTATTTATATGGTACCTATTGCATGTGGCTTTTTAGATGTTGATTGGGATAGTCAGTCGTTGGCTGTTGTTTCCTTGTGCTGCTAAGCCTTGGCCTCCTAAGCACTTGATAAGCTGGTAGTAAATCGGCACTCCTGTTGACTGATGAGGAGCCAATTTCCCAGGCTTCAATCACTTTCCTGGCTGGCTGGTTTTGGGCCTGCTCATCCAACAATCTTAGAATTGAATGTATGGCCTTGTTCATTGTAGTGTGAGGCTACTAATGGTTCTCTTTTATTTGGAGTGTAGTAAATTTGTTATATGAGGTGTATCAGCTTGAGACAGACTTAAGGATGGAGAATCAGTGAAATGTTGTGCTCTCAGAATGCTTATTAACAAATACATGTTTCAGCACATACTGAGAAAAACTGTATGACAAAGCACTTAGTTTAAGAAAGACAAGCTAATTTGCACCAAGAGTGTGACTAAAGAGGGCAACAGCAGGTTTCAGGCGAACGTGAACAACTGGCAACAATGCCTAAAAATGCATGTTTATTTTGCCTAACTACTTTCATTGTTTGTGTCAGTATTAATAATCGAACAAGGCTCATATTGACACTCCTGAAATGAATTCCTACAGTGTATGATTCAACTACTATGAATCAAGTGCTTTAAACCTTGGGCTAAATAAAAATTTACCTGATGGGCTAATATATAAATATTATGCCCCACGTTTCTAGGAGATGCAGCAAGATCTTCACCATTCTCTCCATCTTCAAATTCAACCTCACCTTGCTGATAGGCCTTTTTAATGACTTCTACCTGTAGAAAAAGAGAAACACATTTCACAAGTTTGAAATATACATATGGAAAAAAAAAACAAAATCCAAGTATTCGAGCTGATTCATATTTTCATTTTGTTTCAGATATTCTGAAAATGAAACTTATATGAAGTCATTTTTATTTCCTTCTATCCTTTGAAGCTGAGGATCAGTGGCTCAAATTACTGCTACTGCTGTTGGTTTTTAAACAACTATAATTTATATCAAAAATAAACTGACTCAGTGCAATGAACGCCAAAAATAAAGCCTTAAACTTTATCTCCAGCCCACACCATTATTGCTGAATAATATATTCTGTCATACTCTTGACGCAGACAATTACTATAACTATATAGGTTTGAATTCCTTGCTTGCATTTTGTTGTTTGTTTAAAGCAGGACAAAAGAATACTTAGACAGCTTTTTAAAAACATCTAAATGCCTACTTCAAATCTTTATCTTACAAAGTGTTTTAAATAATATACCTAATTTCTTATCAACATAGAGATATTAAGAGGACCATCAAAATAAATAAAATAAATCTCAGAATAAAAAAAACACAGTGATAAAATTTGAGCAGTTTTCCTTCTTTTTCTCCCCCACTATTTGGTTTTTATCAGTGAAGTGCTAGAGTGTCATAACTTCCTAAGCTTCTACACTGAACTTAAGTGTTGTTGGACATATTATTCTTAAATGTAGGTAGTCACTGAATTATGACCATAACTGGACCACAATTTTCATTGCCATCACTACAGTTGTTAAGTGAATCACAAGTTCGTTAAGTGAACCAGGCTTCCTCCACTGACTTTGTCTAAAGCTGGTTAGAAGATCACTTGTCCCTGGGATGTTGCAACCATTGAAAATATGTGTTGGTTGCCAAGTGTGCAAATTTTGATTATGTGACTTTGGGTTGCTATGCAAGCATTGGTCATAAGTCACTTTTTTCAGTGCTATTGTAACTTCAAACAGTTGTTAAATGAATGGTTGTGAGTCAAGGACTACCTTTATATGAAAACAAATGGGACATGTGACTTCTCAGAACAGCTAATTATTTCAGCATGTCTTCTTTCAAGTTCTTTCACTCAGTTTTTCACATTGAACATACAAAGTAAAATCCTTCTCTCCATGAACACTTTTGTTTCATTTTGATCCACTGGGAAGTCTGGCTAACAGAAGAGAAGGAGACTGCTTTTTTCAAAACTACTTTTTTCATCCTTGAATTGGCTCCCACAGTACTCATGAAAGTCCTCCTATCCCTTGGAGCAAATCTTTCAAGATCGCAAAAGGCTAATGGCAAAAATCAATAAAAATGTCTTTGCCATCTATCTGTGAGAATGAAATCTGGATATAAATGCCACCATGTTGCCATGATATATTTCTATATAGTTTAATATAATTTTACCTTACAAAACAAATTTTCTCTTCTCTATTTGATCTGAACATTGCCTGTAACGCCCCCCTCCCCAAGATACAATAGAACTATACTGCCAGTACAGATGATCACAGTTAAAATTATACTGTGACTGTAATAGAAAATAATTCTTCTTAAGATCTCAAGTTAAGCCAACTTAAAATATACCTGTGTATATACAACAGAGCTCTTTCAATTTACTGCTAAGCATGATAGGGCTCAGTTAAGGAGAGGCCTCAGTTTATAAGATCCAAAATAGTGTGATCTTAATCACACATCTGGCAGCAAGATAATTTCATGCTGTCTAAATTAATGGAAGCAAATTCTTGGAAACATACCAGTTCTTTTGGTCTCATGTTATAAAGGATCCTTTCTGCATTCTCACTGTCATGCCTACTTTCCATTATAGCCAAGAGTAACTTTGAGGCATTATTCTGGGGGGGAAAAAAGGAACTTTAAGGAAAGTAAGCTGATTAAAATATCCATGTATTACAAAAAACAAAAACACATCTAAAGCACAGATGAATACGACTACTACCTAGTGCATTTTTTTGTTTTTTGATAAAACAACAAAAAACAAATGAAATAGTCCAAAAAGTTTTTGTATGTAAAATGAAGACAAGAAACCAACTGCTAAAAACCTGTGCTCTTTAAACACTTAAGAAAAATAATTTACATTCAGATCAGGATTCTGGCAGTACAGTACACTCAATTTCCAAGAGGCTACGAAAGAGACCTCATTCTTACATAATATTTAACACAGTAAATTAAAATCATGAATTTTGCATTTTACAAAGTCTTGTTTTGCAGAAATACAGATTGCAAAATTCCATCCCTGCAGCAGTTGACTATTGTTGCCATGACTATTTTTTCCTTCCTATAATAATGGACAGGAATGTTTGTATTTGATCACACACACACACACACACACACACACACACACACACACACACACACACATGTTTTCATAGATTTTCACGGGTACAGGCATGCAGGTCCTGGCGTGTTCGGGTCTTTTCCCGTATAAGATTGAGAGTATCTTGGCAACGTTTCAACGAGGTCCCACTCGCCATCTTCAGGCTGGTGCTTTCGGCTTCGTGTCTGTGTAAGCAAAGGAGTCCCAGCCACGAAAACCTACACCAGACCCAAAACAACATATGACACCACCACCAACCTCTCTCACCAGACTCAAACCCAAACCCACCCCATAGACAAAAGGCAACCACCATCCAGAAACCAGACCATGGCTGCATCACCAGCTGCCACACAGCCCGACCCCCAAACCAAGTAAACTGATACACGCCATGAACACATAGCTAGGCCTTAAATTCAGAGCCAAACCAAAACCCGGAACATCACATCACAGCCATCCGCTCAGGATATCACATCACGGAACTCAGAAGGTTACACCACAAAACCTCAGGATGTTACAATACAGCCAATGAGCCAGGAAATTACAGACAAGACCCAGGATGTCACAACAATAGAACTCAGAAGGTCATCACACAGCCCATTACCCAGGTCATTACAACCCAGGAGCTTACAGCACAAGACCCAGGATGTCAAAACAATAGAACTCAGAAGGTCATCACACAGCCCATTACCCAGGTCTTTACAACACAGGAGGCTGATAGACACACAGCCAATACCTCAGCCACACATGTTCTTATGAAAAAGCCAGCCAATCTGCAAACATCAACTCTATCAACCAATCAAGAAATGATGACACAGCCAACCTCCTCACCAGTATTTATAGAAAGACGGCAGCTCCGATCACGCTTTGCTTGCACAAGCACGAAGCCGAAGGCACCAGCCTGAAGATGGCGAGTGGGACCTCATCGAAATATCGCCAAGATACTCTCAATCAATATATATTCTATTTTTTGTTTTCTATTTTGTATCATTTATAAATTGTGTACTGTCTTTGGGAACTGAACAGCATATAAATAATAAAATGTTACAAAGCAATCTACGTTGAAAACATTAGATTATGACTTAACACATTCTAGCGAGTTATTTGTATAAGTGTCCTTTGAACTACAACATTTAAAACTTATGATTCTGTAAACTGCAATTCCCACTATAAAGTATCACTACATGAAGACTGTTTTATTGCAGTTTGTTTTCTTATCTATAGACCTGAATCACCTGCTCCGTAATATCTAAATTTTCTACAGAGTTTCAGTTACAAGGCATGTGTCAAACCTATCTGATAGAGCAGATTCATGACATATTTTGTGATGACTATCCTGGTTCCTTCAATTTCATAAATTGGGGATTGCATTTTGATGGTTAGTTAAACATACAAGAAATAAATTAAGCTGCATCCTTGCAAATTTACATTAGGTCACGTTTAATTAATTTAGTGTAGTTTAAGTCTTAATCAAACTTAATTCCTCTACATAGCACCTTGTCCAAGACATTCAGTTAATTTCTTGGGCTTACTAAGAGTTTGCACAACCATTTTGAGCATAAATGTTTGTTTTCTCTTGCAATAATGATCATTTTCATGGTTAAAGTATCTACTTACCTTCAGCTCTAATACAAGATCCATCCTCTTTTTTCCAAGGGGGTTGATGTCATTGAGAATTAATGCTGTAATTATATCAATACCATTGGACTCATGAGTAGCAATGCAGTTCTACATGAAGGGCGAGGTAGTGAAAAAAGATAACAATATATAGTATGATTATTTTATTTTAAAAAATCCTGCAAATTAAGAGGGGAATTGTTTGGAAAATGTTGGCTTAGTTAAGATGTTATATAAATGTAATCACAGATTTATTTGAAGTTACTATTTACCATAGAATAGAGAAGAATGTAGTCTGAAATATTATTGAAGAAAGACTAGGGACTTTCAATAAAACAGACACCTGAGCCACAATTCAGTATATATAGTGGTGTTCTAGTAACATTTCTAAATAATGAATGTAAATGTCAATATGTGTATGAACCTATGTGTATGATTATATATAATAAAATATTTATGGGTTCATTTGGAACTTCAGAAAAGCAGTGCCCAGTGAAATTTGGTTTGATGTAGTGGTTAAAAAAACAAGCTAGAAACCAATAGACTGTAAGTTCTAATTCTACTTTAGGCACAAAGGCAGCAAGATGATTTGGGGCCAGTTACTCCCTCTCAGCCCTCAGAAGTAGATGGCAAAGGCAAACCACTTCCAAAATGTTGCAGAAAAACTTTCAGGGACTTATCCAAGCATGAGTCATGACTGATTTAGAGCTACCCACCTGAATGCCCACATAGACAAAGGAGATTTGTAATTTGGTAATAGTGGAGCAACGGCATATACCTATAATTCTTTCTCTCTAATAGGAAATTTCCATGCTAGCAAACCATTCCTTTCTAACACTGCCACAATCCTCAGTGTAGGTGGGCCTCCTGTCACACTATGCACCCATAAAATCACATGCATGTTTCTTTTCTTAATGCTCCAAGTTAAAACTTAACCATTGCAAAATATTAACAGGAATTCTCAGTGTTCCAGGTTAGTCTCTCAATTTGCACCAAGCCAGCTACATCTCCCATTTGCCCCAAAGACAATACCTGATTTTCATGACATGGTCCCTGGCAGTACTCTGTCAAACTTTCCAGAGTCTGGTTGATCAATGCTACATTTTTCTCATTAATGTACAGCCCAAGCAGTCCAAGTCCTCCAGTTGTACTTCCACAAATACAATCTAAAAACTGTAATGTCTCACACACTAGGTTGTAATTAGTCTTGTTGTTTTGGCAACGGAGAAAGTTCTAGAGAGGGGCATAGCAACAACAGAGAAATAAAAAAGTTATGAACTTCATTTTTGAACATAAAAACAGTTTATTCCCACAATTTTTCAAATTCAATGGTATCTACTGGCATCTCTACTGGAAACACTTGTCTATCAACCCATGCACAAGGCAAAACAGTCCTCTGTATATGCCGTTGTACGTATGAGTAGATTTTCCCATCGAAACAGCAGTGTGAAATTCTGCTGCGGTCTTTGAGAAGCATATTTACAATAGGCACCAACAGCAGAAGCACAGAGATCTGAATGGTCCCTTGTATGGTTTTTTTTTTTTTTTTTGGCATATAGATGGAATGAAAGGGAACAAGGCATCAGAATCTCCCCAATCATTTTTCTCCAGTGCTTGCTAAATTATCTTTGGCACATTGGTGGCATCTTTGTCAGTACTCCTGGAAAAGTGCAGGACAAATCACCGATCCTTTGATCTTCTTCTACTTTCTGTTCATCTGTTCTCTTTCAGGGGACAAGCTGAAACAAAAGACCCACCCACCCAAAAGGAAATAACATTGGGTTCAGCCAGATAATCTTTCCCAAAAATGTGTTAAAATTTGCAAACGGTAATGCTTTTCTTCAACTATTAGGTGCAAAGTTAATCAATGGCAGTGTTTCTTTTGTTTTTCAGGGTTCACTGGTGGAATATTGAAATCCTTATGAGTTCTCTGGTGTAGTTAGGGATTCAGCTGTTCTGCCTGTTTCTTCCTCTAATCCAATTGATAGAGAAAGTGTTAAAAGTCGTGGTGTTTCTTTTTTCCTACTGGTCTACTACTGTGGGAAGACGTTAAATATGAGTGGGAGTCAATGGACCCATTGAAAAGATTAATCAATAGAAACCACTTTCCCCAAATACCCAGCCACAGAAAGGAAAATAACTGGAGCTTGTTTTTCCAGGGTGGACGGGAAGGATAAAGAAGCAGGAGAGTTCACAGTTTGGGGCTGTAGTAAACAAAGTCAAGACAAAATAGACCACAGCTATTCTGTAAATAAGAAGCAGAAGACTGTAAAGGGAGTTCCTTGAGCCTGTTTCACTTCTAGCCAGTTTACATGCCAGTGTCAAGCAGTTTCAAGCTGCAGTATGGAAAAGCCCTAAGATAAATCACCAGGGAATGATCAAAGAAAATAAAATTGCTTTTCAGATGATTTGGGGTTCCACAGCAAAAATCCAAATAATCTCGCACACAACAGTTTAGGTCTAAGATGAAATACTCGTATCTCTGAGGTGGGCAAGTTATAGGCTCCAGACGTTTGTACTTCCTGCCCTATTTTGCAGCCTCCATTAGCTACCACATTCCCACAAGGAAGCCAAGAAGGAGAAAATACTATCACACAACTTCAAATTTAGATTCTGAACGATAATCCTTTGCTGCTCAGTGAGTTGGGCTTTCCGATTCATAACATAACTATATGTGTTAAGATCAGCAGTTCCACATAGCAAGGCACCAACTAGGGAGAGACAGGGAAAGGGAAAATTAAGGGGATGAATAAAAGCAAAAATAGTGGTCTTACTATTACTAACAAATTATCCCTTGTTCTCAGTTTAAGTAATCCAACTCTTTTTTCAGAAGACAAAATTGTTAGATGTGTTCTTAGGTACCCCGGAGCTCCCACTTTCTGGGTTGCTAGGCACTTTTGAAATTTGAAAGGATGCTATGGATGTTCTTACAATATGGTTGCTGGGGAGTGTTTCGTTAGTCCCAAAGGGCTTGTTTACTAGTAGTTGAAAATATTTTCCCTCCTTCTTCACCTCCTACAATACCTTAACTACTTCAGTCCATCCATCCATTCATCCACCCAAATAAAGATGAGATTTTAGGCTGGTGCTAGGTTTGGCAATGTGCTAGCTTCTCAACTCATTAATTAAAAACATTCAAAAGTCAGATCAGACAAAGTAAGTTGTCACCAGATACATTGGGGCTCATTAGTGTGTTTCATAGATGGCAAATGTTTGTGTACCTGCAAATCCCGGTTGTGGTTTTCACACAGCAACTGCAAAAACCGTAAGATGGGCTGCATTATTGTGATGATAGGGCTCATCTCCAGCTCATCTTTGCTTTTATCTGCCACAGACTGTGCTCCTTCTACAGCTGAATAATGATCATCAGGATCAGCTTCTCTTCGGTAGGTGTTAAATGCTTTCCTTGTAGCTGTGGAGGCCTCCACCAACTGATCTCTCACTTCCTCTGTTATTTGGGTCAGGGGTTCCCTTAATGCTATAATGCACAATGACAAATTCCATTAGCAAATAACGGTGCGGTCCCCTTCACCATTTCCAGAAAACTTCACATCTTTGCTATTCAGCATTTTTTTGCCTTTTTGTAGTAAAAGGATCTAGATTAGTATAAGCTTAACAAGCCAGCCAATCTCGTTTCTTAGCAATGCACAGAAATAGCCTCAAAAAGACAATTCTCCATAGATTAAATAAACATAAATACAGTCATTAAAAGTTTTAGTACATGATGCTTAGTAATTGTAAAACAGACTTGCTGACAAGAGTCTAGAAACTGCCACTGAAACGCCTAGTATGTGAAACACTATCAAGTCCTAATTTTCTCTCTGTGTTCACTGAAAGTATAGTAAAATTCTTTTGGATAAATAGAAATTCCTCCTCCTTTTACACTTCAGCATATTGGATTGGATCCAGATTCTGTCATGATTAGAGCAGACTTCACAGATTTAATGAAACTCGAGACAGTCCCTGACTCAAATGAGCATAGTTTACATATGACAAAGCAACAGACATTACAGATCATGGTTAGGATGCTAGACTAGCGCCAGGGAGACCTGGGTTCTAGACTTCCCTTGAACATGGCAGCTAACTAGATGGTCTTAGGTCTGTTACTTCCTCTCAGCCCTAATTGGCATCAGGAAAAGGCAGCTGCAAAACCACCTCTGCTTTAGAATAAAATAACAGAATTGGAAGGGACCTAGATGGTCTTTTAGTCCAACCCCTGATTAGGCAGGAAACCATCACATTTCAGACAAATGGCATAATATGTAAGGCAGGGGTATCTAACTTTGGCAACTTTAAAACTTGTGGACTTCAACTCCTAGAATTCCTGGGAATTGAAGTCCACAAGTCTTAAAGTTGCCGAGGTTGGAGACCCCTATGATAAGGGTCTGTTATGTCAACGACAGCAACTGCAATGCCAAAAAGATAAAAGATAAAAATGCAGACCTTGCAGGCAAGTCGGACAAATGCTGGAAACAGCAACCAATTGTGGATGCAGCTTATTCTCATGCTGTCATTTTTTAAATTGCTTAAGGAATAAAAATCCAAGTTCTGCTTGGACAGGGATTCAAGTTATCAAAAGAAGAGCAACCATGCCTCCCTGCCTGTCCCACCCCACTGATTTCTTAACCATCTATGAGGAAGAATTCTTCGAAATAGCATAGCCAGGAACGTATTGACAAAAATCCTGTGAAATTCTCACGTTTCCCCTCTTTATGTAATCAGTCCTGGGAATGTCCTGCTGAGCAATAAATATGTGGAGGTAAGAATGTACGTACGTACGTACGAACATATGTACATACGTGTATGTGTGTGTGTGTGTGTGTGTATCCCCATTTCCCCATGTCCCACTTCCCCCATCTGTACATATACCGGAAGCCTCATTACAAAACAGGGCAAATCCTGAAGCAAGAAAATAATACAGGTAGCCCTCGACCGCAATCGAGCCCAACATTTTAGTTGCAAAGTGAGACCTTTGTTAAGCGAGTTTTGCCCCATTTACAATCTTTCTTGCCACCATGGTTAAATGAATCTGGCTTCCCCACTGACTTTGCTTCTCAGAACATCACAAAAGGTGATTGTGTGATGCCCCCCTCACCAAGACACTGCAACCATCGTAAATATGAGTCAGTTGCCAAGCACCTGAGTTTTGATCATGTGACTTTGGGGATGCTGCAGTGGTCATAAATGTGAAAAACAGTCGTAAGTAGCTTTGAATGGTAACTAAACAAAATGTTGTAAGTTGAGGATTTCTTGCACGAATTGACTTTTAGAACTTTTGCTTAAAATCAACCACTTTTAAAATAAGGCAAGCTATTTAAAATTAGAGATTATCCTCTGAATAAGAGCATTCTTCACCATTCACGAAAAGCATCTAGGATTTTCAGCAGGGATATCTGCACCAATTTAAGCTTCCTGGTCTTTCATTTCTAGAAGTGTAGTTTATGCTTATGGAGTCAGCAAATGTAAGATTACCCCCTCACCCCAACTCACAGGTGATTATCACGTAGGGATGAACCTTACTTCTTTTGGGTAAATATGGTGCTTATTTTATCCACTGGATCCATAGTTAGTGCGTCTGTTTATTTTTACTTAAAATATGTAGTATAAAAATACCAATCTTCTGCTCTTCAAAATTATGTCCTTACCATATATGTACTTACAAACTGTATATGGCTGTCTAACACATTGGTTCATATTCTTGATGACTAGGAACAACTTCCTAGTGCAACAACTATTAAATATTAGGAACAATCTATTTTATTTCATCCTTATTGGCAATATGTACTGATCCATCATAGTCACATGTCAGAACAGTGCACCAAGTGATAGAGAAGTTTAAGATTTAATTCCTAATGTGCATCTTAATTCATAGGAACATGGTGGCTCTCATGGTTAGGATGTTGGGTTGGAGATTAGCAAGTCTGCATTCAAGATGAGCTCTTTTCTTTTCTTTTTTTGTACCAGTTCCTGCTGGGGACACGAAAGGAATCCCCAACTGGGTGTCCCCCCCACCCCCGGAGAATGGTGATGTCACCAACTAATCTTTCCAACCAGGAAGTGGTTGAAAAAAAATCTAATTCATCTTTAGATTGAATTGAGAAAGTCTGCTTTTAATTACAGAATTCTAGATCCTACTGCCTGCAGAGCAAAAAATGTTACATGAAAAGATGAAGCAACACTCAAGCTGGCTGGCATACTAATATTGAGAATACCTGTCACCATTTCAGTAATTGCCATATCCCCAAAAATTGAGAAAGGAAGACAATGTCATGGTAGGATAGCACTCTTTTCCTTGCTATGGACCAGAATCATAGGATCAATAAAATACTTAATCACATGATTATTTTACTACTGTAGTTCCTAAGCCTTACCTCTCTTCCTTGCTGGCACATCTCTGTCAGAGTCGTCATCTTTCTTTTTGTTTCCCAAATCACTGGTGTTAACTGTGACTGTGGCCTTGATTTCTTGCTGAGCAACTTTCATACGATCATAAAAAACTTTGAAGAATTTTTCTGATTTCTTATCTTCCATTAAGCGACAAAAAAAGGAGTGCTGCAGCAAAATACAAGCCCAGGAAACTGATAGTTTAGAAATAAAAATGAAATCTTTGTAATATAAATTTTCAAAAAACTAAATGCGCTCTCTGTGAGCTCCACAATATTGACTGAGCTACTGCAGCATTACTAAATAAATACTGTTAAATATAAACAATTATAACCTCACAGCCAACGCAGAATTATGAACCAACTATCCACAACAGTTACTGCTAATTTGGAAGTAATAAAAAACAGTGACTATGGAATAGTTTCTCCTCAATGTGGTTTGTTGTAATTATTGCAGCTGTTAAGCATATCATACCATGCCCTAACAAGAATAACAAAATAACAAGAGTAACAGAATAACAGAGTTGGAAGGGACCTTGGAGGTCTTCTAGTCCAACCCCCTGCACAAGCAGGAAACCTTATACCATTCCACACAAGTGGCTGGCCAATCTCTTCTTAAAAGTTTCCAGTAATGCAACACCCACAACTTCTGAAGGGAAGCCATTCCAGTGGTTAATTGTTCTCACAGTTGGGAAATTTTTCCTTAATTCCAGGTTGCTTCTCTCCTTGATTAGTTCCCATCCATTGTTTCTTGTCTGGCCTTCTGGGTGCTTTGGAAAATAGGTTGAACATCTCTTTTATTACATAACATGTAGAACTGCTGCACTCCAAAGGATTGAAGATATAGAAGCAATGGTATGCACTACATTGTATATGCTGATCATAACAAATAACTTTAAAAGAGAATTAAAACTAAATACTTTAGCCTGTTGCTGCAATTAGCCTATATGTAATGTATGTATGTGTGTGTGTTTGTGTACACACACATACAGTATCTCACAGAAGTGAGTACACCCCCCACACATTTTGTAAATATTTAAGTATATCTTTTCATGTGACAACACTGAAGAAATGACACTTGGCTACAATGTAAAGTAGTAGGTATACTGCTTGTATAATAGTGTAAATGTGTTATCCCTTCAAAATAACACAACACACATCCATTAATGTCTAAACTGCGGGAAACAAAAATGAGTACACCCCTAAGTGATAATGTCCAAATGGGGCCCAAAGTGTCAATATTTTGTGTGGCCACCATTATTTTCCAGCACTGTTTTAACCCTCTTGGGCATAGAGTTCACCAGATCTTCACAGGTTGCCACTGGAGTCCTCTTCCACTCCTCCATGACGCACAGAGCTGGTGGATGTTAGAGACCTTTCACACCTCCACCTTCCATTTCAGGATGCCCCACAGATTCTCAATAGGGTTTAGGTCTGGAGACATGCTTGGCCAATCCATCACCTATAATCCTCAGCTTCTTTAACATGCTACTTAGGTCCAATTCGGACATTATTACTTAGGAGTGTACTCACTTTTGTTGCCAGGAAATGACTGTATGTTGCATTATTTTGAGGGGATAGCACATTTACACTGTTATATAAGCTGTATACTCACTACTTTACATTGTAGTCAAGTGTCATTTCTTCACTGTTGTCACATGAAAATATATACTTAAATATTTACAAAATGTGAGGGGGTATACTCACTTCTGTGAGATACTGTATATGTGTGGATAAATAAATCATTATAAAGACAGATATATTCATTTGGTGTATATTTATACACAGTATATATAGTATATTTATTTTTGATACTCAATAAATTTCTGAATACTGTATATATTGCAGATAAGCCAAGAATTTTAGTTGCCAAAATATATCCCCCAAATTGGGTTGGCTTATCTGCAGATGGTCTTATCAACATATATACAATATGTGTATCTTGTACATATTTTCATACAAAATAAGCCCATCCACAGATAAATCAACCTCAAACTGAGTAGCAGTTGCATGTTTTAAATCCACAGTATACCAGAGAACTGCTGTTTAAATGGTAAAAACTTAGCATGAACTATGAATGATATAGCAATGCAGCTAACCTATTAGAACGAAAAGCTGAATTAATTGATGCCTTAAGAATGGTTTTGTTTATATTAGATTTTGCTCATATTTGTGAATTTTCACATTTATCATATGTATTAGAAACATTTACCTCAAATAGGTTTACCTAGGTTTGTGCTATAGTTATAATTATTTATTTATACCATAGTGCTAACTTAATAACAGGAAACATGAAAATTTGCATAAAGAAGTTTGGCTTTCACTCAGATTTAGTAATCAGAAACTCCCTACTGTTTGCTTGTTTTAACCTGACATTGCAGGTCTGTGGCCAGAATTCTATACAGGCTATAAAATTCTAACCTCTATAAATTCTATAGAATTTATTTATTTAAATGCCTGAGAAAAGAATTCCTTATGGAAAGCATTCATTTGCAGTGGTTAAAAAAAATGGAAGTGTAATTGGCTCGATTATAAATGGTAAGAAATATACTTTGCTAAACAATTATCCTTTTTTTGGGATGTGATTCTATGAGTTTTGCAATACCAACATAGTCAGCTTGGTCTAGTGAAGGAATCTCCAAACTATGCTGGCTGAGGAATTCTAGAAGTTGAAATCCACAAGACTTAAAAGTTGCCAAATTTGGAGAGCCCTAATCTAGCGGTTCAAAACCAGGCTAGGAACCAGGAAACTGAGTTCTAGCCCTTGGACATAAAAGCCAGCTGGGTGACTTCAGTCTAATCCCAACTCACCTCACAGAAGTGTTGTGTGGGGAAAATAGGATGACGAAGACACATGTTTTCTGCCCTGAGTTATTTATAAAACATAATAAAGGTGGGATTAAAAAAACTTTAAAAGTGTCTGATCCATTTTCATATTTCAAAAGTGATTAAAGAGCCTCATGTTGTTGAAAAGTATGTCTAGTTTGATGAAAAGAGGGGCATGCTGGCAGTGTTTCAATATCTCAGGTGCTACCACAAAGAAGGAGTCAAGCTATTCTCCAAAGCACCTGAAGGCAGGACAAGAACCAATGGGTGGAAACTAATCAAGGACAGAAGCAACCTAGAACTAAGAATTTTCATGACAGTTAGAGCAATTAATCAGTGGAACAACTTGTCTTCAGAAGTTGTGAATGCTCCAACATTGGAAGTTTTTAAGAAGAGACAGGACAACCATTTGTCTGAAATGGTATAAGGCTTCCTGCCTGAGCAAGGGGGTTGGACTAGAAGACCTCCAAGATCCATTTCCAAATCTGTTATTCTGTTCTCTGTTTTTCAAAAACAGATCATGCCAAACAAATCTTATTTAAAAAGCTTGAATTTATATCAGTTATGGTTGAGCCAATAATTGATAGTAAGGCAGCAGTGAAGTACTGTAGATTACAATATCAGCTCTTTCCAGCTCCAAGTGATTAGAGCAGCATCCTTTCATCAGATGCCACTTCTAAAGGAAAATACAAGAACATACCAAGAATCCAAATCACTTACAGTAATATAACTGAAGCAGAAAACCAGATTTGCATGAAGGAAGAATTTTGAAAATGTATTTTTCACAGATAAACATTTAACGACTGATTTATCACGTATAACACAGGATGAGGGCAATAGTGAGAACTAAAGAAACCCTGCTAGCTTGGTTAGCATTAATAGACAGTTCTTCCACAGAAGATTAGCATTTCAGCTGACTTTTAGCCAACCACTTGAATGTATTTATTTTAATTTTATTTTTCTTCTTCTTGTGCCATATTCATCATTAGATGTTGGTGATCATGTTGGTGATCCTATTTTTATCAACAGCTGCATGAAAAAGTGCTGTTGAGTTTTATCCAAACCAGTTCCTTAGATTTTTGAAGCATGATGTTCTTTTTCTGCCTGGACCCCATTTGCCTTCAATCTTTCCTTGAGGGATTAACTGAAGTATGCTGTATTTTTCTGGGTGTTGCATCACATGTCTAAAATATTCTAACTTTCACTTTTTAATGGTTTTGATTATTTCCCTTGGCTTTCCCAGATGGCTTATAATCTCCTCACTTCTGATTTTGTCAACCCAACTTAATTTTATAAAGATATAATTTTATACCTTTATTATTTTTATAAACAACTCAAGGAAATGAACATATCTAATACTCTTCCTTCCTCCCATTTTTTCTCACAACAAGAACTCTGCGAGGCAAGTTGGGATGAGAGAGAATGATTGGCTCAATAGATCATTAGGATCTATTTAGCTTCCTCCTAACTTTTACTGAATGTAAGCTTGTCTTTACACTTACAACCAAATATTAGACTACAAAGCCAACAAAAGCATTTTAGATTTAGATGTTCATTAGACAGCCTTTCTCTTGTCCTGAAACTGTCTATTGGCCACTTCTGTTGATGAAATAACATAACTGAATTAAACTTTTATTATTATCCTATGCATGGAAATGGATTAGGGCAAGGGAGCTTTCACAGCCAGCAAGACATATCTGGTAAGGGATTTCTCTTTCGTTCCTTAAGAGTTATGATAAGAAACTACATCAAGGGTCTTCAAACTTGACAGCTTTAAGACTTGTGGACTTCAAGTCTCAGAATTCCTCCTCCAGTCATGTTAGCTCAGGAATTCTGGGAGTTGAAGTCCACAAGTCTTAAACTTGCCAATTCTAATTTTAAAATAACCAGATGCACCAGTAGATTATCCACAATTAGAGACTGTAATTTTAGCATACAGTCCAGTGTTAATGATGTTGTATCAAATCAATCCTCAGAACCGAGGCCAGAGTTACTAGTAGTTTTCTTCCACTGGAAGCAATCTACACTGTCAAATGGGCCATGGTTACCTACTTGATTTCTGAAAACGTCTTGCATGAGATGAGTCTCTGTGGCCCAAATGCTAATTAGCTGCCTGCTTTATACTAGGGACAAACATCCAGGGCAAGCATAGAAAGCAACAGAAAAGGGAAGAAGATTTCAAGTGAGCGAAGGGTGGGTTAATGTGCAAAAATTACAGGTAATATCACAAGTTCTGTTTTTTTTTCCACCCCTTGCACTGATTAAAAATGTAGCAGAACAACCAGATGGTTCTGGGACTGTGGGAGTCGTGGGACTACAATTTCAATATATTTTTTTAAAAATACCACTTTCTTCACACATTTAACACAGCTGCAGCAAACACACACCCACAGAAATATAGTGAGCCTTTAAACCACACATTATCGGTACAGGAGAGAGAGAGACACATCCTACTTCCTTCCTGAATGAAGGATTCGTATGTGGGTGTGAGAACAAGGACATTTTACTGGCTCCTGGAAGTCAGCAACCCTTAAATATATATATATATATATATTGGAAGAGATAGCACAGAAAAGGGAACTGAAGAAAACCATGGCAACCAGTCAGTCCACCTACCCACACCACCCACTAGCTTCATTTGCTGACGCATTAAAAAAAAAAAGCCGACCAAAAGATCTCAAGCTGTCTCTACCAGCTTGAGAAGGTGAGCAAACCCTCAGAGCTCATTAAATTCCTCCCTTCACTTGTCTTGTATGCCTGCAGCTACTAGCCAGTTGAATATAAATAGAAGTTATATAACATCCTTGTTGATTCCTGTGCAAAAAAAAAAAAAAAGTAGCACGACCTTGTTTTAAAAAGCCTGCCTCTTCCTGCTTATCAAGGACTAATCCTTATAGGGACCTGTAGTTGATTTACATGCCGAAAGAAAGTTACATTAAAAAGAATAAAGCCCTGTGCTGTTCTGTCCTGATTTTCTGAGACACTCTAAAATTTGTACATTAATTACCTGGGCAAATCTCATTTTAGGAAGCCATTTTAATTAGCCTGGATAATTGTATTTCTTTTATACCTACAGAAGAGAAGACTGAACTATGATTTCCATTTGTAGCAAATATATCAAAAATTAAAAACAACTAAAGATAAAACTGAATAGGTTTGCTGTCAATTCTCTTCCTCTCCTTTTACACCATTGGTATTTGTTCACCCATATCTCCTCCACAGTCACATCTGATGACTTGACTACACATCAACAGGAAAGTTAGCTAGTTAGTTTGGTATTTGAAAGTTAGCAGAGGGTTTTTACTTATTCTGAGCTTCTGTCTAAGGAGAGTCTGAGTCTGTATGCTGCTCATTATCCAAATGCTGTTGCTTACCCACTTCTTCTAGCTACAGTTTTACAGGAATGGATGATGCTTCAGAACAGGCGACCCGTACACAATGCAACTTGGAACAACTGTGCTTTTATCAAGCTGTAAAACAGCTTTTAAGACTCTTCTACTTAGGTACGAGCCAGGGGCTGGGGGAGAATAAGCAACGTGGTTGGTCTTCTATATATGGAGATGAGGGGAAGAAAGATAATAGATTTGTTGTTTTGGAACAGAAAAGAATTGCATGTTGCTTAAATAACACTCCTGTCTATCAAACTTCTTGCTCTTACATTTTTCTTATCTCAAGTTCTAGTTAAGCTTTATCTTGCTGCTATAACTCATCTATTCCAAATAATTAACCTCTCCTTTCTCTCTGGCTCCTGTTCTTCTGGAAAGATTCCACTGTCATCTTTATTCTCAATATTAACCTATGCCACTTGCTTTTAACCTTTTGGAATCTGCTGCTTAATTTAACTCTGCTGACTTTCCTTCCTCCAACTCTGGCTTTGGCCATCTTCCTCTCTGATGTCTATCTTTTTCATTAATAAATCATTAAAGATTTCCCCTCTACCAAAACAAAGCACATTTGCTCTCTAATTTTCTATGACTTTTTGGCTTTGATATGATGTGCTCTTCTTCTGTTCGAGTCTCTATGATTCCAGTCCTAGATAGTTCTATTCTTATCTGTTTAATTCATCTTTTCATGTTTCCCACTTTAAATTAAATATTTGACAACTTGTTATAATATGTAACAAGAATTACACCCTAATGGCCCATCAGTTAGAATGAAGTTTTGCAAGAAAACTCTGCCCACAGACTAGAGTTTGATCCTGATGAGGCTCAAAGTTGACTCAACCTTTCATCCTTTTCAGTTCAATAAAACGAGGACCTAGTTTGTTGCGAACAATATGTAACTTTGTAAACCAAGAGAGTGCTGTAAGTACTGTGCAGCGATATATAAGTCTAAGTACTACTGCTATTCATTTAAAATACAGCACAGTTCAAGAATTCAGGCTTAAATATGGAAATCTGATGACATGGGGTGAACTATTGTCATTATGCTGATGATATAGCTCTGTCCTGGATCAAACAAGAGATCTTATGCAGGTTCTGTCTCAGTGACTGGAGAATGTAGGAATTTGGATGGGAAATAACTAGATTAGCTCACAACCCTGCCAAAACTGTTTGGCGGATTGTAGATTCAGGGTTTTTTTTTTTTTGGTCTTTGGTACTAGATGGAGTTGCACTAGCCCAGAAAAAAATGGTATGCAATTTGGAGGTCTTTCTGAAGTCAAGATTTCTGTTTAAAGAGCAGGTGGCAGCCATGGCCAAGCAGCCTTTTACACAAAATATAACACTTTCAGCTCTTCCTGATACTGCTCATGTTATATTTGGCTTAGACACCTGCAGAGTGGTTTAATGAAATCAGCTCTATGTAGGAATGCCCTTGAAGACTATCCAAAAGTTGCATCTGGGTCCAGAATACAGTGATATGGGCAGTAATGAGCACACATTGGTGTGCCCATGTTACATCTCATGGTATGGTATTGCCCATATTTTTGTGTTGAATTTATGTTTTACTCACAAAGAAATAAGGAGAGACTAGTATAGATCTTATTTCAAGCTATTTAGCTCTCATCAGCTAGCCATCTGGGATTCGAACCCAGGCTATTTGCATAGTAGGTAGATGTATTAACCTCTAAGCCACAGACTTTCCAGGCCTTCTACCACAGCCTCCTACCAGGGGAGAGATTAAGTGTTGTTGTTTTTCTTTCTGGTCTATCAGGCAACAGGAAGCTGTGAGTTCTAGTCCCAGATTAGGTATAAATCAGATGAGTGACCTCAGTCCCCTCTCTCTCAACTATAATTAAGAGTAAGTAAGCAATAACAAACCACTTGCAAAATCTTGCCAAAATCTCAGGGACTAGTCCAGACAGTCACCAGGAGTAAAAACTGACTGAAAGGGTCAAAAAAAAGGTGCATGGTTGCAATAGAGCTCTTCATTTTTGTCTAAAAAAAAAGCAATGGTGATTGAGATACTGGAAACAGTGTACCCTACCCATCTGCCTTTGAGTAAAGATATTTTTTGACCACTGATACTCCCATAGCAGCTATTTCTGAGAATTCATACAAGATTCCAAATACTGTATAGTAACAGATCTCTAACTAGCAGATACCTGCATCTGCCTGGGAATACTTTTCCTACCTGTATAATTGTGTTGCCACCTTCCAGTAGGGCAATAGCCAACAGGATGCTTTCATGGAAAACTCTATCACTAGTGGCATTCATGATGAGATCTATAACTAGATTGGATGCTCCTTCCTTATCCAAGTGACACTGGACTTCTGTCAAACTCATTTCACCACGGTTTGTTGAGCTGGATCCTGATCCACCTCCTACAAAAAGAAACAAACAAAAATGAAGCCTTTGGGGGGTTTCTCAGCATTAGAAAATGTGTCGCTTCCCTTCAAACAATTAAAGCAAGCAAAGAAAGTTTTAACTGTGAATATGTTCTTGTTTATTATCTGCTTTGCACTATCATGCTTTGCTCTTTATGGTGTTAGCAAATGATGGTGTTATTCGAAATGTTTTTTTTTATTTTTTAATATTCTCTCCAACCTCAAGGAGCTCAAATGTGATAGCATTATAAATAGAAACAATGTTAGAATGGTTTCATAACTATCATAAAGCAATCATAAATTACTAAACCAGGAATAAATTAAACCAACGTAATTCAAACCATTTGAAAAAGGAAGCCCACAAAACTTTTCTAAAAAGGCTAGTTCAGATGTTATTACAGACTGATTATAAACCACCCAGAGGATTTCTATTATTAGGTGCAAACTAGTCTACGGAAGCCATAAACACTGTCCCTAATTTGGAGCAAACTAAATAATTTTCCTGTGCTTTCAAAATGTGTGTTTCCTGTAAACAAACAATATCTACATTTTGTTTTATCAACTTTGCCAGAATCCTTTGTCTTTTTATTTTTGAGTTTAAACCATTTATATTAATAGATAGGAGTTTTACCTTTTTTTCTATAGTTCTAATTTGTCTATATCTTTATCTCTTAATTACTTTCTCTCTAGTACAAACTAGTCTAATCAATTAATCACTGTGGTGACACAAACAATATAACTATTCATTTCATTCCCATTCTCCTTTTAAATCTGTTGGTTAAGTTGGTTAAGGCAATACAAATAAATGTCATTTGGGCCTGTTAGAATACACATTATGATCAGAATTTAGGATTTACAAAGATTGTTATTTGTACCCATGTGGCCTCTCCAAGTTTATTACATCTTGTTTCATTCTTGAATGCAGAGAAATCATTGGACAATTTGCATGCAAATATTGAAAATTATAATCTTTTAGCAGTCCCACATTTTTCCTTAGGTCAGGTAGTCTGTCATTACATATAGTCCTCCTTTAATGACCATATGTTCAGTAACTGTTCTAAATTATGATGGCATTGAAGGCTTATGAGCTGTAGTGGTGCAGTGGTTAGAATGCAGTCTTGTAGGCAAACTCTGCCCACAGACAGAAGTTTGATCCTGACCAGCTCAAGGTAGACTCAGCCTTCTTGCCTTCTGAAGTCAGTAGAAGGGGGACCCAGATTGTTGGGGACAATATGATGACTCTGTAAACTGCTTAGAGATGGCTGTAAAGCAATATGAAGTGGTATATAAGTCTAAGTGCTATTGCTATTATGAATAATCTTTGGAATTGCCTGCCATCATGTAATCATGATTTCAGTACTTAGCAACTAGCTCACAATT
The DNA here is from genome assembly GCA_023653725.1 of Bungarus multicinctus. Classification (NCBI taxonomy): domain Eukaryota; kingdom Metazoa; phylum Chordata; class Lepidosauria; order Squamata; family Elapidae; genus Bungarus; species Bungarus multicinctus. Next base: position 48,034,329 of record CM042834.1, on the reverse strand, counting down.
ACAAATATTGTACCCCACAGTTGTGTGATTGCCATTTACATCATTCACTGCCAGCTTCCAATATGCAAAGTCAACAGGAAAGGAGACAGGAAATCACAAATCACAATCACATGACATTGCACCTAACAACTGTGCAGGATTTGCTTAACAATGGCAACCAGTAATGCCACAACTACTGCCGTAAGTGCATGTCAGTCATGAAAGCTAAGATCCAAACATGAAGGTTCAATTAAACTGATTTATTGCTGAAGCCTTTGCATAAAAATGTTCTCAATTAATGGCCAAAACCTGTTGGTAAATATAACAGCTGTTTCCCCACAAGAATAACTCTTTGTGGTGCATTGATTGGAGGGCAGGATTGGCCCAAAATCACCCACCTGGTTTCCATACTAAGGAAGGACTATAACTCAGAGCCTCCTGGTTTTTAGCCGAGCACATTACCCACTACACCAGGGCTGTCAAACTCCGGATCCACAGGCTGGATGCATCACATGCTGGCCACATCCACACTTGGTTTAGCAAAGGGGAAAAAGTCCTGCTATGTCATGTGACGCTGCCATGATGACATGAGTTTGACACCCTTGCACTACACAAATGGGCTATTTGTTTTTTTGCTGTTTCTATCTCTTTAATAAATGCTAATGTTTAATAAATAATCCCTGTGTTTCAAAAATATGATAAAAATAAATAAATAAATAAATAAATAAAATGGTTACTGATTTTATTAAAGACTATCAAAATTATGCATATCAATAAGTTTCACACTAGTAAAAATGTATGCATAATAAATTAGAAAAATGGGGTGGATGGGAGGAAGTTAATGAACAGACCAATTTCCAATACCTTAATTCAAGAGACAACTTTTTGAGTGACAGAAAGGTAACAGAGGATGAAAAATACCTGCTAAAACAGCTGCAGAGACTCTCAGCCAGATTCAACTAACAATTAGGGGACAGAAGAGCCAACATGACAGTCTCACATATAATCAAGCAGCATTCAAAACATCCTACCTGCTCCTCCAGCTTTGTTGGACCCTGCAGCAGATAAAGGTCCATTGCCAAAGCTGGTGAGGCTCTCTCGTCTTCCTCCACTTCTGATGTTCCCGTAGTAACGATTTACCAAAATCTGTCTCAGGGCCTCCCCCTTAATTCAAAGATATTGAAAGACAGAAACACACGATGAATGGAACAAGTGAGCCAAAGTCAACAAAAATAGTAAAATTGGATTTTAGCTGGTTAGAGACACAACAGAAATAAAATTGGGAAGAAGAGATATGAATGTATATAAAGAACAATAGAAATACAGTGTATCTATACCCATTTATAAATGTTCTGTCTAGATCTTTGTATACATGCTACTAATAAATAAAATATGAATGAAACATGGAAAAAGCAGTGAAAATTGTATATAGGATGCATCCCTTAAATATCTATGAAACTAATATTATAGTTCTGTGACTGATCACAATTATTGAAAGTATATGTTATACAAATTTTCCCTTCTTAGACTTCCAGAAAGACATTTCTTACCATGAAATAAAATATATATGCATCTATTGTCTCTATCAATGAAGTAAGTTGAATGTATATCCTTTACTTTGGAATTTCCTAATTCAGTTATATTAACTTTTAAATTCAGATCATTACAACCTAATGTATATACCTCTGACTAACAATTTCTTAAAATTTTGAAAAGGAGGATCACAAAATGCAAATATTTCAACCGAAATGTCACATGATAGGAAATGGATACCACTGCCCCTTTCCCATCTCCTTCTTACCTCTATAAGCACAATGATAACCATTAATATTAGAACTGTCTATAAATATAAGACTAAGCAATTAAAAGTGAGAAGAATTTTTTCCTTTAATTTTCAGTAGCTGCATATATATATATGAGGGCAAATGGTTTTCTTGTTTTACAGAATGCTGCCGAGATGATTGCAATAAAAAGAACTCCATCCAAATATCTCAAATTGGAGAACTGATATTAGAAGGAAGTCCAAGCAGGTAAGTTAACACTGTAAATCTAATAATAAATATTGTTTCAGGTTTTTTTCTGTCTTATTATTGACTTCTGAAAAAAAGGAAGAACTGTTCGCCCCTGTCAGCAATAAACCTGCAGGATAGAATGTGAGTGCATTTGTATTTTGTCTCATTTTATACCCCATCACCACCATCTGATGAACCACTATTCTTGACACATCCACTCCTGGCACGTGCAGCACTGCTCTAGTGAACAGTTGTTGTGAAAAGGGGAACGGTTTAGAATAGTTCAAAGTCCCAATATATTAATTCTGCAAGCGGTGAATATTGGCAACTCTTTATGAGATTGAAGCACTTTTAACACTGTCTAAATATTCCTGAAGTATGATTTCATCTAATTTCAAGATAGTATGAGGTAACTTTTTGCAAAAGGTTTCTTTTTTTAATTTAAGAGTTATACAAAACTCAAGTGCATAGAAAATTCAGTATGAGTAAGCCTCTTAAGCATTCCTTTGTTGCACAACATATCCTTGGAACTGAATCAGCTGCATCCAAATTTCTTGAGGAGTTAAACACACTACCTATGGACACTCTCAAATTTGAACAGGCTTTGTTCAAGCATTGGATCTATATTTCCTTTTAGCGGATTCCTGAAATGTAACAATGCTAAATAGATTGTTGGAGGTTACAGGTGAGCCTCTCCCATTCAAACATAGTGAGAGGTAAAGAAGCTTTTAAAAAGGAATTGGAAGACTAGTCTGTTGGTTTCTAACACAATTAGATTATTATTTAGAATAATCTTGAAAGTGAGGATCACCCTTTAGAACTGATAAAGAAGCATTTGGGTTGTAAACAGTTTTACATTATACTTTTGGAAAATCTTTACACAAACACACACACACACACATATATATATCACTATCACCTAAGATGGTCAGTATCTTTAAGAAGTGGAAAATAAATACTCTCAATAATAAAATAATAATAGCAGTAAACAGCCTGGAAATAACTTTATTGATTGTACATTTTTGTATCCACATGAAGTAATTAGTTCCATGAGCTTTAAACATTTAACATATTAAGTTATACACTGCTTAAAAATGGCATACGCACATAGTTTCTTAAGAGAGCAGGGAAAAGAATATTAATAATTTTCTGCAAATAAAAATCACTTTTGTATCTTTCATTTTTATGTACATCTCATGTTTTACAGGAACAGATTAATCAATCTCTCAGAGTCTGTACTGGTTTTACCATAACTAAAGATAACTGTATCAAGGATTACAGGAAGCATTTCCTCAAGCACTAACAATTTTGCCTCCAGTAAGAGATATTATTCACACAATCTACTGACTGAAATGAGAAACGAGTGCCAGATTGAATTTGGTTTTCCTATATGCCACATAATTGCCCTTTTTAAAAAAAGTTGAAAAATATTTGAGTCAGTTTATCAGGTAGAAAGAATTTCAGTTCAATTACTTAGCTGTGTTTGACCAAGAGACAATGCTCTAGTAACAGTTTTTCATGAACTATGTTATAGTGACATTTAAATATGCTTTATTAAATCAAACTTTTCAATATCATGCCTTCAGATATACCAAACTTTCACTCCTGTACTTCCTAGCATATATATCCCAAATTAGGCAATACTAATATTTGCTGTAAACAGTATTAATGTAACAACAGACCATGATTACATGTATCATAGTCTGAGCTGAACAATAATAATTTTTCAGGCCTGATAAAAGCTGAATTCAACTAACGATGGTTGCATGCAGTTTGGGTCACATAAAACAAAATAAATAATCTATATACCTATCTACTTGTCTATCTACCTATTTTCCCACCTACTAATCTATCTACTGAGATCAATTGTTTCATCTGTATAATTTGAAGACAACAAAATGAAGCAAATTAATTGCACTTCAACTATGTCATCTTTCTGCTTCAAAATAAGATACTGTATTTGTTACAGTAGCAACAATGATATCACTACATATTGTATATTTGAGATATACATTGAAGATAAGCTTAATTCTCATCTTCACAGAAAATAAAAAAGCACTCATGATAATTAGATCTAAGTGTCTGTGTTATTCCCAATAAAGAATAATTAACCTCGGAAGTGTAATATTCCTAAAAGAAAGCTATTACTACTGCAAAAGGATAAAACCTTCCATTATTCCTCCTTTCTGGAATTAGTGTTATATGTAAAAGAATTGTACACTTTATATTGCTACAATAAATCATCATTATGATTACAGCCATTCAATTTGTAAAGATATTTTTGTTTCTAATTCTCTGCGCAATTCTTTCTTTCTTTCTTTCTTTCTTTCTTTCTTTCTTTCTTTCTTTCTTTCTTTCTTTCTTTCTTTCTTTCTTTCTTTCTTTCTTTCTTTCTTTCTCTCTCTCTCTTTCTTTTCTTAATTTATTATCACTTATTAACCACCACCACCCTCACATAGAGGTTCTGTACCATGCTCAACTGACAGAAAAAGATTAAGAAAAAATGGTTTACCAAGGCTCCAATCATTCCAAGTTAAATGGAATTTTGCTTCTACTACAGTATTTCTCTCTTAATTTATTCCCTGAAATCTAACGTGGTAAAGACATTATAGAATCAAAGCAACAATGCATTACCAAATAATTCATCGGCCCACAGATTTCTGGGAACATAACTGATTGACTTGTTTTTCAATATCATATGAAGCAAATCAGAAATCAACAAATTTTGCAGGTAAAATTCCACAGTAATAACATATTTAAGACAGGCAGGAAGAATAATATTTAAGAACCTGTATAACAACTTCTAAATGCCCAATCCATGCTTTAAAAATGGATTAAAGCCTCTTTTGTTTTCATTAAAGTTTTGAGGGAAAATTCTCATTCTTTAGATATGTATTTTCCTTAATTAAAACAAATATATAAAAAAACAACTAAGCCCTTTTGCAATTCACATACATCATATTCATCTTTAATTCACTGCTGAAGATACATACCCTTTTTCGATCTTCAAGCTGTCTCTCTGGTAGATTTTGATCAAGCTCCTGGCGAGTATGGAGAGATTTTTTTTAAAAAGATTGGTACTACAGAGATATTAAATAAATTTAAAATAAATAAGTATTGCTCTTATACAATGGTTTATATTGCTCAAGAATAGTACAGGAGGTTAAATCATGTGATAAAAAAAATACAGGAGTGGGCAATCTGCGGCCCGCAAATCCCAATTGCCACAACACACTCAAAAAATATGGCCAATTTTGAGCAGCACAAATTTTCAGGATAAAAGTGGAAATGGGTATGCCTAAGGAAATCCAGATATATGTCTGTCCTTAAAAATCTCCAATCCTTAAAATTCTCATCAAAAGATCCACTTTTTTCATCATTCATGCCTCTCAGATACCTCACTAGATTCATTCTCAGTGGATCTTGGAGCCCAGCAGAGTGGATTTTTTTTTTTAATTCAAGGATTGCCCACTCCTGAACTACTGAAAGTTTTCATCATTTAATTCGATAATATTAATATTTACATTCCTGGTTTGTTTGCTGCTTTGCTTAATAAATATAGAAAAACAGTTTGACTTATGTAACAATAGCAAATGGAAAATATGGCTGTCACCATGCAAACACATATTTTACATTGAACACACTGAACTTTACATACAATTCACTTTACTCAAAATCTTTCCAAACATGAAAAAATATTTAATTTCTGCCTGAAGAGATATCTTCCCTTCATTGTAACATTTTTTCTAGATAATGGTAATTTTTTGTTTTGTCTTGATTACCCTTTAATAGATTTTTCGGGTAAATGACTTTTTGTAAGACAATGCTAAAATTATGGCTTAATATTCAGTGTGTGAGGTATAGTAAAGCATTGATTTAAAGGAATTAGAAGATGATCAGGCTCAAAACTAATACATAAAGAGTTTTATTGCTGCAAAGATCTTACATATGTATGGGACATCTGCCTGATACAAAAATATAACTATATAAAATTCATATAAAATAAAGACCCCAGGATTTAAATCATCTTATTTTTCCTGGTCCAACCAATTGTTGGTTGTTCTTTTCCTGGATTTCACATTTATCTTGCCCATATAATAATTTTGTTTGGCCTCCTTCTCTATTTTTGTTCTTACTTCTCTCCGGAACTAGAAGCCCCATATGGATCTCTTATTCCTACTCTCTGGACAGGAGGAAATGAAAGAAAGTATACTTTTCCATTTCTACATTTTAGTCTCCCTGGGTGGAGATTCAATTCTTTGACATAAATTAGGGATGATTCATTTGAGATATTCTACTATGTCTTCTTCCAGACAATAGGAAAAGATAGGGGTAGGTGGAGATTAATCTCTTATATTTGTCAGGTTCTCCCTCCATTCCAAAACTCTCCTCATCAATTTTCTTCCTAACCCAAATCCACTTCCCTTTCTTCTGAGAATCAGAATTCCTGGGAGACACTGAAGCCAGAATTTGTGCACAGTTAGGTGATTTGGCCATTAAGGTGCTGCAAGTACTACTATCAGGTGAGACAATGGACATATTTGTCTTCTGCTGCTTTCCATGATCTTCCCATATCTGTGTAGACCATCTTTAATAGCAGTGATAGAAACTATCAAAGACAGCAGAGCACTCCTAGGAACTAATGGCATGATCCAGCTGATTCTTGAATTTGTTCTGGCTGGCTTCCCATGAGAAAATGTCTGGAATGGAAGGGAGTCAGGAGAAGAGCAGATGGCTATTACAGGTAGCTTAAAATGAAGAGCTGTGGTGATGCAGTGGTTGGAATGCAGTACTGCAGGCTAACTTTGCTGACTGTCATTAGTTTGCTCTTCAGCAATCCAGGTTGACTTAGCCTTCCATCCTTCTGAGGTTGGTAAAATGATGACCCAGATTGTTGAGGCAATATGCTCACTCTGTAAACAGCTTAGAGGTGACTGTAAAGCACTGTAAAGTGATATGTAAATCTAAGTGCTATTACTATTAAAATAGCAACATCGGAGTGGAAATATGAACAAAATTATTATAAGCAAACACAGCCTCACATAAAAGATGAAGTCAATTGTTCTATTGGTAATATACCTAAAACATACCAAACATACCTTCTATGATAAATGAGGTTATGATAAAACTTATAGTTTAAAAAAAACATGCTGAATAATAATCAGATGAGCTATCCCAGAAGCAAAAGAGAAAGATGAAAGGACTTTCCACCCAGATAAGAAGTTCGGCAGGGCAACATGTTTGATAAGAAGAAACATGAGCCTTGAAACCTGTTCTAACACAAGATCACCAAAAGTCATGACAAAGAAGACAAGAATTTCAAATAATCAAATATTCCATTGGTCAGATGTCATGGAAAAGCTGAAAAAGTTTTTTTCAACAGAAGGAGCAAATTATTAAAGTAATAAAGGTGAGCTAAAAATAAAAATAAATTCTGGCACAGTTTTCCCCATTCCTAAGAAAAGAGATGGAGACCAAAAAAAGTTAATCTAAAAAAAGGTAATCTATCCCAGCCCGCGTATACAGGTCTTGCTCCCGATGAGTATAGATTCAATCAAGCACAGAAAGAACTTCCTTTTTGCATCCCCCCTGCCCCCATGGTTAATAGGCATTTATAAAAACACTGAACAGCAGAGGGTCTAGACTGCAACTTGAAGTACGTTATTTGATACTTCTATTCAGCGAACCTAATGACAAGCAGTTGTTTGGTTATGAGTTTTCAACCAGTTCTACATCCATCCAATGGTCCACTTATTGTGGAAGCTTCTACCTAACTGCTGGCAAATTGGTCAGTCATTGATGGTATCTCATCCAACTGGATAGCAACTTGGTTCTGGAGCAAAGAACTTGAACCACAGCCAACAGCATTGCAGTAATAGTCTATATAAAGTGTTTACTCTCATGGTTGAAGCATTTTCCTCCTGAGATGAAAAGTATGCAGGTCTCTCTGCTTGACTTCAAATCCAAAATAGTTATAATTTTCTTCTCTCTAGAAACACAATACTGCATCCAGGAATATAATCCCAATCAAGGCTTAGAGGGTATGATTTATTGCAAACAAGATGCAAGGCAGAACAGCTGTCTACTGCAAAACACAGAAAGCAAGACCTATAAATAAGTCCTTTAGCAGCCTTAAGATTTAAATCATAAGCCTTCTGGTTAATATACTCTTGACTGCTCATTTCCCTAGCTTCAGAACAGATCTACTTATTTTGTGTCAATACAACAATTTTGTAAGCAGCCTGAGAATGGCTGTTTTCTGATGCATTTACAACTATATACTATATCTAGAGAATATCAGTTTAGGAAAAGCTCATTCAAGCTATTTTCAATTTTGCATAACATATCTTTTTGCAGAAATGCAGTTAGTTTAATACTGACAGCAATTTTATAGCACTTAAACCTGAAACTCATTGTCTGTCATTAACTATATAACATTAACTATAGTTTAATATATGTTTGAATATAACACTAACTATAGTTAACATATGTTTCAATCAGAAACAGAATTTTGATTGAGTTTTAGAAAATATTTCAGGCTTTTGGAAAGATCACTGATAATCACTGGTAAAAGTGAATGTGAATATCATTGTATTATTATTTTAGGCAAATTAACATCTCTTGAAAACAAAAATAAGAAGAGCTTAGACATTTGTAGCTACAGTACATTTCTTTAAAGTGAAAGAATGAAATATCATGTTCTTTCAAAAACAGACTGGACAATCATTTGACTGAGATAGTATATGACATCTGCCCTGAGCAGGGCATGGACTAGAAGATTTCCAAGGTTTCTTCCAGCCCTGTGATTTTATGATTCCTGAGTACATCATGGACAGCCAAGAAAACAAACTGATAGATCATTGAGTAAATGACTTGGCTTAAATTATCCTATTCCAGACACATTATGCAAACACCCAGCTTTCTGGAAAAAGCTCAATGCTGGGAAATTGGAAGGAAATAGAAGAAGACAAACAAACCAGCAAAAAGATGATGGATTCAATTATAGTGGCTATGAGTACACATCTTGAAAGAAAGATGTTTAAAAGTTGAAAAATGACTTTCTAATCAATTAATCCTTTTTTAAACTCCAAATTCCTAATTGGAAGATTAGCATAGGATGGAAATTACTGTGATTAATGTCTGCAATATCCCAGATTCAGGGTGAAATTTCTGATAAACCAAAATAAATCTGAAGTGGTACTTTTGATAAGGAAATACACGCACACTTACAACATGCACTAAGGTTTAAATTTCTAGTTTTATCACTGCATAATTATTTTGCAATGATTTTACACTTCTAAAATAATGTACATTAATTTTAATTCATTAATTTTAGTGGTCATCTGCATGGTAAGTTCAAACACTAAGAGATAAAACATATAAGGCTCATTGAATAATATCTAACAATTAGTTTAAAATTTCAAACATCCTAAAACACAGATCTATGCTCAATCATAGCTACTCTCAAAATCACCAATATTTCTACATTCTATAAATATAGGTGAATACGTGACACACCTCTCTACCGTTTTCCATTTCAAGTGACTTAGGCAGCTATTTAAAAGCAAATATTAAAACAGAAAACTTTACATTTAAATGCATGGCCAAAACACAGAAGTGAAGATAAATAACATCAAACAATAACAACAATACACACTGGCTAATATACATAAAAAATTAAAACACAGAAGTTAACTGTAGTTATGTTCCTCATTTAAATGATACTCTATTAAGAAAATCCTGGACCAACAGGTGTACATAGGTAAGTACAAAGTAGTTTGGTAAAATACTGTATAGATTGAGACAACTTACAAACACTGCTCAGTGAATAAATGAATGTGGCCAAAGACCTCATATTAAAGTAATTTAAAAAGAAAGTCTTTAGAGGAGAGGAACTAACCACAAATTATCCTTTTTCAATAGTGAACATCCTCCAGTAATTAAGTGAATCTAATTGGATTCAATGCACAGAATGTGAATGAAAAAATAGTGTTATTGCCAATTAGTTTACATTTTGAAATATTTCTTAACTAAATTTGTGCTATGCTATTCTTCACCCACCAGCTAAAACATAACCAGTGTTTAAATAAATGAAATTTTACGTCTGTAAATCATGTAGAATCTAGGAAGAGGGAAATATATGAGTAAAATTACCAAACATTAAATGTTATAAACTTGTTTAGATTATCAGTATCACACCTATTATAATAATCTACATTTATGTGCATATACACACACACACACACATACACAGAGTCATCAAATAGTTATATAGGTTTTATTTATTTAACTGTTAGATTTATATCCTGTTTTTCCTGTAGGACTTGATGGAGCCTATTTTACATTATTTTCTTCCCAGTATCCACCATAATAATAACCATGCGAAATAAAATGGGCAAGAGAGAATGACTAGCCCAAAATCATCCAGAGAAATTTCTCTCGCTAAAATGAGTTTGATCTACCAAATTCGAGTTCAACATCTTATAGTACAGATAGTCCTCAATTTACAACAGTTCACTTAGTGACTGTTCGAAGTTACAACAGCACTGAAAAAAGTGACTTAGGACTGCTTTTCACGCTTATGATGGTTGCTGCATCTCCTGGTCATGTGATCAAATTCAGGCGCTTGGCAACTGGCATGTATTTATGATGATTGAAGTGCAAGGAAATCATATGATCACCTTTTGCGACCTTCTGACAAAGTCAATGGAGAAGCCAGATTAACTTAACCACCGTGTTACTAACTTAACAATGGCTGTAATTCACTTAATTCTGGAAAAAAAACATTGCACATGGTGGCACAGTGGTTAGAATGCAGTATTGCAGGCTACTTCTGCTGACTGCTGGCTGCCTGCAATTTGACAGTTCAAATCTCACCAGACTCAAGGTTGACTCAGTCTTCCATCCTTCTGAGGTTGATAAAATGAGGACCCAGATTGTTGGGGGCAACATGTTGACTCTGTAAACAGCTTAGAGAGGGCTGTAAAGCACTGTGAAGTGATATACAAGTCTAAGTGCTAGTGCTATTGCTATTATAAAATGGGGGGAAAATTTACTTAACTGTCTTGATTAGCAACAGAAACATTGGGCTCAATTGTGGTTATAAGTCAAGAATTAACTGTACCACACTAGCTCTCCACATTATTAAATAACATAGTTGCAGCCATTTATGTAGCTAATGAAGGCCTTGTAAATCACTTCAGAGCTGTTTGTCTTAAAGTTTCATGGCAATCTCAATGAAACAAGACACTCCTCTATTGCTATGCAGAAATTTATCATTAATTACAATTTTCAGGGGCAAATGCCTTCATGTGCTCTTCTAGCTATACAAGCAATTCACATTAACGTAGTTCCCACAACAGCTGGGAAACCATCCAATGAATGTCTGACAGACATCTGCTAATTACGTGACATATACTTTCAAGTAGAAGACGACAGACTGTGTTTAAACAATGTTATGGTAGAAAGACAAGATATACTGGACAAGAATGAGGGACATTTAAACGTGGATTTTAAAATGACAGGCTACAAGAACGATATGGGAGAAAATGCTACACTGGATACATAAATGAATGTGGCTATCTTAGTAATTAAAAGGAATATATAAATAACAAAAAAATGACCTGTATATCTTTTCTATATTAGTCTTGGAAAATTAATTAAAGCTTTGAAGATTTTTTTTTGAAAAGGGAGAAGGAAAAAATAAAAATAAATCAAATTCTTAGGCATTATTTGAAGACTTTAAAGATCAAGATTATTAAAAGCAAAAGGAAGGAATCTAAAATTAATTTATTTGATCAAGGTTAAAATAGATACGTTGTTAATTCTGGCAACCTTTAATGGATTTTTGTTAATCAGGACTGAAACAAGGAGGTTTTTTTAAATGTATGTATGGATAAAGATGGGGAATGGAAAGAATAGATTATTTGCTATGTTTTAAGAAAAGGTTATAGGTTACTAAAATTGTTTACACTTGTGAAGGGTAAAGTTATTTCTATTTTCTTTTTTTTGTGCACAATTTTTTTTCTTTTACATTTTTTAGCTTGTATTAGTTTTTATCTTTCTAATTGTAATGTTTAATAAAATCACTATGAAAAGACTACAAATCCAGGGCTGAGAACTGCCAACTTGGATTTAGCTTTAGGATTTTGTATTTCTTGAAGTTTTATTAACTGCAACTGAACAGAACCAATGCACCAATTTTGTATGTTTAAAATAAAATTAAGTGGCAGAGAACATCTTTCCCAATGTTTATAAATATATATTAAAAAGAATGTATTTATCAGAAATTCTTAGGATGAATCCCATCTTCATTGTTTCTGTACTGCTGCTTACTAAGTGTTCTTTTTATTTAAAAAAATGAGGAGTTATTACAGTTAAAATAAAATGTTCCGACTGCAAAAATAAGTCTAAAGATTAAATTAAATAACCAAATTGTTAAATTGCCTTCAGAACTGACTCATACGAAAAAACATAGCGCAAAAACTATTTAGAAGTGCAGTCTATGCACACATCCTGACATAAGCTCAACCAAACATACAATGTACATTTTTTTGTTTGTTTGTTTGTTTGTTTATTTCCACCTTTCTTTCCATTTAGTATCCAGTACACCTGAGAATTAAATTAGAAAGTACAAAGTATTTTTTAAAATGCATAAATAAACATTTTAACTTAAAATTAAGTTAAATTAAAAGACCTTAGCAGCTCTTTTAAGTCCAGAGAATAAATAAAAATATCATCATATTCTTTATTACATTCAGAATGATAAATGTAAAGATAACTATTAGACCAAGCACCTCCCACCCCCATTTTATTACTCCATTCTTTACAGTATATTTTTACATAAAATTTCTTCTTTGTTACTTATTAGATACTCCTGAATTAACCTTAACTTTGTCTTTATTAGGTATTCCTTAACTAACTGCTCATATTACTCTTAACTGTGAAGTCCCTGATATGCTCTGAGCTTGGTAGTTTTCTTGCAGACATTTTACTATCAAACTAGGTAACATCATCAGTACACTGAAATGTAATGAAAGAGTAATGTATAATGCAATATCTGCAAGAAAATGACCAAGCTTAAAGAGCATCTAGGACCCACACTTCAACCCTGAGCTACAAATATTCTCTTTTATTATTACTCTTATCTTCGTATTTCTGAGCAAAACTAAATATGCTTAATTACCTAAAATTACTTCAAGCCTGGTAGCCTCTCCCATTCCTTCCAGTCAATTAAGACAGGCATATAAAACAATTCCCAATGGTTCATCCAGAATGGCTGAATAGCCAGAATGACCATTAATAATAAGAACCATGGTGGCGCAATGGTTAGAATGCAGTATTGCAGGCTGATTCTGCCCACTGCCAGGAGTTTAATTCTGATCAGCTCTAGGTTGACTCAGCCTTCCATCATTCTAAGTTCGGTAAAATGAGGACCCAGATTTTGGGGGGCAATATACTGACTCTGTAAACAACTTAGAGCAGGGGTGTCAAACTTGTGGCCCATGGACCGGATGCATCACGTATACTGGCCCCGCCCCTGCCCAGTTTAGCAAAGGAGTAAAAAGTCCCAATACATCATGTGATAATGTCGTGATGCTGTGAGGTTGACACCCCTGATTTAGAGTGTGGTATAAAGAACTATATAAGTCTAAGTGCTATTGCTAAGTGTTAATAAGGGATTATGGGAATTCAACAAAATCTGAAACATGTCACCATCTCAATTTAGAAGACCATCAATGTACTCATTATTGAACAAAAGCAACCTGAATGTATTTGGTTGACTCTCTCATCATCACAATTTCAGACAAAAATAAGTTCTTTTACAAAAGTAAATTATAAATATAAAATTAATATATGTATAAAGTTTTCCATTTTATATATATTACTCATTTCAGTTCTTTAATATAGTCAAGACAATATGGTTTGTAGAGCTTTCTTGAAGTTATTGGATATAACTCAGCAACTTCTTCAGTAGTATGGTCTCACATGAGAGCTAAACACCCTAATAACAACACTACTATATTAACTGACTTTTAGTTTTAATTTACATATTTTATATAACAGATAACAGATAATCAGAGTTGGAAGGGACCTTGTAGGTCATCTAGTCCAACCCCCCGCCCAAGCGGAAGACCCTACACCATTTCTGACAAATGGCAGTCCAATTTCTTCTTGAAAGTCTTAAGTGATGGTGCTCCCACAACTTCCGAGGGCAAGTTGTTCCATTGGTTGATTGTTCTCACTGTCAGAAAGTTTCTCCTTAGTTCCAGGTTAAATCTCTCCTTGTTCAGTTTCCATCCATTATTCCTTGTCTGGCCTACAGGCGCTTTAGAAAATAGCTTGACCCCTTCCTCTCGGTGGTAGCCCCTCAAATATTAGAAGACTGCTATCATCTCTCCTCTGGTCCTTCTCTTTACTAGACTAGCCAAGCCCAGTTCCTGCAACTGTTCATTGTATGTTTTAGCCTCCAGTCCCCTAATCATCCTGGTTGCTCTTCTGTGTACTTTTTCTAGTGTCTCAACATCTTTTTTATAATGTGGTGACCAAAACTAGATGCAGTACTCTAGGTGTGGTCTTACTAAGGCTTTATAGAGTGGTATTAGTACTTCCCTTGATCTTGATTGTATCCCTCTGTTAATACAACTTAGGATTGCATTAGCTTTTTTTGGCTGCTGCTGCACACTGCTGGCTCATATTTAGCTGGTCGTCCACTAAGACTCCAAGATCCTTCTCACAGTTACTGCTATTGAGTCTGGTTTCACCCAGTCTATATGTGTACTTTTGGTTTTTCTTGCCTAAGTGTAGGACTTTACTTTTCTCTACATTGAATTTCATTTTATTAGATATGGCCCAGTGTTCTAGTGTGTCAAGATCCATCTGGATCTTGAGCCTTTCTTCTTGGGTGTTAGCTATTCCTGCCAGCTTAGTATCATCTGCAAATTTGGTAAGTTCCCCTTCTATTCTATTTTCCGTTAATGAAAATCAGAGAACAGTCTTTTGATTCATAATGTATTTAGAAAAATTTCAAATAATTTTGTCCTGCAGAGGGTTTTTGATCTCCTATTTGTTGAAAGACTCTTGATTTCACAGATAACATATATAGACAAGAAGCCTTTAGGAAAGGCCACTGTTCCATATTAGCAAATGATTAAAACAATGAAATAAAACAAAGAAAGCATCCAAGCTAAAATATAAACTATAAGTATGGATTAATTTGCTAAAATACAGAGTTTTGAATGGGGATTTTTTTTTTACCCCATTCCCTCTGCAGTTTTATGAGAAAGAGAAATGTAAGATTTTCCCACTACTTAAATACAACTAAAAATATCCTGCAATTAATGGAACAATCTTCATCCAGAGATCATGCTGAAACTAATTTTGGCACCCTTCCAAAAAGCTGCCAACAGAGTTGTACTATAGACCTTTTGAGAGATGATATTGCCCAAAGTGGGTTGACACCATTGTATTGTAATGTTTACTGCTGTTTATTTTAATTTTTTATGTTGGTTTTGCATTGTGGCTTTTCAACTTTTTGCAATATTCATACAAGGATTTTCCATTCTGCAAGAGCAACTAAAAGAGAAAGAGGGAAATGCTGACCATCAATTTAATAGTATAAGTTATTACACCCACAGCTTGTGAAGCAATGGTACAAATTTGCTTTAAAATAAGGATTCTCAAATTTTGTGGAACTATGATCCCTAAAATGATACATGGCCTTGAATGACATACCCCAGAAATAAAACTAATGCTTTCAGGGGGTTAGATCTATGCTAGGGGAAAAAGCATAACTTCCTTCTAATAAATAAATAATATTAATCTATAATCACCAGTTCCCTATTTTTGAAGTTTCACAACTTTCCATTGAGGGTTTGCATGGGTAAAATAAAGACCTGAGTATTTCTGGACTATCTCTTGCATTGTCAGTCCAATTAGCTTTTAAACAAAACTAAACCCATCTCCAAACTTGCAAGACTTCCTCCAGGGGATTCTCAATTCATAGTTTGAGAGTTGCTAAAACATGTGGACTGGAAAATGTTTAAAAATTCATCTGTCTAAATCTGTCTCAAACTATTAGAACATTCCACCTTCAATCCATGTATCCAATGCATTTCTTTTACTGGGACCTGGCTGTAGAAATGCAAGGTAATTACAAGCCTGATTCATTCTTCTTTAATTTAGGGTGACCTTTAAAATGAGAACAGTATATTCTTAAAGGAGTGCAATTTGAATAGCACACCTGGAGTTATTCTCATGTCCATTTTGTGGCTCTGCCCCAGCTTGCTTAAAGTATTGGTACCCAGCAAGCTTGCAACTTATCTAGGGCTTATCTAACTTTTTTATTCTGAGTCATCCCTGTTACTAATATCTCTGTATTGCCTGGATACAGAGCCTGTATTGCATGGAACAGCTTGCCCTCAGAAGTTGTAGGAGCGCCATCACTTGAAACTTTCAAGAAGAGATTGGACTGCCATTTGTCAGAAATGGTGTAGGGTCTCCCGCTTGTGCAGGGGGTTGGACTAGATGACCTACAAGGTCCCTTCCAACTCTTGATTATCTGTTATCTTATCTTTCTACCTCCCTATTGTATGGTGGTGTACAATAAGTATACAGTTAAAGCAACTAAAGGGTTTAAACGTCAAGTTAACAGAGATGAATTACATATTTTCTTACAAATTATTAGAGAGACAGCCCCTAAAGCAGGTAGGCCTTAATTTAAGCAATTTACGTCTAAAAATCGGCTGCTTCTCTTGAGACTGGAAAAAAACTGGGCAATCACCACGTGTCTTTCAGTGTTGGTGAATACTACTGTGCACTGCTTGGCAAACTTTGTTTTTTTTTTTTTTTTAAATTAAATACACATGTTAAGACTCGGTGTGCCTGTCAGTAACTGAGAAAAATATACAAATCAACTTTGTCTCAGTCTGATGTGTATTTCTTTTTCTTTCCCACTCATTCGGGGAGCAAGGAATAGAAAGCTTCCCTACTTGAAAGAACCGCAGTCAAAATTACCAGGCAGCAAAAATGCCCTCTTACACCTTCTCCAGAGTTTTCTTTGTTATCATAATTTATTCTGTCAGGACTCTCTTCTACAGATAAAAGGAGACAATATTTTATAGGCAAACAGTAACAGGGAAACGTTATTTGTTTGCAGACGATGATAGCAGAGAAGGCTAATAATGTTTAGGCTGCAATCCACTGTTTTCAGGAAAAATCAATCTGGGTATATTTTACTCTAAAATGTTTCTCTTTAAAAAATTACTAATGTTTTTTATTTAATGCAATCTTAACTGACATGGATCCAGGGATGATTTTTTTTTTGGGGGGGGGGGGGGGTTGGGGGAAAATCCCTCTTATAAAGTAGGTTTTTGCATATGCTTTGGGCACAGCTCTTTCAATGCTTCTTTAGCTTGTACTAGCCCTTTATTTTTAAAAAAAGAATTAACATCCACCCAGACGCAGTATCTTCCAGTGCAGTCTGGGATACTGACAGCCAGAGTCTGGACTGAACAGTAAACAGCTCCACCACATTCTATTGGCAATTACTGCTGAAGGTCACACATCAGCAGAGAGCCTAAATTCCAGGAAAAAAAAAAAAAAGCTGCCTCTTATGTAACTGCTGCCTGAACACTGGCAGATGTCCAACAGTGCCGTTCACTGCAATGTAGGAGGGAAGGGAGGGAGGGAGGGAAAGAAAGCTAAGTAGGGCATCTCTCAGTTTCTTCAGCATGATTAGGGTGCCCCCTTCTGGCAAAGCTTAATAGTTAAGCGTTACGGTGAAGTAGCGTGTGATAAATGCCACTTTTATAAATACAGTCTTTCTAAATAAATAAATTAAAAAATACAGGCTATCTGGGATAAATGCATGAGCAGGGCAATGATGACTCTACAGTAGTTGGGCTCTTGATGTGATGTGCTTGACACTGTAACTATGCAATCTAGTTCGAGGCCACAACAATATTGAACATAGTAAGTTTAAAAAAAAACTGTACATGATTAAAAGGCCTATTATGAAAAAGATAAAAGTTTGGCTAATAAGTCTTCCTTTTCTCTTTCTGAAAGAGCTATAAATTTCTTGTTTGGAAGAACAAGTAATTTCCAAACTTTCTTTACTAAGTAAGTTTATGAGAGAGATTGAAAGAGACAGTATCTTATAATTTAATACTTTTTTGGTACCTTCAAGTATTCTTGAAACATTCAGATGAATAAAATTTAACACCTTTTTTGGTGCTGTGTTTGAGAAGTACTGAATTATATATCTTGACTAGTTCTCAGAATGAAATTAAATATTTCTACCCTGATTTTTTTTAAGTGTTACTGTATTTCAGTTTTTCATTTTATCTCACACACCAGTTTGGTTTAATAATACATTTATCCAGAGCATTTCAGTATGCACTTTACTTTTAAAGGGTTTTTTTATCAAAATGATTACAAAAAGCCCTGTTTATCTCTAATTCCTCTTGAAGAAACACAACTTTTGCAGAATCATGTGTCACAATCACAAGCATGTTTTCCCTCTGGAAGAATTTTCTTATTCTTCTTCAATAGTAGAAGCTCACTGGAGACAGAATATGAGTTTTAAAAAGGCATTTCTTTCTTTGTGCCATGTGTATGGAAATTGGCTGGTGGAAAAAGAAAACATTGTGCTTCCTCTGAAAAGTTTCAGGGAATGCAAACTCCTGCCAGAAGACACTTTTAATAAACAGATAGTGTTCATTTCCTATATTTATAAACACACCTGCTGCTAGTATGGAATCCTCCCACTGAAATCAGCCAACAAAGTTTTCACTGGTAATTGAGCTCTAGATTCTAAACTGAGCTTGATCTCAATCCTGATTTAATGCAAAGCCAGTCAGAATGTGTGAAAGCATTCATTTGACAGAAAATCTAAGTAAAAAACAAGTAGCCTAAATTCCACGTATATGTTCACAAGTTCAGAATATAGTGTGGGTCTCAACACCCTGAAGCTAAATGAGTTGGTTTAAATTACTCTGGGGGCAATAAAATAATTTTAAAAGAGAATTTTCGCCCATTTCTTTAGTTGACAAAATTCAGTAAAATTAAAACAAAGTACTGGAGTACTTGACCAACTACTCCACCAATTTATGCTTTTTTCTACAATATTTGTAATACCAAAAAAAAAAAAGCCAAAATCTCTGATACTAATATGTTCATGGAGCAGTATCTGATGGTTATAAACTATGAGTGGAATTTTGATGGTAGAAAATCCAGCAGAGCAAAGACAAGGCTAATTTGAGCTGACTCAGAAACTACATGCTCCCTAGTGTCAGATAGCCTGACTGATTTTCTCATGTATGTCTTAGGATCATATGCTCAGTTAGAAGAAAAACTATAGATTATAGCAGATTTTTATCTGCTGATTTATAGAAATTAAACTGCCATAAAAAAATTAACCAGGCAAGCTACACAAAATAGTTATTTAATTCTAGGTGCCATCTTTTCTTTCAATTATACAAAGTAGCAAATTCAAGATTCAGGATCTGATTGCCTTCCTCCTCTTTGCACATTAAGATTCCTAAATTCAAAGAATTCTTATAAAACAATATGTTAAATGTTTAAATATCTTCATTTATACTGCAGGGGAGAGTTACTCATTCAGTGTTCTACCATTTGAAAGAATACAACATCACTGAATCCAAAAATATGTTCAGACAATACTCTTGGAGGAAAACAAAATACACAATTAAAATTAAATAGTTCATGGCATGACAAGTTACACTCCACTACATCACTAGCACAAACATGAGAATCACAATGCATAAACACTGACAAGACAGCACAACATACTACATGGCTACTGACTTCAGGATACCATCAGGGAAGACTAAAGAAACAATAAAGTAAGAAATTCAAAACCTCAGCATTATCCAATTCACCAAGTGCAATCAGCTAAAAACAAGAGAGAGACAAAAAGAAATTGAAAATAAATATTAATGAAAGAGAAATGGCAAATAATCAGTTATTATAGACACTGAGAATCATAATTTCTACTCTCTTTAAAGAAATTGAAAATAAATATTAATGAAAGAGAAATGGTAAATAATCAGTTATTATAGATACTGAGAATCATAATTTCTACTCTTTCAACCCAGTTCTTTTGTAAGATTGTTGATTTAAAAAAAAAACACTCTCTCATCTTCTCTGAATATAGCACTAGATATAAATATATTAGACATACTAGCCTATGTTAGCAGGACATATGATCAGATATCCATATGATAAACCTAACTAATGGTGTCTTGGAAAATATGGCTGTACATCCCTACATCATTAGGCGTTTTATTCTTTATTGTTTCATATAACTTTTTCTTTTAAAAGCATGTAAACTTTTCAGTGTGACAATTAAATGCATAATAATAATATACTATTTTTACTATAATTAATCTACAATCAAGTGGTTACAGCTTACAGATAGCCCTCAACTTGTAACAGTAGTGAGTTAAAAAACTGACTTATGACTGTTTTTCACACTTACCCCCATGATCATGTGATTACAATTCAGATGGTGACTGGTCCATACTCATGACTGTGGCTGTGTCCCAAGTCATAGGATCAATCTTTTGCAAAGTCAGTGGTGAAGCCAGATTCACTTAACAACCAGGTTACTAACTTATCAACTGCAGTGATTCACTTAACCATTGTGGCAAGAAAGGTAGTAAAATGGGGCAAAACTCATTGGTCAAATGTCTCACTTAACAACAGAAATTTTGGGCTCAATCATGGTTGTAAGTCAAGGATTACTCTATTAGGAGGATGCTTTCAGCATCCACTATGCCTAATAATATTAAAACCAGATGTCTTGGGATTTGATATTGTGTGGCTCCTATGGTACCATTTGTATGTTCCATGAAAAAGATCTAATATCCTATCCCAAAACATCTAGTTTTAATATTATTAGACTCAGTAGATGCTGGAAGCATTCTCCTCATAACCCATAGCCACTTGGTAGTTTGTAAACTCTACGTTAAAAAAATTAATATAACCAATCCATCCTTCTGAGAGTCCCAGAGCATATTTCTTTCTAACTTGTTCATTGGCTTGATTCAATACAGTGCAACTCCTGCAACTTCTATGTACAACAAACATAACAACTTAACTTCATCTGTGTATTCAGAATAAAAGAGCAGCTGAGGGAAATGTTGTTTTTCCTTGATGTAAAAACAAATCACAGTCAGCAAAAACACTGAAATCCACAATCAGCAAACTTGTTTTAAAGCAGGTACCATTTATAAAATCTTTGTCGGTACTTAAATTCAGCATCATAAAGTTGGTACTCTTTGCAGTGTAACTTTTAACAGGAAAAAGAGACTTAAGCTGAGCTTCTTAGTTTTAGAGACTTTTACTATTATTTTCTCATGGTTAAGAAATATATTAAAGCTGTTCCTATATTGACACGGTTAAAAAAAAGCAAACCTATATGTATCATAAATCATAAAACTGGAGAAAACCATTTAAGTTAACTTTTTTTCTGAAATGGCTGAAAAAGAATTATATGTCTATACATGTAGTCCTCGATTTACAACAATAATCGAGCCCATTTATGTTGCTAAGTGAGACATTTGTTAAGTGAGGTTTGTTCCATTTTACAACCTTTCTTGCCACAGTTGTTAAGTGAATTGTTGCAGTTGTTAAATTAGTAACATGACTGCTAAATGAATCCTATTTGATTTTGCTTGTCAGAAAGTCAGAAAAGACAATCCTTTGATCCCAGGACACTGAAATCATCATAAATATGAAGCTGTTGCCAAGCATCTAATGCTACAGGATGCTATAATAGTCATAAGTGTGAAAAATAGTCATAAGTCACTTTTTCAGTGCCACTGTAACTTTGAATGGCCACTGAATGAACTGTTGTAAATCGAGGATTACCTGTACAGTAAATAGATTTGGTAAATAACTAATCAGTAAAACAGTATTTCTTATGTTTTATCTATTGTTGGAAGGCTTTATAGCTCAAAGTGTTACCTTTCCTAGAGCACCAATACAAGTAATATTTTCTTCATTTACAAGATCCTTCTTTGCTACTTATCATGGCTACATTACAAACAGATGTTTCCGAGCTTGCCCCTGATTTGCTTATATTCACAATTCTCATATGCTGCACTATTTCTAATTAATTTACAATAATTAATCCATTTAACTAAACTTTTCCAATATATCAGATTTAAATTTAAAATAATCAGTAGTACCATGATTGTCTTTAATATATTTCATACATTTAGTTTGCATTCATAGAGTGTATAATACAGTTGCTATTGAGGTAACAGATTGACATGAGGAATTTAGATCTTAATAGTCACAAAGTTCTTTAGATTGTAAGTTGTAATGTTTAGAATTTCCCTATTCTGACTTTTTCACCACTGGAAAAAATAGAATAACATTTCATTCAAATAACTAAGTGAAATAAATATGTTTCAGAAAAAAAGAGTAATTATTATTTTTAAATAAATTCAAACAGGCACACAATATAGTAGATTTACACTTTGATAAAGCAGAGTCAGGTTGAAAATTAGCTAAATGGTTAGCCATACAATTGGCATGTATTCTTTTCTTCCTGCAAAGTAGATTGCTGCCAATGTGAGATGCCATGTTAGTTTTCATATCAATTTTGGTATTATTGTCTTTTACATTTTGACACCCTCCCTCCCAATCTCCTATGAACATTTCTTCTCATTAACTGCTTTTCTTAGAGGTTTTCCATACTAATTGCATGGAATTCAAATTGTTCTCCACATAATCTTGAAGCTTTGAGGTATCAGGAGATTTTAATGAAGCATCCAGCAAAACACACAAACAAAATTATTTTTCAGTTGGGATAGCTTGAAAGTAAAGGCTGGCTAAGACTCAGAAAGGGTGCAGCTGTGAATAAGTTGTTCCCTTGAGCCATATCTACTGCATGTTCTCGTCAAGCTAAAATCGACATTTATGGTGACCAGTCACCATTACAACTGGCAGGAACAGATAAATAAGAAAGAAAACTGTCCTTTCTTAACTGAGCTTATGATTCTCTTCTGTTAGGAACTTTAAGGAAACACATTTTAAATATTGGGCATTGGCTCAATCTTAGGCAGCTGATTAAACTAGACATATTCCAGACAACTGTTTATGAAAAGTGTGAAATGTATAAATGCCCTTCTCTGTACAAATGAAAGCAGCTCGTGTTAGAGAGCCTCCTAATATACACACAGCTGCTCTGGGTTGCTTCTGAAATCCTAAAATGCACTTAGCTCTCAATTAGCAATGTAATCTGCTGATTTGCCTCTTGCTAAGGGCCTTAGAACAGATTTACAGATTTTCATAGCAACTTCCCTTTATGGAAGGTTTTATGGAGATTCTCAGTCATCCAGGTGCTTTTTTTTTTTTTTTTTTGCATTTTGAAAAGCACCTTTGGGTTTCCTTCAGAATACTTGGGATTATCAAATTCATGTGTTCAGAGAAAAATTTGCCCAAATACCCTGTTTTGCTACTTTCTGCAAATAATTTGAGGGCTTAAGTCCTTTCCAGCTTAACAGAACAATAATTAAGATTTCTTAGAAAACATTTGTCACTTTTTTTTCCTAGAGATTATTCTTTAATTGTTTTTCAGTCACAGAAAAGTTCTGCAATTGACCAGTTAAAAGATTGTGTAGTTCAATATAATTAGTTTATCATGACTCTTTTATCAGAAGTGGACATAGACCTAAAATAGCAGAGAAGATCATCCAGTTCGATGAGGTTTTTTGCATCTGTCATGTCGGGCCATTTAACTCTATTCATTGGTTCTCCAATCAACTTGGGCATATATTCTTCTACCTCTGGGGAACTCTTTGGGCCACAACAATTTCAGGATCAAAGGAAACTCATCAAAAGGCAACATTAATTGATTTATCATCTTTTAGCGAGCCATTCAATACACAAATTAATGGCCATGTCTAATTTTACACTTATAGCAGTTAGATTACATTTCTTGGGAGAAAATATGCCTTGATATGATGAGCCTTAAATTTTAATGCCAATACACTCCCATCTGTCTTTACTGCCCATCCAATCAGCAGCAAACACAGGCAGAAGACTTAATAGTTTTGTTTTTCTCTTCTCCCATAGTAGCAGCATGACAGCATGTATCTCATGGGAGATACAGTTCTCAACTTAAGCAATTCTAAGCTAATGAGTCTGAATCCAAAGAGGAAGCCAAACAGCTGGCAGGGAATGGGAGTGTGGCTTCCGTTGGCTGTGGAGGAAACTGGGGAAGAGCAAAGTCCAGCTGGGCAGAGCCAGGGGAGAGGTAGAACAAGAGAGAGGGAGTTCAAAGGAAGACCCAGGCCCACCCCCTCTTCATCCCAGGGCACACAGGGAGGAATGGAGAGCAACGTGCGTTCTGTGGCTTACGGGGGAGGAAAGAGCCCTGATTCACTTCTTTAGACACAGCCAGGAAGAGAGTTTAAAAGAAATGCATGCTGGATGAGGCAGTTGCTGGGAGCAAATGTGAGTTTATTTTGTGTTGATTTTAGTTATTTATGTTCCTGGCATCTTCCATGTTGAGTTATTGCCGTGCCTTCATGTCTGGAATTCTTGCTCCTGCCCTGCTGGATTAATTACCTCATCTTGCCTTGATTTGACTTATACTTACAGTTTTTGTTGACCACGTTTTAGACTGCAGCCAAATGCTGTTCCTGGGAGAGTTTTTCTTCAGCCAGAAGGTAACCAGGACATTGGGGACAAAGTTTGAGCTAATAAAGGGACTCCTACTGATTATCTGATTGTGTTGCCTTTGTGCCACGCCTCGGGTCATCACAGTTCCCAGTTTTCTAATTTGGTTTTCTGCGGCAATAATGAAGGGACACAAAATCCCTTCCTTTCTGCACATCCATGCCATTTAACAATATAGGGAAGTAAATGGGAGAATGTCTGCCAGGACTAGTTCTAGGCGTTGTTCAGACCTGATAGGAAAATGCTATTTCCACCTCAATTTTTTTCATTTCAGCCAGTGAAGAATTTTGGTAATTTCATTTATGCTGGTGCTTTTATAAGTACCAACACTTCTTATGCAACCCTGTACTGGAATAAATTTGCTAGTCTCCTAGGCTTACATATCCATAACATTCATATAAGATACATTTTATATCTACAAGTAAAAAAGAATCCATTTTGGAATGCCAGATTCCTGAGAATCAGTATGAAATTAGATTATCTACAATTGAATGCATCAGTGGTGGGATTCAATTTTTTTTACTACTGGTTCTGTGGGAGTGGTTTGGTGGGTATGACAGGGGAAGGACACTGTAAAATCTCCAGTCAGAGGTGGTATTTGCCGGTTCTCTGAACTACTCAAAATTTTCGCTACCGGTTCTTCAGAATTGGTCAGAACCTGCTGAATGCCACCTCTGGAATGAATAGAGAAGATGGTGAATGTATAATCCTCCAGATTTTGCTGAAGCTAAATTTCAAGACACTCAACTAAATAGATACATCTGGAGGGTTAATGGTTGCATATTTCTGCCAATTTGTTTATTGAATGAGCTAGAAAGCAAATTTTGAAGACAAAATAATAGATCACTAATAATTGCCTAGATCACAACTTCAAAGAATAGGATTTATTATTTCTATTAACTATGTGTTATTGTTTGTTACCAAAGGGATTAAAAGCTACTTAGCATTTTTATGACCCTATAATCCTTCTTATCGGGGTGGAGTCAAGGCAACTGAATGGAATTCAGCATTTACTGGCCAGATGCCCTTCTTGATGACTATGCAGAGTTCACAGCAGACATTTTCTCTTTGTGCCCTGAGAGAGAAACATCTGTCACTGCCTAGAATTGAACTCTCAACCTTCCAAGTGAGAGGCGAATGTTTTCACCTCTAGGTCACCAAGCCACTCCAAATAAGAAATATATAATATACTTAAGTATTATATAATCCATTATCCTCAAAAGTGATGAAAAAGAGATGCTGCAGAATTTAGGAGTCCCTTGTCCTATTAAAATGAACTGGAAATAATAAGCAATTCAGTTGTATATACCATTGTTTTTTACTTTTAAAAAATAAGTGCAACAATTATAAAGAATCCATACTGCCATTTCTTCAACTACTCTGCAAAAAAAAAAAAAAGACAGAATAAAAGACAAAACAGTAGACTATAAATCAAAGTACCTTCTCTCCATAGCCTCTATCTTTGGTCATCATTTCCCTGAGTGTCTGTAATACTTTAATACAAAGTTTCTCCTCATTCTCTTCCAGCAGCTGCTTAGTATGTTTTATTAACCTGAAAACAACCAATTGATCACAGTTTGTTTCAGTACTAGAATGTCTACTCAATTAGGAAGGCATTTGTAGGTATTTGCATTAAAGGTGATAGAAAAAACCAATTGTCCAAAAGACAACCATATTGTTATTTTTTTTCCTTCGAAGCATAATTCAGATATATACTGTATGTGAAGCAATAAATAAATAAATCCATATACCATCTACATAGAAAGCTTTGAAGTACAGTAACTAAAAAAAACTAAAGTTGCACAAATGTGGAATAAGCGAACTAAAATTAAGCAGCTCTGTCAAGGAACAACAATATTTGTAGCTTATTTTATAAAATACAAGTTGCTTCTCCTAGCTTAAGAACTAGGAGGTTCTGAGATGGTATATCAGAAATAAAAAACTACAGCACATTGTTATATTCTACAAGGATTTCTGAAGAAAGCATTAATTCATTCATACATTATAAAATTAGGTATACCCATATTTTTCAAAATGGTCTATTTGTTACGTTCACTAGCAAAACTTAACCAGGATACTCATACTTAAACTAATATTAAATTTTACCAGAGATTTGTGGTTGTGGAGATTCTTATGTTTTCTTGACCAGATCCCATGCATTCCAGCATATATAAATAGTATGCTGCATTTTTACATCAAGCAGATGAACACAGGATGAGAAAACTTAATATGCCACATTATTAAGTCATACACATTTTCTTACAGGATTGAAAGACTCCTACCTATCCACCTATCCTCAGTGTAATTTTTCACTGTTCTACCCAATATTGTAATTTTCTAAATAAATAAGATGAATATCAAGGCCTGATTCACATAACATGGTAATCTACAATGTGGTTTGTATATGACTGGTTTAGCATATGGTATGAATGATGCTGTTGTGGCTTAAACAAACAATGACTAATGCAATATATGAATCCAGTCATTAAGTACTGTGTAACGGCACATGATCTATAGTACAATTTTATTAAAATTACTTTCTGCTTTCAGAAGCCATTATTACCAGCTTCAGTAACAATAGATCCATGTGGAAAGCTACTAGAATATTACAAAAATACAGAAACAAAGCATGATAACAAATTGATAGCAAAATAAGATCAATATACCCTAACTTATAGTAACAGTTTAGAACAGAGCAAGAATTATTTTAATATAATAAAGAAAATGCTGACCCTCAACTTACTTGCAGATAAAACCTCCACTTTCACATTTCCTTCTAGCATCTGTATTTTCTGGGAACAGCAGTTCCGGTCTATGAAGGACATCCACCAATACAGACAATTCAGCTTGGACCAGTGGTCGTAAGCGATCTTCCAAAGCTGATACTATATCCTAAGTAGGTGCATTTAGTTTGAAACTTACATGGACAAATCATACAGACAAGTACTTTTTTAAAACAATTATGCCAATTAAGTAAGAATATACTTAATTAAAACAAGATTAATACTTCAAATACTAACATTATAATGGGAACCTGCAGAGACAAATTTTATTGTTTCTACATTTCTCTTCTCACGGTCAATAGAAAAAGGTTTATTTAAAGTTACAAACATTAAGTACTTACAACACAATATTATGAACACATATTTAGAGTATTTCCATTTACTTACTAAAATCTGTGAATGAACATTATACAAAGCAAAAAGGCATTTTCTACTAATATTAATATTACTATTAATAGCATTTATTACATACTAAATACCTAGGGCCATATCAAGGTGTGTGAGAATGTACTTGAGAGACAACAGGGCGAGAAGACACTGACTAGGCAAAGATCAGATAAAAGGCAGTTTAGTCTAGAGGACTAGGGGCATGGCAAACATCTCAGAAGGTGGGTGGGGAAGATGTGGTTTCAGTCTTGCAAGATTCTATTATTGTAACTTTACAATAAAGTCAGTACTCACAATTGGTTTTCTTGCCTGGGCTACCTCAAAGGGGTGACATGCTATTTCTTCATATAAATCACACATCCCCTAAATACTTAAAAGCAGATATTGATATATCTGTACTCACTTGCAACCTCTCAATGATATTACGATAATCCCTTGATGCTGCCATCACTGAATCTCTCCGAGCAGCGTTTCTTGCTGTCATCCTCCAGTTCATTGCTGTTTTTTGCACTATATTGTGAGACTTCAGGAAGAGGTTATTGACCTGGCTGTCAAGATCAACTGGGATAGCAATCGCTCTGCTCTTTGCTGAAATATATAATGTATTGTCATTTGTTCAACCAATGGCATGTTATACAACATGCATTTCAGAAGGATATGATCCAGATTCGCATCTAGAGAAATGAACATAGGGAAATTTACATAGGGAACACTGACACTGGTAAAAATGTTTTTGTTTATGTTTTTGATATTGCTAGATTTGCATGTACGCTATATAGCAGCTTCTATTAGGCAAAAGCCTTTTAGTCCAGCATTCTGTACCCATAATAACCAACCAAAATTTCATTTGTAAACTGCTCATCATCGTTTAGACAGTGAAATGGGCAACATCTAAATTTGACAAACAAACAAAATGAATGCCAAAGGGAAACCCAAGCCAAACCTGAATTTCTCACAGCCTCTTCCTGTGCTCGTTTCCCAATTCGCACAGGTTAATAAGCTTCTATAACCAAAGGTAATACAGAGTTATCATGCTTAATATACGTTTTTAATTGTGAAAATAAAGCATATATTTGATTAGACTGCTGGGGTTCCTGCTAAGGAAGGAAACCTTATGCCATTTCAGACAAATCTCTTCTTTAAAACTTCCAATGTTGGAGCATTTATAACTTCTGGAGGCAAGTTGTTCCACTAATTAATTGTTCTAACTGTCAGGAAATTTCTCCTTAGCTCAAGGTTGCTTCTTTCCTTGATTAGTTTCCATCCATTGCTTCTTGTCCTGCCTTCAGGTGCTTTGGAGAATAGATATTTTTGATAGACATATATTGAAGAGAAAGACCTTATGTGGATTAATTATTACAATCCTAGATAAGGCTCCCCAGTGAAATTCCAAGAAGCTGAAGATAGAACCCTTCTGGAGCGTGTTTGGGATATGAAGCCGTGTCATCGCTAGTGGGTTTAAGTATTTAGGTATAGTATATTTTGTACTATCATGTGCTTTGGATTTAGATTGCAGCAGGTAGAAAAATGATTAATAAGTCAATAAATCAATGTAGTTTTCTTACCTACATCTGAAAGTACTCTGATACAACTTTCCACTGATGCTTTTTGACTGGGCATGAGCCAGTTACAATGATACACTCGAAACACACCTTGTAAAAGCTGCACAAACACAGGCTGGCGAGTCTAAAAAGACACCAAGAACATTTCAATGTACATTTCAATTCAAGGAAAGAGAAAGGTAACAAAGAGAGAAATAGAGGTCTATAAATGTGAAGAGTTGGACCGAAACTAAGCAAACAAGCATGAAAAGCGATTTGTTGTGAAACCCAGAGATACAGCACTTTAAAAGTAAATTGTCTTGAAGTCTGGGGTACATAGTTGCACCATCACCTACTGAAGCAATCATGATGTTTTTCAAATTATCAGTAAAATTAAAATACCTTCCCTAAAATAGGAAATACCATCTATGGTAAGCTGTAGGTGGAATCCATTTAAATCTAATTCTATTTCTTTATGTAAAACATGTTAAGACAAATTTCAATGAAAAAAATCATGTTTCAATAATGTCAGTGTATAAATTAGGCTACAAATACGACATAAATGATATTTTATAAATGGAATTTGCTCATAGAAAAGCAATGAAATGACCAGTAGATGTCTCTGTAACATTACTACAAATTATGCTAAACATTAAAAATTAGAAGGTAAGAATCACCTGCCCTTCTATAGAAAGCATCCTTCAGGGAAATGTGGAATATTGAAACAATCAATCTCTTAGTTTTACCTACAATTCAATCTTTCCAGAAATTATTTCCAACTCCAAAAACAATGACATAATTTATAACTCACAAATATCAGAAGTGGTTCCAAGATCAAAATAGGGTATAATAGTAAAAAACATAGATTTCATTTTGCTATGCATAGTTTAATTTTTCTATTTAGTTTCTTTACCTGCAAAGTTGTGCTCTGGTCTGAAAATGGAGAACTGAAGAAGGTAGTAACTATACTCATCACTATTTCAGTCACATATTTTTCCAAAATAGAATCTGCATGCTTCCTATCACTGGTATTGTTGCAAGTCTGGAAAATAATGCAATCTGTTAAAATGAAACGATGCAAGAATTCTAATTCTCTCACAAATGCCAAGCAGTTAAACTTAATAAAGACAAGGAATAATGGATAAAAACTGAACAAGGAGGATTTAACCTGGAAATAAGGAGAAACTTTCTGACAGTGAGAACAATCAACAATGGAACAGCTTGCCCTCGGAAGTTGTGGGAGCGCCATCACTTGAGACTTTCAAGAAGAGATTGGACTGCCATTTGTCAGAAATGGTCTAGGGTCTCCCGCTTGAGCAGGGGGTTGGACCAGATGACCTACAAGGTCCCTTCCAACTCTGATTATCTGTTATCTGTTAATATACCTACAGAGATAACTTTTCTAGAAATTATGAAAGAATATAAAGCACATTTGGGGAGGGAATAGGTAGTCCTCAACTTGATTTAATGATCGTTTGAAGTTACAACAGCACTGAAAAATGTGACTTGTATTTATGACTATCAATCCTTGCACTTACGACTGTCACAGCATCCCTATGGTCACATGTTCAAATTTTGGCTGTTTGGCAACCAGTTGGTATTTACAATGGTTGCTGCATCTCGGGAGAGCATGTGATCACCATCTGTGACTTTGCTAACCCGCTTCCAACAACCAAAGTCAATAGGGGAAACCAGATTCACTTAACAACCATATTATTCACTTAACTGCAGTGATTTGTTTAACAACCCTGGGGGAAAAAGGTTGTAAAATTGGGCACAACTCTCTTCTTGTTAACAATGGAAATTTTGGTTTTAATTGTGGTCGTAAGTTGGGAACTTCCTATATGTGAATT
Source organism: Bungarus multicinctus (assembly GCA_023653725.1). Classification (NCBI taxonomy): domain Eukaryota; kingdom Metazoa; phylum Chordata; class Lepidosauria; order Squamata; family Elapidae; genus Bungarus; species Bungarus multicinctus. The sequence continues at coordinate 48,003,061 of CM042834.1, read as the reverse complement.
TAAAAAAATTACTTTTTATAAGCATCAATAATGTTGCTACAAATGTCTACTTCAGTGTTTGAGGCCTAGTGGAGAATAGGAACAAACACATCAACCGTTAGTCTGAAAGTTAAAAAATAGAGATCCTCCTTCTCTTTTGAAACTTCAAGGCCTCTTGGAGAAAGACAAAAAAAAATTTGCTCCTATGTTGGAAAGATCTACTATTAAGTTTCCTATATACTGTACCATATAGCAGAATTTATATGGCAAATAATTTTAGATAGAGCTGGGCTAGTAGCAACATATCAACACTTTTCTCAAGCATCTGGTGTAGCATTTAAAATGAAAATAATAGGAAATATCTCATAATTCACTTTTTTCCAAGAAGAAAACTTGATTTTATCCATGTCCTTACTATTCACTGGATAGAAACCAGATTACAAATCACACTTATCAATGAATGAAGTTGTAGTCATTAGGATTGTAGGAACAATTGTCAGCCAAACATCATTTCATTGCCCTGACACACACACACACTCCAATATGCCTAGCATGCAGTAAGGATTGAGTGTGCGCAATAACTCAAAAGTTAACTTTGGGTGGAGGGGAAATAGAAGGGTATGTGTGTGCTTAGAGGAAGTGTAGCAATTCAGTGCTTTGCTTGAAAGAAATGAATGGCTGGAAATTTGACAAGGACCCCTTATTTTTAAGAGAAAAGATAAAGTGAAGGGTTTATTATGTTTGCCTTCAGAAGTAGTAGGTGCTCCAATAATAGAGGTTTTTAAAAAGAAATTGGACAACCATTTGTCTGATGGTTCTCCTTGTTTGAGTAGGGGTTGGACTAGAAGACCTCCAAGGTCTCTTCTAACTCTATTATTCTGTTGTGTTGTGTATCACCTTTTCCCCCAACATCAACAAAGATAGCAGTATCTAAAAACAGGCATTACAATAAAAACATTTAAAAAGTCTTCTAATATAATTTTTCATCATAGATATCTATGCTTACCTCAGAACAGAAAACCAACAGCATGACAAATTAACTAGGAACTGGAAGCTGGGGGCAATTACAGAAGGATTAGAGGGTTGCAAACCTCAGAATTATGAAACCTCATATAAATTTAAATAGACACATATTATCACTGTAATTACATGAGGGAAGCCAATGTTATTAATTACTATTGTAATTAATATAATTGCCATATATGTATAAAATTACAGGACAATGTTTCAAATGAAACTGAAACAATGGATATAATTTTTCCAGCTTTTTCCAATTTTATATGTAGCATTCAAATGTGACTTTGCATGATTTACGCTTTAATATTTCCAGCTACAAATACTTACCCTACAGATATCAACAAGGAAGTTTTCAAAGAGCTTCCACATATGATTGCTCGTATAAATCTCTTTCATTTCAACTTCTGTGTCGACATAGCAGTGGTTTAGAAAATTAATATAGGCTATTTTCACCTGCAGATAACAAATCAAATAATGTATATACCCTTCTAAAAATAGATTAAAACTGTCAGGTAAGTCTGGACAATGATGAAAAAAAATAACCCCAATCTCAGAGATAAAACTCTTTCTCGCCACATTTTTTTTTTATTTCTATAAAATATTATCCTGCTTAGTTGATTTGGTAGTCATTATCAATATCAGTTTAGTTGTTGCAAACCACAAACCAGATCAACACATCATTTTAGACTTTGATTGCGAAAATATGGCAGTTAGCCTTCGTAATGCTTAACTGAGTTTTTTTTTTTTCACAAAAGAAGATGAGAGGCAGCTGGGAGAAAGCAGAAATTTACCACTGAAAGCAGAAACAAAATTATTTTTGAAGCAATTTCAAACAGGATTTGAATGCAAATTGTACAGTATTTCATTCTGAAGTAGATAAGTTCCAAAATCTCTTATAAAAACCATGGTATATTAGTTGGTGACAACTATTCCCTCTTTTAAATATCAAACGTTTTAGTCCTGCCACAGCAATAACATTTTATGTACAGCCTCTTACATGCTAGCCTATTTTTACAATCTTAGTGGAAAGTTATTTGTAGCATTATACAGTTCATGATAGTCTTAATGACAACAGAATCATTAATGGTTTAAATGAACATGGATTATTTATGTAAAAAAGTAGTGCCACAGGTATCAGAAGATTGCCACATGTTTATTTTCTAAGGAGTTTGTTGGACTCAGTTATTCCTGTTAAACCAGGCCTGTCAAACTGGTGGCCCACAGGCCAGATGTGTCATGTGCAGGCCACACCCCTTCTGGCCCCTCAAAGGCAAAAAAAGTCTCAATACGTCACGTGATGTGATCAAATTTTACACCGGTTCTGTAAACCATAAATTACAATAAACAATAAAATATAAAAATGCAACATTTTACAGGTGGTTTCTTACTTGATTGATACCAAATGTGATCGATACGAAGGGAATGCTTATAGGCACATTCCTTCTAAGAAACAAAGGTCAACGTGAAGAAAATGTCATAAACTTAAAAAAAAATAAACTTAAGATTCGTTTAGATACTTGTGAAAATGGTAAAAGTCTTATCAGTATTATACTAGGAAAAAAGTTACCAAAAGGGAATTAATTTCTAATAACAGCCCTTGATATTGTCTTCTCTTGTTTAAGCTGTAATGAAAACCGTAATCTGTCCTTAATTGCATCCTTGATCTAAGGAGGGATGATACTTGTCCTTGGGGAAGAATAGGGGAGAAGGCAATGAAGATTTCATTGCCACAAATTAAAGGAAGTATAAAAGCTTCCGTAAAGTTCCTCATCCTGATTAAAACTATAATCCCTGGCCTGTTCACCTCAGCCTAACAAGCAGGAGAGAGCAAAACAGCATGTTACCTCAGGTATGCAATCCTCATGGGTTACAACTCTAACGATATCATCCAAGGGGAGAAGAGAGTTGCACTTGATTTCGGTGTAGACATTTTTGCCTTCTGTGCAAACAGCCAGCAATTCTACTAAGTGGATATGATACATGAGTGCACTGTTTTCATCCATTCTGTCCCGTTCTGATCTCATCATCTGCACTAATGTCTGGAATGAGGCTCTGTCATTGTAGAACACAAGGACATCTTCCCCTGCATTGACCAACTACCAAGAGAAGAGAGTCATAATTCAATCCTACATAAAGAACAATTAATACAATGTTCAACAGGCTCCTAGAAAATCAGCAAGCTGCAATCATTATCATGTCTTCTACAATATTTCTTTGACAGTTCGTACATTTCTACAGCAAGATTTTGACATGTTTCTTAAATTTATATTATGAATAAGGGTAACCTGGGGAAGGTGTGCAAATATGGGATATCAGGACTATCGCTCTATCTTGTTACAGAAAATTGGTATGGTGGTTTCAATTCTAACTAATTAATGCATACACTCTTTTGTCTTGTCTCATGTCTTTTGAGTTTACTTCACAAAGCAATGTACTTCTCTTAGCAAAAAAAAACAGAAGAGACATATTAATGTCTTCTGGCAAACATATTTATTTATTTACTAGAATGTAAATCCCACTGAAATATGTGAAATCACATCTAAAATAAAATGCTGATTTGCAGTCTTATAAGAAAGTGACATAGCTCTCGTTAGTAATAACAAGATTTCTTTAAATACCATAGTTTTAAATTTTTTCCTTAGAGAATAAACCACTTAGCTGATTCTTGTTTTTTATAGCTGTGTTTCTTCACAAACAAAACAGATTTACAAAATTAACATATTATGCCTTTTTTTTACTTGCCAAACCATTAAAATATTAGATCAAATAACTCTGATAAAAGTTGTCACATCAGGGATGCACAAGGGTGACTACAAGGAGGCAGTGACAGCTGGCTGAGACTGCTGAAGGCCAAAACTGCTCTATCAGCCCCAGTGCTTTTGCTGCCAAGGAGCAGCTGTGCAGGTTGTCCAAAAGGACAGGGATGGCAGTGGGATGATAAGCAGGTGGTGGGAATTAAAGAGGAGGCAGTCCCTTATCTTCCCTTGCCTTTCCTTACTAAGCTTGGGTCTGGGAATGGCTTGTATCAGGGTAATGATCACTGGGACTCGGATAACAACAGCAACTGGAGACTGCCAGGACTGCTGTCATTGGAGGATGAAGTTGCGTGACATTGTGCTTTGTGACTACATTGTTTAGTTCCAGTCCTGATTACTATTGTATCTTGTGGACTACAGTACAGCTTTTAATACCAACCAAATATCTGACAACCAGCCAGTTTCTCATAGTTTGGAGTTTCTTAAGGCCGATCTTATATCTATAAATATGCAGTACGGATGCATCTTTCTCACCTCAGCCATGACCATATCCTGACATTTTTTAATGAACTTCCCTTCAGCCTTAACAATTGTCTGGAGGAATTTAATGTATTGGACATTCCTTCCATGTGTTTCAATGCAGTGCACAAAGTGTTGAACGACTCGCTCATTAATTTCACTGCAAAGCTGGAAATTATTCATGAAGATATGTTGCATTGTCACAGCTTCCAGAATCTATATTAAGGAGCAAAACAACAGAACATAACAATATTAACTACTCAACAAGTGGTGCTGCGTATTGGATTTAGAAATCCAGGGTATCCTTTAATAAGACAGCTTTATCCATACCTTTCAGATTCTTGGGATTATTTTTTTATAAACTCCAGATTACAAATCTACACCAAGCAAGACAGTGTCAAAGGCCAGGGAAATCAGAAGATCCAGGCAGTTCAAATGAATATAAAGATTTATTGCAAGCTTAAACTCTCTACAACCATCTGAACTACTAACAGTCCAAGGAAATTCATGGTAGATAAGAGTCAATGGAATTCAAGATGGGCTGGACTTAGATCTCTTGTGGGCATGAAGAGACTCATGATTGGGGACATGTTTGACCTGCGAGTCAGCCTGGTCATCTTCTAAAACAGGGGTGTCAAACTCAATTTCATTGAGGGCTGCATAAGGGTTGTTTGACCTTGGGGACTGGATGGATGTGGCCAGGGTGGGCATGGCCAGTTTAACATCATTTGTGTCAGGGGTACCTGTGGTGGCCGGTGGGGGGGGGCATCATCTTAGTGGAGGAAAGTGAGACCAGGGAAAAGACCAAACCTTTGTCCTCCAGAGGAGCCTCACAGGCCACACGGAAGAACCCTGGAAGGTGGCACAGGATATCCAGAGCCCTAGGCAGAGCCCCCCCCCCAAGCTCCGTTTTCATGGCAGAGGGCTGCAGGAGGCCATCGCAGCCGAAAACAGAGCCCATCCAAGCTCCATTTTCATTGGCAGAGGCACCACAGGCCAGTCCATTGCTGTTTCCAGGGCGTCCCCACAAGCCAGATCTAAGCACCCTGCAGATTGGATCTGGCCTGTGGGCCTTGAGTTTGACACCTCTGTTCTACAGTCTGTCGGTGACCCATTTAGAAAAAATAAACAATCAGAAAATGAGCTATTGCTGGTTGATATGTTGTACCATTCTTGGAAAAACATAAACCACAGGTTTCATACATTGAACCACATCACATTTCTTCTGCTTTATTATGAACTTTTCCATCACATAATTTGTATTGCAGCACCCCGAACTATTGAATATGCTGCAATAGAAGATATGTAACTCGGCAAAATTGTGAGTGACGCTGTGTGCCAAGAAAGAACAGCTTGACTTAGGACTTTTTGCCTGTTTTTGTATTTTTAAGGCACATAGGCTTTGACATGAAGAAGAAATGAGGATTTCAAAATTGGATTTGTATACAGAAAACTCTCAGTGCAACTCAAAACTCAACCATCTGGGACAAATATAAAACAGGTTTATGGAATAGACTTTAATTATTTCTTACCCCAGGGTTGAGAAACAGATTTATATGCTTGTGTAGCAAAGCCTGGTTTTGTTGATTGCCAGCACAGAAATTCTGTAAAAACTCATGGGCCAGTTTCATGATCTCTTGCATGCGTATATCTTCAGCCTGTGATTATAACACACACAAAAAATAAACCTCCCAAAGGATTAAGAACACAATAGCTTCAGGATGACCTAATCTAATAGTTTTACATTGGAATTAGACAAATAGAATCCATGTCTGTCCATAATAATTATATTAAGCAAATTAAAGAAAGCAGGGTAAGGTTCTGTGATGTAATATGCTACCATGACCAGTCACTTACAAGGTTTCTAAATATTTCATAGCCAATTACAGAACATCATTGCCAGTCTGTGCTCAGAATACATTAGCACAGATCATTTTATTAACTGGAAAAATAGATGCACCTTTTAAAACTACAGTAGCCAAGTTCTCTTTTGAAGATCCTCATAACGTTTAGCTAACAATCAACATACATACCGTATGCACACAATTGTTAGAACATTCAAACATCATTACTAAGAAACTTCTTACTCTCTTACATGAGTTGGAATTTTGGTCAACTCAAGGCAACATAAATACTTAATGGTCCCTTTTCTTATTTTCTCTATAACTCTACTCTTGTGAGAGGAGTTGGACTGAGAGAAAGAAACTGGCCCAATGAAGGGAAGCTGGACACCCCCCCCCCCTTTTTCACTAGTTTTAAACTCAGAGCACCCAACTGTTCTGTACGTCCTCTTGCCATTCACCCTTTGTGATGCTTTTCTTTTCTTGTTGAATTGCTCCAAGACTATATACATTTACCAATTTTAAATTGGGAAGAAAATCAGCTACACCAATTACAATATTAATATCTATGCATAACTGAAGGACCAGGTATTGCTTTAGACACTTCATGGACATTTATATCTCCTTCTCAAAAAAACCCAAATTATTCTGGCTTTTTCTTTTATTCATCCTTGTAATAGAGATAGTTTTGGCAAAAATTCTGTCCAATGTTGCTTCAATAAGCAACAGAGCCATGGTGGCACAGTGGTTAGAATGTAGTATTGCAAGCTGACTCTGCCTACAGCCAGTAGTTTGATCTTAACCAGCTCAAGGTTTGACTCAGCCTTCCATCTTTTGAGGTCAGTAAAACAAGGATCTAGATTGCTGGGGGCAATATGCTGACTCTGTAAACCTCTTAGAGAGGGCTGTAAAACACCTTGAAGCAGTATATAAGTCTAAGTGCTATTGCTATTGCTAACTATTAAATGAATAAACCATTTCCAAAGATATAGAGACTTAACACTAGCAGTTTCTTTGATGCTCGGTGCCATTTTTGAGAGGTAGGCTTTAGATGTAATTAACAGTATGAAAATATTTTGTGGACAAAATTAAAGTAAAAGATGCATGCAAACCTCACTTTCTCATAGGGGATTTGTAAGAGTTCCAGTACCACCGCATGAGCCCCCATGTTTCGGAGCAATCTCTGCTGTTGTTTCCTGCTTTTCCTGACCAAGATACTCTCCTGGACACAAAGCTTGCTAAGGCGAAGCAAAATCTGCAAATAAATATTCCTTTTAGAAACCGATTTTTCTCCCCAGACAAAGCAGAAAGAAAAACTGTTTCTTCAACAGAACAAAGAATGATACAAACCAAAGAGTTTGGTTTTAAGAACAAAACAAGGAAATGAACTGTTTAAATGAGGCAACAATTTTGTTAGGATTGTGGCTATCACAACTAAAGAGCAATGTTGGACAGTCATTTTAGTTTTCATATTAAAGGACAACAAGCTTCTGTTTCTTCATATTTCAGTAACGAACATACAGCAAAAAATTCCTCCAAATCTTAGAATTTTCATGTGGATAAATCAATATTTCCAGGAGCTGACACTATTATCTGTATTGCTCTAAACAATATCAGGTCTACAGGATCCAATCTGAGTCGGTCACTGGAACCACTGGTTTTGTCTTCCATGCTTTTGGACATGTACTGGAGCCCTTCTTCAGGAAAATTCTCTCTAGCAGAGTATATCAAGTCTACTTGTCATAAATTGGAGAAGCAGAATGATTGACAAAAATGCTTAATTGGTCAATCTAGTTTTTTTTTTCTATTTGAAATGAGGAAAGGGAAGAGAGGGGCAAGAGAGACTCCTAACCTTCACATATTTTATAGTTGTATTAACAGAGTGATACAATCAAGATCAAGTGAGGTAGTAATGCCACTCTATAAAGCCTTAGTAAGACCACACCTAGAGTACTGCATCCAGTTTTGATCACCACATTATAAAAAAAATGTTGAGACTCTAGAAAAAGTACAGAGAAGAGTAATCAGGATGATTAGGGGACTGGAGACTAAAACATATGAAGAACGGTTACAGGAATTGGGCTTGGCTAGTCTAGTAAGAGAAGGACCAGGGGAGACATGATAGCACTCTTCCAATATTTGAGGGGCTGCAACAGAGAGGAAGAAGTCAAGCTATTTTCTAAAGCGCCAGTAGGCCAGACGAGGAATAATGGATGGAAACTGAACAAGGAGAGATTTAACCTGGAAATAAGGAGAAACTTTCTGACAGTGAGAACAATCAACTAATGGAACAGCTTGCCCTTGGAAGTTGTGGGAGCGTCATCACTTGAGACTTTCAAGAAGAGATTGGACTGCCATTTGTCAGAAATGGTATAGGGTCTCCCGCTTGGGTGGGGGGTTGGACTAGATGACCTGTCCCCTCCAACTCTGATTATCTGTTATCTCTGTTAGTTAGAAATTATATACCAAGCCTGTATTTCTGTCCTTTCATCCCTCCCCAAGCAAATGGGAGTACATATTGGGATGAATTTAAAACTATTTGCCCAACTGAAATGCAAATTAAGATATACAGATCACACTTCATTTGCCTAATTTATCACATCGTGAGCTTGTTAAGATCTAGTTAGACTGAGTTATGATATTTAAGATTGTTCACAAATATTTATCCCTGTACTGAACATTTAGCTGTTCCTTAGGAACCCAAACTCTTCAACTACAGAACTCCATGTATCCAGCAACTGCCTTTTTATCTTCCCTAAATCAAAGAGTATTTTATTTTCAAACAATAACAGAATTACTCTGTTACACATTTAAAATTCTTCAGCGTATACATAAAAAAGAAAGGAGTACAGTAGAAATTGATATTTGGAAATGGAAGAACCTTACCTCTTTTACTACCCTGTAATTATAGCTACTAGTGCTTTCAGGTTTAGAGGATTTGCTGCGACCTTCCTAGGGGACAAACAGAGATCAATATTACTTTTTAAAATTCTGGAGTTCATGAATATACACTTTGAACATTTTTTTTGTTACCAGAACTCTCATGTTTACTATTGCAGCAGGTTTTGCCTAAACTGAAGCATTGAGAAAAGGTGGATGGAAGTTTTAACGAATTCTTAAATATGTATGAAGATGACTTTCTTCATGTAAGATCAATTTCTAGCCTATCGTTAATTATCTAGTAGTAATTACTGAAGGCATATAGCACAATTTTATTTCCTTTCTGTCAACCTTAGCAATTTTTCAATAACCACTAAAGTTTTAGTACTGTATGTTTAATGCTATTATTACAGACTAAAGATTGAGACATGCTGACATTGTACACACACACGTCTAAGCTGATATTTTCTCACCATGCAACTAAACATGTTTCTTTCAGTTTATGGCACATAATGAAGGATGCATTTGCTGAATTAATTTGCACATGGATTTAAAGGAGGCAAGAATGTTAATTTGACAGGAGACATTCCAATTTTAGAGTAAAACTTTTGAGCTTATACTTTAGGACTAACACATAGCAATGGGTGAAACTCCTAAATTATTAATATTATTTGGAAAGGTTTTAGAGGTTCTTAAAACTAGTAAAATTTTATGTACAAGTTAAAAAAGAACTGCCTTAACTATACTATAGTTTGGAGTGAAGGGTTAGAATATGAGTGGCGTTTGGTTATGAAATGTGGGCAAGCAAAGAACAAAGCGCAGAGGGCAACAAGAATTCATAGTTCAACCCTGAGTTACATACATTGGTTGGAATATCAGTGGGATAAGTTTTAAAGAATGTTTAATCCATATGATGTGATTTAAAGATATGATTAAATCTACAAAATATTATTTTTTGTATCATTGAACATCCCAGGGTGATGAATAATAAGAATCTATTCCAAGTTCTGAAATAGATACCTGTAACGCTGAAAATATAATATTACTGTAGGTATATCTCATTTTAGAATTGTTTCATGTTGCACATTTTGGTTTAATAATCATTAGGTTATTAATAGGGTGTTGGGAAGGGAAATAAAATCAATACACAAATATGAATCTTAATCATATTCACCAGATTTAGACTTCAGCAAACTGTGAAGAACTCTGGATTTATTGTATATGGTTTGGACCTAAAATATTTATTTAGGAAGATTAGAATGGGAAGATATTAAATGGGATCAGATTGAATGAAATTAATAATAAAGTTGTTTTTCTTACCTCCTTTTTCTTATGTTCATTTTCTCCTGTTGTTACATCTGCAGCTTCATCAGGCCCCTGTCCTTTGTATACCCAGAGTTCCGATTTTTCAACAATGGACCTCAGCTGATCCAAATCTTGCTTTATCTGCTTGTAATTGTCAACATCTTGGCTGGTAACAAGCAGTTGAACCTTACATGAATTGCAATTGGTTAGTTGCAGTACATGTTTGCTCTATATTTCAAAGTAACCAGAGAACATCGCACAACTGCATTTACCTGTTTAAAGGCCTGAAGGACTTCTTGCCTCTGACTAAAGTGTCTGAAGAGTAGCTGAAGTGCCCCAGATACTAGTGGGGGATAGTCATGCATTGTTAAATGGAGCAAAACTCTCAGGAAAGTTCTGCCACCATGATCATCCAAATCTAGTGGTGTATTCTCTTCACTGAAAACACAAAATATAACAACATTAAAACGAAAGTAAGAACTCTTATTTTTTAAGTAAGCTTAAGGACAGCCCAGTATCCCTGACTGTATTTCATCTGGTGTTAGGAGACAGAGAGCACTATAAATTAAAATTGAATATAAAGTCAGATATTTAATCACCAGTGGAAAATGAATGACAGCTTCTTCATTGGCAACTTTCTCCCTTTGTATTTCTCTCAACACCAAGCATCTGCAGTTTGTCCTTGAAAATTAGTAATTTCTTTCTCTCATTGACTGCCAAACTTTTTGTGTGAGCTCTACCCAGCTTGTCTTCATAATGGTTGGAACATTCAACATTCATATTTTATCATAATAAAGATATTTTATCCCCACTCATCATTGCATTCCTGTAGTGTAGAATGTGACCCAACATTGTAGCACACAATAAAAGATGCTCCTAAACTACAGCATTAATTTCCCTCCAACCTATTTGCTTTATTTTTCTTTATTGATGGAGCATATATAACTTCCACTTCTTAGATATAAAAATTCCCTATGTGTATTCTAGCAAAGAAAAGAACAAGCAAAGAAAAGAACAAGAGAACTGAAGAAAATAGATGAAACCTTTTAAATCTGGTAAATAGAAAAGATCTAAGCATTATTATAGTGCATGGCCAATATTATTTGTTTGTTTATTAAATGTGTTTTTCAAAGGAAGGCAATGTTGGAGACTTATATGTAACTAAGTGGGTTCTCAAATAATTGGTACAAGAAATTTGAATGCTCACAAATGTTTTGGCCAGGTAGCTACATCTGTACTTTTGAAAACATATTCATCCTCCATTCTTGGGAAACAGTTGCCAAGACAATATGCTCAATCACAAAAGAGTCCCAGAGGCAGAAAAAGAGATACTCATGGGCACACTAGTAGTGTACTGTGAACCCTCAGAATTTATCCTCTAAAACTATGAACATCAGGTTTCCAGAAACTATTTTACATATAGTTGAGAACAAAAGAATATAAATTGCCATAGTTTACTTTCCTGCCTCCAAATATCCCTTCTGCTTGTTCTTCAATATTTTCAAAGTCAAGAGCACCTGTAAAGAAAAACAAACAATGTGGTCTATGCTGAATTTAGAACAATAAAATAATAATTCAAATCAAGCCATCACTTTTTTCCCCTTTCCGTAGAATAAAATAAGTGAACTGTAAGAACTTACATCTAACAAGCAAGGGAGTTTTCTCTGCTTCAAAACTGAAAAAGCATTATATAAATTAAGCCAGTGAGGGAAATATAAACAGTTTCCATAGAAATTGCTTAATGGAACAATTTATACTAAGACAGATAGATAGTAGCAGATGATGCTCTAGTTTTTTTTTTAATTTTTTAAACATACTTTTGTCATTTTCCCAGTTCAGCAAAAGATGAATAAGCAACTTGTACATTATCCATCTGTGCTTTTTTCCTCCTAATACCACTCATTCATGAATTCATATGTGAAAAGATACTATATTTATGAACTGTATATTCACATAGAATATACAAACAGTAGATCTATCAGTAACTCAAAAATCTCACCTTTCACTCAAGTGCATAAATCAAAATATACTGATTACAACATTTAGACACCTTCCCCAATCTGGCTTCTTCCAGAGATATGGGACTGCAACTCACAACGCCAACCCAAAGACACAAGAAATCTTAATTTAATCCATGCTTGCATCTTTTGCAACATACAAATATGGTAGCAGATTGCCATAACTTCTGCTTTGCTTAGAAAGTGGAATGGATGTTGCTTTATTTATTCTGAGCTGCTCTAGATATTAATTGCCACAAGAAATAGCCTAAAAGGTATTGCTATTTATACTGACTAAAATCAATATTACAGAACATTTTGAGTGTGTTAGACTAAAAAAGAATGTGCTAATCTTGTGCAAGACAAAAATATTCCATCCTGTCATAAAAAAGTCAGTGGGGGAAAAGTTGAAACTGCCAAAATGTATTTCAAATGTTGATGCAAAACATCAACATGAAAATGGATATATTTAAGCTTTTGTGACCCAAAGTGCACCACCAACCATCTCATAAATCTTAAAAATAATGGGTCAATACTTTCTGTACTGCCTCTTTTGATGAGTGAGGGGATCTCACTAGAAGGGATCTATCATCAGCAAGAGAAAAAACAGCAGCTCCCAAGCTGAAAAACATTTGCTTGTACTCTGTAATGCAACAATATGCAAATTACTGACCTGGTACATTTGGCATTTCTTGATTATTGCTCCCTGAAGGTGAATCAGATGTCTGTGCATTGCTTTCATCAAATTCTCGTTTAAATATACATAGAAGGCATGAGATTCGGTAATCCAATCTCACATTCAAAATAAACTGGTGGTTCCAACATTTGAATTAAAAATGAAAACAATATTAATTATACAATGTTATCCAGGTTGTATGCCAAGAGACAAATGAGCTTAAACTGTGATGGATCTCAGGTTATCAAATTTAAAGAATCAGTGAACTTTAGCTAAAAATGCATGATATAAACAGAAACAACAATAAATCATAACTTAAGTTATTTTCTATACTTAAAATCAACTGAAGTAAGAAGAAATTTCATCTGAATCAATAGTGATTTGAGAGGAGAACAACAGAAGCATAGTTTCATGCAATTTTGAGACCTCTAAAGATAATGAAAAAAAAAAACTGTAAATCTATTGGATTGATTAGTTGCCTTCTTTCTAAGGCTGAAAAAGAGCAGTAGGAGCAGAACAGACATTGTTAGGGGGCTGAGTTAAAGGTATCATCAGCTTAGACCTGTTGCATTCCCACAAGGACTCCGATTCCAACTCCTCCTGAATTTCATTGAGCCTTATCTGGCACCAATTTACTGTTGATGAGATTCTTGTGCATAGGCTTGAATAAATCTTCTATGTTGCTAACTAGTGGTCCTAATTCTTCACATCTGACAAAAGCTTACATCTGATTTATATTAGCGTTAGAATTGAAATAAACACTGTTTGAGAATACCAGGTAAAGGCTGGAAAAACAGTACTATTGGTAATCAGTCTTTTAAAGTGTTCATTGTATAGTATTGTAAAAAAAATGGATTGTCTAAAACTGTTGAATAGTACTATAACTCTATTAAACATATTTTACCATATGATTTCATACGGGATCTATTTAAGTGACCCAGAGTCACTTCAACTGTGAGGTAGGCAACATATAAATGTAATAAAAGAAGTAAATAAATAAATTCTTACATTATCATTAGTGTTGGATATAAATGATTCCAAATTTACAGATGATCAATATTTGTGAGAAGCAACAAAAATGGTACCATTCTTTAAACAAATTAAGACATTTGATCTTTCTAACTAGAGATACCAGAAAATCAATCTGTATGTCCAATCACTTCTGTATAGACATTTCTCCATGCTCAAGAATACTCCAAGCTTTATCATTCATTCATTCATTCATTCATTCATTCATTCATTCAATCAATCAATCAATCAATGTTTATACCACTATCTCTCCTATATGGTGATTCTGGGAGTCTTACAAATATATAACAGGCATGAAAATCTTCAGCTTCCTAAATTTTCTCAAGATTCTGTCAAGAATGCATGTCTAAGAAAGAACTGAGTTATATAGAAGGTTATGCTGTAACTTTATATATGTTGACTTGAATAGAGTTCAAATGTCCGCAGAATTGAACAACAGACAAATTGTGCAAGGCTTAAAAGAGGTTCTGAAAAATGCTTAAGACTTTGAACTACTGTTAGTGGAGCATGCCAGCTTCCTAAACATTTCTACTGAATTGCTCTGCTCCTTATCTTTTCAATAATATTTTCCTTCTACTTATTCAATGATTTACTGCAAAAGTTTCATTAACAATTACGTTACTGTTAATATAGTTGGGGAAAACATTTGTTTGCTTCCAATTGTAATTGTGTTGAATAAAAATCAAAACCATATAAGAATGAATTGACATAAGCAAAAATGTCCATGCCATGTCATCTGAAGTATACCTGGAGGATTTCAATTATTTTCAGTTTGGTATCCATTACCAAGATGTCCTCTTTCTCGGGTTCAACTTGCTTCACGTTACCTTCTGGGACAGCAGCCAAGGGTGTCATAGGCAAGAACCCACCACCTCTGAGTACCACTTGGGTCATGAGTTCTCCAACACCATGGATCGATCGCATCACATTGCTCCCTTCAGAAACAGATAAATACCCCAGATAAATATTTTAAATTTGAATTTATTTATTTGTTTATTTATTTATTTATAGCCTACATTTATTATTTTTATAAATAACTCAAGGTGATAAACATACCTAATACTCCTTCCTCTTCCTACTTTCTCCATAACAACAACAACAACTCTGTGAAGTAAGGTGAGGTGAGTTGGGCTAAGAGAAATTGACTGACTTAAAGTCACCCACCCATCTTTCATATCTAAAGCGGGACTAGAATTCACAATTTCCTGCTTTCTAGCCTGGTACCTTAAACACTAGACCAACTGGCTCTAATACATGACTGAAGAACTAAAGTTGCATAATTCTTAATCAAGAGAAAACTCATCTCACTGTTGTAGAACATGTGACTGTTCAATACAGTCATTATTGAAGTATAACTAAGCCATCTCTAGTATTATCTAATTATGCACAAAAAGCTGACATAGATACTAAAAAACATATTTTTGGCTAACCTGAATAACTTGGTATATGCTTTGTAAATAAGAAACTGAAACTACAAAGCACTTATTAAAATTTCAATCACTTTTAAAGCACTGATATTTTGCTCATTTCATAAATTCCATTTGGGTTTTGTTATACTAGTTCAAGAACCCTAGGAAAGATTGTGTTTATTTTTTATAAAAGAAAAATTTCAGCATTCAGAAGGGTTCATACAATGCTACAAAGAAGAGTAGTTTATTTTTACATGCAATCAAATGGCACCAATTCTCTGTACTGACTTTTTGCAAGATACTCCCATAAATTACCATTCAAGAAATATGTTTTTATCTTATTATAATGCATAATTTCAAACTCTCAAAATTGTAAGTGCAAAATTTAGTGTAAGCTCACAATCTTACATCTCTGAATAATACAAATAAAATGTATAAATGTTGTAAATAAGATTCTAATCTCTACTTTAGAATTCATCTGTAGGAAATACTATCCTGATTCTTAAGGTGAAATGATTGTGGACAGCAATCTAATACTGCACCTGTCCTGAGTAAAAAAAACCTAAAGATCTTGTCATCCTCTTATTTGATGGGTCAAATGTCTCTCAACGTCTCTTCCACTTTTCCTTGCCATTCTTACCTTTACTTTCTTCTCCTTTTGTTGCCTTTGTAATAGGGAAAATAGTTGCAACATGAACACAGTCGAGAATAGCTAAGAGAATTTTTGTTAGTCTTAGAAGATCACAAAAATTATAGAAGCCAAAATAGATCAGATTTCGGGCTAAATTCACAACCTGTTTTTAAAAGAAGAAAAGAGAATCAGTTGAACTGGATTTGTTTTTACAAACTCAATATTGTTTTTAAAATTCATAAAATTGTCTAAGATACCAAAGTCAGCCCTGAAAGTCTTTTCCTGCCTTTTAATTAATTTTTAGCATTCCTTGTCTCATTGAAATTTGATATATTATTTTTATGCTTTTCATATTTTATTACACACCACTCAGAATCTCCCTGTGAGGGAGATGGGCAGTTGTCATATCTGGCAAATAAATAAATGTAGAAATAATATTTTATGCAAAATGGTAAGTTTCTAAATATCTTTATTCCAAAACACATACTAATGCTATAGTACTGTACTGAATAATCAGTGCCTATGTTTTTTTCAGACTTTATACTTCCTATTTTTCAGAGTTGATTTTTTATTGTCCAGATAATTTAGGTTCTCTGATGTTGAGGGGACTGCTTATTTTCTGTTACTATTTACATAATAAATACAATACAACACAAAGAATAGCAAAAGAACAATTTCGTTTTAACATATCATTACATCTGTCAGCCATTTAATTATTATTTTTTCTTTCCTGTTGATTAGATGTTGGGGTTTTTTAATGACAAAAACATAGCGGGTAAAAACTGCTATCTATGATTTTGGAAAATCTCCAGCATTTATAGCAGTTGACAAATTTTCTAGGTTTTTTACATGAGGCAGATAGGAGCAAAAAAAGACCATCATTTCTGCAGCAGCCTCACATATTTGCCGAAATGTCTTTCCAGAGAGGCCATTCAACATCTCCATGGCTTTTCAGTGCCATATGAAAATCTCCTTGTTCTCTCAAGTATTTTAAGATACTGCTATTAGCATACTGAGATGTCTGCCATATTATATTTCACTGATGTTTCTATTGCATAGTTATTGCTTTAATTTGCTAGCAAACTTCCTATTCAAAGCAACCTACTGGGGATAGAAAGGTATAAAACTAAGCAAATAGGATAAATTGCTGGAAAATATTTGAAGCTGCCTTTAACTATTGATATTCTTTTCAGCTAGTGCTGGATTTACTAGCAGATTTTCTACATGGCAGAAATCTTTCTCTTCTCTTGCCTCCTAATCCTTTTAACTCAATTTGGAAACTGGGTTTTAAATCTTGTTTTTTTAATGCTGGGCAGATGCGGTGCAACTTATCTATGAATAAATCAACTGGTAGACTTGAGAAAATATACAAATATGTGTACGTGATCTGACCACTGAGTCACTTATGGTTAGCATCACTAATACTTGGTCTTGCAGCTCAGCTTGATGCATAAAACATTTACCTCGAAGGTGAGTTTATTTTTTTCTTTATCAGAAAATGGGAATCTTTGGCAAACAACATCTCTTAAATATTCCTCCACAAACTCCATAGTTTGTGCAAACCTCTCCTTGATTTCGTCTTTGGAAGTTCCACTGCTGTCGTAGCTAAACAACAATCCAAAAACAAGAAAACAAAAACAAAAAATGTGACCATTTTTAAAAAGTCCTGGGTCCTTTTTTCCTTTGAAAAGAAAAAAAAATGTACAAGAAATTTATTACTTGACTTAGATCAGGGGTGTCAAACGCACATCATCATGGCGGTATCATGTGATATATCAGGACTTTCCCCCCCCCCTTGCTAAACTGTGCGTGGGCATGGCCAGCATGTGACACATCCGGCTCGTAGGCCAGGAGTTTGACAGCCTTGATTTAGATTAACACTAAGCACTTTATGAAAATACAGGGAATCCCCAACTTACAACAGTTCATTCATTGACCATTCAAAGTTAGAAGGGCATTGAAAAAAGTGACTTATGACCATTTTTCACACTTATGACCGTTGCAGCATTCTGATGGTCATGTGATCAAAATTCAGATGCTAGACACCTGGTTCATATTTATGACGGTTGCAGTGTCTCGGGATCATGTGATCCCCTTTTGCAACCTTCTGACAAGCAAAGTCAAAGGGGAAGCTTGAGTCACTTACCAACCATGTTGCTAATGTAATACCTGCAGTGATTCACTTAACAGCTATGGCAAGAAAGGTCATAAAATGGGACAAAACTCACTTAGCAAATGTCTTGCATAACAACATAAAATTTGGGCTCAACTGTGGTTGTAAGTTAACCAAAATGTTATAATTTGTACAATTATACAATTGCAGATTCTCACTCAATTAGTTTGTGTGTGTATGTGTGTGTGTGTTTATTATATTACGCAAACACAGCCTTGGAATCCAAAATATTTACAGAATATTTTTGTACAATTTTATAATTTGCATAGAATGTGATAAATGATACTGGAAATTCTTACCAAAAAGAATATAGCAGGCATTTTTTTCAAGTAACAGATTTTATTAGAAGGCATCAAATTTTATGAGCTGGAAAAGATGTTATTAGACTCTTTCTGATTTGTGGGGTTTTTTTGCAACAGCAGGCTAACATAACAATTCTCCCATAAGAGAATTCTTTAAGAGTAAGAAGAATCCCAAGGATTTAACCATGCTTCATTGAGAGAATCATTTGGTCACAAATACTCACTCATCAATTGCTATTTCAGATGGTATCTCTGACCATAGTCGAGCATATTTCACTGGCGTCACTTGTTCTTGTGGATCTCGGTCAACATGCATGTGCAACATCAATCGACAAAATGAAGCTCTCAAGTCGTAAGGCAAATTCTCATCAGACATGCAGCGAAGAATAAGGTCTACATCCAATTGTCCAGATATTTCATTTATAGCTAAGTACTGGCGATCAAGGCACATCCGAGCAAAAAGATTCAGCTGGTATCTTGTAAAGCAGAAGAAAATTAGGAAAGCATAATTTTAACTCAGAGATTGAAAAATCATCATCATCACCATGACAGTTCGCATTAAATGAATTATAATAACACTAATGAAAGATAAAAGATGCTAAGCACAACAGATCAGTTGTAATGAAGAAAGAGGTCTCACTCTCCATTGCCAAAGGTTTAGGGTACAACAATAGCACAGTGGGGGACATCTGGATCTTGAGGGGAGGGTGAAACCTCATTCTAAAGGTCAGGCACTGCTACAGAGAAGGTATACTTAACACATGATAAGATACATATTCTGATGTGAAGAGTGGAAATTTATATATAAATTAATCAGATTTTAAAAATAGAGGATAAATTACACTGTGAATTTAGTTAACAAGCATTCATGCTTCAAGACTTCATTCCCTATTTAATTAAACTCGAAATTCTGCCATGAAACTGGAAACTGGAGCGGCTGACATTGTGCATATGTGTAAACTGGATCATGTACAAAACATATATTGTTAGTCTCTAACATCCAGTTTCAAACTGATAGATATTCCATGCTTACAGGACATGGAAATCATCAAACTTAAAAATGAAGCATTCTAATGAGGTTATAAGGTTATCTCACTAAATTAACTTTTTTTGTGTACGTTACATTACACAAACACAGCCTTGGAATCCAAACTACTTGCAGACTGTTTGTTCCTACCGTCCCTGTCCTATTGTTTCTTTTTTTAATTTTTCTTATTTGTATCCATGTATTCATAACTATGTTTTTACTTATACCTATTATCTTGTAAGCAATTGACAAAAATAAATAAATAAAATAAAATAAAAATAAATAAAATATAGCCAAATACTTTTGAAAAATGTATCAGATTGACCAATGCTATTTACCTCTAAAAGAACAGCCTATAAAGAACAAAACAATAGTTCTATATTTTAGAAAATAAAGAAGGATTTTCATGGTGACAACTGATTTTCCCAATCCTTTTGGTTATTTGTAATTCAGAAGCAGCCATATAAAACCACACTATGTACATGGTCACTGCATGAAGCAGAATACCTCCATGAAATTGTTATTGTACCAAGTTCTTTCCTATATCCAAATATCTATGGAGATTCTCAGTCATCCAGCTCATGGCTGTCCCAAAGGTGTTTTTTCAAGAGGCAACTGGACATTCTGATTTTTTATTTGAAGACATTTAACTTCTCATCCAAGAACTTCTTCAAAGAAAATAACCCAGAAAGTCCAGTTGCCCCTTGAAAAAGCACATTTGGGACTATATCCAAATAGTTCCAAATTGAAAATGCTTTTATAGTTAACATTTAAAATTAACTATGAATATTAGAGTTCAAGTCATAAGAATAGGCCATTTAATAAAATTACAAGCAGCTCTAGTGTACACATTTCAGGATTGTGCTGCCAAAGCCAAGGGTTACTTGTCATGCTAACCTGTAATAGCTGAGGACATCCCGGTCTTCCTTCTGTCCTTCTTTAGCATCTTGTGCCAGCTCTCTGATACTCTTGCTGCGGACCTCTTTGCTGCTGTCTCGCCAGAATAACCAGACTTCTTCTTCATCCTCACCAACCTCCAGTGAATTCTCTCCAGATGATAACTCCTCAAACTCAAAACGAGACAGGACCAGTCTGAAGAATTGTGCAAGAATGAAGAACAGTTACTTGTATTTCTACCTTCAGGGATGTATGGCTGGATTTCCATTACATTTCCAAACCTGATGTAACATCACATCCTTTCAAGGTAACCCTCAATTTACCACCATTCATTTAATGACTGTTTGAAGTTACAATGGCACTGAAAAAAGGTGATTTACAGACAATCCTTGCACTTACAACCACTGCAGCATCCCCACAACCACATGATCAAAATTCAGGCGCCTCACAACTGGCATGTACTTATGATGGTTGCAGCATTCAGAGTCTTATTATCCCCATTTGAAACCTTCCCAGCCAGCTTTTGATAAGCAAAGTCAATAGGGAAAACCAGGTTTACTTAACAACCACAAGATTCATTTAACAACAGTAGCGATTCTCTGAACAACTGTGACTAAAAAAGTTGTAATATCGGCCACAACTCATTCAACCACTGCCTTGCTTATCAATGGAAATGATCGTAAGTTGAGGACTATCTATAGCCATGATGGCAAACCTATGGCACGCATGCCACAAATGGCAGGCATAGCCATTTGTGCCAGTATGTGAACCGCAGGCAAACTTACCTTACTGCACATGCGCGCGCCTCACAGCTGATTATTTTTTCTGTTGGTTTGAGGCCTTTTTCGGCCTTCCAGAGGCTTGGGAAAAGCCTCTGCAAGTCTTTTCAGGATGAATTATAGGCCCGTTTCGGTACTTCCTGTAATACCGGAAGTGACAAAACGGGCATATAATTTGTCCTGA
This sequence comes from Bungarus multicinctus, assembly GCA_023653725.1. Taxonomy (NCBI): domain Eukaryota; kingdom Metazoa; phylum Chordata; class Lepidosauria; order Squamata; family Elapidae; genus Bungarus; species Bungarus multicinctus. The sequence goes on along the minus strand of CM042834.1, from coordinate 47,981,660 downwards.
AAAGCCTTGCAGAGGCTTTTTCCAAGCCTCTGGGAGGCCAAAAAAGGCCTCAAACCAGCCGAAAAATCAGTTGTGAGGTGCAGTGCAGGTAAGGGGGTGGGGGTGGGGATTGAATGCACATGCACAGGGGGCGTGGGGAGGGGGGGCGCACATTGCATTCTGGGTGCTGGCACAGGAGCCCCAAAAGGTTAGCCACCACTGACCTATAATAACAAATCATGCATTTTACAGCAATGGTTCTTATTGATTGTTTTAAAATCTACTTCATCAGATATTGTCTAGTTCTAGGCTTATAAGCTGATTGAAGAATCCAGAAAGCACTTGCGCTATTGCTATAAATAACTTCTACATTTTTTGTGTATTTCTTCCAAATTGATAGTAATTTTATTTGCCACCTTTGCTATAGTTGTCTTCTTTCTAAAATGAAGAAATATATTTAAAAATGTCTAAACTTACTTAGTCTCAATAAGTATGTCAGCATTTGCTGGATTTAATACAGCTTTACAAATCAGCTCCTGGGTGACTGGAATAGATTTGTTCATAGACACACAAAGATCAGAAAGATAGTCCAAGAATCTATTCAGAGAAGAAAACAAAGTCTATAAAATGGGCACAATATTCCAGATTCCACTAAACTATATTATAAACAACATGCTAAAGATTTGCAGAAATATATTTGTGGCTTCATAGTACATAATTACAAAGCTCTTGAGCTGATTTACCATTTTTGATCATCTAACACCTCCTTTTAAAAATCTTTAAATTTAAAAAATTGCTAAGCCTCTCACAGAATCAAGAGACATCCATTTTCAAATAGCAGCAGATTCCATTTCAATCAACTATACTAATCCATAATAATGTAAGGTAGAATAGAGCTTTTTTTTTTAAAAAAAGAACTCCATTAAAATGTTAAACCAGTTGAGCGGAAAGAACAGGTATTTGGATAACCTGTTCAACATCTTGGGAATTATTAAAAGTCCAATGATTAGGAGGGAAATCACAGTACAGCAGCACAATAAAACATAAAGAAAAAGCAAATATACACAGTAAAGTCCAAACTGCTATTAGCCGTATGGCTGTCTGAGCACATATTTAAAATGTTCATGTCTCCTCTATTATTATTATTTGTTTGCAAATTGGTTAAAAAGCTTACCTGGGTTCTCGATTTTTTCTTACAAGGCTAACAAAGGTATCAATCTCAGCAGCTGTGATGTGTTTCTCCAACAGTTTGCGATTGTTGTGGAGCAAGGCTGTTATAGTGTCTTCTGCTAAGACATCATAGCCAATTTGTTTCTGCATGAAGCCAAACTGCTTGGCTATATATTCCTGGCAAAGTTTTAAAAGGGGGGAGGAAGAAAGTAAACAAATGTTAATTCCACTGTTTATCTTTATAGATTTAAGGGAGTTATTGGTTGTTCTTAATCAAAAACTAGACAGATTCCTAAAACTGAACCAGGTGTTTAGTCCTGATTTTCAGCCCAATTGCTATTCAAATTAAAGAATAGTTTATCCACTTCACAATAAGCAACTGATAATTATTTTCCACTTGAAAGAAGTCCAAATATCAGATGGATGGAAGTTTGCAAGTTGAAGATCCACTCAGAATGAAGGAATGATTCCACATTTAACTAATCCAAAGTAAAAAGTTATTCAGTTAGAAAATAAAAATCAGGTTGCGGGTATAGGATGGGATGTATCTGGCATGATATATACCATTACTTAGTTCTTGTGAAAAAGATCCTGTGATTGTAGTTGGACATAAACAGAAAATAAGCAAGCAGCATGACATACCTGGGAACAGCACAAGTATAATTTCCAAATCATGGCAGTATCTCTACTCAGAATCTACATGAAGTACTGCATACAATCCCAGGAATTTAAGAACAGTTCAGAGAAATAACAGGTACATACAAAAGCATTGAGAGTAAGAAAGGTTGAAGAAGTTAGGAGTATTTAACCTTGAGAAAGATGCTGAAGGGGGGATAAATAAACAACATTCTTGATACATGGAAGGATATCACACAGTAATCACACCCCTTGTTTTCTCTCATTCCAGATTGCAAAATGCAAATCATGATCAAGTTAGCAGAAAGTTATGTTGTGATTAGTAAGAACTATTTGTCCTAACATCAAGAGCATTCTGTGTCTCAAACAGAGACCAAGAAAGGCACTGGATTCATCTTCATTAGATGAGATATAGCAGAGACCAGCAATCTCTTAGGGATGCTTTCATTTGGAGTACTGCATAGAGCAGGTGCTTGGACTTAGTGGCCTAAAAACCTAGTGGTGCCTTCCAACTTGATGACTATGATTCTTGTCAAAAACAGAGAAGTGGCTTGCCATGGCTGACTTCTGGTATGTTTGTTCAATTTCTCAATCTACTGGCGATTTGATCCATCCAAAAGCAGTTTATTTTTTTAGATGACCTAAGGCTAGCTAGGTGCTGCAACCTGGTAAGGTTAAATTCTTTCAAATTTTACTCACTTGATTTTTTCTGTAGTCTTGTTGGGAGTGTCTTAACACTCTGTAACAGAGCCGGCAAATATGTCTGAAAGGAGCATGGCGTTGATCTCCGAGTTCTTCCAATCTCAGCATCGGCCCATCTCCACAGTCAGTAAATGGTGCTTGCAATAACTTGAAAATCTGGAGCATTATTTGAGGAAGGAAGAAATTACCTTTCCTATCATTCACAGTCAAAAATGTGTATAAGCTCTTAGTAATTACAAGAGTTGTACACTCTACCTGCTTTAGAATATTTTGCTCTCTCATTAGCTTTTGCCGTTCTCGGTTTGGCTTTGAGAACATGACTTCAAGTACATCTTGACCAGAATTTGTTCCGCCAGTTACAAAATATACCAAATCTTCCAGCAACTTGGTAACAGACCTAGAGAGATTTTTTTTAAAAGAAAATCTAGTTCTTAGTGCAAAATTTGATATCAGCATATCCCATACAATAATGATTCTGTAACTCTATTTGGTTAAGAAAACGGATACATACAATATTATTTAATTCAAAACCAGTCTCAAAAATTCTTTAAATTCTTAAAAAATATTAAGAAGTCCAAATCCAAGATGAGTTTAGCAATATTTTCTATTGCCTAAAATAATGTAAGATTTTCAATCTGGTTGGAGTCTTCACATGCTCTCACACAATTACTAATGCAAACATGGAGATTCTGTAAGACTGAATGATCCAATACAGTTTTAGCCATTTTTACAGTGCTTCTTTTTATTTCATTTTGAGCTCTGCAAATATTTCTGGAGGTATTGCAAGTTTGATATTGATGCTACAAAAATGGATATAAAAGCTATATTTCTTTAAAAATGGATTATGACCCTCTTACCTCCTTTCATTCTGAGTTACTGTTCCTTTCTCTAACTTGCCAGCAATGGAGCCTAATACTTTGCTTGCATCGTTTGCAAAGTCCAAATCTCGAACTTCAGCAGGTGAAACTGGTACCACGGCAAAAGCTTCTTTGTCCTCTTTTACAGGAGAAGTGCCAATCTTTTTTTAAAAGGGTAATTTTAGTACCCAAAAACAGAAGAAATGGTGGTAAGGAATGCATTAGAGAAATATTGAAATTTTAATAGGAAACACTGTAGCGCACAAGTCAATTTCTTTCTTTTTTTCATAAAGATATACATGAAACCCATATCTTAAGTATTTCAGTTATTTACTTAGGACAGTTGTGCCAATATGCATCAGATACATTCATAAATGCCAGGTTTATGGAAAAAGAGTTCCCCTCATTAGCAGAAATCATAATTCTACCAAAAAATACAAAAATAATAGGTTTAAGGCTGTTACCTTAAGGGGAAAATTTGCCAAGTACATCAGTTCAAAAAGCTAGCAATCAGCACAGGGTCTTTATAATCAGTACAGGATGTTCACTTACACCTTGGTCACCTCCCAATTGGATTGTTACAACAAGTTCTACATAGAACTACCTTGAAAACTATCCAGAAGTTTAAATTTATCCTGAATGCAGCAACGCAGATAATTATGGGTACATCTCATTATGCTCTTGTAATACTGCCAATAGGCTTCCACATGCAATTCCAGGTGCTGATTATTACCTTTAAAGCCTTAGGGTGGCATAAGGCTGGGCTATTTGATGGATCACACTCTCATAAGAACATGTGTGTGCCCCACGTGCTTCCATGGGGAAGAGTATGATCCAGGTTCCTTCTTTTAAATCTCTTAGATTTAAAATGAGTTGGAAGGGATCTTGGAGATCTCCTAGTCCAACCCCCTGCTTAGGCAGGAAACCCTACACCACTTCAGACAACTGGTTCTCTTCTTTAAAACTTTCAGTGTTAGAGCATTTACAATTTTGGAGGCAAGTTGTTCCATTGATTAATTGTTCTAACTGTCAGGAAATTTCTCCTTAGTTCTAAATTGCTTCTCTCCTTGATTAGTTTCTACCTCATCATCTTATGGGACCCAGGAAATGTGCCTTTTCTGCAGTTGTACCTATTCTCTGGAATGATCTCTCCCCGATGTGTGAGAGACCCCACCCCAACTCTTCTTACCTTTAGGAAAGTCCTTAAAACCTGGTTCTTCAGCTAGGCCAGAGGAGTGGGAGTCCCCTTGTAGTTCTTTTGTTATATGATTTGTCATCAACTTACATTTATGTACTGTATTGTTCATTGTTATTTTTTTCTTTTTTGATATATGGCTTGTTTTTATCAATATGCTGTCCAGAGTTACATAGTTTTAGTTAGGTAGCCCTACAAATTTTTAAAATAAATTAGTAATCCAGCGTGCATCATTTATGGGATACAAAAGACATTGCGAAAAAGTGCCATGATCCAAAAGTCTTTTGAATAATGTTTCTTTTCTTCCTACAAACATATACACTTAAACCAAGTTATTCTCTTGTCCCAGTAATGAGTGAAGTTGGATAGTAGTGCTTTATTTAACTGATTTACTGTATTGTGAAATTGTAAGTTGTATCTACACTGAATTATAAAAATGCAATATATAAACTCTTTTGTGTCTTCAATCAGTCTTATATCTGGCAATATCTATATAATTCTCTGGACAACAGTTTTCAAAGTGATTTGCCACTGCTTTCTTCTTACCAGGGCTCAGAGAAAGTAACTGGCCCAAACTGGCTCAGTGCCTAACGCAAGACTAGAACTCATATTCTCCTGTAATCTGATGCCTATCCATTACGCTAAACTTTTCAATTATATATTATTACAACTTTATAAATAATGTACTAGGTCAAATTTGATGGTCCTTGGTTCTCTTTAAGCTTGGTTGTTTTCTTGCAGATGTTTCATTACCAAAACTGGGTAACATCACCGGGACTAGCATTGATGATATTATCTAGTTTGGTCTGCAAGAAAACAACCCAGCTCAGAAAGCATCAAGGACCCTTAATTTCAACCCTGAGCTACAAATATCCTCCTTTATTACTAGGTCAAATTTGTGACAATTTGAGATTTGCTAATTTTGTGCTCTAAACCAGAGGTCGCCAACCTTTTGGACCTCAGAGACCACCAAACTCATAATTTTAAATCCCGTGAACCACTAATATGAATTTTGACTGATGGTAGCTTGCTGACATTGGTGGGAAAGTCGATCCCATATTCTTGAGCTGCAGTAGTCACAGGACTGGCCCTTTTGTCATCCCGGAGCAGCTCCTCCACTTCATGGCAGGCTGGTGCACCCGGGTGGAGGGGCAGCTGCTCCGGGATGGTGAAAGGGCCAGTCTTGTGACTACTGCAGCTCAGGAATATGGGACCGACTTTCCCACTAATGTCAGCAAACCACCCCGGGGCAGATTTCCTTCCCCCACCATTGATCTTACCTTCCAGTTCCAGCTCGCATGGCTCTACTCAGGTAAGGTAAGGTTTTCACTCGGCTGAAGGGTGGGGGCCAGCAGGTGGGCAGGCCATGTGGGCAGCGCAGCCTGGATTAATTGTTTTGGGGGGAGTGCTTTGGAGAGGACATTTCTCTGTGGACCACTGGTTGGTGACCACTACTCTAAACAGTTCCACGAGCTGAGTTCCATGCAGGACTTACTTTAAGCATCACAGGTTTTTCTTCTTCTTTATCAATCGGGATATTTGTGCTGTGAACCCAGGTATTTGTACATAGATGCCTAAGCCTGACGTAAGAGTTCCTGAAAGGACCAGATACAATTATTTTAAAGATGCACAAATGTGTCGCAATTTCTCAAGATGTTCGTGGAAAAGTAAAATAAATAAAATGAACTTTTCAAACAATCAATGTTTATGGCATGGTAGTGAATGAAGCTGAATTGAAACCACCAGGCATCTTGCACTAAAATGCTTCTTTGAAGAATAAATTTAAAAAAAAATTAAGCTGGAATATCTGTCCCTGGTAATATTGGCGGCATCTGTCTGAATCTGAAAATCACTGATAAAGTTGTAGATTTAAATTTGCTTCTGGAACATCTTGCTCTTGCTTTTTAAGCATCACCCCACTTTTTAAGAGCCCATTCAAATGCCTAGTTCATACCATGGAATTAATGGATTATGGAAAACATTTCATTTCTACCTGCTCTGAACACAAAATTTCATAAAATGTTGTTTTAAGTATAAAACAGCTGATTCAAGTATGAAATGAAGTACTTTAAGCTTAGAAAGAGCTTTTCAAATATTAGCAGTTAGAAACTGTTCAGAATATTCCATTTCATGCCAATGAAATGTTACACTTGAAACAGTTTGACATGAAACTAGTTTAGCAGCCCTTTTTAAAAAATGTTCACACCTCTGGCCCAGATGTCACTTGTTTATTTACTAAGAATAAGACTAGATTCAGAACTCTTAATGTATTTTTGTGACCAAAATTTACATACATTTCTAGTAGAGAAACAGAGGAAATTTGCAATGAATTGCTTTGGCCCAACCGCAATTCCTTTCTTGCTGAAGTTACTCCTTTCTACAATTCCTTTACTGCTGAAGCTACTAAATAGTTTCTTGTTGGATGAAGTCAAACACAAAGTAGGGTTCTTCATCTGTTCCACAGAATTCTGTTATTTAACGTTTACAACCTAGCATCAAAATGCATCAGGGAAGGCCTTATTAATACAGAGAGAGCTCACTGAAGGTCTCAAATCTTCCCAAAGTTCATGGAATATGGACCAGTTGGCAGTCCTTTTCAGTGGTAGCCCTTGTGTTTTGGAGCATTTTTATCCTGCAGGTACATTTGGCATTGACTTTCCTTGCATATTGCAAGGCCTAAGACTATAGGCTCAAGCATTCCTTTGAAGATCAGATATAGCTAATTTGTTATTATTTCGTTGTTGTAACGTTTGATGTTTCTTGCTTTGCTATATATTAAGCTGCAATGAACAGGGTGGTTTACAATCTTTTTTAAAAAAGGATCATATAAATAGAATCTTGAGTTGAAATTTATTCAATTTATTTCTACTAAAATGCTGTTCTTTGTGATAATGTGCTAGGTTAATCACCTCAGACACACACATTTTTCCATTATTCTTAGCGTCATACCTCGGGACTAAACTGTCTCCTCCTCGCAGTGTGGTGGGATCAAGCTCAAAGATGGAAGAAATGTCATTTCCTTCAGGCACAGAGACTAAAGAGTATGCCATCTTTTCTGAAGTATTATGAAGTCCCCTTCTGTCTGCATCCTGATCGGGATCCAGCTGTGGAGAGAAATTCAAATCAGACAAAATTGCAAAGACAATTTTTCAGATTCAATGATAAGGTGCTATGCAGAAACTCAGTCTTGGATTTCATGCTTCCAATTCAAGCATAGACATAGAAACCATATAACGCTACATGTCATTAGCTCTCAGGATTTAATCGATCTTGTACAAAAGCTACCATCAAGCTCAGTTGCTTCTAAAACCTTGACTAAATGCATATCTTGTGCTAAAGCATAATACATTTTGCTTCTGTTTGGCTTCAGGGGATAAATGATATCAGTGAATAAAGTATAGCTTGTTTCAGAATAGTAAAATAATTCATGCTATTGTTTGCTTACAAACTACAACTTAGGTTAGGCATAACATGGTAATACGTTAATGGATGCATATAGTTTATGATTGCCAAGCTTACTCCTGGCTTCCTTTCTTTTCTACCCTTATTGACCCTTAAAATCCTTAATCAATCTTTATGACTTCAAACCAAAAAGTGCTAAAAATGAAAATGAAGATCTGACAAAAAGCATCAAGCTCACACGTTAGAGTAAAAATTACTCTAACATTTACAACAAACCACAGCTTAATACATGTGTTTACAGCAATTAAAAAATCATCACATGAGGTAAGTTTAAAAACATCTAATAGCCCTTAAATAATGGTCAAAGATTAATAGGTATTAATATTAATTTTATTAGTAAGTATTTATGTGGCATTATTATTATGGATGCAAATTATACAGTAAAACCACAGAATCACATTTTAATTAGAAAGCACAGATTTTTGGGAGAGTAAGAAACAAAGGAAAATATCAAAATTGTATTCTGAAACAATAATTAGAAGAACTGGATTACAGCGCAGCAATAATACAGTAAAAATCCATTTTTTTCCAGTTCTGTGATGATATCTGAAGAATGTTCTATGGTAGCACATAGACAAAATGAGTAAGTACAAGTAGATCATCCACATGTCATAAGATAATACAGAGTATGTCCTCCATATGTCATAAGAGGCTATTCCTGAACCTCTTCATTTTTCAATAAGGAATTGTCTGGGGAAAATGTTAGCCTCAACAAACCACATGAATTTTCATGCAAATTAATACAATTAGTATAAAACATAATGAATGGATTAGATATGTTAAAGCTGGAAGTACTTCACCAAAATAAAAGATAAGTGCATATATCAACTCTGCTGGATTTTTCCCAGCATTCCTGCCAAACACAGAGTTTGGTAGAAGATATATGATTCAAATGACAGGCAACTATAGAGACTGAATGACTGAAATGAAGGGAAGGGGAAAAAAACAGTCTCTTACAAAAAGCAGAATGACATGTTCTTTGGAAAGACTATTGATCATCCTTTGCAGCCATAAGTTTAAGTAAAATTACTAGAAATACATGTGTACACATAGAATTATTTATACATTTGGACAGTCCACAGAATAAATAGTATGGAAAATTGAAAAACATGAAGATGGAAATGACAAACCACTTTATATTTTGTCAAGATAACTGCATGGATGTGTCTAACAGAGGATTGCTCAATTTGAAAGATACCTTTACATTTATCTTACTCTAATTTTGCCCTCTGGTGGAGAAAAAGCAAGTAATGAAAAACAGCTGTTTGACAGAAGATACTTTTCCGTGATAGGTTTTGTGAAATAAACAATCATTTGTTGATTTGATTTGTTGTCCAAGAGCCACTGATTCTTCATTTCCAGGATACTGAGGTATTTTTCTACATGGAAAATCTCCTTTACCATCTAACTTGATTCCTGGTAACTACCCAGACTAATTTTGTTGCGAAAAGGGCAGTTTGCCATTACTATTTTACAGATGTTTGTTCAGTTTAGGTTATAATCAACAGCTTAGAGGTTTCCTGGTGCTCATCCATCCAAGTACCAACAGTATAATAGTATAATCTTTTATAGCTTTTTTGAAAAGCTATAGTTAAATTTGGCTACGTTCTGTCACTATAACCAAATTAAAATAATATGTAGGCAAATTTGACCATTTTAGCTCTCAAGAAACAGCTAATGAAGACTGTGTTTGTTTATCTACATTGGCTGCCTATTCGATCTTTTCTGGATTTACCAAATAGATGACATGACAATAATCAGCAAACATTCCATTCACTTTCCTGCAGCTATTATTTCCTATTATTTAGGAAGATATAATTTAGAAAAACATTGTTTAAGTCAAATCCCAGAAGTTGATATAATTCAGGGTGGCCAGAATAAAAATAAATTTGCTTACTTAGATGTCTAAAATTATCATTGGTCAGTTTTCAATATCCCTTAGTCACAATACTTAATATTGTAACACCATGGTGAATCTTTCCTCTACAACATTTGCAGTCTTGATTTGTCCCCCTGCTTCCAATAAATATCATATCAGGATATTCCAATAAATATCATACAAATTTAAATTTCTGGGCAACCAGTAGGGATTTGCCCCTGTTACATCTGTGGCAATTTCCTTATAGACTCCCATTAGAAATTGAAAAGCCACACAAAGGCCATAATTAGACCAAAATTCAGAGACAGGAGATGAAGCACATAGATTCCCTCAACAGCTTCCCTTCCTGTTATCACAGTAATCTGAACATTGGTCAATGCTTTTTAATTAAGGGTTTTCTTCCCTTCCCTTTCTAAAGACTGACATTCCTGATTATCTTCCAGATAGTCAGGAACAAAGTCACAAGCAATTAAAAGAAAAAAAACCCAACTGGATTTCTCCCATCTCAAAATCTAAATACTGTAGTAAAATATATTTGTTGTATAAATATTGCACTTTTAGAAAGCTCCATGCTATGTAATTCACTCATAAAAATCAAAGCAGACACCAAAAAGGTTTGAAAGAAAAAATCTGAGACATATAAGGTCATTTAAAAAACAGTTATCAGCAAAATTATATGGGATATGTGAATATCTCAATTCATTCATATAGTGAAAAGATGTGACCATTTTTTCAATACTGGTTTCTATTAATAGAAGGTATAACCAAGCAGTAGTAACAAACAACGTCATTGGCATAGATTTTAGCACATTTTCACAATTTCTTTCAAATAAATGCCAGTGGTATTGACCTGTGATCTTTCCAAATAACACATCAGCTTTTTAATCATTTGCAACTCTTGATGGTTACCTGATAAATGCACCCGTAATTTGGAAGATGAGATATCAGATTGTTAGGGGAAAAGTTTCATAAGAGGATTTCTTGTGATACATACCTCAGCTGCTAAGTAATGTCCAGTAGCAAGATGTTTAAACCGAAAAAGGCTATTCCAATAGCCTGCACCACCACGGCAAGGATCATGTTGTACTACCTATAAAGTAATAATAATTCTTGAGAATTGGCTTTCTGAATAGTATTTGTCATTTGTCCTTAAGCAGATAGGATTGTCAACAAAATGCCCAAAAATAGTACTCTAGAAAAAGAAAAGGGAATAACAAACCAAGATCTTATTTAAATTAGCTACAAAACATTAGCTAGAAAACCAAGGGGATAATTGGACTCATGCAAAAATAACTGGTTACTTCAACTTATTTATAATGTTATATTTCGCTATGGAAAATATACCTGAAAAATGAGAAAGTATACTTTATAAATCAAGAATATTCAATAGTTGTGCACCATTGCTTTCAGTGAGGAGTGGCAAATTTGTGCCCTGTGAAGAGTGGAAAACATTACAATTGACAGACAGCTGAATGCTGGATCCAGCTTGCTAAAAATTCTTTCCAGACCTAGCAGAGATCTTGAGATTATCCATATGTACTCTGAAGACCTCTGGGAATTGAGTGAGTAGATGGTAGAAACTGATATTTTTGCAGTCTCTTACAAACAACTGGGCGTTATGGTAATTCCACCAAGCTCAGAATTCTTAATGTAGCCTTTTATGGACTCAAGATTTAATTAAATCAAACATTTTAATCTCTTTGGAGTTTACATTTTTTATTGCTTAATAAAGATGGAAACATTCACAAGCCCAAGTTTGGTTGTATTTGCTGGGTGAATTCTTCAATCTGTTTAAAAGAAATGTTTACTGTCTATGGAGATTCTCAGTCATCCAGGTTATGGTTGTCCCAAAGATGCTTTTTCAAGAGGCAACTGGACTTTCTGGTTTTTCTTTGAAGACGTTTTGCTTCTCATCCAAGAAGCTTCTTCAGCTTTGACTGAATGCAAATGTCCAGCTGTCTGCAAGGAGTATAAATCCTTCAATTCTCCATCATCCAGTCAGAGCTGAAGAAGCTTCTTGGATGAGAAGTGAAACATCTTCAAAGAAAAACCAGAAAGTCCAGTTGCCTTTTGAAAAAGCAGCTTTTGGGACAGAAATATTTACTGAATGACTCCAGAGATATAACATATATATTGATAGGAACACTCATAATATTCCTGGACAGGGGGGAAATGAACAAGTGCTTCCACTTGTTTTCTAAATTTGTCCAGGTTCCATATTAGGCATGGGAATATTATCTTTATAGAGCTTTTTAATATCCCTTTGTATTGTATAATAATACAATCTTTTTCTGGAAAAAGATTAAAATAATACAGTGATTTCTCAAAATATCTTATAGTCTTACTAAAACCTTAATAAAGAATATATCCTTTAAAAGAAAAAAAGAACTAAAATAAAATATATGCAAGCTAATTTTAATAAATAATTTGTCTTGTCAAAGTTCACCTTTTATGCTGGATTGTTAAAGAGGTGTTCCATTCTATGCAGCTTTTTCCAATAGGTGCTTGGAGCAGATGGTGACTATAGCTGCAATCCCCATGTTGGCTTTGTGTGTGTGTGTGTGTGTGTGTTTTGGGGGCTTTATTAACTACTGTGTGGTTGATTTTATTTTAAAAAAAGAAGAGACTCTGATAATATAAGAGTTGCTTTCACATGGAGTAGAAAGAATTCTATTTGAGCACTATGTTCCTATACATTACAAAGCATTAAATTAGAGGTAAGCAATCTATGATCCCAAGACCACCAACAGGCTCTGAATTACTTTTCTTTTGCAGTCCTGGGATTCAAATTGTCTGGAATTGATAACAACTTTTTGTGCTGAACAAAAGCCATAATATAATGTTCTAGAAACTAGATCTACTTGATCTGAAATGGTCTCCTCCTTTGTCACAATGTCCCAACATTGCAGCCCTTCCCATTTCCCCTAAATATTTGTATTGCCCTAAAATGTTGCTCTTACAATAATTGCCATTCATAGTGAGCTGCTTTCAAGGATCTCTTAAAGAAAGTGTGTAAATAATAAAAGGGTGATTTTTTTTTTTGTAACACACAGTACAGTGATACTAGCTGAAATTATTGTTGTTGTCTTTTCTGTTGTTGAAGATTAATTGTTGTTGTCTTTTCTGTGGAATCTTAAATCAATCAGATAAGTGTATAAAAACAAACATGTTATTTTGTTTTATTGCAATTAAAATAATTTCAAGCAAAACCACTTCTAATAATAGGAAGCACTGTTGTTTGCTTTGGAAGACATCAATGTTTTATTTTCCATTGCTCAACAGCAACACACTGTGTGAACATCCAGCCGTAGAATAAAGAGCACCAAGAAAACAATCAAAACTTAAATCTGGATTTCCTTTTATTCATTGGGAGCAGAAATATGATAATCAAGAACACAGCGATCTGTGTTTCAACACAGTTTTCAGCTTTTCATCAAGGTTTGAAATTCTCAGTATAGGAATACTCATTAGAAAACCATATTAGCTATTTTTAATTCCATCTTTACCTCAACTTCCCACAGAGCTTTTGAGCTAGTTGCAGAAGTGGCTGACTGCCTGCCAGTAGTTCTCAGAAAAACATGTTGCTTCTTTCGATGTTCATCACAAGTAAGAAATTTCTCCTGCTCTGCATGGAACAACCGTACCACATCCCCCTGTGAGGACAATGAAAGATCAATCAACAATAGTTTTGGTTGTGTTTTTGTGAAAAACCTAGTGATGAGATATATCTTTCAACTTACTCCTTTTAGAATATCATCCTTATTGTCACTCCATTTCATAAAAAGAACTATTTTCCAGCTTGTATTGCAATTCACTGAATTTACCTACAAAAATAGAATGCCACAGATAAAACAAGAATACAAAGACACACCATGATGTACAATTAATTGTCCCTCTTGACAATTCTGTGGAAAACTAAATGGCACATCAGTTATTTCTAACTTTCATGAGCTCTTAACTTACCTCATTGCAGCCCGGGTTATCCACTAGTTGATGGCTACTGGCATGCAAAGGTTGGCCTGCATTAACAGGATTTAAGACTACCTTGTCCCCAATCACCACCTGTAAAACAAGGTTTCCATTTCATTTTCATTTACCTTTACAAAGGCAATATTTTATAAAGCTACTACCACTGGAACTGACTGCAAATTTATGTGGAAATGAATGTCATTAGATTTAGAGTATCAAAAATATTAAGAAAATAAAGTAACATTTAAAGTAAAAGTAACATTATTTAAGCATGACATTCAACCTTGTCTTGACATCTGCCATGTGCTTTTGTTCACATAAACCAAGATCATCTTTAGAGAGTATCCTCAATAATCACACCATCTAAGATTAGGAAGGTTGGTGATTGGAAAGAAACTTTGAGGATGGTGATACACAGAGACTTTAGGGAATTCCCTCTCAAGCTTCAGTCTTTTTAATTCTTTCAAGCATTGGCAAAGTTGAGTGTACTCTTTTTATTTTGATATACCACAATAAAAATTTTTGGTATACATGAATTGAATGGATTGCTGAAGAAATAACAAATAAGTTATTTAAAATAAATTGAGTAAATTTAATAGGGAGAGTAATTAAATGCATTAAATAACAAATGAATAATGCTTGTGGTGCACTAGAAAGCCATGGTGAACAGAAAGAACAGAAAGAGTTCTTTCGAGCTTTGAGGCTAATATGCATTGCAATAAATAAATGACCATTGATGTAAACTAAAATATCCAGCACAGTCCTTAAGTGAACAGAATGATATTATATTCACAATCATTCAAAATCTAAACAGTTATTCTTCTACTCTTTAAAAAGGTTTCTTGCCTTCAAAACATTTGTTTCTATAATAATTTTCTTTCTCTCATGCACAATTGTTTTATAGGAGGGCATGGAGAAGGACTGCATTATATAAAAATGCATTTAATTAATCACAAGAAAATATGTGATGAAGAAAATGTTTAACATTTCATATTGCAAACCATTTTCCCTGGCAGTTCTGTCAACTTACACTATCTCCTATAGAACGCAGTTTGTAGAAGGGTTGTATATAAAACCAGGAACCTTCATTGCCAGCCTCATCTAGTGTCACTCTCATAGCATTCTTCTCTAGCAGAGCTGGAAGTCTCTTATTTACTGTTAAATATTTGTTGCTTTTTAAATGCAGAAGCTGGAAAGAAAGAAAAGCAACAACAAATTAAAATTGTTGTGCCTACTGCAATAATTATTCACAAGGCTGACATTTTATATAGATTATCATTTGATTTGCTTTTGGCTCAATACAATGTACATAGTGGTTAGGTATTACAAGTAATGGGGTAATGTGAGAAATCATCACCTTTTGGCATATGCAGCAATGTTACCCAAAGTATGGCTTAACAACTGATTACTGTTTGAAGTAGAAATGTAATTTATTGATGCTTTTAAAATTCCTGTACTGTTCATATTATAATACAGAATAATATGCAACAGTTGAGCATTCTATCCACAATTTTCTACAGTTCCAGCAATATTTCCCAGTTTAGGAAGAAGTTTATTGAAGACTTATATTTCAAGACTTGTTGAAGACTTGTATAGTTACATTCCAGGTTTCCTAACAATTTTCATGACATAGCAAGAACCTTAAACTGGATTTTTCTTTTTATGTGACTCTCTCAAAGTATTTAAAAAATGTTTCAGTCTTAAATAGATATTTATGTAATGGAAGTATGATGAAGATGAAGATACAATGTTGACAGTGGGAAATAATTCAACTTCGAGCATCAATCGGGCTTCCTGTACCAATAAAACTAGATGTGGAACTTGGAAAAATCATAATCTCTAAAATCTTCTACTGGACATTAATTTTATCAAAGGGAAAAAAGAAGAAAATTTGGAGCCCCCTCCCCTCTCACAAATGGCATTTCAGCTACTGCAGACATGCTACTGCAGACAACTGCATTCTGACATTGGAACCTGAATATTTAATTAGCCATCCTGTAGATGTTCAAACAGATCACCCCCAAAAGCCCTAATTCTGTGTTACAATACTGCTTTTTTGTTGCCAACACCCAGTAACTTACTCTGGGGCAAAAAAAGGCAGCAGATAGGAGTGGGTGCTTCCTATCATCACAAAAGATAGACGTCTCTCCTAAAATCTTAATGCTTCCAAGAGGACACAGAAATAGGTGGTTTAAGGATGACATAGTCTGAAGACTTTGTCATGGAAGGCTATTTATGTCCCAGTTACAATGTATGGCTGTGAAAGCTGGGCCATAAGGAAGGCTGAGCACTATGGTGCTGGAGAAGATTCCTGCGAGACCCTTGGACTTCAAGGTGATCAAAAAAGTCAGTCCTAGAGGAGATCAATCCTGACTGCTCTTTAGAAGGCCAGATCCTGAAGATGAAACCTAATGAGAAGGAAGGACTCACTGGAGAAAAGCCTAATGCTGGGAATGGTTGTGGGCAAAAGAAGGGGACGGCAGAGAATGTGGTGGCTGGATGGAGTCACTAAAGCATAAATAGACTCCGGGAGATGGTAGAAGACAGGAAGGCCTGGAGGAACAGTGTCCATGGGATTGCGATGGATCGGACATGACTTTGTGACTAACATCACAAGACTTGCTGAAGACACGGCTTACCTGAATAACATTACCATATTGGATAACTGTACCAAGCAGCTTCTTATTTTCTGTCTCATTCTGCTTTTTTTCCAAATCTGCAGCATGCTAAGTTTAATAAACAAACAAAAGATTTGCTATTGAGCAAGAATGGGAAAATCTGCAATGAGTTGCTTTTTAAAATGAAAAATGTTTTAAACAATACTTCAATTTCCGCTCCTCCCCCCAAAAAATCATTGCATAATTGAATTCAACAACACTTAAGAGTTCACCCACTGAACTCATACTTGTAACTCATGACTAACTAAAACATTCTAAATGTAATTAATCTCCTCAGAATAGGCTAAACTCCAACGGATCCAACTCCATTCTCAAGCTTCTGTTGCTGTGTAAAATTGGACTGTTCCACTATAATACCACTTCTATTCCTGGCTTTTGAAATTCATATTTTGAAATGCCTGCTTTCAGCCATTGGTTGTTTTCTATCACAAGTCAGAAATGTTGGCTCCTTTTATTGATTTTGGATTTAATAGATTATGAAGATGAAGGGAAAGGGAAGAGGAAGAGAAGTAAAAGGAAGTAGAGAGCAGGGGAAAGAAAAATATAAAAGGAAACACAGACATGTACTAAAAATCAGTCATAGTTGATAAATTTAGGTTAACTTTCAGATTCATATCAGAAACATCTCACATTCATAAATCTCACATTCATTATGAGTTTTATAAACAGTTTATATAAGTCTATAAGGGCAGAACTATTATTATACCCATATTTACTCATATACAACTAAAAAGTTAACATTAGAAATGAAATAGCCTATATAAGCATGTGGATTAATCTAAAATATTCCAACCAGTGGTGAGATTCAAATGTTTCTGTGGGCATGGCTTGCTGGGCGTGGCAGGGGAAGGATACTGTAAAATCTCCAGTCAGAGGTGGTATTTGCCGGTTCTCCAAACTACTCAAAATCTCCACTACTGGTTCTCCAGAACTGGTCAAAACCTGCTGAATACCACCTCTGATTCCAACCCATTTTAGAACTCCTTCCAATAAACATAGACAGAATTTAAAATTTTGGACAGAGTACAAATCCAAAATAATTACTTATGTATTATATTTCTAATCTGCCCAGAACTTTGGCTGGTGTACAAAGTCAAACAATAAATTATCACATCTAAATTAATTTCAAGAACAAAAATGAACCACAGAAGAAAAACAAAAATAAAATGCCAAGAACCTGTAGAGCAAATTTTATAGTAAATTAAAGCCCTATTTTTAGAAATAAGTTATCTTTCTTCTGCTAGGATTGTGTAAGACAAAAATTGCATTTCAAGTATACTAGTAGTTCTACAAGCTGACCACAAGATGCTGCTGAAAATATTGACATTCAATGCAGACTTGGAAGAATATTTTAAATCCCACCATACAAATGGAAGGAAAGGATGGACAGGAAAAATATAAAGACCAAAATGGCATTTACTGCTATGTCAGTAAGGTTTCTATGTAGATTCTAATGCTAAGTAAACATCAAAATCCAAGGAGCCACGGTGGTGCAGTGGTTAGAATGCAGTATTGCTAACTCAGAGTTAGATCTTGACTGGCTCAAGGTTGATTCAGCCTTCTACCCTTCGGAGGTCGGTAAAATGAAGACCCAGATTGTTGGGGGCAATATGCTGACTCTGTAAATCGCTTAAAGAGGGCTGTAAAAACACAACGAAACAGTATATAAGTGTAAGTGCTATTGTTATTGCTAAAATTTGTGTTTGTTAAAACATGATCGACGCCCTGTGGGTGCTTCTCACGACCACCACCATAAATACAATTTTAATTTTCAATACTGTATAGTAAATCCTGATAAATATCAGCCATCCAATAAAAATGCTGAATAGGAAAAGCAACTGCTATCTTCCAACAAAGGAGCTCAGTTTGAACCACATCTGCGATAAAGACAGCAACCAAGATCAGATCATTTAATGTCATTGTCATACTGACTGCCTTCTACACTAGTGAGATCTGCAAATCTACCACAAGAATTATTCATAAGATCAACAACTTCCAACAATGTTACCTCAGAGAGATACTTCATACCTCATATCGGGATCATGTCACAAATGAGGATGTTCTACAAAGAAGTAAAACTCTCTGAGATAGTAACAGAACAAAGAATGCCCTTTGCTGGACATGTGCTCCTCATGAATGATTGGATACAACCAGATGGTCAGAGAAAAAGAGGAAGGCCAAAGAAAACCTGATACCAAACAATTTGGGAAGATCTGAAGAACATCAATCTTAAATGGAATGATGTGGGGACTGCAGCTGTGAACCAAGAACTGTGGAGTAAACTTCTAGCTCAATGTGCTTAGCACAGGATGTGATATAGGAGTCCTATTGGTATAGTGGTTAGAATGCAGCATTGCAGCAAAACTCTGCCCCCAGCTTAGAGTTCGATCCTGACAGGACTCAAGATTGACTCAGCCTTCCATCCTTCCAAGGTTAGTAAAACGAGAACCCAGATTGTTGGGACAATAAAGTGCTGTTTTAAATTGCCTAAACAGTGCTGTAAAATACTATGGGGCAGTATACAAGTAGTCCTTGACTTACAACAGTTCATTTAATGACGGTTCGAAGTTACAAAGGCACTGAAAAAAGGTGATTTATGACTATTTTTCACGCTTATGATTGTTGCAGAATCCGCATATGATTTACATTTGGATGCTTGACAACTGGTTCATATTTATGACAGTTGCAATGTCCCAGGTACATGTGATCCCCTTTTGTGACCTTCTAACCAGTGACGTCTATGGCAGGTGGTCTCCAACCTGGGCCACTTTAAGCCTGGAGGACTTCAACTCCCATAATTCCTTAGCCAGCTGGCTGAGGAACTCTGGGAGTTGAAGTCCACAAGTCTTAAAGTGGCCCAGGTTGGAGACCCCTGGTCTATGGGGAAGGCAGATTCACTTAACAACTGTGTTACTAACTTAACCATTGCACCTCCATAATTTTTAAAAGTGGGAAAGGATCCTTAGAGCAAAAAGTTTAAGAAACATTGGTCAAAAAAGGTAGCCCTCGACTTACGACTACAATTTAGCCCAAAATTTCCTAGCAAGACAGTTGTTAAGTGAGTTATACCCCATTTTATGACTTTTCTTGCCACAGTTGTTAAGTGAATCATTGCAGCTGTTAAGTTAGTAACAGAGTTGTTAAGTGAAATTGGCTTCCCCATTGACTTTGCTTGTCAGAAGGTCACACAAACTGACCACATGGCCCAGGACACTCCATCCATCATACAGTTGCCAAGCGCCCAAATTTTGAATACTTGACCATGAGGATGCTGCAGTGGTCATAGGTGTGAAAAATGGGCATACATCGGGTTTTTTTCAGTACTGTTGGCACTGGAACTTGATACAACCAACATGCAAATTATTTTCCCTCTTTTCTTGAGGTCTTGATTTTTAGGAGACCCTAAACCAGTCTATCTCGAATTATTAAATCCTCTTAAGTTTTTTTTTTAAATAAAAAGTGTGCATGTTTTACATTCTTGTTGTTGATGATGAAGTTGTAGCACGATTTCCATGAATTTTAAAAAAAAGATGCCATTTTTAGTGCCTTTTTAAAAAACAAGCAAAGGAATTATTCTGCGTAGCAGCCACTAGGTGTCACTTTGTTAAAAGAAGAATTGATTTTGTATTCCAGTTAAAACCCGTCCCAGATTCCTAAATCCCTTAAATGGTATTAGTTTAAAATAACCTGACCCTTAGCACAGCTTGATCTACAGCAGAAGATCCTGAATTCCACCATTAGATACACAAGCCAAAAAGGCACGTGACTAAAAATGCATGTTGAACATTTTTTTACAGATTACTTCAAACCACATGGAAGAAAAAGTACCAAGACAGGAAACAGCCTTGATTCTCAATGAATGCTCTGCATCCAGATGTTGTGTGCTCCTTATACTGAGAGAAATTACTCATTAAAAACCAACCACTGTGTTATCTGTGCTTTCTCTATTGCATTCCACTGTTCAGAAGAGACTTATCCTGCTGCAGCCAAGAGCCCTGTAGCATTTCAAATAATCATGTACATACACACACACACACACACACACAGAGAGAGAGAGAGGACGCCTTTTCTTAATGCTGCTAAACATGGCTAAGATCCAAATGCTTGCTTGGGCTTGCCTGCCTGCTTTGTATTCTTACCCAGCCAAGATCCCATCAAGTTATTTTTGAAACAGCCCTAGGTTTCAATTCAACTGAGAGTGTGTGCATGGCTGGACAATATAATTTTATAAAGAACAGGTTCTTAATCTCCTCTAACCACATGAAATGTTTATAAGATTAATCAAAGGCATTTTTAATACCAGCAACTGACTTGACCTAAAGGATCAAATAATTTGTAATTATTTTCCCTGAACAGAAGTTACACATTTCCAGTTACAGATACCATAATAGCAATAGCATTTAGACTTATATACTGCTTTACAGTGCTTTACAGCCTTCCCTAAGCAGTTTACAGAGTCAGCCTATTTCTCCCAACAATTTGGGTCCTCATTTTACTCACTATTTTAGGATAGAAGGCTGAGTCAACCTTGAGCCTAATGAGATTTGAACTGCAGACAGCTGGCAGTCAGCAGAAGTAGCCTGCAATACTGCACTCTAACCACTGCACCATTGAGGCTTATAATGCTAGTTCTTTGGATTCGGTTTCCTTCCTCAGAAGGACCAGACATATAGAAAAGGGATATTTACTGGTATTAATTCATCCCAAAGATTAATAAATGTTGCAGAGGCAACTCTGGTTGGATCACAGCATTTTAAAAACAATAAAAAAGAATATAAAGTAAACAACAAAATCTGTTCCCTGTAGAACAGTGCAATTTTAAATAATTCATTGGTTAAAAATACGTTCTTCAGCTTTCTACTTCCATTTTGTAAACACGTAAATATTTGTTTTGCTTTGTTTTTCAGATAAAGTTAACACTGGCTGAGTTTATAAGATTCAAAAAATAAGCCAGTCATAATGATGATTTATTCATTCTCCCCCCACCCCCATTTTCTGGGTTTGCACACTGTATTAGGGCAAAGGGAGTTGGGAGTGGAAAGCAATGTTCTGTGTGTGGTTCTGCTTCCAAGGCCAGTTCTAGTTTGTATTGGTGTGAGGAAAGTAGTCAAGCCCAAAGCTCCTGCTTTGCCTCAGGGCTCTGCCTTCCTCCCTTTTTTTAAATATTTACATGAAGCTACCGGGAGGTCATATTGAGGTATAGTATCATCAATATGTGGATGATATCCAGTTCTACATTTTTGTCCTCAGACATTCAGTGAAGTGGTCAAACTTCTTTTCCTATACGTGGATACTGTGAAGGCCTGGACAAGGAAGAATAGGTTGTGGTTCAACCCTACCAAGAATAAAGGGCTTTGGATTTCGAGTTCCTCAGATCTGGGGTTTGTTCTTTGTGTTGGGATGAGTTGGCTTTACCCCACTAAGACTCAGGGGTTTCTCCGGCATTCAGAGCTCTTATTCAAAAAGCAGGTGACAGTGACCAGAGAAAGTAGCTTTGTACAACTGTACCTTGTGCACCTGTCGTACCCATTCCTGGACCAGGAGGACCTGTTCATGGTCACTCATATCTTAGTTGTTTCTGATTGAATTAATGCAATAAGTTCTACATGGAGCTGCCCGTGAGGACTATCCAGAAGCTTTTGTTGGTTCTGAATGCAATGACACAGGAGTTATGGGCACATCTTGCTATGCCCATGCAACAGCCTATTCTATGGACTGCACTAGCTTCCAGTAGGCTTCCAGTGCAATTCAAAATGCTGGTTATCCATTTTAAAACCTACATTTCATAGGACTTGAGAGACTGCCTACTTCTAGGAACATCTTTCCAACCCATATCTCCTACTGAGCGCATGCCCACGGTTCTTTCTTTTAAGTCTTGTCATTGTGTAAGACTTGATTGTGATTGGCCTTGCTCTCTGAACTGACCCTTCCCCTCTCCAATATATAACACACCCCAACTCTGTTTTGTTATAGGAAAATCCATGTAAGACCAGGCTCTTTCCCTGGACATTAGGGGGCAGTTAACTAAACATTGCATTTTGGTTGTTTGGTTTATTGCTTGTTTGCCATTTAATGTTTACAATATTTATATTTTGTAATTAAATTGGGAGATGGCAAGTTTTATTTATTATTTGTTTATTATTAATTTTGAACTATATGCTCTCCCAGAGTCACACTGTTTGAGTCAGTCAGAGTGAGATGGGATGGGGGAGGGGGGGGGCGGCGGCGGGGAATGGGGAGGAGGGAGGAAAGAAAAGGAAACATCTACATGCTGCAAAAATAAGAATACACAAATATCTGGCCTCGAGTATAAAGTCCACCTTTCAAAATATAATAGACACATATTTAAATCTATCTGTATTACCATAGGTAAATAGTTCCTTCTCAAATCTTTAGCTGGAACTCAGTGCAACATTCTTTTGGAACAACTAATTGGTAGCCCTGAGATTAGACTGAGACCAGCTTGAAGACTGTCACTCCAGAATAGATACTCACATGTAGTTTGTTGAGCAAAACTGCATCAGTTGTGCTATTAGCTCCTGGTTTAGCAGCTTTCCAGAACTGCTTCTGTGCAGAATAGCGATTCATGGGGCATAATTTAAAAAGGCAATCTATAAAGAGATATAAGAAATGGATTACTGTAGCAACTGTTAACATATGCTATCTCTATTGATCTGTGCATTTCATGTTTAAGGACACAATTTAAAACAAGTCACAGAAAATCAAAAGTTCTTGGAATGAAAATAGGAATAATACAATACAATATATAACTTCTACTTTTTATTGTATCCCAAAAAACACTTAAAGTGATCCTAAATGAAGGAAAGATTTGTCAATTTTTTGAGATAATAAAGCAAATTATTTCTAAATTATTTTGGGCAATGTTGAAGTGAAATATTTGTTAATCCTTGATTATAATAAACATTAGAAAATAGAAGTGCTTGTGAAGTACTGACCCCCATACTAAATTTTAAAAGCTTTGATACCCATTTTAACATGTTTAACATCTTACATTGGGGAAAAAAATATAGCATTGTTTTGTATTTTTAATGTTTCTTGTTCCTGCTAAAAGTTTTATAGATTCAGAGAAATAAAGTAACATTTTTTCCTTACTCTAAATCAAAACATAACTTCTATAAGACACAGACATTAATGGCTTAAACAAAAAAGTAGTGTAGATTCTTTTCAGAATAGTTTGAAAAGTTATTACAAATACAGTCCTTTGGATGTTAAAAAATACTCAAATTGTATGTTTTGTACAAAGATTATGGCTTGATTACTAAAGAAATTAACAAATTGGAATATAGAAATCCCACAGAGACTGTTTGATTAACAGAACTAAATGTTAAATGAATGAAAGACACAAAGAGTGATTTGGTTGTGGAAATTTACTAGAAATTGCAAGAAGACCTGAATGAAGGCTTTCCATTCTGGATGATCAAACTTACAAAAAGAAGCAATGACAATGTTTATCTCAAATCTAGGAAGCCCCTGCTAACATTTGCACAACATCTTCTTAACAACTTTAACACAGGCTCTCAATGGAAAGCCTTTCTGGCCTCCACAAAGTTCTAAAGACCTGGCTTTGCCATCAGGCCTGGGGATCAGAGTGGTGCAGAGCCCATAAAATGCGGGTGTTAGAAGTATTTGAGCTCCCAATCCAAGCAGGATTGTATAATAATGACCCTGGACAGCTGACTAAAAAGGATGCAAGCAGTTTTATTCAAGACAAAGAATCTGCTCCAGAAGGTACCTACAAATGGACAGAGATCAGACATATGCTTGGGAGTGGTAGTTCTTTTATGGGGTGTGGATAAGTTTGTGAATGTAACCTTTGTAATATTTAATTTGGTAGATGTTCAGTTGTGATGGAAATGTTTTTAACTTACTTTGCTGAGTGTGTAGAACTTTTCCCTTTGATGTGTTTCTATGGCAGAGAGGCTTTGGTGCCACCTCTGTGTGTACCAGGGAAATTTTGTATTATGAAAGGATTTTCCCTGACTATTATTATTTGTGCAGGTTAATTAGTTTAGCCTGCTCATTACTCACCAAAAGTAGATTGGTGACCTTTGCAACATGGTTTTCTAATTTTGGTTATTTGTGGGTCATGTAAATATGGAAAGGAGGGTCAGAGACAATATAAATCTAAATTTGAATTAAAATTATTCCCAGTTATTAAATCTTCCCATTCTGGTAAGACTCTAAAGTTGAGCTGGACAGTTGTGCTGTCCTGTGACTGTACGGTGCAGTCTTAATGTTTTTAATATTTGAATGGTTACTTTAGGGGAGGATAATATCGTTTGTTTTAATTTTGTTAAGTCACTCAGAGGCATGAATGTACAATGGGCAGCTATATAAATTAAATAAACAAACTTTGGATTTTTATCAAACTTTTTCTAAAAAAACCCACAGTTCTAGCATATTCCTTTGATTTGCTGTGCCACCATTTGATACTGTCAAGGTGACATAAAATTTTGAATATATGTCATAAAATTACACCAAGAGTTTGGCAAAATACAATTACAGGGACAGGAAGTGAAGAAGAGAAACTTCATTCCAGTATTCGGAGCACCTTACTTCCTCTCATTGGTCGCTAAGCAACTGATAATGCAAAAATTAAATCAAGCTCTTTCAAAACTGTCTGCTCCAAGTAACCATTAAAACTTCTAGCTGCCAGAAATGTGAAAAAATAGAACAGCTGTTCCAAGTGCCTCTTTGCAATTAGACAGAAATAAAACTTTAGATTGCCATTATGTAACTCAGTAGATAACACAATAGAATATACAGTTCTATTATGTATTCTCTTTTTGCTGGTTATATATAGGTGTTCCATAGGAGTAACATTTCAAAAAGATGACATTAAAGAAAAACAAAGATTACTTCAGAACTGAATATCTCTTAAAAGATTATGGAAGAGAACAAATGGGTCATTCTACCACTCTATAAACATTCTGGTGCAGAGAAGTTCCCCAAGGATGGGCTTCAGCACGAGCCTGAAAGCTCGGAAGACTAAACTTCTGGTCCTGGTGACCAACCCAGACTGGATGCTGCAACGTTATCCTGGGATACATATATTTGGCTTCATTCACTCTGCTATTATCTGATTTTGCTCCACATTTCCTTAAATCTTTCACAGGAAAAGAATGGGCTGCTCCCAGAATTGAGTCTTCTTTGCACTTAAGTTATTCCTTTGCAGAAGACTACAACACAAATATAAATACACACATTCATTCTCTCTCTCTCCCTCTCTCCCTCCCTCTCTCTCTCTTTCCTCCCTCCCTCTCTCTTTCAGAAGGAGGTGAGCTCTCATTTGTTATTCTTCTTCTTGAGGTACATAATCACTGGAAACAACAAACAACTCTCAGTGTCTTTTCTTCATGATCCTAATGAGGAATCAGTAATTTCCAGCACTGGGTGTTGGACAAATGTTATTAAAATAGATATGCCATAACAATTAGATTTTAACAATATTTTCAATGGTTTTTAGCATGCTTAGCATCGAATTTTATAATAGGATGTCATATAAATCAGGGGCAATATATAATAGTACTGGAAAAACTGAACCTATAAAAAGATCTCAAGCATGATGAAGACATTTTTACTTTTAAATAAAGATAAATAGGTTGGCCAACAGACTCAAGACTTCTTCCCAGTATTCTTTTTTCTGGACTATACAGTAACATTTGTGAATCAGCTAAATATTCAATTCCAGGAATGCCAATTTGGTATAGAGCAAGGTGTCAAACTGGAGGCCAGATCCATGTGCGGCCCTCCCAAGTTCCATTTTTACTGGCAGAGGGCTGCAGGAAGCTATCGTAGCCAAAAATGAAGTTCGGGAGCCCATTTTCACTGGCAGAGCACTCAGGCCACCACAGGCACTGTGAAAACAAGTGACGTTGAGCTGGCCATACCCATCCCAGCCTCCCAAGGTCAAACCTAACTCTGATATGGCCTTCAATGAAATCCAGTTTGACACCTCTGGTGTAGAGGGTAAGGCAGCAGGTTAGAAACTTTCAGGTCTAGTCCTGCCTTAAACATAAAGTCATCTGAATGATTTTAGGCCAGTCTCTCTCTCTCTCATCCCCTAGAACAGGAGTCACCAACCTTTTGGACCACAGTGACCACAAAAATCCCATGGACCACTAATATGAATTTTGACTGATGGTGGCTTGCTGACGTTGGTGGGAGAGAGAGAGAGAGAGAACATCACTGCCACCCCATCAAGGTTAGATCAGATCTCTCTCTCTCCCCACACACACACACTTCCAAAGCAGCCACATTCCCTCACTAACCTGCTTTTCAGCTCCGTTCTAAGGGAGAGGGGGAGAGAGAGAGGAGTATCCTGCGATCCCAAATAAAGAATGATTGATTGATAGGAAAATGGGGTGGGGGATTTTCCTGCAGACTTTTTGGGGGATTTTCCCAGAGTGTCTGTCTGCAGCAACTCTGGGAAAATTCCCCAAAAAAGTCTTCAGGAAAATTCCCCACCCCGTTTTCCTACCGATCATTCTTTATTTGGGATCGCAGAACACCACCTCCAGCTCCATTTTCAGGGAGGGAGAGAGAGGGAGACGGAGAGAGAGAGAGACTGACTGATTGACTGACTGACTGACTTTTGGCTTCATCCAAGGAGCAGCAGAAGCAGCAAAAGTCTTTCTTTCTCTCCCCTAAACTCCACCAGAAATGAGTCTTTGCTGGTGCAGCCTCTTGGAGCAGGATGTCTTGCAGGGTCTCAAAGACTCATTTCTGGAGGAGTTTGGGGTACATAAAGAGAAACTTTTGCTTCTTTCCTTGCAGAAGAAAGAAGCAGAAAGAAGCAGCCCGGTGGCCAGGCCAGGCGCATGGGGCAAGTTCCCTCCTCTGCTCTTTCCCCCCTCCACTCACTACCTCGTGTTGTTCATAATGCAAGTGACCAGCAGAAAAAAGTCACAAATTGCAATCAATTTGCAATGTGTTCCCACAGGCCATGTGGATGGCGCAGACTTGTGGGTGATATTTCTCGTGCAGCCTGGATTAATTGCTTTGGGGGTGACATTTTTCTGCAGACTTCCGGTGGCGCTTCCATCGACGACGATTTAGAGACTGCGGATCGTGTGCTGCTCTGTTCCGTGTTTCACATGTCGGAAGGGTCACTATGGGACCGGTGTCATCCTGACCCACCTTGGAGGGGTGGGCGAAAAGGGGGAGACTGCCAGCCAGGTTGAGGGGAGCTGCATCTCCCCTCCCTGGCAAGTGGCAATTCCTAGGCAGCCATGTTTATTCCTTGGAGGACAGACACTTGAGATCTCCCACATTCTTTGCTAGACAGGGAAGTGCACAAAATATTCAAAGAAAACAAAGGTAACCTGTTGTGTAATGTTATAAACAAAACTCTATGTAGGGTTTGTAATCCACCTGGAATTGAGATTGACACAAGAGTATGTGTTTATCTTTAAAAAAAATACAGATGAAATGTGGAAGATCTGGAAGAAATAATATTTTGAGCAATAGACTACCAAGCATGTTTTTAATATATTTTTTAAATTTTCATTTAATATTCATTTAATTTAATAGTCCAAGAACAGATTGCTAGGTTTTGTTTTGTTTTTTTCAATTTAATGCATCAAGATATAAATCTTGGGTTAAAAGGATTCCTATTAAAGCAATTCAACAAAGCAAGCAAAGACAGCAATTCTATTACTTACAATATATTCTCTCCCAAATTAATATTTTACCCATTCCTTTTTTTAAAGTGATACAATAGGAAACATGTGGGGAAATGGGAATAGACTCCTATAACATATATTGTGTTCTGGTCTGATAATAAGCAGCAAATATACAGATATATTGGGTCTGCTATAAAATATATACATCTGTTTTATCTGTGGCTTTCCCTCTTTACAGGTTGAAAAGCTGCACTGTTTTAAAATGCATGTCAACTCAAAATAGTCCCTTGACAATTATTCCAGTATCCTGACTATATCAAAACTTTTTATTCTCTGCTTGAGAAAGTACACTAGTGTGAATCTAGCAGTAGAATTGTTCCACATGAGCTCTGACATTAAATTAAGAACCAGGGGAGACATGACAGCAGTCTTCCAATATTTGAGGGGCTGCCACAGAGAGGAAGGGGTCAGACTATTTTCTAAAGCACCTATAGGCCAGACAAGGAATAATGGATGGAAACTGAACAAGGAGAGATTCAACCTGGAAATAAGGAGGAACTTTCTGACAGTGAGGACAATCAACCAATGGAACACCTTGCTCTCGGAAGTTGTGGGAGCGCCATCACTTACACCTTCAAGAAGAGATTGGACTGCCATTTGTCAGAAATGGTATAGGGTCTCCCACTTGAGTGTGGGGTTGGACTAAATAACCTACAAGGTCCCTTCCAACTCTGATTATCTGTTATCTTCATAGGAAAAGAAATATCTTGGAGAAAAATTATTCACTTAAATTATTAAATAACCCAACTATGTTTTTTTTTTAAAGTATAGTTTCTCCCTAATGGCTGTTACTCCATTTTCTGGAGCCTGATCATCATATACAGGTAGACATTGATTTACAGCCATTTACTTAGCGTGCATCTGAAGTTATGGAGACACTGAAAAAAATCACTGTTCTTTGCTCCTGTTATAGCATCCCCATGGTCATGTGATCAAAACTTGCACACTTGGCAATTAACAATAGTTGCAGTATCTCAGGATAATGGGAGCATCCTTTGCAACTTCCCAGCTAGCTTTCAGCCAGCGAAGCCAATGGGGAGAGCTGGATTTGCTTAATGACCATGAGATTCACTTAACAATACCATGCTTTACTTATCAACAAAAAGTTCATAAAGTCAGGCATAACTCACTTAACAACTACTTTACTTAGTAACATAAATTCTGGCCCCAATTGTGGTTATGATTTGAAGACTACTGTCCCATCTAATGAGAACTGGAAAAATGGCATACTATGGGTCACACAAAAATATCTGAGGGGCAAATTACAACAAATACACAAATCGCAAGAATAATTTTCTGGAACCCCGTGAATCACTTTGGAATAGAGAGTCAGCTGGTGTAATGGTTAAAGCACCACGGTAGAAACCAGGGGACTGGGAGTTCTAGTCTCAACTTAGGCATGAAGCCATCTGGGTGACTTTGAGTCAAACACTCTGGCACACAGCTTTAGGAGAAGGCAATGAAAAACCACTCCTGAACTCTTGACCAAAAAATTGTAGAGATTAGTCCAAGCAATCACCAAGAGTCATCACTGACTTAAAGGCACCAAAAAAACACTAATGAATCTTTGGAATAACTGGAAAAAATATCATAATTCTTTATGCAATCCTTTGCTTGACTGAAAAGATGACACAGAGATACTGAGAAAGGCAGTAAAAGCAAAAAAAAAAGAAGCATGCAGCAGAATATTCTTACTAAAATAACATTTTTATATGTATTAGCTCTAACTTTTGAAATGGCATGCAGCCATAATCAATATCTACAAGCAGTTCTCCAAAGTGACCATATTTGTGTGTACATAATGGACTAAACAGAAGGAGAAGCATGCATGAATGAGCACATACATGCATGAGTGAATGCAAAGGCAGCAGAGGAAAAACAGAACATAAATTACCTAAACCAGGGATTTTCAAACTTTTTCAACCAATGGAGCCCGTCAGTAATGATAATAATAACAACAACAAAAATAATAATATAATTCTGATTAAGAGACAACTCCACTGATTAAAAATGGTTGAATTGGAGTCATTTTTTTGCCCTTCCATGGAACCATATCAAGTTTGTGCAGAATACATAGTTGAAACCTCTGATCTAACCCAAGCCATTATTTTAAAACAAATAACAATTTTAATGGTATTTTTTGCATCTACATATTGTTATGGCCTCCTGCTTATCTTTTCTGCAATACGTAAGGTTCAACAAAAGCTTCCCCAAATTGTCTTAACTGCTTTGAGATGTCACAGAACAAGACCCCATGATGAAATTTAGACCCCCAGAATGAATAAACAAACTCAAGAGAAAAATCTTAACATCTCATGCCCCAATTCAAATTCACTTCTCACTACTTAGCAAAGTTTTAAAAATGGGCTTGCAACAGTTTATTTGGGATTTTTATAATTTTAATCCCCAAATTAAATACTTAATCTGTGAATTACACAAAGTAATATCTAATATTTCTCTTTTATCTTCTCTGAACCTGTAGTGAAACATTAATTCATATTGTGATTTCTGAAAATTAAGAGATTGGAAATTCCTTCAAAGTCTATTGTTTATCTTTTAATATGTTTCAGGTAAGGTAAATCTGAACCATTAGTGAAATATAAACGGCCCATGTTTTTCATAAGTATTCCTCACCCTAATACCTCCTTTAATATTTTTATTTTGTATTCCTAGAGAATCAAGTATTTTCACTGCTATAAAAATAGCTGCGGAAATAATCAACATTCTTGTCTCATTCCATGAAGCGCAATAGGATTTGAATTCAAATTATTTTTTTACAATTTTGCTAGATTGCAGATACAAGTGTCTCAAATTTTTGATCAAATTAACCTTTCTCTAAAAGTCCCTTTTTTAGAAGTCCAATGTAATAAATCAAATGTTTTAAATATATTTAGGATATACTTAACCAAGAGGTAGTATTTTTATTTTTATTTAAATCAGGAGTAGAATTTCTGTTGCTAAGCAAAAGACTTCCTAAGTTGCACACAATTTTATAAGTGTTTTTTTTTTTTGCCAGTTATTAAGCAAATCACCAGAGTTGTAACTGAATCATGCAGTAGGATCAATCAGAATAGAGCTGGAAGGAACCTTGGAGGTTTTCTAGTCCAACCCTCTGCTCAATCAAGAGACCCTGCCTATACCTTTTAAGACAACTGCTGTCCAGTCTTTTCTTAAAGATCTCCAGTGATGAAGCACCTGCAACTTCTGAAGGCAAGCTGTTCTATTGCTTAACTGTCCTTACTGTTAGGAAGATTTTCTATAATTCCAGGATGCTTCTTTCCTGGATTATTTCCATCCATTGTTTCTTGTCTTGCCTTCTGGTACTTTGGAGAATATTTTTTATTTGGGTTTTCACAAAACATAATACAAATAAAATATCTTTTTTTTTTCTAGAATAGCATGATCCTGGGTTATCACTTCCCCATACAGACACAAACTCAATTTCATATTCATCTTTGTGTTCTATTCCATATCTCATTCCTATTTTACATTTTCTCAGTGATTTTTCCCTTCCCTTAGTTTTCTCAGCCTTGTTTTTAATTATCTCATTCCTTTCTAAATTCAATTATATATCTTTTTCTAAGTTTCAATATCTTTCAAATTATTATATTTAAATTTTTGTCTGTCCTGTTTCAATTTCATATTATCTTTTCTCATTAAACAAATTTTCCCCTGTAGTTACTGATTGGAGTATGACACCTTTGTATCTTTTAGTTTTTGTCCATTCAAATCTTATTTAAACTTCAATTTATACCTTTACAATTATAACATTCAATATCTAACCTCTATTTTATAACACATTAATTTTGCCAATTGAATTCTGCTTGGTACATTCTTAAAATACACACTAAGTTCTTAAAGCGAAAATATATATATAACAATAATACATAAAATACTTATTCTATTCCAATTCAGCTCAACCATTAACGTTACTTACAATCTTCCATTAATATTAATTAACATCTTTAACATTTCTTTTCAGTTAAATATCACACTTCCTTAGGAACACTTATAATATTTCCATAATTTTTTTCCATATTTCTTTCATATTTCTCTTCACTTAAATTTTTATAAATCATTGACAACAATTAGAATGTTCCCATCCTTTCCTAATTTCGTTCTCTCATTCTCTTTATTTCATGTATTTATTAACAAACATTCCATTACATTACGATAAGTATTTTATCTATCACTTTAATCACACTTGTTTCATATTTTCTATATTCATTTCTATTTCTAATATAACAATTTATCTTATGTACCTTTACAGAATCCTGTCTTTCAATTAAATTTTCACCCAGTCACTATGGCTTCTAAATAGGCTTATACATTTAATCCTTGTACGTTTTCCCTGTTTCTCTATGTCCTGTTTCTGTCCTTTATAACTTCTTTTCCTTTCCTTCTTCCCCCTCTTCTTCTCCCTCCCCTTTTTGACTCCTTGTCTCTCTAATTCTAATTCTCTCTTCTGTAATCCTCTCTTCTGTTTCTTCCTAATATTGTAATTGCTTTTCAAATTGTTCTCTTTTTTTGGTTGTTTTTTCAGATATTAAATTTTTCACTCTCTTTCCCCACTTTCCTTTTTTTCCCCACATAGAATTATTTGGTCATTAAAGATGGCTTCTTCTTTGTCCTGCCCTTCTTGTTCTGGAAGCATTTCTTGTTGTTTCTCATAGTTCAAGATCTCCATTTCTAAGAATTGGAATATGAAGCCAAAAAACCCTCTTCCTTCTTGTGCATCTTCTTTCTGTTTTTTAAGTTCCATTTTCAGTTCTTCCAAGAGTGATGCCATTTGAAACACTTTTAAACAACCATCCAATTGATTTTAGTCATTTAAATCCAATAACCAAAAATCCAAAAATCACCAAATAATCCAAAGCTGTTTCTTCTTGCTTCTTTTTTCCACTTTCTCTTCCTGGGGTTCTATTTATCTTGTTACAAAGTTTCAATTAAAATGTAACTTTTAGAAATCTTGTAAAAGTGTCAATTCCTTTTACTTCCAAGTGGTCTCCTCCATTTTTCCAGATCCAACCCTTTTATTTTTTTTCTTTTCTCTCCTTTTCTTCTTTTAAGTTTTTAAATATCTAAAAATCTTTATTATCCCTTTGACATATTATTTTCAGCTTAAATGCCTATTAATGTCAAAGTGAATTTTTATCAATTTCTTACTTAAGTCTCTTAGCTGTCAATATGGGGATGGAAAAAAAAACCCAAATCTTTCCCCTTCCCTCTCTCCATCACCACTTCAAAAATCTTCTTTGGGAACACGTTATTCTTTATAGTTCAAATTCCAGGGTACCTTATGTTGTTGCTTTTTCAGTTCAACCTGGTCAGTCAAAACTTTCTCTTCTTATCTTCCTCCTGCACAATCTTTTCCGGTTGGGTTCTTCTTTGAAGTGGCCATTTCTGACCACCGCTGCAACTGCCTTTGGGAAAGAGAGTAATGGCCAGCTGAGGAGGAGAGATGCGGCTCTCCTCAACCCTGCTGGCAGTCTCCCCCCTCTTCACCACCTCTACGGGGTGGCTTTTGCCCCGAATCTAGCCAGCTTGGGGCACTCTGGCAGCGAGCACGAATCGAAACTGCACACGATCGCGGATTTTGATCCGTCGCTGAAGAAGCTCAAACCAAAAGTCAGTACTTTGGAGAATATTTTGACCCCCTCTTCTTTGTGGCAGTACCTCAAATACCGGAATACTGCTGTCATGTCCACCCTAGTCCTTCTCTTCTCTAGGCTAAATAAACCCAAATCCTACAACCATTCTTCATGTGTTTTTGTTTACAGGCCTTTCATCATCTTAGTTGCTCTTCTATGCACTTTTTCCAAAGCCTCATGTTCTGACCCAGCTCCCCAAACATGACAAACCCACTGAAGTTAACTCAAAGATTCCTTTATTAGGAATGCCAGCAATCTCTCAATGCAGGCTAACAAGTCTGTCCGGCAGGGAAGATGAATAGTTGTCTGCCACAGCTATTCATCTCCACCCCCTGCCTTTTATCCCCAGAGCTAGGGTAGGGCTTTGCTAGCAGTGGTGGCTCTTCCTTCCCAAGGATCGGCCCATGGATTTCCTCTTCTCTGCCTTCTTCGCATCTGTGTGTCAGGCACTGTACCTGCTGTTCCTCCTCTTCCTCATCAGCTACCTCCAGAACTGGGGGCTGTTGACTCTCTATCTGAGAGCTGACGGATGGCGGAGGCTCTGCCTCTGTCTCTCTCTGCCAGCTTCATTCCCTCTTCCCCCTCGGAGCTCTCAGGGTGTCTTGATACTGACTCTGACTCCCACGCCTCCTCCTCCTCTGATTTGGCTGTTGGAGGGGCTGCACAACACCTCAACATTTTTTTTTTATAATGTGGTAACTGAAACTGGATGGCGTATTTCAGTTTATGGTCTTACTATTAATTGAGTCATTAAATGAATCCAGCTTCCGCCATTGGTGTTGTTTGTCAGAAGCTGGCTGGGAAAATCTCATATGGTGATCACATGACCCAAGGATGCTGCAATCATAATAAATACATGCCAGTTGTTAAAATACCCAAATTTTAATCATGTGATTGTGGAGATGCTGCAGCGGTTGTAAATAGGAGGACAGATCATAAATCACTTTTTGCCAGTGTGCCTGTAACTTTGAAAAAATCACTAAACAAATAATTGCAGGTTGAGGATTTTCTGTACATTGTCATGTTTTAACTTGAGCCCCTCCCCTTTCCCTGCCAAAGTGAAAGCAATACAAAATAATGCATCAATGTATTCCATGTTCTTTTGAACACTGAAAGTGATTCTCTAAGGCAGTATTTTTTAGTGTGGTCCAAGGGTTCCAGGGAATCTCCCAATACTCTTCCCAGTGTCGAAGAAATCAAAATTATTTACCTGACATTAAAGTTGTTTACAAAAATGTAAAACAAATGTCAC
Organism: Bungarus multicinctus; assembly: GCA_023653725.1. NCBI lineage: Eukaryota > Metazoa > Chordata > Lepidosauria > Squamata > Elapidae > Bungarus > Bungarus multicinctus. The sequence goes on along the minus strand of CM042834.1, from coordinate 47,946,525 downwards.
CCTTCTCATTATTATGTACTTGTTAAAAAACACAGGTTAGTTTTTTCATGAAAAATATTTTATTTATGTCAATACTTAATAGATTTAATATAGTGATTTTCACGCAATATACTCCATGAATGAATCCATTTTAATTTTTAATATGGTAAATATGGATAAGTGTAATCCATTCAAATAAAAGGTCCTTTAAGGTCCTATATAATTTGAAAAGGGATCCTGAGAATAAATGGCTCAAGAAACATTGCTCTAAAGAACTAGCATTTGTTATCTTCTGGAAAAGTTATTTCAGTTGGAATGGACTTCAGTTCTTTCAAATCAAAAAGAATCGAATAACATAATCAAATGCAGAATAACCTCCTGTCAAGCTTATTTGCAAGGGATGATACTCCAAGTTCATTAAAACAGAAGATTTCCTGATGATTAAAATTGATTGCATTGACTTTCGAAAGAAGAGAAACGAAAGTGGGAAAATAATCACTAAACTAGCAGAACGGCTTCTTCCAGAAGCAGCAAGGAACACAGCTTTACCAAATAAGGCAAGTTAAAGCAAAATGCCACAAAGAAGCAGGCCTCACTGCGGTTGAGTTTCATGTGTATATGTTTTAAAGATCAGGCAGCTGGATAAAAGAATATGTCCTTATACCAGTATTATTAGAGGCAGGATGCAGATGGAAAGAACAAATGTTTAGAAACCATGAGGAAAGGAAAATCTCCCCCAAAGGGAACTTAACAGACATTTAACCCAGACTTCATAAAATTGCAAATACTTGTAAATGCAGAAGAAATATTACAGATTGTAGTTAAACCATCAATTCAGTGTCCAGTTCAGTGCGATAATGAAAATGTAATATTTCCTGGTATGAAATATAAATATGCACCTGATTAGCAGCTAAGTTTAAAATGCATAGTGTGTCCTGAGGTGATATACAGAACATTAGGTGCTTTAACACTCCTCCACCGAATACTTGTCATTTCCATGATTACACTTAAATAAAAAGTGCTCTTGATATAAATGTGTGTTTCAAAACAGCATCTATTTTATTTTAGGAGAAACTTTTGAGGAAATTCCCCTACTTTCTAATTCAGGTATGCACAGGTTGTATCAAATGTCAACTCATCCCAGCAGTTTAGGGATTACAAAATTGGTAGCTGGTTTCAAATAGTTAAATTTCATGGATCTTGGGGGAAGGGAAGAGTGCTGCCTATGATCTTTGCCACTGCCCTTTAGGTTTTATTTAAAAATGCTCCTATTTTACTATTTTCCTCCATAATTGTGTGCCATATTCATATTGTTAAACAGCTAGTAGTAAGTTTAGCTAGAGCTATGAGCATCACAGACTCTAAACTTTATACTTGCTGAACTACTTTCTACTTGGATACATTCAAATCAAAAGTGTATTACAAATCAAAGAATTATAATGGATGGAAGGAGAGAAAAATGAGAGATTGAATAGGGCTCCATAGTTCAATCTAAGCTACATATATTTTCCTCTATTGGAATATTAACCATAAAATCCCCCAACCCCAGAGTCACTTGTGGAATAAAAGTGAGCAGAAAGAAAACAATTAGAAAGTAACTTGTCTGAACAGAAATATAAAGTTGGCTTTAGTAGATATCAGATGTATATTCATGAATTTTTCATGTTCTCAAGAGATAACACTGCCATTCTTATTTTTGAAGTGTGCATCCATCCATCCATTTTTCTGTTCTTGGCACTACATGGTAAACCTTGGAGGGTTTTTTTTTTACACAAAAAGAATCCCATCCTAGTATGTTGAACATGCTCATGAAACTTTTGTTAAAGGAGTCTTGCTTTATGGTCACTGAATGAATTATATCCATACTCAGGTGACACCCAACTAATCTGAGTTAGCTGTAATCTTATCCCAGAATGACTATCTAGGTTGTCAGCTAAGAAGGTGGAAATGAACAAATTAAAACTCAGAGAAAAGGGAATTTTATGATGGACAATCTCTGTATTAGTAGAGTGATGGAAATGACTACATAAATGGGACTGTATATGTACAAAAACAACAAATGCATGAATGTCTTTTGTATCTAGGCCTTTTCTTGGTAACTAAGTATATCAGTACACTGATTTATAGGATTCTTCCCAGAAAAGAAGAATTTGAGTGCTATGAGTAAGTCAATTGTCCTAATCTTCTACTTTCTAGAATTTTTAGGACCATACTGCTTATTACCTGTGATAATTTATATAGAAATTCTAGTTCAAAATATCTGGAGGGCACCATAATAGACTGGTGAATGCCTCATAACCTCACAGCAAGATCATGAGACCAATAGAGCCCTTGTGATTGAATGGCTGATAAATCAAATACTTAAGAGTGTACAATGACATTAGGCTGCTGTGAAAGCTGTTTAGAAGCTACTATTAGCTCAGATTCTTGGCCATTAGAAGCTATAAAAAAAGAAAACACCATTTATTATGATATGTTTGCCTTTTTGGAATAACTTCAGATGTTCACTTTGCTTTGATTTATACTGAAACCTTTACAAATGGATACCTTCATTTTTTTAGTATTTAACATTGAAAACATATTTTTGGATTGAGATTACATTCAGCCTTTTCCAAGGTGCTTTCTAAATTGTAAACCAAACTGCAAAAAGAATGTACACCAAGAGCTATGACAAGTCATACCAGGCAGATTATATTTTTTCTGATTTTCTTTAAATTGCTATAAATTATTGGTCATATCTCCAAAGCTATACATTAACAATTCCTGTAGTACACTAGGAAGTTTCACATGCATATTCCAAACACGTTCAGATGAAAACAAAAGTACAAGCACCCTTTTTCCCAAGTGGAATGACGTGGTTTTTCTCATCTCCAAGTCTTGGAATGTAAATGAAACAACATCTTATTCCATAAAAGAACAAAGTGAAACCACAAGATATGACATTCCATGGCCATTAGAGATGTATTATTAGAACTGTTTCTTCCATTAGTGTACTACAGCAATACAAAAGCTGCTTCCTTTTTGTCTGTACTTTTGACACAATATTAGGCAAATATAACACAATGGGGGAAAATGCCAATGCAATCCTATACTCTCATATATTCTGTTGAGATAAATGGGAGTACTCTTTAAGTGGTCACAGGATTGCCATATGAATAAATTAAATAAATACACATGTAAAAGTGATGCAGTGGTTGGATTGACACTGATGAGATGCAAGTTCAAATCCACCTTCATCTATAGTCATTCATTCAGCCCATCCCATCCCACAAAGTTGTGGTTTGGCAAAAAATAAAATAAAGAAGGAAGTGATATGTACATTGCCTTGATCGCCTGGAGAAAAGAATTATAATAAGCAAACAATAAAATAAAATAAATATATGAGCAGCAGGGAAAAGAACAAAAGGAATACAGGAAATAGAAATCATTGTATTGGCTATAAGACTACTGTACTTATTTTCTTGATTTAAGCATTTTGGCAAATTGTCAAGGTCCTTCTGCTTTAGAAGCAATTTGCCACCATTCTGCATCAGTTAGTGGCTATAATATATTGTTGCCCAAGCTATCTTGCCAATTTCTATTCTGTATCACAGAAAAAAATTGGCTCCCAATATTAACAGAACATTAAAATGCCACCATCTGATATTAGGCCTCCTACAAAGAACATTTAAAACTGTCCCTCCCAGGTTCTGTAAAGAGAAAAATCTCAGAAGGCCAGAATTTGACTTATTACTACATGTGTTTGCAAAAATTGGTTCATCTTTCAGCTTCAGCAACAAAATTGATATAAAGCATACATCTTTCCTTTAAATTTAATCACCTCAAAATGTTAATTGGGAGAAACAGGCTTCAAGGTAGACAGGTTGATTTACTCATTTGCCTACACAATCTCTGTAAGAAAAATTGAGTGCAAAAGAAAACAGACTATGGCAAAATATTAGAAAGGTACAAATTATGGGAGAAAACAATAAATGTGTGGGTTTGTTTTTCCTGCTGAAGTACTACTGAGGTGTAGTTCCACCTGAACTGCAAGTAGGAACTGTAAAATGCTCAAAGGGGACTCAAAGAATATTATTATATTCATGATATATGTCTGTCTTTATTTAACCAGTTTATTTATTTATTTTGCAGAGGTATAGACTCAACAATCCAATGTAATTCTATCTCTGAAGCTAACCAGCCTGTTCTAAGCTATTGTAGACAGGAAACTTATCTCAAAATCTTCACATGTTGGACTCCTTTTGACATACAGTAAGTTGACTTCTTCCTTTTTTTTTACCAACTTTAAATCTTTCCCATAGACAAGCATGAAATTTCCATTAGACAATTATAGCTAGAGACATAGAATGCCATTTTAAAAGGTAAAAATTTCTATTGTCAGTCAGGACTGACTTTAGGAAGTGATGCATATCTCTGATTCACAGCTGAAGAGCCAGCATTGTCTGAAAATTCTTCCATGGTCAGTTGGCCGGCATGATTATGCACCAAGGAGTACAGAACACTGTTACCTTCCCATAGAAGTGATACCTATTTATCTACTTGCACTTGCATGTTTTTGAACTTCTAGGTTGGCAGGAACTGGGGCAAGTAATGGGAGTTCACCCCGGCATACAGTACCTTCCGATCGACAAGTCCAATGTCTTAATTGCTTAGATGCCATGCCCAGAATTCCATTAGAAATAAGTAAAAGCCATTGATTTTAAATATAAAACAATTTAAAGCAGTTTGTAATGGAGTATTGTCTTTTTACCATTTGATGGTCTCCCAAATTACTAACACACCAGCTTCACATTAAATATTTATGAACAGAACATAAAGGAATATACATATGAAATTGGGGTAAAAATATAAGATCAATCCAAGTACCACACCAAGTTTATTACCCTTGTTTTAAGTAATGTGCATACTTATGCATACTTTACATTGTATTATCCTTTTCATGTTCTCTTTAACTTCACTATTCTTTCAGCACCATGAATTAGATTCAAACCTGAGGTGGCCCACAATAGTCCTTCAATCTCCATGTCCTCAAACTCACTGCTTTTGTAAACGTTTCCTCCAAATACTATATTCCCTGTGTCTCCTTCAATCCACTCTATCCACTCACAGCAATGGTCTCTTCAGCTTTCCTTCATCTGCTGTCCTTATCCTCCGCTTCTTCATTCATCCTCCTACATTTCTCTATAATCTCTTCACTGATCTTCCAATCTAATGGCTGTTCCCATCATCTATGTACTCAACGACTTTCCAATAATTTCCAGGCTGTCTTCCCTTGCAAGCCTCCCAAAATTTACCCAAACTCTACCTGATCAGAGGCTTATTCCATATAGTTATTCCATTGAGGGGTCCTTGGTGCTAACACTGATGATGTTACCTAATTTGGGTAATGAAATGCCTACAAGGAAACAACCAAGCTCTGAAACCATAAATGACCCTTCATGTTAACTCCAAGCTACAAATATTCTTCTTTATCAATTACTCCATCCCATAGAGCAGGGGCGTCAAACTCACGTCATCACGGTGGTGTCATGTGATGTAACAGGACTTTTTCCCCCTTCTCTAAACCAGGCTGGCCGAATTTTTTTCCCCTTCACTAAACCAGCATGTGACACATCCTGCTGTGGGCCATGACTTTGACACCTCTACCATAGAGTCACATGTACATGGGTGTGAGGAGTCAGCTGCAACAATTTTATAAGCAGAGATGGCTATGACATTAATACAGAGCCAGATGCATCACGCACTGGCCACGCTCAGGCCTGGTTTAGTGAAGGGAAAAAAAAATCCTGGTACGTCACGTGACACTGCGGTGACAACATGAGTTTGACATCCCTGCTCACTGCTTCTACTAATCGTTCCTTCTACTAATTAAAATATCTGTACTAATTAACAAAACCTTCTTTTTGCTATTCTTCCATTTTTTTTTCCAAAACAAAAGTGCAGCATTCTTCCTTATTATTAAGGAGAGCTATGTCAGTATGTTACGTTTCAATGTTATAGCAACTTTTATTGATGAATTGGAAAAAGCATTTCTTCTTTGGTTTTGAAATTTCTTACATTTCTCCATGAAGCAGAAAGTAAAAGCAACCCCACCCACATTCTGAATGAGATTCCCAACACCTTACAACAACAACAAAAGATGAGTACAGCCCTCGAGTAAATAAAAGTTGTACATCCCTGATGAAGTAAAAGGAATGGATTCAGCAGGAGCATCAGAAATAATATACCAACCAGATTTAAATCAAATGCTAAACCATAAACCAGAGCCTCTAAGCCACAATAGTTGACTTCACATATTGACCTCTCTCCTACTTAAACTGTTATTTATTTTTATTAATTATGTCCTGTCTGTTTATGCAGGTAGAACTTTTCTCCAAATCATTGTGAAAGAGATCAGCCTTTTGTTTCCTTCTCATTCCAGATTTGATTCATGCACTTCAAAATGCTCTTTTGGTATACAGGTAGTCCTCAAATTACGACCACAATTGAGCCCAACATTTCTGTTGTTAAGTGAGATATTTTTTAACTGTTTTACAACTTTTTCTTGCCACAGTTGTTAAGTGAATCTCTGCAGTTGATAAGTTAGTAACCCGGTTGTTAAGTGAACCTGGCTTCCCCATTGATTTTGCTTGTGAGAAGGTCGCAAAAGAGGATCATATGATCCCGGGACACTGCAAGCATTATAAATATGAACCAATTTCCAAACAATTTAATTTTGATCACATGATCATGGGGATGCTGCAAAGGTCTTGACTGTGAAAAAAGGTCATAAGTCACTTTTTTCAGTGCGTTGTAACTTTGAACACTCATTAAACAAACTGTTGTAAGTCGATGACTGCCTATATTGGGAAGAATGGCATATGCTACAATTCCTTGTATATTAATTTGGAGACACTGCTCCAGCAACAGTAAATATCTTCATACCAGAAGAAGCAAATGTCTTAATCTATGGGACAATAAAATAAAATCCAGTAAATCCTTGTAATATAGAGGTTTTTCTTCCATATACATCCATTCTGAATTGCTAGCAGACATTTAATTATTTTATAATATCTGGCATTCAATATGTCCAAGTTTATTCTATTATGTTTATTGATGTGTACATACATACACACACAAACACACACTTAGGAAGAAAATGAAGAACACGCAACCAGTTTTATAAAGGAGACAGTGGGAAGACAGATAAAAAGCTTTCTCAGTAATATAGCTCATTTCACCTGTACTGTCTTTCCTTCACTATACCTTATCGTCTTTTATTTTAACTTTCAGATAATGAAACATTATGGCCTTATCAAGGTACATCCTGGTTGCAAAACAGTCTTTATTCTCTGACCAAATGCTATACCTAAAAAGCTGTAATACTGGGTACCTCGCCATCTTAATTGTTTAATTGAAACAATGCACAAAAGAAACACAAAGCTACTGATCCAGCCAAAATTATGTTGACAGTAAATATAGAACTAAGAGGCTCTTCCACCCGAAAAATGAATAGGGTGTTTTTTATATTCGCAAAAGCTACAGATCACAAGATTATATAGCTTACATTTAACATCACAATTGGAAGAAAAATATATTGTCACATATTGCACAGAAAATACCTCTTCAGAAAAAAAAAAAAAAGATTACTACGCCCCACAAACCTAGCAAATCTCAGTGAAATAATACGATTCAGTCAACCGAATAGTACATTCTGTTTAGAGCAGAAACTATGAGACTTACTGAAAGCAGAATCTTTCTTTAAAACAGAGAAGTAATATAAGTTCATTTATGAAGATACTGAAATTCAAAGAATAACCATTAATATACTTTGGGAACCGGATTATCTGGATAAAAAATAAGCCACTTTTTATAGTTTAAAATATCTTTGAAAAAGATGTTTCTATGCTGAATCTTAGCTCTAGACTTGTTTTTTTTATCTGCCTAACTTCTGTATAAAAGCTCTCCATCTTCAAAGAGATGACAGAAACATTCTGTGGTTTCCTGGGCTCAATGAAATCCATCAATCCTCGCACATGTCACCTTGACAGCTCATACAGAGGACAGTGGGACAATTGCTGGCACAGAGGAACTGGATAGGCTGGTTTTGATAGGTTGCATAACAAAACCATTGAGACTGGCAAAGTCAAGGGCAGAAAACAAGGGCTGAAGCGCTCTCCTGCATAGATATATTAATGAAGTTACAGTCTACATACAAAGAAGCTCACTGGTTTATTTGTGAAGTCTCCAGGAAAAGCCACAATAGCAATGCACTGCTTTGGTAGGACAGGAAAGAACAGAGTTGGGAGGGACCTTGGAGGTCTTCTAGTCCAGCCCCCTACTCAGGCAGGAAACCCTATACCATTTCAGACAAAGGGTTATCCAATCTTTTCTTAAAAACTTCCAGTGTTGGAGCACTCACAACTTCTGGAAGCAAGTTGTTTCACTGATTAATTGCTCTTACTGTCAGGAGATTTCTCCTTAGTTCTAGTTTGTTATAGTTTATAACTATAGCTTCAGATCTGAAATCAAGACTGCCGTGATTTGCATCATACACGAGTAAACAAACTCTCGTAACATCAAGTAGGTGTGTCTGTGTCAGGGATGTCTGCAGAAGATTGTTAATAAAAAGTCAAAATGGCAGCCATCAATGGTACAGCTGAACTTCCAGTTGCACTATTGTGGCTGCCATATTTACTTTTTTTAATCATAGTTTGTAGACATTCCTGGCATGAGTCCTTATATATTTAACCATGACACTGACAAATTAGAGAAGCACTAAATTGTTTTTCTACAGCACTTGGCCCATGAAGGCAAAGCTCATGATAATACCATCCAAAGGTGGATCATTTGTATTATCATCATGGAAAAACGAGTGTTTGGGCACACTTCTTCTGAACTTGCTTCAGACTTGTACAACGTATATTCCACAATTTCATATTCTTCAGTTATCTCTAGACTCAGTTAAAACTGATTTTTACATGACATTAATTATGAACAGATTTCACACCCCACAGTTCCCATCCACTTAACCAACAGAAGACCTATTTTCTTCTGGTCTGTCCTTCCTACAACTCAGTTCAGTTAGCTAAGGAAAAGGCAACCATCTGTTTTATCCAACACATTTTAAGAACTGTTCTGGAGTTAGCCTTTCCTACTTGGCTTTTTTATGCTTTCTCTGTCATTCTCCCTGTTTCATCCTTGCCTCCCCCTTCTGCTCTTCTTCAAAAGAGAACATTTCAAAATATTATCACAGGCACTGAGCATTTTATACCTGTTAAACAGATGACAGTATATAATTTTAATAGTGTTCAGAAGATTTTAACATTCCATTTTAGTTGTCCACGTGCCACCCAGAAGTGTTCCCTGTTTCAGAGGAAGAGATAATTATGAGATGCCCTTGCTGCCTTTTCTTTATCTTTCCTATCTTCTAGTGCAATTATTTGAAATTACTATATCAGACTACATCCTTAGATAATACTTATTCTCTATAAGAACCAGAAATAACTACTTTTCAGCATGAAAACCCTTGAAACTTGCTCCTGGCTTTATACATAGGACCAGCATAGACACTAGAGCCTCTGGGATTAGATAGTAAATACTGAAATTGTTTTTAAGACTAATGGTTTCAAATCTGTAGTTTAAGGAGACAGGATCTATTAATAATAGGGATTCTAAATGCTCCCTAATACCAGAATAAAAATTAAAGTATGTTTGTCTTTTTAATTGTCCAAGTCTCATAAAATCACTAAATGATGTATGATTTTGGACTCAAATCTTATGAAATTTTGGCACTGTTGTACAAAGCATCAGAGAACTTTAGATGGGAACAGTCATTCTGGAGTTTGGTGGCCTCCAGATATCACACACACACACACACACACACACACACACACACACAAATCTTGTGAGTTTTTGTAAATATTTTTGCCCATTTTATGTTTACAATCACCTAGAGAAATACATTTGCTATGGTGTCCAAAATGTTCCTTTATTTTATATATTGGTGGTCTAAAGGTCCACAAACAGAAAAAGAGTAGAAATCTCAAAGTAAAAGACTGCTCTCAATTTTCTTAATCTGTAAGATTAAAGGAGGGCAACCGTAGGTTTATTCAAATGAGTGGAACTTGAAGTACAGATTTTAAAACATAGTGTTCTCAGCTACTGGTTGGATTTTAGTTTCCCTGACATAAAAGCTACAAGTAGGTTAAGCAGCCCCAATTTTAATTCTTTATAGATTTATCAAGGTCCATCAGTCTCATGACGTCCATTGTCCACATATAATATTTCATTCATACTCAGACTGGCTTATTAAGTAGGATACACACACTAATTATAGAAAACTGATTATCTAGTTCTTTCTAACAGAATGTCATTGAAGGTAAGGTCAGATCTTATTCAGAAACTATGGTAACAAAAACACATTATGTTGACAATGTTGGAAAACAGCTGTTAATGTAACGGTAATAGTAATAAAGACATAATACAATGTCTTCAGATGCTTGCTTTCAGTTTTTTCATAAAGTTAAATATCTCATAAAGGTAAATGATGGATTAAGATAAGCTATGCAGCTAAAAAAGGCATCTTCATGCAGTATTGTGCAACATTTTCAAGTTTGTTCCTCCTTGTTCGGTGATGGAACTGTCAAGGCCAGGTTCTTTATTCTTTACACTCTGATTGTTTATGTTACAAGAGTTTACTTCTACATAAATATATTTCAATCAATTCATATTTGAATAAGATTAACTTTCATGTAACAGAATAATAAAGGTGGGAGGGACCTTGGAGGTCTTCTAGTCCAGTGGTCACCAACTGGTGATCCACAAGAAAATTTTGAAATGTCAAAAGAGAAATGTTCCCCAAAGCACCCCCCCCCAAAGCAATTAATCCAGGCTGTGCGGGAACACAAGGCTGTGCTGCCCACATGGCCTGACCCCCCCCCACTGGCCCCCACCCTTCAGCCAAGTGCAAACCTTACCTTCAGTAGAGCCACATGAGCTGGGAGGTAAGACCAATGATGGGGGAGGGAAATCCGCCCAGGGTGGTTTGCTAACGTTGGTGGGAAAGTCGATCCCAAATTCCAGAGCTGCAGTAATCACGGAATTAGACTTTTGGTCATCCCAGAGCAGCTCCTCCATGGCAGGCTGATGCACCTGGATGGTGGAGCTGCTTTGGGATGACCAAAGGGCCAGTCCTGTGATTACTGCAGCTCTGGCTAGCCTGTGGTGGGGTTGGAAATCTCTACCATAGGGGGTGTGTTGTGGTTCACAACAGGTGTGGACGGCTGAGGTCTCGGAGAGCAAGGACTCAGATGAGGGGCCTGCGTGTGATGCAGGGATGGGCCCAGGACTGTCAGAGAGTGGAGTGCTGCCTTCGGAGCTTATGGAGGCTGGCAGCGGATCCAAGGAGCAGAGGATCCCAATGAGCCTGTGCCCCGTGTGCGTACGTGCAGGGCTGCTCGAAGGAAAGAACAGCTGCACTACAAGCTGCAGCACGAGTAACTCAGGAGTAAGGCTGCAAGGTGATGGCCCCTCGGTTAAGGTATAAAAGCCAGTCCTCAAAGGTGGGATTCTTTACAGGAAGCAAAGAAGTTCTTGCACTTCAAGTCATGCAGAAATTCAGACTATCCTGCTTTGTGTCTGGAGACTTTTGGTTTTGAATATTTCCTTGCAATTTAATCTGGTGTTCTTGGCAGCGTTGCACAACCTTGGAAGGCTTGTTCTTATCTGGGACAATTAGTTTTAATAGCATTTTTACTGTGAATGAACGGAATTCACAGAAAAGCATTAAAAAGATTTTGCTTTTCTCTCTCTTTGGTTTTTGTTTGCTTGGAATGAGGCTTAGGTCAGAACAGGGTGGTACATGCGCAGCCCTCGCCAACTGGAATGAGGTAATGGTGCTGTTGCAGCCAGGGGGGTGGCGTAGCGCAAGTGGGCCAAAGCAGCAGTGGCTGGAAGGTGCAAGCTGCCGCAAATATACCACGGCAAAGGCAGTATGATGATGCCACGCAAGTGCGAGTAGCATTTGTTCTCCAAGTTAGAGGAGTGACATTCCTCAGCTTTCAAACACTGGGAGAGGACTAGACGGAGCAGGGCTCACTGGCCTCCAAATTGGTTCCCAGCCAGCCTGGGGCAGCATTCAAATGAGGGAAGTGGAAGAGGGGGAGGCTTATAATGAAAACCATAGTGCTTCACCCTGAAGCCTTCTCCCTCAAAGTTAGCCCAACGTCTCTCTGTCAGGAGTTCAGAGCTAAAACCCCACTTTTAAAGGTAAAGTGGACTCTCCCTTGCCTCCCTCCCACTTCTGTTATTTCAAACGCGGCTGGGGATCCACGTGTCCTCAGGAGTGGGACAGTGATCTTTTGAATTCAGTTCCCAGGCTGTGCATCAATATGGCTGGAAATCGGAGGCATTCAAACACTGCAGTCAGAGAGGCTTAATACCCTGTACTAGCAACACCATTCTGACATAGCACTTGATAACTTGTAAAACAATATTACAAAACTGAGTTATTTTGCAAAATGTGTAGCATAGATCTTGCCATCAATTACTTTCCATTGATTTCTTCAAATAGCTTTTATGTATTGCTTTTAGTTTTTAATTTGTACCTTAGATACTTTTATATATATAATTTAATATAAAAAATAAAAAATATTAAATATATTTAAGCATTCTGTTATATTAAATAGCTGCATTTCATACTAATAAAATGGAAGTTCTCTGATCATTATTTTACAAATGTATTTATCTTTTTTTTAATTCATATTAGTGGTCCTCAGGATTTAAAATTATGAGTTTGGTGGTCCCCGGGGTCCAAAAGTTTGGTGACCCCTGTTTTAGTCCAACCTCTTGCTCAAGTTGGAAACCCTAAACAGACAAATGGTTGCCTCTTCTTAAAAACCTCCAGTGTTGCAGCATCCACAATTTCATTCCACTGATTAATTATTCTAACTGTATATAAGAAAAATTGGAACCTGCTTATGCAAACAAAGAAGTTCAATTAACTAATGGTAATCACTTCTAAAATCAGGCTGTTAGTAATTTTAGCAGCCTGCAATCATTCAAGTACTGTTGGAACTCAATTTGCAGGATTATTTTTGATTGATTGATTGATTGTCTGCAATCAGATCAGTGTCATCTCTTAGCGACCAGATAGATTTTATTATCGAAGATTTGTTCCTATCCTAGTCTTTTAGATCTTCCACTGGTGCGCCCATTGCTACTGTAACTAAATCCATCTCCCTAGCTACTGGATTTTTTCTTTCTTTCTATCTTTCCCAGCATTAGACCCTTTTCCAAGAACTAAGTCTTCAAACAATGGGTCTGAAGTAGAATAATTTGAATCTGGTCATTTGAGAAAGAACTTAACTGTTGATGGGTTCAATGATCTATTTCTTGGCTACTTATAATAAACTTAGGAGACTTCTCCAAAACCAATGTTCAAAAGGGTCAATACTCTTTCCATCCCGCTTCTTCTGTATGGCCTGGAATTGGGTTACTTGTCGGTTGCTAACTACTGTCCTATTAAATGTGGCAGGAGAGGTATGCTCTCTATTAAGGATCTCATCTGAAGAAAACTAGGAAGAAAATGTTTTCTGTTGTAACATCTGTTCTATGGAACATCATTCTCCTGGAGATTAGATTTGCTGGAACTCTTGTTGGGCTTTTTAAACTCTTGTTGGGCTTTTTCCTTGGGTACCTGGTTTGGGACTTAAATCTCTATAACTGAGTTTGTATCATGGTTGTGCTAACTGAGGATTAGTATCTTGGCTGCTGCATAGTATAAGTAAGTTATTTAGCATTTTATTATGTTTTTATCTTATTTTTACTCATTGTTAGTTTCCCAGAATCATGGCATAGGCAATTGGATTGAACTGAATGAATGAATCCAATTTAGACTTCCACTGCTTACATTACTATAATCTCTGTAAATAATGATCTCTTAAGGCATCTGAATATCTTTTCTAAAACCTTCATTGTAGGCAGGACTTAGCTGTCTACTAAGTCCTAGATTAAGAGAATGATCTGATAGAGTTGGTGCTAATTTAAATACTTCGTGTGTTATTCTCAGTTGGAAGGATACTCCTCACATAAAAGGTACCATAAAATCAGGAAGAACAGTGTTGTCAATGCTATATAAATCAAAACACTAATAGATAACTTTAAAATTATCTGATTTTTTTTAAAATAACAAAATAGAACAAAATAGAAGAGCCTAGAAATGTTGGATAAAGAAATTATTCTTATTCTGGTTTTAATATGAACTCAATTATTAATTTCATATTTTACAATTTAAACATAACTCATGTCCCTGAAATAGAGAGAAAAGCTGCACTCATCAATTTTTGGCTAGATTAATATTGATATGCTGATACTTCCTTCTAGATCAGGGGTGTCAAACTCAAGGCCTGGGGGCCAGATCCAGCCAGCAGGATGCTTAGATCTGGCCTGTGAGGCCTCCCTGAAAACATTGAAGACTGGCCCATGAGGCCTTGGCAGAGAAAACGGAGCTCAGGAGGGCTGCATGTGGTCCTCCCAAGCTGTTTTCACTGGCAGAGGGTTGCAGGAGGCCACGCAGCCAAAAACGTAGCTCGTGAGGGCCACGGGCAGCACTTCCCAGCTCTGTTTTCGCTGGAAGAGGATTGCAGGAGGCCATCGCAACCAAAAATGGAGGTCAGGAGCCCATTTTCACTGGTAGAGCACTTGGGACACCACGGGCGCCCCTGACCTGAGTGATGTTGACCTGGCCACTCCTACCCTGGCCACTCCCACCCTGGCCATGCCCACTCTGGCCCCCAACATCAAACACAACCCTGATACACCCTCAATGAAATCGAGGTTGACAGCCCTGTTCTAGATGAAATTTAATTTCATCAGTGGTGTCAAATCAAAATCACTTTGGAAATAGAGAATAGGTTTGAATGTCTATTTATTGGATTCCAGTCAAAAGACTGGAATATTCTTGATTATTAATATAAGATACAAAGAAAAAAGTTGTCCTATTAATGTCACAGCAGCAAAATGGGTAATCCTACTAACTTCAAATGTTACACATGGGAGATCTTAATATGAGTCAGATACAAGCCACTATAGCAATGATAGGAAGCACAGAATAAGTGTTTTTCAGAAAACAGGGGTATAAAATATGAGTATCTAAACCTTAATCAGCAGGTAACTGGGAAGAACTATAGAACGTTAAGTACATCTATAGATCACTTAAAGTTGTTTTTTTTTCTTTCTTTTTTGCTGTAAGCTTTTGATTAGAGGGTAGAAGAGAAATTAACATGAGTTTAAACCTCTTTTATTTCAAATCATGGTTACACAGCCAAGCTCAACTGTTTTCTAAACAACCTATTTTAATATACACATCCTGCTCCAATAGATTAATGCTAAGATGAAATTGTGTGTTGCTACCAAAGCATTATAAAAATGGACATATAACAATACATGAAACCTCAGCAATACAAATTTAAAAGGTCAAACAGACTTTAAAAGTATTTACCTTAAGCTTTACAGTACTAAGAGATTTTGTTTTACTTAGAGATTTTTAAGTATGTACATTCCTTGAACTCTAACATCTCAAAGTGTTGCTTAGCAACCCAAGCATCAATGTACTCTAATTTACCCATTTTAAAAGATATATTATTAAGGATCTGAGGATATATCAGTGTTATAATTTCTTCCAGAACAGGTTTTTAAACAACAAAAAAGTTTGCCCATCATGCTTTTGATAATTAAATGACACAAGTTGTCATTGCATTGTTATATTGTTACAAGTGCTCTATTAACCTAGTTAACCTTTGAAGATTTTCCCCAATATATATATATTTATATATACTTCCAATTATAACTAAAAGAGAGGTATAACTAAAAAAGAACTATTATGTATAAAGTAATCTAATATTACTTAATGTGATAATCTTGATTTCCCATCTTCCAAATGAAGCTTTCATATAGGAGACCAAATCTTGTAAATTAGCTCCTGATTTATTTTAGACTACACTTAAGGCACTAATATATTACCAAGATCAGTTTACTGATAAAAACATATGACCTGCAGTATATGTGTAGGGATGGGATGGAGGGTGATTTTTCTCTTCAAATTAAGATGCTACTGTACTGTGTTCACAGGGTATAGAAGTCAAACAAATCTTCTTCCCTGATAAACCATGACACTCAAATCACATTCTCAGTGGTGTAACAGTCAACAGGAGGTGAGAGTTGTTAGTGTACTGTTAATATTTTTAACAATACATAGCCTTATATGGAAAAACTATAATGTTATCTTCAGATTCACATTTCATGTGCAAGACAGTATTTCTTGGGACATAAAAAATTAAGTCCAGGTTGAACAGCCCACGTATGTATGTAAAAGATTTGTTATACTAACTCATATCAGCACAATTTGCCATTGTTGGAAACATCCTGCCCAGTCCAGAGGTAATTTTGATCACTCAAGACCTAGCCTTTAATAGGTCCCTTGTCCATGAATTTGTTTAGTCTTCTAATCTATAACAATTAAAGTGGCCATTATCATTATCATTATCTTGCCATAGTAATTTCCACAAGTTAATTAGAATGCATTGTCTGAATAAATTATTTGTTTTATCTGTTATTTGTTTCAATTTTCCTCTTTGTATTTTATATCCCTCAACTCTTATCTCTTTTCTATTGTCTTTTTTTTTTTTAAGCTAAGGCTTCTTTCTTTCTTTTTATATACACTGAGAGCACATGCACCAAAGACAAATCCCTTGGCCAATAAAGAATTATATTCTATTCATAGGAAATTAATAATTTTGGTTGCCTTTTTCTGCATTTCTTCCAATTCTATTGCGCCTTTCAAATATGATAACCAGAACTATACAGTACTTCAGATGAAGATACACCATAGATTTGTATAAAGGCATTACAACGTTAAAAAAAAATATTCACACCACTTCCTACTGTTTCTTAGTACACAATGTGCCTTTGTCATTGTACTATATACTATGACTCCAAGATCTTTTTTCCTGATTAGTAATAGATAGTACCATCAAGGTCTGTATGTAGTTAGAAGTTAGGGATTGTTTGGGTTCCAACATGTATCACTTTATAGTTAGTAAAATTGAATTGTATTTGCAATATGGATGTCCACTCAACTAGTTGAAATAAATCCATCATGAGCTCTTCAAAATCAATTCGTTACCCACCAAAGTTGGTCAGCTTACTGATCCCTGTGTGAGAAACATTCATGACCAAATAGAAAAGCACTAGGCCAGGCTGATCCTTAAAGAACACTATTTATTTCTTCTCTCCACTGGGGGAAAAATTACTTATTGCTGTTCTATTTTTAATCAGTTAACAATCCATCAACAGAACAGCCCACTTAATCCATGGCAGTTAACTTTATTCCACAGCCTTTGATAATAAACTTGTCAAAGGCTTTTTGAAAATCTAACTATAATATGTCAACAGAGTCATCTCCATATATATGCCGGCTGACATTCTGAAACAGCTTTCTAAAGCTGATGAGACCAGAATTGACCTTTGCAGAATCAATGCTAATGTATCAACAATAAGGCAATGTCTTCTATAATACTGATATATTTTTTCTTTTACTATCATTTCTATCCATTTATTTAGAAGATACATTATTCTGCCTGGATTATCATTTCCCAGTTCCTCCCTGGGTTTGTAGTCTCACTCCCAGTGCTCTTGCACAGAATCTCGTATATACCACTGTATAGTTTGTTTGTTTATTTTTCTTTTCTTTCTTTCTTTCTTTCTTTCTTTCTTTCTTTCTTTCTTTCTTTCTTTCTTTCTTTCTTTCTTTCTCTTTTTTCCTTTTTCTTTCTTTCACTTTTTCTTTCTCTCTCTCCTTTCTTTCTTTCTCTCTCTCCTTTCTTTCTTTCTTTCTTTCTTTCTTTCTTTCTTTCTTTCTTTCTTTCTTTCTTTCTTTCTTTCTTTCTTTCTTTCTTTCTTTCTTTCTTTCTTTCTTTCTTTCTTCCTTCCTTCCTTCCTTCCTTCCTTCCTTCCTTCCTTCCTTTTCTATACCCATGCATCTCAATAAATGACTCCAGGCAGCTTATACATCAGTGATCCACAGACATCATTAGCTCCAATGCCCCAGCTTTCCATCCAATTCGCTCCAATGCTCCAGCTTTCCCAGCTACTTCATCATTTATGTTCTTATTTATGTCCTTTTAAAATTTAGAATTTTAGAATTTAGAATTTATTTGATTTGTCAATTGCTTACAAGATAATAGGTATAAGTATATACATAGTTATGAATACTTGAAATGGGTACATATAAGAAAAATAAAAGAAACAATAGGACAGGGACGGTAGGCATGTTGGTGCGCTTATGCACGCCCCCTACAGACCTCTTAGGAAAGGGGTGAAGTCAATAGTAGACAGTCTAAGGTTAAAGTTTTTGGGGTTTGGGGAAGAAGCCACAGAGTCAAATAGAATATTCCAGACATTGACCACTCTGTTGCTGAAGTCGTATTTCCTGCAATCAAGTTTGGTTTGTATTGTATTGTTTGTATTGAGTTTATATTGTTGAGGACACAAGCCGTTTTCACTGTCTTTTTGTTTTCTTTTCATCTTGCGACATGACCACTCATTAACCCACTTCTGATGTTAATCATACCTATAATATTTATATCCTTTTACCTGAGATACTGCCCAGTACCTGCCAGTTTTCCTCTTGGGATCAGTTTAAAAGCTGTTGTTAAATGTGAAAACTGTCTGTTTTTAACAAGTTCAGGTTGTCCCCAGTATCCATCAGATCTGAACTTTTTCATCTGGCATCACCATTATATTCACATTCTAAGTATGCTGATGTTCAACTTATCTAGCTGGCCCTATCTATGCATGACAAGACAGCATTTCTGAAAATGCTACCTTAACAGCCTGTCACAGTGTGATGGGGTTGTTTTCAAACTTAGAGGCATATTTTGCTCTGAAAAAGTAGAAATGGATGAAGAAAAACATGATGATGGAGACTTTTATGCTTTTTTTTACTATTTACAGGGAGATCTGTTTACAAGTATTCACAACATATCCTGATGGCCACCTAGTCCCAGAGACGACATGTCCCTTTAGCATTTCTACTAGCTGCTTTGTTTTTAAATTTCCTTTTTTACTAAAAAACAACAACCCTTCCCATTTCAATCCACCTCAACAAGTGAGAGACTGAAAAGAAAGGAAGGGACTGGACTTTTGATGTGGTGTGCTTAGCATGGCTTGACCTTATCTTGGAACTGTTCAGCTTAACCCTACTGCTTTCCTGTTGGGAAATAACATCTCCCAGGATCTTTTGCCCAATTCTTTCCCAGAGACCAGGATTTTACCACCAACAGCAAATTCCCTTCTTGGGTGAAGCTGCCACCTGCAGCCAGCCAGGTTCCTCCTTTCTTTCTTGGGTCTTGGTAGAGCTATGGTTTCTCTGAGTCCTCATTTCCTTCCTTCCAACAAGCCACCCATTTAGACAACAAACAATAGTAATAGCACTTAGACTTATATATACAGCTTGACAGTGCTTTATAGACCTCTCTAAGCAGCTTATAGGGTCAGCATATTGCCCCCAACAATCTGGGTCCTCATTTTACCAACCTCAGGTAGATGGAAGGCTGAGTCAATCTTGAGCCTGGTGAGATTCGAACTGCCAAATGGCAGGCAGCCTGCAGTACTGCACTCTAACCACTGCATCACCATGGCTCTCCACAGCAACTATTCCATAATTTAATTTTTCTCTTCAGCTTTTGTCTGCAGCCACTCAATACAGGTTTTTTTCTCTTCTCTCCTTCTCCTCTCTCCAATTTTTAGTCAGACTCACAGTATGTCCTCCAGCAATTGAGGAGAAGGGTGTTCCACCCACTCCCCAGGATTCTGTCCTCAACACCTATATATCAGGCTGGGTCAATGGGACTGGTGTCTCAACATTTCACCCCACCAGTTCTGGTTAGAGCCAGATCATCTCATCAGCCCTTGTGATTGCACAACTACCATTGCAAGCCAAAAGCGACCTGCTTCTTTTTTCCCTTTTACTTGCTCCAATATGTCTGACATGGCTGCTGTTCTGCTGGTGTGCTCCAATAGGTAGCTCACACCAGCAGAATAGCAGCCATGTCGGGTCATTAAAACCCATATGTCACATAATCTTGAACTTCCTTCTGCTATCTAGCAGCCTAAATGTGGCTTACGGAATTGATTGTCTAGATTTCTCAATGTCACTGATGCTAACATGGACCCCTGGCATCCACAACTTCATAGCAGCCTACACGCACAAACAAACTCATCTATCTGCATTTTTAATTGTTGAATCAAACACCTGAACCACAAGATGGGTGGCAAATGAATTTGATAAATACGATAAATAAAAATAATTCATCAACAACCAAAAGCATTTTATTCCCTTGAGAACTCTTTTCATACATGATATGAGTTTATCATCTAAGGACTGGATTCCTCCTATGACAACATCTCTATTATCCTGAAAGGTTCTTCTTCTCCAAGATCTTCATTCTCCATTGTAGCAGAGGAGTTATCACCCTGAAAATCAGGCAAAACTATCACATTTCATTCCCTGCATCATCTCTAGTGAAGCCAAACTTGGCTTAAAGAGAGCAGATTTGCTTCCTGACAGCCAGAAGCTCATGGCACTGAGCACAAACACATAAGCTATGCCAAACTGGCAGAGAGTTGTACATTTTGCACTTTATGCTAAGAACAGGAAATCATCTCCCCCCATATCGACTTTCTGCCTTCAGATTATTTATTGTTAATAGACGTGTGTTCTTCTTCTTTAGAGATGGATTTAAGAGACAATTTTTGTTAAGCTCCAGAAATCAAGACAGACACCCAGTGATTCTTCCAAGCAGATTTCTTTATTGTTCTATACCTATAGATGAAAACTTGCCAAACTAAAGTAGCCTATTACCTGCATGATGCTACATTCTGGGAACAATTAGGGAGGGGCTGTCTCCACTCTCTTTCTCTCACATAAACTATCTGCCTCTTATTCCTCTGGAATGTGCTCCCTCCCTCCTTGGGAATCTATATTATACTTCATCACAGTTTCACATTATATTTTATGTAATATACCAGGTGCCTCTGTAGTTAAACTTGACAGGTGAAACTGGAAGTCAGTGTATCTTTCCTCCTGCTACCTTCCCTTGCAAAAGCTTCTGATCGGGGCTGTCCTCCAATTCACCTGCTTTAGTCCTGAGTTTTAAACAGCATCTCTTCTTTCCAAAGATTGTTGGCTGGGATCAGAGTGAAATACAGTGGTGGGATTCAAATGTTTGTTACTACCAGGTTCTGTGGGCGTGGCTTGGTGGGTGTGGCTTGGTGGGCATCGCAAGGAAAGGATACTGTAAAATCTCCATTCCCTCCCCACTCCTGGGGGAAGGTTACCACCGGTTCTCCGAACTACTCAGAATTTCCGCTACCAATTCTCCAAAACTGGTCAGAACCTGCTGAATACCACCTCTGGTTAAATAGTAAAATTTCCTAACATTTTCAGTGGAAAACACTGAATGTATGATTTTTTTTTTTTAAAAAAGGACCCAATGTACTTCAAACAAAAACAAATCGAAAATGCTTCATCCATTTCTATGACACAGTTCTTCCCATTGTGTCCTCACTATATTCCAACTGCTTTTCAAATAACTGTCCTACTTACTACATTCTTCAATTATTAAAATGATTAAATATTCAATACAACTCCATACCATACAATATACCATTGTATATTTATAATATCAGATATTACAAGCCAGACTTTATTTATATCACATTGATCTTCATAATGTGGATGTGGATCCTTCTAGGCCTTCAATAAATGTTAATGTAGGCTTAATGTCTGAATGAACATCTCAAAAGGTAGCCACTGAGTTTAGTGGGGTCGCTGCTCTCTGAGCTTGCTTGTTTTCTTGCAGACATTTTATTACCCAAACTAGGTGACATGATCAGACTAGCACTGCTTATGTTACCTAGTTTGGGGAATGAAATGTTGCAAGAAAACAAGCAAGCTCAGAGAGCACCAAGGACCTTCATGTCAACCCTGAACTACAAATATTCTCTTTATTATTAATACTCAGATAGTACCAGTAAATAGTACCAGGATTAAAGGCTAGGCTGAGACATAACAGCAGTATTTCAGAAGACAGCAACAGCTAATAATTCCACCAAATAAACATTATGGAATTTATATGAAATCACTAGGAATCAAGCTCAAAATAATTGAGAACTTCATTATTGTGTTTGGAAAGAAAGCTAAGAAACAAATATAAAACAGTAATAATATAATGGTATGAAAATCACAGGTGTAGGACTTCCATAATTATTTTGCATGCCAAGTTTCATCATTTCTTATCAGAATTAGACATCTAAACCATATTGCCTATTATGCAACATGATTTGCAAAACCAATAAGTTATCAACCTGTCTTTCCTTTCTTAGGGAGTCTTCTCATAATACTGTGACTTCAAAACTGTTTTCATTATTTTTTTCCCCACTCATTACAGAATGTTTGGTTTCTGTTTGTCATTTCAATTTTTTTCCACTGCTAAAATTGCAATATTTATTTTCCTAACTAGGTTCATATGCTTCTCCAATTATTAACTGATTTGAATGATTTACACTCTACAATAGGATTAAAACTTATTTACAGTAACAATATAATCAGTTATATAGGCTGTGGAGGACAACCAAATAAACAATGGCAGAGCATTCTTCCTAGAGAATGGATATTTACTGTTGCAAAGATGAATTTTCACACACTGAAAAGAGATCCCTTCTTGGTTGTAACTCAATAAACAACACAACAATGACAATAAGAATAAGCTAATGTCTATGTCTTTACTAAAAGTGCAAATGTAGCAAACATTGAGGAATTATGGGAAAGGTAGAAAAAAGATAGGAAAAGGACCACCAGCTATAAGATAAATGGACTTGGTTATGGTGGTGCTGTGTGCACCATTGATAGACTTGAAAAGAACAAGTCAGGGCTGGATGATCATGAAAGAAAATTTATCCAGGTAGTTGCCAGGAATGGAAAACTACTTGATGATACATAACCAATCAATAGCAAGTTTCAAGAATTGCTAAGTACATTACCCAGAAAATATGTAGTATTTGGAACATTAAAATTGAAGAAAGTGGAGAACCCAGAAAATTGAACTGAGCAAACACAAATTATGCAGAGTTAATAAAGATGTATTTGGAGTAATAAGATATGGAATAGAATACAAAGATGAATATGAAACTGAGTTTGTGTCTGTATGGAAAAGTGACAACCGGGATCATGCTATTCTCAAAAAAAGATATTTTATTTGTATTCTGTTTTGTGAAAACCCAAATAATTTTTTTACAAAAAATAAAATAAAAATAAAGATATATTTGGAAAAGTAGCTCTTTGTCCAATGTCAACATTTGCTTCAATGAATGTAAATGCATACTGTATGTCTGGAGATCACCATATGGACAACATTGGAATCAAATTGACTATGAGAAACAAAAGTGGAGTGGAAAGCCATCCAGCCAACCTAAATACTTCCAGGTGCAGCAAAACAATCCATGAATTATGGGTATTGTATACAGGCACTAGATTTTAAAAGAATCATTGGTATACTAACAGAACTTTACATGGAGGATATACTGTCAGACTTTAAGCTTAATATAAGATACAGAATCAATACTTTTAACTCTAGCGAAAGGGAATCTGTAGGGGCAGGTGAAGAGATAAAAAATAAATGAATCAAGCAGAACAAAATGGTAAAAAAAGAAATCCAAACAGTTGAAACCAAGAAAGGAGAGTGGATGAAAGCCATAGTCAAACAGGAAGTATAATAATTGAATGTAAGCTTTTCAGTAAAAAGGGACAAAATATTAACTGAAAATACCAACAGAGAAAAATAACAAGAAAAGGAAAATCACAAAGACATTTAAAAATAATGTTATTCAAGAACTGTTCTGGCAGAAATCTGAAAGAAGCAATGAAATTACAAGAACACACACAAAAACTATAGGAATATAGAAACTATTTATAAATGGGATTATACAATAAAAGAAATATTTGTAGAAAGAAAAAAATTTCTGAACCAGACTCTATTCAAAGCAATAAACCAGCTGTTGAGCAAAAATGTCCCAAGCACAGATGAAATACCAGTGATAATAGATACATAGGAAGGGAACAGTAGGGGAGAAGAGAAGAGAAGAGAAGAGAAGAGAAGAGAAGAGAAGAGAAGAGAAGAGAAGAGAAGAGAAGAGAAGAGAAGAGAAGAGAAGAGAAGAGAAGAGAAGAGAAGAGAAGAGAAGAGAAGAGAAGAGAAGAGGAGAAATGCTAAATAAAAGCACTGCTTGTGACTCAGTTTCTCTCATGACTTTTTTTATCTGGTTTGAATTATGACAGAATGGTGTATAAAATGAACCCCAGAAGGGAAACTGAAGCTAAACCTAAGCCAGGTGCATTCCTATTCTGAGTGTGGTGATTATGTGCTGAAGTATCACTCTGGGAACCACATTTCCAGAAAAAGTAACAAATTAGAACAGATCAGAAGATGGCAATGATGACAATACAGGGATCTGAGAGTATACTCTAAAAGGACAGTCAAAAGGAAAGAAGATTTATGTATATATATACTGTATATATGTATGTAGGTACTGTATGTATGTATGCATGTATGAACTTTATAGATTAAGAAGAGACAAGATATCAGCATTCAAGTACATTGCAGGGTGCCATGGAGAAGACAGAAACTATTTTCCATTGCTACAGAAACTAAAATCAGAAATAATGGATATAAGTTGCTACCCTACATTTCATTTAAATATAAGGAAACACTTTCTGATAAGAAGTTATATACAACAATGGAACAGCCTATGTAGGGGCACTGTGGGTTCTCCATCTGTAGAGGTTTTAAAGAAGAAAACTGGACTATTTAGTAGACTTTTCAGTACACAAATGACTCAAGAATGATGGATACTACTGTGAGTTGGTGGTGGAGAAATGCCATTAGGATAGCTGTCAGCATAGATAAATCAGTGAAATAAAAAGGGAAACAAATGTAAAATGCTTGCTGTAATGGGTAAAATTCTTCAGTACACATGATTTTAAAAAAGGCCTTGAAAACTCCATGAAAAGTGACAAAACATCTTTATGTTCTATAACATAAAATTCAGTAAAAGCATTAATTTTCTTTAACTGCAGGCAGAAAAATATCATTTGAAGGTGCAGTTGAATGTCTTACCTCTGAATTTTTTAGGAGGACTGTTAAGATCACCTGTTTCTGGTTGCACAACACATCGATCATCAACAAGTCTGCAATAAGCAAAAATGGGGAACAGAATTAAACTTGATATTACAATCTCCAAACCAATATTTTCAGACACCAATTTAAGATTCTTTTGAAGAAGGAAAGAAATAAGTCATCCAAGATTAAGTTACAAAAGCAGCTGAATTATTTGACTTTTCCCAGATGCTACATTCTATCATTCTTATTTTCATTTGTGTTCCTCCAAAATGCAAATTCATTTGCACTTGGGAAACACCTGTAAGTCTAGTGGCAAGTGTAGTTGAATTTTAAAAACCAGAAGGTGAAATAGAGGTGAGAAAAATATGAAACTTCAAAGAATAATTTTTGACATTAGAGAGCAGGCTGTTTATATATGTATCCCTGAACATACAGAGAAATAATACAAGTGCTTTTCTACTCATAGCAGCATTCTTCTTCTTGCGTAAAATAAGATAGACATCCATGGACACATGCACATCAAATTTATACAAAAATGGAACACAGACAATAGCTATAAAATGAATTCTTATCCACTGGAGAAGAATCAGATTTATTTTATGAGAATGTCCCAATGAAAATAAAGTGATATCAAATTATATACATTATAATGAACGTGTCTTACTGCATGGCATAAGAGTATGGGTATATGCTATTTGGGTGCTATTATTTCCTACTAACTACATATAGTTGACTTACAACCATTCATTCAGTGACCACTTGAAGTTAAAACAGCACTGAAAATACTGACTTACAACTACTCCTCACACTATTGTAGCATCCCCATGGTGTTGTGATCAAAATGTGGGTGCTTGGCAGCTGACATGTATTTATGATTTGTGACCTTCTCAGACAAGTTCCAACAGGTGGAAATCATTGGGCAAAGCCACATTTGCTTAATGATTGCATGATTCTCTTAAAAATTGCAATGATCCACTTAACAATCATGACAAAAAATAGTAAAATCAGATACAACTCACTTAACAACTGCCTTGTTTAACAATGAATATTTGGGTCCCAATTGTTGTCATAAGTCAAGGACTGTTATTATTATTTACACTGTTATACCCATTTAGGAATAGACAACAGAAATGGTCTACTGATTTCAATTGTGACCATTTTACTAAATAAATATTAATGTGTACTATGTATTTTAGATTTCTGAATATGGTCAGAAAAATTACAAAAGGCCAACAAAAAACATCTATCTACTTATTTGACTATTCCCTACTTATGGCAAACTATTATTCTTTTAATTAATTTATGTGATGGATTGAATAAAAAAACCTTTTAATAGTTACCTTTCTGAATCAAACTTACCAGCGCTTAAGGAAAAGAAAACCAGTCAAAAGAGGAATATTTCCTACTTACTGGGTGAGAAGAAACTAAGTACAACTAAGTATATATACTGTATATTTAAACAGAAATTTAATTAAACATTTTGTAATAGCAGCACAAAAAAAGTTTAACATATATTTCACATTATATGGTTGTTTCTCTACCCTCTTATTAACCTAACATGTTCATTTAATTTTTTATACTTATGAATTTCTTATGCTTGTATCTTACCTTGGAAAATTTTATATTCAAGGGCTGCATATATACTGCAATAGGAAACAACCTTGTTAAAATTGTCATTAAAAACCCTATGCATGCACCCACAAATCGAACTTAGCTCTGATGTAGAAAAATGTCCATGTAAAGAAATAGTTCTGCATTTATGGGAAGGGATACATCAACCTACAATTCCCTTGAAATCACAATCATGGATTTTATGTGTCTGGCTTTGGGTAACAAGATAACCATGGGAACCCTGTGTAAGCCAGTAATGATTACTGATGAGTTGCACAAGTCTATAGGCAGAAGATAGCTTGTATGATTATATGTACTTATCAAAAACCATAAACCATGGTAAACGTATCATCGTCATGTACAAACAAACTGAGTCAAGGTAAGTGCTCTACTAGAAAATAATACAAGCTTAAAAGGACAAGATAGTGAACTAAATTTCTGGTAGCAAAATGACCAGTTATAACCGAAAATGTTAAAGTGACCATAATTGGTATTGACATTACAGAAGCTTCAGTACTCTTAACTTTTACATCAAAAGGCTATTGACAAGGCAACCCATTGGCTGTATAGATATACATAAGAAATTACATGTGTTGATTGATATTCGTGTTTGTTAACTCCTAGGAAACCAGATACTGTCTTATCTCAGAGCAAACCACTTCCTGTAAATAAACATCAGTGCAGGTGCACATATTACAAGACTAGAAATAAACTTTTGCTTCTGGAAGTAATTTGAACCAAGTTAAAAACAGAAGATCCAGAGAGAAAAGGGTACATACATTGCACTGTTTTTCCAATTTATTCTAAAAATAGAAAAATAAACCTTATACTGTAGATTGCAGGCTGGAGACAATTTGGCAGAAGGTTTATGGTGACCTCTATGCTTTAAGTGAAATTTAGCATGGTCTTGGCTATCTCTAACATCTAGCAGGTTTCCCTGTATAAATATGGAAACTTTCAGTAGATCATGAGGCTGATCTTTGCTGAGATGAAGAATTTACAAGCTACAAGAGACCTCTCTGTTTTGGCTCCAAGGAATTCAAGAGAGTTGCAATCTACTGAATTAGAACTTTCAGCAGGATACAGTTAATTTTATGCATCTGAACTTTACTATTTATGGCTCCTCATAAATTTTCATCTTTTCTTTTAAAAAGAAGCAAAAAGCTCCTGCATTTAATTACTATTCCATTTAGTATAAATTTAATTGATTGTGTGTCATCAAGTTTTCAACCGGTAGTGACCACAAGGACAGGTTTTCTCCATGACAATCTATCCCTAACGCATTCTTTCAAATCTTCCAAAGGTGCATTCTGTCAAGATTCCGGCAGTTGCCCTAATTAAATCATTGTCATGTAACTGAATCTCTCCACCTTGCTGCTGATTGTCCTCTTATTATCTTTCCTTCCATTTTTCTCAGCATTAGAGCATTTTCCAGAGTGCCATAATGTGTCTATAATGTTTTCCCCAAAATAAGACTCAACTGGAAAATAAGCCCTAGCATGGCTTTTCAGAATGTTCATAACATAAGCCCTATCCCAAAAATAAGCCCCAGTTAAGATTATCAGACACATTTACTACTGTATTTTCAAAATAAGACCTAACTGGAGAATAATGAGGGAACAGAATAAGAGAACAGAAATATGAAGTCAAAGGTTATCTTACAGTTTTCTGAAATTATAGCAAAGAGGTTGTTAATTCTAATTTATGGGAAGATTCACCTTCATCGAAAATTAGATCATAGGCAAAGAATTACTATTCTGGGAATACAGAAAAAATGTTTATATAGTATTAATGACAATTTATTACTTGGATATAAAAACACCAGTGGTGGGATTCACCCTTTTTTACTACCAGCTCTATGAGAGTGTGCTTTGCGTGCATGCGCAGCATCCATAAACCACAGATTTTAAGCTTCAAAACTGACCTTGTATTCAGCCCTGGTGAGTAAAACAGCTGAGGTGCGGCAATCTGCTCTGCCACACAAATCAGCTGAGCTCACAAACAAGGAAATAAAGCACAGGAAAGGGTGGGGGTGAGTGGGTGGGGTCAACTGCTCACCAGCGCTACCAGTTCATTAAAATTGATGCGAACCAGCAGCATCACACCACTGAAAAACACATTATACTTATTCCATTTCTTTATTCATGAATTCTAATCTATAATCTCTTGCAGGTTTCTGACTTTAATGTGATATAGGAATAAGTACATTTCACATTGAATTGAGGATTGTTCATATTAAATGCTATTTTGATTTAAAAAAATACTGAGGATCAGGACTACGAATATAACATTAGTTACACTAAAGCTGCATGTCATCTTAGCCATTTGACCATTATTCTAATTATCTTTTCCCACATGCTTAAAACTCTTCTTGAACACCAACTATAAGATACCAGATATTGCCTAAGAATTGGGAAATATTCATACACAGGCTAAGCAGTGACTTACAGTTCAACACAGCAGCTTTTTCCAGCAAAAGCATCAAGTGAAACTTCAAATAATTGACACGTAATAAAACTACCCAAGAATTAATACCAGATCAGTTCTGCTCACACAAAGAAGGCAATTATCAATATCTATCTGACCACAACGGCATATATATTAATATTTGAAGATCTTGGGAAAGCATTCGCAATTCTATTTAACTTCTCTGTTCATTTCTTAACTGCTTCTTTTAGCAGATAAAGCAGCTGCAACGTCTATAACGATTTCCTTCCTGCCTTCTCAATAGAAGGTTCTCAGTTCCCCATAACTTTCTTCATCTATTTATTTTCAGCTCTCAAGAGCTTCAGTTCTATACAATAAAAATAGAGTTGCCTGCAGAGAAGTATAATTCAGTAAGTTAAGTATGTTTAATAAATGGGATATTGCAGTTGTCCACACTTTTGTCAAGGATACTTAAAAATACTGTAAACAAATAAATAACAATTCCTTTGAATCAAGCCCATGATTACATGGATACATCTATTTATTTATTTATTTAGTATTTATGTATGTATGTATGTATGTATGTATGTACGTACGTACTTACTTACTTACTTACTTACTTACTTACTTACTTACTTACTTACTTACTTACTTATTGAATTTATATCACAGCCTATTCACCCATGGTGACTCCAGGCAGCTTACAGAATGTAAAACCATATTTAAAATAAAAAACAATAAAAACTAATAAAAGGAATCAAATAAATTAATAAAATACAATAGAACAAAATCTGGGAAAAAATAAATAAAAAAATCACCCCCAACTGGACAATAATGCAAAAGTGATTTGCCACTGTCTTCTAAAATGTTCCTTTCACTTTCCCAATCTAGCTAACATTCCTGGAGAACTCTCATTTTCAGAGTAACAAGAATATTCTTCTCTTCTAAGTTCAGCCAAGGTAGCCAAGGTGCTAAAGCAGAGAATACTGTAGTCATCAATAACTAGCATTTTCATTAAAAAAATTCTTATTCAATTGTGAATCAAAAGTGGTTTTGAGCCCTGCAAATCCTTCAGAATAGATAAGACTCCAAGACTGTATGTGATATTAGTCTCGGTTTCCCATCCTGAATACATATGGTCTGAGCTAATAAAAGGCTCTTCCTATGTTGAAAGAAATACAGTCTTTTGTCCATAATGCTTCATCTAGAGAATTGTGTGACAATAATACTTCAGTTTTGTAAATTTATATTCTATGTATTACATCTCTTATTGCTTGAAGGTTCTTAAAAATGTGGTAATACAGTAGGACGGTGAAATTTGATTTTATCTTATATGTCCTATATTTACATAAGTACATAAACACTTTTAGATTGTCCAACTGGCATTTTCTATTTAATTTAGAATTGCTGCTGCTACTGTTGTTGTTTAAGGTCCTGGATAATATATAATTGTATCTTGTTATATTTGAAATTTTGTTCTGCTAAAGAAATATAGATGCCAGAAACTAAATGCTGTTTGCTTCCAAAAAGATTATGAAAAAAATTATTACCTCTGTGTAAGTTATTTCTTAGTTTAATATTTAAATCATTATCCAATGAATATGAAAAGTAACATAGATATATAAGAAAAGCAATTCTGCTCTTCTTTTTGTAATTAGCATGCAATAGTCTTTTAGTTTAAGGCCATCTGTAAAAAAAGTATTTCATATAAGATTTGTTGCTTCTCCAATTCCTATTTTACTTTCAGAAGAAACACTGCCAAGTTTCTTATCAAAATTTAACGTTTTATGTTTTATTGCCTTCTACAAACATGCAAAGAATGTTTCCCATATTTAGTTAGTAGATAATATAGTATAAACTGTATATACACTATATAAATCACTTCTCAAAAGTATCACTTATATGTATATATGTTTATATATACATATTCTGTCATATTTAAAAATCAAATCTTTCTCTCCTCTTTCCTGACTTCCCTTTGAAGTCTTAAACTTTTATGGAAACCTAGCAATCTCAGAACCTAGTTTGCATGTTTAGATGGAGCATGAAACCAATCTTAGCATGAAAATAACTTATAGTAAGCATTCATATCAGTGTTTTTCCTACCACTCCTATGATAGCTTACCAGGAAAATATAAGTTTTGACAGAAGTGTGCTTCATTACATGTTAACTTCCATACAACTTATTTAAACAAGCCAATTTCATAATTTGCAGGTTGAGACTGATCTACTGCAAGCAAAAAACAAATTATATTATTTGAAATTTGGCAGGATCAAATAATATTAGCAAGGTATGGACAATGAAGTCTAAAAATGGTGTTGGAGAAGAGAGATGATATATGAGCCAAGGCTCCCTGTTGTATGTGTTCATCATCTGTTCATAATACTAAGTCCACACACAGCCAATGGCTGAGTTCAAATATCACACTAAGTCACAACGTGGTTTGTTTAATTTTGACATGGTTTCATTAAGCACAGTTATTACAGTACATAAACTATTTTTTGATTCAATATCAAAACCAGATCATTCCATCTTACTCAGTAAATTAAAATAAACCATAGCTTTGCACAATTTAAGGTATGAGTTCAACAATTTTAATACAAAATTTATATGCACTACCAAACTCCTAAGAGTAGACCTTTAAAATTCTATATTTAGTACAGATAGTCCTCGACTTACAACAGTTCATTTAGTGACCATTCAAAGTTACAAAGGCACTGAAAAAAGTGACTTATGACCATTCTTCACACTTATGACTCACAAAAATTTATCCACTTATGGATTCACAAAAATTTACTACCGGTTCTGTGGGCGTGGCTTGGTGTCTTGCCCATTCCCTCCCCACCCCAACCTACTTTCCAGCTCTATTCTCCAATGCAAGGCAATAAAAGAAGACGCAATCGATCAGCTGGGACTCGGGAGGCAGAGAATAGATGGGGGTGGGGCCAATCAGAGATGGTATTTGCCGGTTCTCCGAACTACTCAAAATTTCTGCTACTGGTTCTCCAAAACTGGTCAGAACCTGCTGAATACCACCTCTGCTTACGATGATTGCAGCATCCCCATGGTCATATAATCAAAATTCAGAACCTTGGCAACTGGCTCATATTTGTTATAATGGCAGTGTCCTGTAATCAGATGATCTTCTTTTGTGACCTTCTGACAAGTAAAGTCAATGGGGAAGGCAGCTTCACTTAACTGAATTAACAGCTGCCCTGATTCACTTAACAACTCTGGCAAGAAAGATTGTAAAATCGAGCAACACTGACTTAACAAATGTTTTTCTTAGCAATAGAGATTTGGGGCTCAATTGTGGTTGTAAGTCAAGGACTATCTATTTAATATAAATGAATGGCATAGGGTCTGGGTACTCGAGGAACTGCCTACCTCCCATAGAATCTGCCCAGATAATTTGATCTTGGAAAGGGTTCCTTCAATTAATCAATGCCATCTATTGGGACCTGTAACAGCACCTGCCCTCTCACACTGATCCAGGTGGTACCCATCCTGCTGGTGTTTTGCAGAGCCTTAACAGATAACAGATAATCAGAGTTGGAAGGGACCTTATAGGTCATCTAGTCCAACCCCCCGCCCAAGCGGGAGATCCTACACTATTTCTGACAAATGGCAGTCTAATTTCTTCTTGTAAATCTCAAGTGATGGCACTCCCACAACTTCCAAGGGCAAGTTGTTCCATTGGTTAATTATTCTCACTGTCAGAAAGTTTCTCCTTATTTCCAGGTTAAATCACTCCTTGTTCAGTTTCTATTCATTATTCCTTGTCTAGCCTTCAGGTGCTTTAGAAAATAGCTTGACCCCTTCCTCTCTGTGGCAGCCCCTCAAATATTGGAAGACTGCTTTCATATCTCCGCTGGTCCTTCTCTTCACTAGACTAGTTATGCCCAGTTCCTGTAACCGTACTTCATGTGTTTTAGTCTCCAGTCGCCTAATCATCCTGGTTGCTCTTCTCTGTACTTTTGTACTGCCTTGAAGAGTTGGATCTTCACTCAGGCTTTTGGTGAGGGTGACTAAAGATCCCATATTGGAAAATGTTGGGTTTGCTTGTTGCTCGGATTGTTTACCATCTTTCATTCTCTGATTTCTACCACTATATTATATTATTGTCCTGATTGCTTTCATCCATCAACTGCCCAGTTGGGTAGGAATTGGGTGATATAAAATAAATAAATAAATAAATGCCACCTACTTACTGAGTTTCACGTTTTCTGAAAAAAAGATTGCTAATAATTACTATCAACTCTACAAAGTAGCAGATTTGGCTCAAGTTCATTTGTCAAGAGAAAAAAAACCCACTGTGCACCATTTTCATTGCTTCATTGATAACAAGAACTCCTTCTAAACATCTTTCATTCCTGATTCTTTACCCAGAATATACAGTACACCTATGTAGTTCCATTCTTTGATATCCCTTTTAAAACTGTTCTTAGAGCATCAAAAATGAAGCAAAGTAAGAGGGAGATTTTTTTAAAAAAAATAGATTTGGCTGAAATGTAGTCACTCACCTGGGAAACTTCTTAACC
Source organism: Bungarus multicinctus (assembly GCA_023653725.1). NCBI lineage: Eukaryota > Metazoa > Chordata > Lepidosauria > Squamata > Elapidae > Bungarus > Bungarus multicinctus. Next base: position 47,912,749 of record CM042834.1, on the reverse strand, counting down.
CAGGATTTATGGCTGTAGGGGGAAAAAGAGATACCCAGTACTGTTAAACCCTGGATGGTGGCATACACCAGTGGTTCTCAACATTTTCTTCTCCATGGACCCACTTTAAATCCCTTTTCTGGCCACAGACCTTGGCCATCAACATCTAATACTTAACCCAAGATTTAAATCGTAACATTTCTTCAAGCCTTCGCGGACCCCCTGTGATGAGATTGCATCCCTCCAAGGAGTCCACGGACCACAAGTTGAGAACCAATGGCATACACTATTAGATGACTAGTCCTATATTTCTACAATGACAGTCAATAAATATATGCTATGCAGCAAAAGAAAATGGTGGTTCTTACCCCAAAGTGCTGATAAATCCATTTGTTGAACCTTCTGCATACAAAGAGCAAATGTCTCCAATGTGCAAAAAACTTGACATCTTGTCAGACATCTGGGGCTTGCTGGCTCTAGAAGGAGGGAAAACGAACTTAATTAATATTTCTCAGTTCAATAACATTGTTTGTCATGGTGGCTGAAATTCAAGGAGAGTTTGTCACCAATGTAAATTCACATATGTTACACACAACCATAGAGGAATATACAGGGAGTCTTAGACTTACAACCATTCACTTAGTGCTACAATGTCACTGAAAAAAGTGACATGACCAGTTTTCACAGTTACGACCAATTCGGCATCCCCATAGCCACCTGATCAAAATTTGGAAACTTGGCAACTGGCTCATATTTATGATGTCATTGTGATGCAGTGCTTGGGGGTCATATGACCACCTTTTGCAATCTTCTGGAAAGCAAAGTCAAGAGAAGCCAGATTTACTTCACAACCATATTACTAACTGAACTACTGCAGGGACTCACTTAACTATGGAAAGAAAGGTCACAAAATGGGGTAAACCTCACTTAAGGACTGTCTCATTTAGCATTGAGAAATTTGGACTCAACTGTGGTCATAAGCTGAGGACTACCTGCAAAGGGAACACTTAGCTGAATCTAAGCAATGCCATCCCAAAAGTTGCTGTTATTTCTCACTAGTTTTAACAAGACTTAAGTCTTAAATAATGTTTAGTATTAATTTGAATAGAAGTATAGCAAATGTAATAAAAATTATCCCACTCCATGTAACAGTTAGTATAGACACTCCTTGACTTACGACCACAATTGAGCTCAAACTTTATTGCCAAATGAGACAGTTGCTACGTGAGTTCTACTCCATTTTATGACCTTTCTTGCCACGACTGTTAAGTGAATCACTGTAGTTGTTAAGTTGGTAACATGGTTGTTAAGTGAATCTAGTTTCTCCATTGACTTGGTCAGAAGGTCGCAAAAGGTGATCATTTGATCCTGGGACACTGCAATCATCATAAATATGAGTCAGTTGCTAAGTGTCTGAATTGTGATCATGTGACCATGGGGATGTTGCAATGGTCATAAGTGTGAAAAATGCTCATAAGTCAGTTTTGTCAGTGCTGTTGTAACCTCAAACATTCTCTAATGAACTGTTGTAAATTGAGGACTACCTATATTACATTTGGAACAATATTTTCACATTTTAAAAGAAAAGAGATTGACAACTAAAAAGATACTCCTTTGATCATTTTAGCTGCCAGAAAAAGAGAGTGGGGGAAAACAAGGCATTCTTGAAATGCCTAGATAATCACCCCGGCAGCCCAAAGTTGTCAGAGCATAAGAAGGTTATTGGAGAGCATGATGGAGGACTCTTGGAGATGGATGTGTCCCATTGGAGAAGTCACATCCAGGGGGTGGGGGGAAGACCAGAGTCAAGTGGGAAATGTATGATGTGATTTAGTATTGGCTGCACCCAGCCCACCAACCTGGCAACTTCTAATATTTTCTTTTCTCTGAGATGCGGCTAGAGACTTTTGATTTCAATGAGGATGGATTTGTTGGAGCCCTGACAGAGATTTTGAAACCATGGGAAAGGATTATTTCTAGTTTTTCTTCCAAAACAATTAAAATTGGAATTATTTCGAAATATATGAATTACTTAGACTTTTATCAAATGCCAATGTATTTCATTGATTTAATGATATCTAAGTTATAAGAAAATATATTAGTTATACTAATAATCTATAGTTATACTATAGAAAAACACAAATATTTTATTTTTATTTTTACTTTTCATAGAACAAAAACAGAGATACACATACAGTAAGATAGAAGATGTTACCAATTGCTACACTTTATTCTAGCCTTTCATTTATATTTTTAATTTCAAGCACTATCAGATAACAACATTACACATAGTCTTAACCCATAGTCTTGAGCCCAGAATTATGGTCCTAAATCATTTTGGTCATACGTCTAGGTATCACATGACCACACTTACTTTTCTACATTTTTTTGCAGCGATTGATGATCCAATACAGGAAGTGAGACAACAAGAATCCAGGAAATGAAAGAGCCAGTTTGGTCTAGTGAATAAGACACCAGGCTAGAAACCAGGAGACTGTTCAATTCTAACCTCATTTTAAACATGAAAGCCAGTTGGATGATCTTCGGCCAGTCCCTCTTTCTTAGCCCAACTCATCTCACCTCAGGTTTGTTATTGTGGAGGAAATAGGAGGAAGAAGCTGTGCTGGATATGTTCTTCACCTTGAGTTATTTATAAAAGTAATAAAGGTGGACACAAATAAATAAAATGAAATGGACCACTTAAGGAATTGTTAGGATCAAGGAGGTGGCAGGCTTGGCATCTGAGCTTCCTCACTTTAGGTAGCAATTAAGGGGAGAACATCTAAAAGATTTGTTTAAAAGTCCAGAGAGCTCTATTTATAACCCCGCTGAGAAAAAATTGCCAACCTTTTTTTTTCTTTTATATTTGTACAAGGAGAGAGACAAGTCAACGGAAGGCATTTGGAGCCATGATACCTTGGCAACTATCTTTCTCCCAAGCAAACCAATATAGCAAGTGGCCTAATGAGAGATATCATCATAAATATAGGCAAAACCTAAAGTCCTTTAAAAATATTATTATACTTTAAAATAACTGGATAGCTATTAAAGAAAATTGAAGAAATTGCAGCTTTTTTTAACTAAAAGGATTTATAATTGTATGGTGACACACTTTAGATAAATTGGTATGCTAATTATTATATCATGGTCAAACTCCAAGGCTCTCTCTTTTAATGCTCAGATATTCATATGAAAATGGCAGTAATTTTCCTGATTTCCAGTTATATTATTTGGTTATACATATTTTCCCTATGAAATGAAGATGACAAGAGTATAGCATCCATGAAATCCCAGTAAATGTTTTGTTCTAAGGATAATAGGAAATTGTTGTATTTCTAGCACTGAATTTATTTTAGATATCTTTTGAAAATATTGAACAGGAAATTAAAATCTGATCCCCATTCTCATGAGAAAATAGCTCCCAGGAATAATTCTTAACTAAAAATGGCAAGTGTTTTTGTTTTGTTTTTTTCAAAAATGTGGGTAGAAAATGGGACAACTCCTGTAATAGTCTCATGATTAATGATATTATTAAAACCTTTGAAATTAAAAAACAACAACTATAACTCATCCAAAGTAGCTGAATGGTAATACCTTTATTTAAAGCACCTATTATGCTCTACGTGGATCAGATTAATTTTGGAATTACTGTGCTTGGATTGTTGCCAAAAAGGTTGTCAAATGTTCTGAGAAAACTTATGTGCCAGACATCACAGATTGTTTGATGAAATGTATCATGACTCAAACTTTGCTTTTTATTATTATTATTTTAAAGACCAGAGGATATGATTTGTTTGTGGTCCACATTCAGTCGTGGATTCTATACAAGCAGGATTTTCACAGCGACAATTATTGTTGCATTTTGTAATGATTTAGCCTCTGATTTAGCCTTTTCCTTTCTTTTTTTGATCTTTGGCTTATGTAAACAGAACCGGAAAAATAATCTGGATCCTAATGCGTCACAGAGCAGAGTTTGCAAGATCAGGCAGAGACAAGCCTGGTTGGACTGTCCTTTGGGCTTTACAGATAGACAACCTGACTAGGCAGAGAGGAGAAAATACAAGTTAATATCTTAGCTGTATAGTAATTGTATTTAAAATACTAGGATAAAAAAGGTAATTTCTACTGGATCCTTTTTAACAGAACATGTGCATAATTATGGCTTGCAGAGGAAAATTCTCATCACATTTTTATATAGGTATATACTTAGATCAGGGGGATTCTGGTTACAGAATTGCATTATGTCAAATCTGTTCTAATAAGTGTTCAGCTGAATTTACGATTCCGATTGAGAAGTCTTAAGTAGTACAGCCCTGGACATTGTTTTAATTATCAAACTGTATACCATATCAACAATATTAAAAGAAAGGAGAAATGCTTATACAAGGGAAAGAAATTCTTTTTAAGCATCCACGCTTTCACTGTCCACCCTCAAGGGAGATATTAAATCATTTCTTCTTCTAACTTCAATTCTCCAAGTAAAAGTAATTTTCTAACCTTTTATTATTAAGAAAAGTCAACCAGCTCAAGGGGATTTTTCCTGTTACATTTCAAAATCACTGTATTTCAAGATTTTGAATTTAGCTTATTAAATTAATAACTGCAGATTCCTAAATTTGTGATATCAAGATAATAAGAAAGCTGTCCTTTAAGATGTCAGTGGTACACAGCATGACAAAATTGCATAACCTCTATCTTGTTGGTGGTTGTTGTAACCTGCATTTTTTATATCTGTTGCAATAATCAAACAAGCCATTGTTTCTAAAAAGATATAATAAGGCATGGCGTGTTCTAATTATTAAATATTTCAATATTTCTAATTTTGAAACAGTGATGTGATATATTATTGTCAAATGCATTTTTTTATTTACATTATATGAGTAATTTTATCCAAGGTATTTTTTTTTTTTACTTTACTTTATTTAAATTTGTATACCGCCCCCTCTCCCAGAGGGACTCGGGGTGGTGTACAGCCAGATAAAATATACATATAAATACACATACAATAATTAAAATGAGTTAAAAGAATTAAATAGATTGGCCATTATCAAAAGATTAAAAGATTAGGAGATTAAGAAAGCTAAAACCATTTAAAATCAAATTAAAAACCCTACACGTAACTTTAGGCCAGACTGGCTTGATGGAATAAGTGGGTTTTTAGTGCGTGCTGGAAGGTCAATAAGTCGGGGATGGTCCTCATCTCTGGGGGTAATTCGTTCCAGAGGGAGAGTGCTCCCAAAGAGAAGGCCCGAACCCTCGGGGTCGCCAGCCGTCCAGTCGGCGGCACCCCGAGGAGGTCCACCCTGTGGAAGCGCACTGGTCGATGGGAGGCCGACGGTGGCAGTAGGCGGTCCTGTAAATACCCAGGTCCCAAGCCATGGAGCGCTTTAAAGATGATCACCAGTACCTTGAATTGCACCCGGAAGGCCACTGGGAGCCAATACAGCTCGCGCAAAAGTGGTGTAACATGGGATTTAAATTTAAATAAAGTAAAGTAAGTAGTTTTTTTAAAGTAATCATTGATAATATCTTTCCTCCCTCCCTCCCTCTTTTCTTGTGCTTTCCTTTTTCTTTTCTTTTTTTCTTTTCAGGCCTAGAACTGTCCTTATAACTGTGTTCTATGCCAGTTGTAGTTTCCAAATATTCTTCAAGAGTAGCCCCATGTAGAGTTCACTGCAGTAGTCTAAATGAGGCATGTCCAGGACATGACTGATTGAGAACAGAGCCTCATGATCCAGGAAAGGGCACAACTGGTATATAACATGCAGTTGTACAAAAGCTCTCCTAGCCATGACTGCTACCTGTTCTCTTAGCAGGAGTCATGTATCTAAGAGAACCTCCAGGCTGATCACAGGGCCTAAAAATGCTAAACTCCTACATCCCAGGCTCCATGCACCCATAGCTACTTGGACTCTGAAGCTAAAGACTGTTGTTCTCTATCTATACCGCCACCACCTCTAGGATCCGCGAAAGGACAGTGACATTAATATTTGGATCACCTGGGATGGAGATATAAAGTTCAGTATTGTCAGCATTCTGATACCTCATCCTGCAATGTCAGAAGATCTCACCCAGTGGCTTCATTTAGATGTTAAAAAGGAGCAAAAAGAGTGCTGAGCCTTGCAGCATCCCACAAAGGAATGGCCGTGGGTGGACTCTCATTCACTATCAACACTGATTGGGAATGACCTTGGACAGCAGTGGGATCCTACCTGTTCCACTACTGGTTCGGTGATTGCCCACGTTTGTGTGTACACCTAACACGTGCACACAGCTTTCCCCACACCAGCTGAGGCTGCAGCACCAATCAGCTGAGAGGATAAAGAAAAGAAAACGCAGGGGCAGGTGGGAGAGCCAATCCTGTGCTTTTCTCTTCTTTTTCCTCTCAGCTGATTGTGGGAGTTTTTTTTTTAACTACTGGTTGGGCCGAACTGGTCCAAACCGGTAGCATACCACCAGTGACTTTGGATAAAGGAACCAAATCCGTGCAAGGCTGCCACCCAGCCTCAAATCTTACAGCCAGCCCAAAAGGATGCCATGGTCAATGTTATTGAAAGCTGCTGATAGGTCAAGGAGAGAACTATCTCCATCCCACTCTTGCCAGAGATCATCTACAAGAGCAACCAATCTATTTCGGTCCAATAACCAGGACTGAAACCCAACTAGAAGGGGTTCAGATAATTTAATACAAAGAATCCACAATTTGTTTCTCTCTCAACTGCTGTAGTTGTTCTCCATTATAATGTGGGCAATGATGGTCCATAAATTCAGTAACAGCAAATGAAGTCCAAGTAGAACCTACAGCTGACCATAGAACCTATAACTGACCATAGGTGAGTTTGGCCCCATTAGCCAAATGGTTACACAACACACCATTATTGCTTTTTGAAGTGTAATTTAATAAATAATCTCTTCCCCATTTTATTTTTTTTGCAAAACTAGTATTGAGGCAGCAGAGAAAATAGGACTTCCATTTTTAATATTTTCACAAGAACAAGACTAAGATAACATTATCTCAGTAGAGACTTTTACAAAGAAATGTAATTCATCGATTATAGAAGACATCAGTTAAAATAGAGCAGTTGTTAACCTATTACTTTGCAGAAAACATAAACAAACTGGGGATACACAGCACTTCTGAATACTGTGAGCCCAGGAGAAAAGCTAATTAAATGATGTTCCCCACACCCAACAATATATCTTTCAGAAGAAGAAAACAAAATGCAGTTGCATCCATACATGTAGCTATAGCTTGAACTAGTGATTAAGACACCAGGCTAAGAAACCAAGAGACTGCAAGTTGTAGTCCCACTTCAGGCATGGAAGACATGGGTGACTTTGGACCGGTCACTCTCTCTCACTTTAAGACATCTCACAGGATAGTTGTTGGCAAAATAGGTAGAGGAAGAAGTATAAGGTATGTTTGCCATCTTTGATCACCACACTACAAAAAAGATGTTGGGACAAGGAAGGTTCAAGGAAGATCAACTTAGATGATCAAAGGCTTGGACACTAAAACAAATGAAAAACCGTTGCAGGTTTGGGAATTGGCTAATCTAAAGAAAAGAAGAACTAGGGGTGACAGCAGGGGTGGGATTCTACTGGTTTGGACCGGTTTGGGTGAACCAGATGTTAAATTTACATCTGGTTTGCCGAAGCAGTAGTTGAACCGACCATCTGGCCCTGCCCAACCCTCCCCTCTCCTCTCAAGAGTCTCCACACGGCCTGTTTTGGATGCAGGTAAGTGCAGGATCTGCACAGCGGCTCTGGGAGGGTGAAAAACGGGTTGAACTGGAAGTTCCAAAAGTCCAGAAACGGGCCTGTTTCTGGCTTCTGGAGGCCCTCCGGAGCCTGGGAGAGGCCATTTTTGCCCTCCTAGAGGCCTGAGGGAAGCCTCCAGACCCTGGGAAAGGTGAAACAGCCCTCCCAAAAGTTCCAGTAGACCCCGTCCACATGGCCATACTCACCCAGCAACCGGGCAGTGAACCAGTTGCTGGGATTATTGAATCCCACCCCTGGATGACAGGATAGCAGTATTCCAATATTTGAGGAGTTGCCACAAAGAAGGCATCAAATTATTTTCCAAAACACCAGAGGGCAGGACAAGAAACAATGGTTGGAAACTAATCAAGGAGGGAAGCAATGGGATTGCCGGAATTAAGAAGAAATTTCCTAACAGTGAGAACAATTAGCCAGTGTAACAGCTTGCCTTCAGAAATCATGGGTGCTTTGTCACTGGACATTTTCAAGACTGGACAGCCACTTGTCTGAAATGGTATAGGGTCTCCTGCTTGAACAGGAGGCTGGACTAGAAAACCTCCAAGTACCCTTCCAGCTCTATTCTATTCTAAAATAATAAAAGATAAAAATAAAATTTTTACATATGGTTTCTTTATATACAGTATACAGTACCACTTGCAGTACTTGTGAAAGTTTGCCTGGTTTTAGTATCAGCAAAAGGTCCATAGAAGACGTCTGGTTGCTGTCTAACAAATTCTGTTAAAAGACAAGCTTTTATGAATGAGAACAGCTGAACTATTGCAAATTAGTCAAACTGTGTTAACATAGGATCAATGAATGGAGGCTGTGGTATCAGCAAATTTGGATACATTTATTGCTGTGTAGACTTAACTTTCAATCTTTTTTACTTTGTTTTTAAAAACTGTGTAAGAATGTCAGTTTTATAGTCACAAAGAAAATCATCAAATGAGTGGACCCTGGAACCTTGTAATATTAACCTCAAAAGGAAAAAAATACTTTTGGCAACTGTTATGAGCAAATCAACATTCAACAATAGTCTTTATAAAGCTCTGCTTAGTCATTTTCATCCTTTGTGGCTGCAAAACATGAAAATGAATTTGAGGAACAAGTCGGAAGTTTTTTAAGAATGAGGTCAAGGCTCCTCCACGCCCACCCCTCAAGTAGAACTGAAATGTCATGCAGGCATGAAAACTATTTCTGTCTATTTGGATTCAAAGTTTCAGCAGCAAGATTTGCACTTCCTGAAAAATACAGCCTTCAAACTATAAACTTCATTTCACTGAGTACTAACTCATTTACATTAAAGGTGGAAGAAAAGCTTATTAAACCTGAATGGTGGATCAAGGAATAATAGCAGTTAAAAAAAAAATTCTCCACATTCCAAAACAGAAATTTAATTGTTATCCATTTTAATTCCTACTGTATTCAAAGATCCTTGGAACTAGAGAAACCCAACCATGAGATACCAGATTAGTAATGGGCTACCAGATTACCATGGGCTACCAGATTACTACAGCAGAGGGCTACTGCTACAGGGAGGCATTAGTGCTAGACCTATTTTAATTGCATTTCTGTATCCAGCATCCAAGAAAGTCAATAGAAAGGTTCAAAAGAACTCCCTCATAAGAATTCCAGAAGATGAATGTTGGATCTGAAGATAAATCTCATCTACTGTTGGACTAAGTGGTTGAACATGTAGTTGACATGATTGACTAGTTATAGTGTTTCTTAGTTTGGTTGACCTTGTTTCTAAGTGGCACCTTTATCTGATTGTACAATTATTCAAATTTATTGTTAAATGAAACTTACATGCTGCCCTGTATTTGAATGTGTGTTATGAGTACAAGATTTCAATATGCTGTTGATGGCTCAAAGAGAAACAACTAAGCAGTGATAACAAAAGTGACGCCGGAACACTGAGATCAGAGGTAAGTAAGTTGTGATCATTGGTTAGATTCTGAAAATGTGCTAAATGCAAATAAAACAAACCACATTATGGTTTAGCAAGGCATTTGAGTCCCAGCAATTGTTAGTCAACACCAAGTCAGATTAAAAAACGAAGGTTTATTGCCATTACACCTCTCACTCATGTGGAGGCTTCTCACAGGACAGTGGTGGGATCCCAATTTTTTTACTACCGGTTCTGTGGGCGTGGCTTGGTGGGCATGGCAGGGGAAGGATACTGTAAAATCTCCAGTCAGAGGTGATATTTGCCAGTTCTTTGAACTACTCAAAATTTCCACTACCGGTTCTCAGAACTGGTCAGAACCTGCTAAATACCACCTCTGTCACAGAGGCATACTAATTTCTGTGCTAATTTGTTTCTACTATACTTTTTCTTTTAAGATTTAGGGTTATGCCTTCAACATCTTTTTCACTTCTAATTGCAATGCAAACTTCATTTTTCTCTTCTATATAGGTTCATGAATAAAATCAGTTTAGTATATGGTCATGAGTCATTTTCAGCATGCGATTGATCCATCTTTATCATCTGATTTTTATTACTGTATATTTGATAACAAGAATGTGAAATATACAGCTGTAAAAAACTAGTTTTCAGTATAATGCACTAACTCTCACAGCCATTAAAAAGAATTGATCATCATCACACTGCATAGTATAATCAGACTTTGATGCTATGTACTGTACATCATACTTTTTTTTTCATTTTCGGAGCTGGAATGGCCATTATAAACATGGGAGGTTTTTTCAGTCAATATGTCACTTGGAGCTGTACCAGTTATATATTACATCCCCAGTATATAAAATAATCTACTTGTTCATCTGCTTTGTTTTCTATCTTTATTGCTCTATATCAGGAGGAACTTGTGAAGGTATTTCATTTTATCAACATGTATCAAAGGCTGATTTTGGCAGCTTCACTTGCTGTACAGCTAATTCTTTTTTATAGTTTCCCCCAAATACTAATTAGGATACCACATTGACAGCAAAGGCTAAGTGCATAATTATTGAACTATATGGATGCGTAACAATTACTTACGATGTATAAAGCCAGTGACTGATCATCCATAGAACACAAAACAGAAAATGTGTTTTACTACAGGCATGGAATAAACTCATTGCATTCAGAGTTTCACTGGACTGGCTCCAGGCAGTTCACTGTCTAACCAAATCAAAACCTAGAACTTCTGGATATCCGTGGTGCAAGGTTCCAACGGACTTGAAGAAGATGTTCAACAAGGCTGGTGCACCTTGTCCTTCTCTCACTTCTTTCATACCCACCTGCCCCTTCCCCAGATTATACCAGCACTCTCTTCTCCTTTGCTTTGCTCTTTGACACCGCGGCTCTTCAATTTCTGGGTAGCATGACCCACATGCTTCTTTTCCCTGATCATTCCAACATTAGTATTTTTGTCTCCAATTTGCTACTGTTGCTGCCATGGTTGAATTCAAGATAGCATAATCCAACAGTCCCCATTTATCCATTTTTTCTTCAATCATCTCAATGCTTTCCCTCCCTTTACCATTCTCTTTGGTAGCTCTATGAACTGCATACCATTGTGGTTTGGCCTTTTTCCCATTGTCTCCTATATTTTAATATTTGGTTCTAGGACATATACATATTCTGGTTCTACAGTACCACTAATATGCATATTCCAGGGTCACGTTTTTTGATCTGCATATTGCCCTACTCTGCTATTCCATGCATGAACCTGTCATTACAAAATTTTTTGCATAATTCTCAAGTCTACGAACTACAAATAAATCATACTTTTCCTCAGCCCCTCTTGGCAGACCAGACCAGGCAACCAACTTCTCAAGGAGGATAAATCTACTTCTATGGATATTGGCCCTAACAGAATCTTGCAAATCTTATTGTTCTGTACCTCCTACTGTTTCTTATAATTTAAGTGAAATAGAGATTACAGCATATTAAGAAATTAAAAGTAACAATATACTAAAACACCACACAAAGGTGATATAATTAAATGTCTATTGCACTTAAAGATAAAGATATTTAGCATATAGAATTTATCCTTTCTGCTCATATCTGCAAAAAATCCAAAAGATGCATGCCTTCTGTTAAGAGGCTTGTTAAATATTGTGCTTCAATTCTAATTAGGTTCACATAAATAAATTGATTTACAACAATTATTTATTATGTTACCCAATGAACATTGCAAGTTTATACAATTAACATTTGGTTTGATTATTTTTTTACTATTCTAAACTGAAATTATGAAACTACATTGAACTTAGCATCAAAAAGCTTGTAGTATCAAAAATAAGTCTGTTCGGACATGCAAACCTAATCTCAAAAAGATAGATGAGAATGTGCAAATATCATTCTCTGTACAGTCATCAAAACTCTATCTATTCTTAGAATCTCCAGATTTTTGCAAAATAAGCCAACTACATGTACAGAAATCACAACAATATTTTACACAGAGTAGGATTCTTGGGAAGTATTCAAACAGTGAAGCATATAGAAATCATGATAATGATTATTTTGGAACAGAAGCATTGACAAGAGAATATTTTTATTAGCATAATTAACAGAAGACAACTAGATCACAATGTACCTCAAACTAATTGATGATCTCATCCAGCATCTTAGACAGATCTTAAACAAAAGGATAGGGAGCACTGAGTCCTGAAGAACTCCACAAGTGAGGGACCTTGGGTTTAACTCTTCCTGTTCACTTGTATCAATTGCAACTAGAGCCACCCACAGAGAACTGAGGAGAATCATTGCAACCCAGGGCTACCCACTCCGTACCCTGTTGATGGTCCAGAATGATATCATGACCAATTGATTCAAATGTTCAGAGAGATCAAGGGGAACTAGAATAGCTAAACCACCCCCATCCCAACAGAGGTCAATGGCAAAGTAATTAGCACTGTCTCATTACAATACTCAGATCTAAAATCTGATTGAAATTGGTCAGAAGCCCAACCATCTTCTCAACAACCTCCTCTAAAAAGGAAAGTTGGAGATTTCCTTATCCAAGGCTGTCTTTCTACAATTTGTCATGGGATGTTTTCATCACCATCCATCTACCCCAAGAATATGCCAGCCAAATCCAGTACATTTTCAAGAGAGAAATGGGTGTTCTAATTTTGCAAAATTTATAATATTCATTTTCCCCAATGTTTTCCACTCACAATAGGTAAATAAAAGCAAAGGAGGTGTTATTTCTGGTCTTGTTAGTTTGGGAGTGGAGATTCTGAGGGTCATAATAGGAGTGTCGGCATATCACAGGCTTCATTCATCAACATCACCATTCTTGTTCTTCTGTACATTAGTCAAATGCTTTTAGAAAAAAACAAAGAATAAAAGTAGACTTAATGTGTGTACCTTCATCATCTGCCATTCAAGATGGACTGTCTATGTATATTGAAATTTAATTTAATTGATTTATAAAATAAAGTATATATTACCTAAATCAGGGGTGGGGAATTCTGGGAGTTGAAGTACACAGGTAATAATGGGACCATTATTACCTGTGTACTTCAACTCCCAGAATTCCTGAGCCAGCCATGCTCCCTCAAGAATTCTGGGAGTTGAAGTACATAGGTCATAAAGGGGCCATAGTTCCCCACCCCTGACCTAAATAGTTGAAATATATTCAAACTAGGACCACCTAAGAAGTTCTTTATGTTCATCATGAAGGACAGAAGAGAAATATAATTTTGTCAGAAACTAATTTCATATCTACATTTTAAAACTTGTTAACGATAACATCAGGGACTGAAGATTTTAGCAGGCATGGGGATGACTAAATGAGTTATTATAAAACATTGGAAGCATTGTAGGAGGAGAGCTGTGTTACTCTATGGTGACAAAAAAAATCAGAACAGGTCTGTTAGAACTTTTTCTAACACATTTTATTTAAAGGCAAAAGCTTTTATGAACTGCAGTTCACTATTAGATACAATGAATAAATAGACTGATGATACAATTTAAATTGGGGAAGGTGGAAAGAAAAATGGGGAAAGGAACAGGAAGATGGTTTTGCAAATGCAGGTTACATTAAGGACAGATTACAAATACCTTATTCATTAACGTAATGGTTTAAATATTTTGCTAATATTTAAATAGTCTTACAATTAACCAATTATTGATTAAAACAAATGATTGAGTAAATTATATGTTTACTTATTTTTAAATGTATATGTCACCCATCTCACTATCAAGCAACTCTTATTTAATTGTTTGACGAAGGGTCAACAAAGATTATTTTTGAGCAATGCGGCTACTTCTTCTGGAGTTCTGTTTTTAACATAATTTTTAGATTTATGTTTCTGATTTTTTTAAATTGTTTATCAATTTTGGAATTGTGTTACTTTTTCAGTGCTGTTGCATGATTCCAATTTTTCTTTTCTGAGTTAGTTGAATATAATAAAACACATAAACAAAAAAAGTGTTTGGAAATACAGCACATCCAACTTTAGGTAAAAGCTAACTATATAGGGCAGGAATAGGTAAATAAATCAAGGTCACCCAAAATATCAGTTCCTTAACCGTAGAGTCCAGCAGCATATAGGCAGTCCCTGGGATTAAGACAAATTCCATTCCTAACTTTCTCTTTAACTCAAATTTGTATTTATGTTGGAATTTGTGCTTATAAACAGTCTACCTACTACTAAAAATGCTGGACATCATTGTGATTTCTCAAGCTCATGAAGACTGAAGCCACATCATTTTCTCAGGAATTGCTAAAAGCAGGCTGTATATTAAAATAACACAGCTTCAGTGGTTCCTGAAAGCATCATATGGCTTCAATTCCTTGTTGGCTTGAGGAAGGAGATGGCCGTTTACCATTCTTAGTAATAGGCTGTTTGTATGTAAGGGTTATCCTTTAATTATTAACCTAGGGACAGCATATATAAAGTTAATAAAATATTTTTATTTAAGCAATGAAGACAGTTACTTACTACAACATAGTTCTAGGGTGGCTTGGTGAACAACCTTCCTCCATGCATAAAAATATATGATTATCAACAGAAGAGAATATCTATAGCTCAGGATTGAATCCCTTGGATCCCTTGGTGCTTTCTGTGCATAATTGTTTGCACACTTTCTATTACTCAACTAGAAGAATAGTGGGGTTTGCTTGTTGTTTTCAATGCTAGAAGGTAGTGGGGTTTGATCTCTGTTTATATACAGTAGCTTCTCCTGTCAGTGTTGATCAGCGTGTTGTTTTCCCTTGGAAGTTCCTTGATTAAGCTGTTCTTTATCTGTTGTTTGTCTGAGTTGGTAGTTTCTTAATTAGGTTATTATTATGAAGATGTTACCTACTAGGCTAACGTAATATCTGCAAATAAACAACAGAGCTAAGAGAGCATCAAGGACTCCACATGTGAAACTGGACCATCACCGTTATCTTGCAAATTTCTTATCAAATTCTGCTATAAAACATTCTTAAAGGAAGTGACAGGAATGTCAAAAAGTATATTAATAAAGAGCTTACATATTGTCACAAGAGTGCTATCATTATTCCAGCAAGATAAGGCACTGAAGGAACTTTATATCTAAATTTATTTTTTTGATCATGGTTTGAATGTACATTTGAGAGCACTTCCACATTACAGGGGCTGTAGCAGTTGCCACGCGATTTCTGACTCCAGTTGAAGGAGCTCCTTTCTATGTATAAAACTGTTCATGACAGAGTGAAGGAATGAACAAATAAATGGATGAATGAATTTGATTAATGTTTTTTTTAAAAAAAAACATGCTTATAACGAATCTTGATTATGTGTACATTATTTAAAATTAATGATGGAATTAAAAGGCTGATTAAAAGGGAAAAATTGCAATTTGTGGGCCGGGAAATACGAGATACCTATAAATGTCTGAATTGGGAGGAAGAAGGTAAACGAAGTATCAAGGAAGACAATTTTCAAGCAATACGATTAAAAAATAGCAGCTATTCTCTTGACATAATTTTTAAAGGTTCTTTTTTCTCTTTTTTGAAGGTATATTATTTTGTAAACACTGCATATATGTGTACTTTTCTTCCATTAATTTAACATAATAAAATTAAAAACAAATTTCTCCAGATAAATGAGGGCATTCAGTAATTGCAGCTTTAAGTACTGTTCACTGAATATGGTAGTACTCCTAATTTAATCATTGGTTTTCTTGTCTGTAATAGGTCACTACAAACCATGACTTGAAAGAGCAGTAATATATTATCTATGGATAGTGATATAGTTCAGGAAATAAAAAGTAAGCCAAAACTTTTCAATGGGATCCTATGCACAATAGGATCCTGCTTTATTGAGACCAAATGAGGGTAGTAAATAAGATTCTATGTCATGTTGTAATTCAGGGAATTATGATCTGGAATGTCATTAACTCATTAAAGCAATACTTTCTAACACATTGATAGGATGTCTCCCAACATTGATAGGATGCAATTTCCATTCCCTACAGTCATCTTGCCCATGTTGACAGAGGTTATGGGGACAGCAGTCTGATATCTCTGAAAGCTCCCATAAAGCTGAATTAAATATAGAAAGCACTTACTCATATTGCTGAAGAAAAATAAAAACGAGCAGGTGGGTTAAATAGCAGTATGAAGGAGAAAAATACCAAACTGCTGAGGAAGCAATTCTGCCAAAAACTTTTTAATGATATTAAAAAGAAAAGACTTGCCAAGAAGTTTTTTAAAAAAACCAAAGAACAGCACAACTTATGCATTCATCTCCATATAAACCAGTACAATCAACTCTTGTTCTTCACTTATAATTAAAGACCAGCATTTTACTATACATCCTTTTTCTCAAACCAATTTTAGTGTACATCTAACATAACATTACTCACATTTATTTTCTACTTATGAAACAAAAATAATTCTTGCTAAAATTTCTGATTGTTAAAAATCCTCTAACAGAGGAAAAATGCATTACACATGGTCTTAATCAAAATTATTTTCCAATCTACGCTGCCTCTTTACTTTGCCCAACAATATCCAATTCCCTTTGCCTTCCCCAAAGCACCTCATTTTAGATGCTGCCATGGATCTTCTTCAGTTTCAATTTTCTGCGAAGAAACCTGGAGAACTGTTACTTGCTCTTCCAAATTTCTGCAGGCAGTAGGCAATTTTTCTCTGCTGTTATCTATTCTCTCTTGTTAGAAGATAAAGATGTCCTAAACTGCAAGGAAAACTTGTCTCTTCTCCTTTACAATTGCTTGAACAAACATCCAAAGTCTATACGATAATAAAGTCTCAAAGTGGCTGTGCAAGACAATTGTACAGCATCCCCGAAGCAGTATGGCATGTGCCTTATGTAGAGAGTCATAGGTGGCCAAGAAACCTACTTTCAAAATAGGAAGGAAAAATCCCAGTAGTATTCTTTTTAAATGAAGTTCTATTTCTTGTTTTGGCCCACATAAGTCTAGCTTTTCCATACTTCCCAAACACATATTAAGAAGAATGTAAGTCAAAGAGCTGTAACTGAATTTGCTTTTCAACATTTGAAGAACTTGGACTTTTCCCTAAAGGGACTGAATCAGAACAGAATCAGAAAGTGAATTCTAAGATATTTTTTGTTAAACTCTGCATGTCAGTTTCCTAAAAAAATTCTCTGCAACAACATAGTGCACAGAACATTTACTGTTTCAACAACGATTAAAGGCTGCAAGAAATCCATTTCCAATGAATCCTTGAACCCAACCCTAAAAGCTTAGCCAAGCAATAGAGTCTAAGACACCTGTCTCATCAGTATTTCATTTGTTAAGTTCCCTGTTAAAACCTAAGTTGCACTACAGTTATAGGCAATCTGCAGCCATGTTATTTAGTCCAAATTTTAATAAAACATATGCCAAATAAAAAGCAACATTTTAAACATACTATATTGCATCAAAATAGCTTTCTGCCCTGTGAAAAGGCAAATGTATATTAATCACAGCACTATAAAGAAGCAATACATATTTTTACAATCTGTATATTTCATAAAACCCCTATAACTAAGGAAAGATAAAAATACATTCTCAGTCCTGTTAATCTTTAAAGTGTCCTCAGAGGCATCATTAAAGAGAAGTATTTTAGCCTTCATAGCTACTTTACAGGTAACTGTAGGAATCCTTACAGTACACCTCTTAGATGAATGTCAGCTGTCAGGACTTACATCTGGATGGGAACTGCTTGGATACAATCAAACCCCTATATGGTATATTAGCAAAGAGAAATCTTATGGAAATTACAGTCTAACTAATGTATTACAGTTTAATTCTTTGTGGATCTAAAATGGTTATACTATGGTAACCTCCAGTATTGTTATTCCCCAAAACATAGGATACATTCAGGGAAGTTAAAGAGGCCAATTTTATTACTCTGTCACCTGGTAACTGGGTGATTTATGATTATCCATTCCTATTATGGCAACCATTCTGTCAGCTGGCAAACTTTCCCCAAGGAAGACATAACTGGTCATGGCATACTTAGAATATTCCAAGTGTTTCAAAAAAATATTATCTATTGTAATCTGAGAAATAATGAATTTCTCCTCTTATCCTGCAATAAGATCGTTATGAAAACTCCTCCAAAGGGTAAAGAAGATAATATAGACATTTAGTTTAGTTTCAGTTTAGTTTACTTTGTTGTCATTTGCACCACATAGAACAAAATCAAACACCATCTTCAGTGCACATCATGACTATGACCATGAAAATAAACACAAACACATATCCTTCACCCTCCACACATTGAACCGAAAACCCCCGACATCGCACTAACACTAACATTTAAACAACATTTAACACATTCCGTACATTTATTGAATGGTATCTCACGTTAATGACAGAACAGCAGCTGTGACTAAGACTTTGGCAGATAGTAATTTACTAAACTTTTCTTCCGAACCAAAGAAAGAGAAGAGGAAAAAATTGCTGGTATATTTGTCTAGTTAAGTTTTTTTTGCCAAAACCAAAAATATTTTTGATGTTCGATTTAAGTGTTGTCGTGCAGGCAATATTTAGGATCATTGGTAGTGAAGAGAAATTTAATACTGGAAATCAGTAGGGGAAAGAAACATAGTTTCTATTAGAGGTAACAAAGTTTTATGTGGCACCTGAGCATATGTAATGTACCACTCTCAAAAATGGCACCCGAGAAGGTTTCTGTAAGGATAAAAGGATTTATAACAACACACCAGCAGAAGTTCCCCAGTTAGAGCAATCTTCTCACTGGCCACCAGATAAAAAGGAAATGCTCCTTTCGTCTCTGTGGTGCACAAAATAGAAGATTCAACTTCACTATTGGGCTGTGAACTGAAGTGCAAATTGTAGCTAAAAATGACCCCCGCTTCACCGGAACAATTTGCTAGAATGTTTATAGTTTCAAATCACTGAAATAAAAGAGACATTTTGATCTGAAGTCCACATATTTCAAAGAATGGTAAAAAGCACTTTGATGTGAAAACACTCTTTTTTTTAAGAATATGAACAATAAAGGACAAAAATAGTTGGTTTCTTCTTCAGCCTTTACTTAGGGGGAAAAAGAGGCAAAATACTTTCTAGAAATTATCAGACATGTTACATATGTGTCATCCATTACCTTATGCAAAAACAAACAAACAAAACAAAAACACACTGTGCAAATTGTGGCAAATCACAGGTGGCCTCAAGCCGAGGGAAAGCCTTCAGGGATAGGATAGGCCCAATTAATAAATATAAGCTTACAATCGCCATATGGAAAAAAAAACGTTATACTTCATAGGCTCAAAAGGTTTTGTGGGGTGGGGGGATGAGCAAAGTTTGAGCAAACCCTCATTCCACCTCTAAAAAGAAAGTGCGCATATAAATTCAGCAGCAGTTTTATTGGCTATAAATAGTTGAGTTTCAGCAAGTTTTCTGCATTTGTGATATAGCAATCGGAAAAATGCATCAAGCAAAAATATGCCTTCAGTAAAAATGCATATTGTCCTGAATTCAATCAATCCTAAAGAAACAATATCATCGTTTCCACACATAATACATCTGCAAAATTTATTTCATGGAGTATTTCAGCAAAAGGGGAAAAAAAGAAAATGAAGATTTATTCTTATCTCTCTTGGCAAAAAATGTTAGCATAACATTCATCTGTAAGCTTGGTTGAAGTTATGCTCCAAATATGATGAAGTGACAGTTTGTTAATCACTATGGATACATTGCCTTTCATAAGACTACAGCACACCTACTGTCCATGGATCCTAAAAAATTCATCCAATTAGCCATGACATTAATAAAACAACTGCAATCTTCTTATTTGCAATAATCTAAATTTCACAGAATTAGAATATTCATCTGCCCTTGCTCATTTTTTTAAAAAATCCGATATTTCAAAAAGGAAAAAAATCAAACTAAAAAAAACCCTACAGATGATAAAAATGCTGAATAATAAAAACATAACAACTGAACTGAGATTTCTAGTGCCAAGGTAAAATGGACAAGGGAAAAAAAGTTCAATTGAGAATATCAAGAAATAGAGCAAAAAAATAACAAGAAAATTAATATGAGGATAATGGAATGAATAGAGGAATAGCAGGAGAATTATTTTTGCATTACTGACTACAACAAGGGTTGAATATATAGATCATACCAGAATAGGGAATATATTAAGGCTAGCAAGACTGCCAGAATACCTAATTATTCTTTTGAGGAACCTTTATGGTTAACAAGAAACTATTGTGAGAAGTGAAGGTAGAGAAACAGTGGGTGTTTCTCTTTCCCTGAATAGGGAAAAAATAAAGACAAGGAGGCATACCCATTACTGCATATGCTAATAGAATATATTCTGAATGTATTTATGAAGATACACACGAATGTAAGAGTGGACAGCTGGTATCAAAACTGAAGGTCACAAATTGAAATAAGTAGATGGCATCACAATGTTCTTATACAGTCAGCCAATCATGATTGACCCAAAGACAACAAGCTTTCTACAGTCTCAACTTGTAGAAGACAGTACAAATCACTACTGACAAAGCCTATTATGAATACTAAAATGAAACAAGAAAAACATTCCATTTGATGTGATTAATGTTAACTATTGAAAATAGAAAGATGTCAATCAAAATGCTCGGCATACTTACAACTGGTAGAGTATGGACTGAAAAATAAATTGATAGTATGTTAGAACAGCAAAGAGATTAATTCTAGGAAGGAAGATATGGCAAAATGGATAAAGTTTAGAAAAAGCTACTATGGTAGACAAGATTGGGGGAAGCTGAAGAAGGGAAGACAATGAGATTATAAATTGCAATCACATGATTTAAGACTCTGCAACTGTCATAAATGATAAGTGCCCAAATTGTGATCATGTGACTGCAGGAGTGGTGTGATCATTGTAACTTAAGGACAGGTTGTAAGTCACTTTTCCAAGGCTGTTGAAATTTTAAAGTGTTAAATGAACTGTGGTAAGTTGAGAACTGCCTGTATTATCTTTGGATTTTCTGAGGTTCCTAAATGCAACAGTATGGAGTATTGCAGTAATACAGTATACAGTATACTCCACTATGCAGCACATAGAACACTTGATATACTGCTGATCACTAACTGTTTTAATAAATATCAATTTCTAGTCTTCCATACAGTGCATCTCCCTATTTATATTTTTCATGACAACTGTTACACAGCTGTTTTTCATATGCTACAAGTATTTGCCCATTAGAGCTTCCTGAACATTTCAAAACTAAAAAAAAAACCACTTGGGTTTATTCCTAGTGATGAAGATATTGTGTAGTGTAGAGGTTGCCACAAAAAGGAAAGGGTCAACTTATTTTCCAAAGCACCAGAGTCCAGAGGGCAGGATAAGAAAAAATGGATGGAAACTAATCAAGGAGAGAAGCAACCTGGAATTAGGAGAAACGTCAGAATAATTAACCAGTTTGCCTTCAGAAGTTGTAGCTGCTTCATCACTGGAAGTTTTTAAAGAGAGACTGAAGTGGTATAGGTCTCATGCTTGAGCAGGAAGTTGGAGTAGAAGACTTACAAGACCTCTTCTAGCTCTATTCTGATTGATTGGATAGTTCCACCTTTTCCTTTGAGAAGACTGGAAACTTCCATTCCAGTCTTAGATGAGTTATAGTTTACTGTTAAATCCAGACTGATTTACAATAATTGTTGTGTCTTGAAGCAAGCATACTGATCACCATTAACTGAATTCAAACAGTCTGCTAAGCCATATTACTGTCTATTTAGCATTATATTGAGCCAGTCTCCTATAGATTGTTCAGTAAACTACATCAAACCATTCTATACATCATGTGTGGTGTGATGGATAAACTGTAGCATATTGTAAGCAGCTGGAATCTTGTATATTTGATGGGCAGCTATATAAATCAAATAAATCAAGGTTAAATAAGTCAAGATTTAACATGGTAGCCAAATCTAGCAAAGTACACCAGGAATAGAGAACCTACAGTAGGGGTGTCAAACTAACGGCCCGTGAGCTGGATGCGTCACACGCTGGTCATACCCACGCCCGGTTTAGTAAAGGGGAGGGGGAAAGTCACGATACGTCACGTGACGATGCTGTGACAATACGAGTTTTACATCTCTGACATACAGAAGCAGATATTGGGAGCAAGAATGGGGGACTAAAAGGCAAAAGAAACATTGATTTCAACACACCTCCTCCTATGGCATTTTTCGGGCAACTACTACAAAGGTCAGTAATCTTTTAGAAAAGTTCCACATCACCACTTCTCAATCTTAGTGCACTGGGAGCAGTGACATTCAAAAAACAAAGAGAATAGGAGATCAGAGCCATTTTTATCTTAATCACTGCAGCAGCCAAGAAAAACATGGAGGACACACATGCATCCTGTTTTCAAGGGTAAAACTACCGTGTTTCCCCAAAAATAAGACCGACTTATATTTTTTTGCCACCAAAAAAGGCATTAGGTCTCTTCCACTGACTAACCTCACTTGTACGCCTCACCCCAGCCTCCTTTTCACTGTCAGAGGCCTTCAGGAGCTTTTTCTGTGGCCGGCAAGGCTTTCCTTCAAGGCCTCTGAAGCCGATAACAGAGCTCTGAATCGATAGAGCTTTGTTATCAGCTACAGAGGCCTTCAGAAAAAAGTTGGCTGCCTTTCTGGCTGCAGAAGAAATGGGCCAGCAAGGCAGGTGTTGGAGTGTGCAAGGGCTGGCTACAACTGTCCAAAGGTAAATAGTATAGCAACTCCACCACCACCCCATCCCCACCCTAGCTTAATTTTTACCCGTGCACTATGGAGGGGGAGGGATCTTAATTAGGGCTTATTTTGGGGGTAGGGTTTATATTGGGCGCATGTGTAAAAATCAAGCTAGGACTTACTTTCAGGGTAGGTCATATTTTCAAAGAAACAGGGTATGCCCACTCTTAATTCATTCAAAAATATTACATCAACAGATCTAACAAATACAACCAATCAACAAGAGAGGACAAACTTCATCTTTCATCAATGTGGAAGGAGAAAAAAAATATTAGAAGCCAATACATATATTCAGATATACTCTGCTGTTCATCTCTAAGCCCTCACAATAAATCAGAGAAGCTACAAAATGTAAAAAAGATAGAAAGTGAGGGGGGGAAATTGTCCTGCATGAAGGCTTCTCCAATACTTACAAATCATGTCACATCTCTCAGCCAACATTTCCTCTGTAGTTGCAAGTTTTGTTCCCAGCGCCTTGTTCCAGAGAACTAGTCACAACATATGTAGAGACTGCCAAGTCTAGGAAGATACAATCCAGTGATGTTTTTCCTTCAGCAAATAATGATTCAAATGGGGCCTCACTAAAGATCCAATCTAGGTTAGGACGGGCCAGTAAGAAGCAAAAGAGAAGGTGGATGGATACAAAGTGAGGAGGGGTCCTTTGGTGCTCTCTGAATTTACTTTTTTCTTGCAGATGTTTCATTACTCAAACTAGGTAACATCATCAGTGCTAGAGTCGGAAGTCCTGGTTTTGCATGTGGTAATTTGCTTGGTTCTGGGCAGAGATAAATACTGTGGTGATGTACTATCAAAAACGAGAATCTTCCTTTGCCAATGGTGACATAATTGACTCTAGTTTGGATCATAATCTCCTTGGAATATCATTTTCAAACAATCATTAAAAAATGAAACAAAATGAAAACACATCCCTCTCCCAATCAGTAGAGCTATTCTTCACTACAAATATTTACATTGTTTTCAAATTTTGAATTCTACAATTATTAGTTTTTCAGAAAATGCATTAAGGAGCATGACAGTTGAGAGCATGATGTTGTGCAGTGCAAACTTGTAAGTCTGCAACTGGGGCTTAGTGCACAAATACAAAATGAGCCATTTTAACCTACCAACAAATGGGTTATCCACGTTTTACATTTCTGGAATACACACTAGAATGATTTGCTTGTGGTTCTTAAAAATACTAAATATTTCCCCAAATAGAGAATTAACAGCTCAAACTAACTGGGGATTTCTGAGAATTTCAAAAGAGTAAAGATAGAAGAATTGCAAAGGGAAGAGTTGTTAAGAGCAGTATGTGATAAAAGACTATCTTCTCCATTCAAAAGTAGGTGTCTTTTGAATGGGCTGTTTTAAAGATCCTAACATTCAATCTAAGCCAAATTTGCACAATAAATAACTAAATCTTCAAGTTTCCAGTAATCCCCTATATGAGTATTCCTCAACCTTGGCAACTAAGATGTGTGTGGGCTTCAATTCCAGAATTCAGGATGTTAAGCCCATAAGTCTTAATGTTGCCACAGTTGAGAAACACCACTTTAAAGGGATCCAAGCAGTGTAGCTTCCGGATTTTTTTACCACTAGTGATAATACATAATCGGTCCTCATTTTGGCCTCTGCCTTCAGTCTTAGGGAATCAATTGCTCTGGCCTTACTTGAGTAATTCCAGTCCTATATTTTTGGTTCTTTTGAGTGAATATTTTGATTTTAAATGTTATTTGTTTATTTAATCAATTTATATAATTGCCTATTTCAACCATGATTCCGGGCACAAAGAGTGATAGAAAGTATAGGTACTTTCTATAGGTACGTATAGAAAGTAGCAAAAGCAATAGCACTTAGACTTATATATCACTTCACAGTGCTTTACAGTTCTGTCTAAGCAGTTTACAGAGTCAGCATATTGCCCCCAACAATCTGGTCTTCATTTTACTGACCTTGGAGGGATGAAAGGCTGAGTCAATCTTCAGCCCCTTCAAGATTGTAGGAATCAAACTCCTGGCTGTGTGAGCAGAGTTACCCTACAATACTGTATTCTAACCACTGTGCCACCACGGCTCTTACACAAATATTAAACTACAAGAAAACTAATCATTGACATAGCCAGGAAACAAGTTTCTTCATACATCTGGAGGCCAAGCTTGAGCACAGAACCATGTCTTTAGGTTCTTACAAAAGGCCAGAAGGTTAGGGCCAAAATGACCTCTGGAGGGAGAATATTCCAGAGGGCAGATGCTACAGCAGAACAGGCTCTTCTTCTGGGCCCCACCAGCCAACACTTCTTAACCATTGGGACCCAGAGCTTTCCCATCCTGCTGGATTGGACAAGATGGGCCGAAATAATGGACAGAGTGTATTTCTTAAATAATCTTAACTAAACAAACCATGAAGCACTTTAAAACTTGAATTGCACTGGAAAGACAACTGGCAGCTAATGCAACTCACAAAATTGTGGACAAATGTGCACAGAATAACCAGTGCCACTGATTACCCATATAGCTGCATTCTGCACCAGTTGAGGTTTCTAAATGTCCTTCGAGGGCAGCCCCCATGTAGACTACATTGCAGTAGTCCAGATGGAAAGTTACAAGAGTATCTGTAACCATGAACAATTCAGATACAGTCCCAACTGCCACACAACCTGAAGGTATGCTCTTTAACTAAGAACTGCACATCTAGGAGACCAACAGATTGCACATTGGATCTGTCTGAGTATGTGCCAGCCCACCCAGGACAAAAGACACAAGAACCCTGGCATTGGATTTCCAAAGTTATTTGGTCCTGCTTTGGCTGAGCTGAAGCCTGTTGTATCCCATCCAGGCCTCCACAGCCTCTAGGCACTGAGACAGGATGTCTCACATAGCTGCAGGTGATGAAATAAAAATGAGTAACATAGGCATACATCACCCCAAATAGTCAGATGAACTTAACCATATCATGTTAAAAGGAGAACTGAAGCCCTGTGGCACCCCACATACAACCCACATCCCAGACAGTGGGATGTACCTCATCAACACCAACTAGAACTGCTCATAGAGGATGGAGAATCAACACAATACAGTGTCACCCATTCCCAATCTCCTGAGCCAGTTCAGCTGGATACCATCACTGATTGTCACAAAAGCCACTGAAAGATTAGGAAGACCCAGGATGGATGCCCTATTTCCATTCAATTCCACCAAAAGTAATCCAAAATACTGGTTTTATCTAAATAATTGGACTAATTAAAAAAAGAGCTATACTTCTGTTCCCCCTTATTACTCCACATTTTCATTTCCCTCCCCCATCACACTTCTATAGTTAATCATCTTTTTCTGCCAAAAAGTTCAGCATGAAGAATACCTTGCCATGCTAAGTATTTTTAGCCTGGACTCCAACACTAATTGTCAGTACTGTGAGTGTCAGGCAGAGGCACCGAAGAAATAGGAGTCAAGATAATGCACACTGGTGTTTTATATTCACAGAAATAGTTCCTTATTTAGAACCTGAAAGTCTGTCAAAGCCCAAAATTAGCTCTGAGAAGACAGAAACTGCACTTCTCCCAACATATCAAACTGAGAACCAACAGCTAGAATACTTGTTCCTTTATTCCAGTGAGTTACACAAATCAACTCATTTTATCAAAAATGTACAGTATCTGTCAAATCCTCAAATGCTGCATTACAGCCTTGAGAAAACTGGAGCTTGCTGCCTGCTAAACCAGCCTGTTTCAGTCTGATAACTGATGTGTGGTTGGGATAACCGCCACGTGTCAGTAACATCCTTTATTGTTATATTTTTTAAAAAAAATGCTTTGAGAAAGTGAAATACATCCTGCTACATTCAAATGTGCTGCTAGGATCACAAGGGACTAAGCCTCAACATATGCACTTGTCTTGTAGGTATATGTGGACTGTTGTAACTTATTAGTTTAATGCACCTTTACATCGTCATTTTCATTCCCAAACACTGACAAATATATTTTGATTCCAAGTCCCATTTGTCATCAATTTTGAAATGCCACATAAGCCAACCTTCACTGTTTCCCACAAACCAACAGGAATGTGCAATCAATAGCATGCCAGTAAATATACAATTTATCTCCATAAACATAATTTGCATCACACTTTTTTTGAGTTTTGGACAAACATGAGTGGACTGGAATTGCAAACCCATCCAAACAAGACAGACCATGGACTTAGTGTTTAGCACCAGGAGATGGCTCAAATTTCTCAACTGGAAATATTTTACTGCACTCAATAAATCCAGTAACCTACCTATAGTAAGGAATCATGGTTAAAATCAACAATGGTTGAATGCAATATGATCCCTGCTCTTATTTTTCCCACTTCATTTTTCAATTTTCCCAACAGCAAAGACATGGTGAGGCTTTATTCTGAAAATAAAGAGGCTGTAAAATGTTACCCAGAGCCCTCCCTACACATGGGCAGTTCTTTCTGTCCAGAAAGCACCAACCAAAAGGGAGAAGCACCGAGTAATTCTAAAGCATACTGTGCAAGTTGTACAAACAGTGGCACAGTATATATTAGCATCAGGGATGGATTTTAAACATACATCTTTGAGAGGTTCTTGGAATAAGTCACTTTTTTCAGACTATCTGCATATCTGTTGCTTTTATCACTTGTTCCATTTAAAACTGTCTAGTCTTATTTAACATTAGCAGGTAAGCAGAAGTGCACTATAAACTCAATTCTTCCCAAACTCTTCTCCATTTTCTCTATTTTATATGACTGTGCCATTACCACTTTTTACTCCACTATGCAGCATATAGAACACTTGATGTACTGCTGATCACTAACTGTTTTAATAAATATCAATTTCTAGTCTTCCATACAGTGCATCTCCCTATTTATATTTTTCATGACAACTATTACACAGCTGTTTTTCATATGCTACAAATATTTGCCCATTAGAGCTTCCTGAACATTTCAAAACTAAAAAAAAAACCACTTGGGTTTATTCCTAGTGATGAAGATATTGTGTAGTGTAGAGGTTGCCACAAAAAGGAAAGGGTTAACTTATTTTCCAAAGCACCAGAGTCCAGAGGGCAGGATAAGAAAAAATGGATGGAAACTAATCAAGGAGAGAAGCAACCTGGAATTAGGAGAAACGTCAGAATAATTAACCAGTTTGCCTTCAGAAGTTGTAGCTGCTTCATCACTGGAAGTTTTTAAAGAGAGACTGAAATGGTATAGGTCTCATGCTTGAGCAGGAAGTTGGAGTAAAAGACTTACAAGACCTCTTCTAGCTCTATTCTGATTGATTGGATAGTTCCACCTTTTCCTTTGAGAAGACTGGAAACTTCCATTCCAGTCTTAGATGAGTTATAGTTTACTGTTAAATCCAGACTGATTTACAATAACTGTTGTGTCTTGAAGCAAGCATACTGATCACCATTAACTGAATTCAAACAGTCTGCTAAGCCATATTACTGTCTATTTAGCATTATATTGAGCCAGTCTCCTATAGATTGTTCAGTAAACTACATCAAACCATTCTATACATCATGTGTGGTGTGATGGATAAACTGTAGCATATTGTAAGCAGCTGGAATCTTGTATATTTGATGGGCAGCTATATAAATCAAATAAATCAAGGTTAAATAAGTCAAGATTTAACATGGTAGCCAAATCTAGCAAAGTACACCAGGAATAGAGAACCTACAGTAGGGGTGTCAAACTAACGGCCCATGGGCCGGATGCATCACACGCTGGCCATGCCCACACCCGGTTTAGCAAAGGGGGGGGGATCACAATATGTCACATGACGCTGCTGTGACAATATGAGTTTTACACCCCTGGTGTAAAACTACCTACAGCTTCCAAAAACTGCTGAACTACAACATTCAAGAGCTGCAGATGCTGGGTCTCTATCAGTGGTCTAGTGTAATCAATAGTCCCTTTCAGTAAAAGACAATTTCTTACATCCTAACTTCTAGACACTAATTTAACCTACTAGCACACAACAACTCAGGTCAGGATATACCATGTTGGTGTACTTGGTAATATCAAACAATTATTTCATTGCTATTGTATTTCTTTTCTGCTACTGTATGTATTGAGAATATTAATTGCATTTTCTGCTTCAGGTATTTTGAGCAATGACTGATTTTTAGTCTTTAATAAGAATCATAGGGTTGGTAGAAAGCAAGAGTCAGCAAGCACTCAAATTTCCACTATTCAAATATAAATCATATACATTCTTTTAATAGCAGTAGAATATCAACAGGAAGTTACAAAATACACATTGGGAAGTATGTAAGAACTTTTTTATTTAAAAGGTCCAATTATTGTAGTCTAGGTAACAACTAAATATTTAGATTGTTAGTTACCAAGACTTTTAGGCAACCAAAGTCACCCATCTTTTGACCATTTAAGACCATTCATAGCCAAATTTGAAACAGTCATACATGTTTATATAACACATCCTTAAACTTATACAGCAAATATTTTTAAAAGCTTGATAGAAGCAAGAGTCAGCAAGCACTTTACTATCCCAAAATATATCACGAACATTTTTATGTAGAATATTAACAGAAAAGAAAATATGCAATTTATCTGTTTTAGAAAAGAATATTTAATGTTTGCAATTATATTGGTAATATTAGAGTCCTTTTTTGACATGGGAAAATATTAAGGGACCAGAATGCAACCTAAAACTGAGAGAAACAACTGATGAGCCCTTAGTTGAATTCCTAGTTTATCCATACACTTATTTCACAGCAGTAGAGAAAATGCTATCAAGGAATCTGACGTCTTATGACAAAGGTAATCTAATATGCCTTAAAAGCAGACAAGACCTATCTTTGAAGGGATATGGTGAAGATTACTTATATGGGGTAGATTTAAATAATGTGCTATGTTGTGTGGTTTGTGTGTATTGGATTAGTATGTTGTATAAACTCAAATATTTTCAATCATGAACTATGATTTTATGGCATGGTAGCATTTTATTGAGACTCAGCCACTTTCAATTATAAAATATGATTCACAGCTTAATGAATTGCATGAACATAGCAAATCAGTTAGTTAAACACACACACATACACTCAGTCCAAGAAAACTGTAGTTCCATCTGACATGTGTCCCAGAGTCTTTGGTTAAAGTCTGCATCCTAATACTTGGCTGGGCAAAGAGGGGAGAGAACCATGCCAGGCATATTGTGATATCATCATGCAAACCATGTAATTTACACCAATTGCGAATGGAGAGGCACAGAGTAATGTAGTAAAATAAAAAAATAAAAACACCAATAAAAACAGTATCAGTAAGAACTAAATGCTAAATAAATATAGGTAAATATGATTATAAAATGCAATCCCACTTCAGTCTTCAAAGGTATTCTGGAAGGTCATTAATAAGGGTAGCTGACTTGTGATTAAGAGGGAAGTTTTTCCATTATTCCAGGACCTTGGAGCCATAATCGAGCAACAGTGTCTGCTGGTCTCTGCTGAGATTGGGAGGATCTCAAGAAGTTTTGCCCCGGCTTGGCCACTTCTATCAGGGAAGGAGAATTGCTAAGGTAAAGGAATAGATAGATGGCTGTTCAGATCAAAATAACCTTTCAAACTGTACCTGAAACCTTCTTGGTAACCAATGTAGCAACTACTCCATTTTCCTTAATAAAATGACAATGCTAAAGTCCCCAGTGGTAACCTAATGTTCTCTTTAATTATGGTTTGCAAATCCACAATGGCTGTTTGCATTCAACCTGTTTGCTAAATCCAAACCCAACAAATCACAGATGTCAAGGAAAAGGGAGCTATTTCTGCTAGCCCAACCTTAATCTTTATGTTGCATGTCTCAAAAAGTGAGTGGGGAAAGGTCCCATTTTGGAGCTACATTCAGGATATTTGGGATGAATTGGGTTCCATAACAGTGAACTAACCTTAAGACACTCGTTTTTGCCCTCTCAAGTCTTTCAAACTGCAAAAACAACTTTTGACTTCATTTGTGCTACGGGCTTCAAAGGAAAACTGGAGATATTGGAAGATTACACCAAGTATAGTCTGGAGACCACATGCAAAGTGTGATTGGTTTTTCTGCAAATGTTTGGGTTATTATAAGCACATTCAACTATGTATAAGTACAAAAGAAACACCTTCATGAATAACCTTGCTCATTAAACCAGCCTTTTTACCTGGGATTAGAAGCTACTAACTACAAAATTAATTTTGTAAAAGGAATCCAGAGAGAAACCAGGAAATGACAGAGCAGCTAACATAATACCTACATGGAAAAATGATGGAAGAGAAACCATTTACAGAGCAACAGCCATGTCGAAGAGAAATCTATAAGACTTCTGACTGGAGCAATTACTTAAATTATTTTGTGGTTCTATTCATACAGTGTAAGCCTTGGTTTATTCAAAGCCAGTTTAGTGACTAATCCGCAATTGGCTCATTTCATATAACTTAAGCCATAGCTAGCAAATCATACTAGGTTCGCTTACACAACACAATGACACTTTAGACAAGCATGCTGTGCACACTCAAAAAGCAGAATGAATTGAATAAAGTTAATCACAAGTAAGCAATTCAAGTAAACAGTTTGGAAGTATTCATTGCTAAAAAGCAACCCAACTAAGGTCTCTTTTTTTTTTTTTGCAAAGGCAGGAAGCAAAAGCTATACACATCTGGGTGAGGATAAGCAAACAAGAGACCAAGTTTGCAGGTGACACAACATTTTAAATGTCTAAATATCATAATAAGGCAGGCGGCAATAAAATAGTAGCCAAAGTTTTATGCAAGATGGTTGTAAGTGAATCAATTAAGTTGAGGAACTTTTTTGTCCTTATTCACACATCATGGAAAGTTTTTTAGGTGGTCTGTCATTATTAATTTACTACAATGTAGTAAACTCTTAATTATTATTTTGATGCACAGCTTAGCATTTTATAAATTCAGCCAATTTATGCTTAATGAACAAAACATATTTAAAGAAATGGTTTTGTGCAAAAACTAGATATAGTACAAACAATCATAGGAATTAGCTTGTGGTGGAAAGCACAACAACAAAAAAAGAATGTCCTTTCAGTAGGCAGAAAAGAGTTAATCCCATACTATAGATCAGGAAAGGGACTGACATTTTAACTGTTTGTGTTATCTTTAAATAAACACAAAGTATCACCATACTAAGAGCTATTAAAAACATGGCTCTCTTTAATGGCTTTTTATCCATACACAAAGGCTTCTACATATGCAAACAAGACAGGACTGAGACACCCAAATGCCCAAGATTTCCACAGCAGGGTTTGCTGTTTGTGTGGCTGTATCTTGGTTTATCTTTTCTCTCTCTCGCTCACCAGGAAATCCAGGCCAGTAGCCTTGTGCGTTACAACTCAATCGCTTAATTAACTCTCAAAAGTTAAATCTCCGAGCTAAACTGGAGCATCGGTGCAACACAACTTTTCACTCTTAACTTCATTCAGCCAATCGGGGTCAGCTTTCTTCCGCTCTTCTTGAAAGAAACGCGATCGAAACTTAGGAAGTCCCGTCGCTCCTCAGAAGTCAAAAGTTTCCTTCCCCAACCTAACCCAACCCAGCCGGGCCGGACGAAGCCTTTCAAGCAAACCACCAAGCCGGGACCTAAAGACATTTACACGAAACCGTTTAAAGGGGGAAAGCAGCGGATGCGGAGCCACACGCGAGTTTTTAAGAAAGGCCGGGAACCCCCTCGCCCCCACCGAGGTTTCCTCTGTTTCGTTCGCCAAACACCACCTAGATACGCACAAGCCTCGTTCACATCTCCCTCAACTTATCCGCACCCTTATAACGGTTTGCTGCATCCGTTTGCCAGGCAGGTTTTTGGTGTGTGTGTGTGTGTTTTTTTTAACTGACCGAGGAGATCTTCTTCTCACAAACGACGCCTTTTAAACAAGGTTTGCTTTTCCTTGCAGCCACCCCTCCCTCTCAAAACGCTCTTTGCTTCAGGTGGCGGGGACTGCAAACTTCGGGGTGGGAAAGAAGAGTGGCGGGAGGAAAGCGGCGTCCTTTGAACTGTTGCTTTTCCCCACCACCGCCAAAGCCACGATTTCCCTTCCCTAGAAACGGGATCGGGGGAGCCTAATGAGGAAGTGAAGGGGGGGGGGGTGTTACAGCGTTTAAAGAAGCTTGCAGAGCCAAGTGTGAGGGGAGAGGGGAGGACACTTTAAGCCGGGATGTTCATCTCCACCACCCTCTGTTGCCTTTTACCTGATTGCATTGGGATCTCGGCTCGCCCTGGAGCTGGAGAGAGAAAAGGGTCATTAGCAGCTTGGTAATCCCATGTCCCTGAATTTGCCGAATTCCGTTAGGGATGCAGGTTCAGCAGCTCCTGCTCCGGCTTAAATCTCAGCGGGGGAGAAAGAGGAGACAGAGCTCAACAGCACAGCCACATGGTTACTGCACTTCTGAAGCTCGGGTGCAGCTGATTATATACTCCCGACCGGTTTCATGGGCAATGTAGTTCCCACCGAACGAATCACATCGCCCTCTGCCAGCCGATGGAGTCTCAGAAAAGGACTACCGCTCCCAGCATGCTTCCTGTCTGCAAGGACGGGGCGGCTCAAAAGGCTCGGCCAACAGAGCAATGTTTCTCTGTCAAATAAAAAGGAATGTTCGGAAGCGGACGATGGAAGTTTCTCTTTCACGGCCCTTTTATTTGCTTTTCTCTTCCGCCTGCCGCTAACCAATTCTTCGGTCCAGCAATACTCTCCCAAACCCGGTCCCGCTATAAGAAGGAGGGGAGAATATTTTGTGGATAGTTTTTCTCTCCAGCCCCCTCCCCGGTGTTTTTGCAACTTGTCAACTCTTTTCCGAATTTCCTGGAACAACCCAAGAATTCTGACCATCTGCGGCATCATGAAAGACTGTAATAATAGGAGCCTAATAGAATTCAGTAATGTAGATGGGTTTTATTTTATTTTGTTTTTTATTTTATTATTTTATATCTCCCAAGAAGTTACGTTGGACAGCATACAATACTCAAAAGAATATAATAGAATTCTTTACTGGCCAAGTGTGATTGGACACACAAGGAATTTGTCTTGGTGCAAATGCTTTCAGTGTACATAAAAGAAAAGATACATTCGTCAAGAGTCAGCAGGTACCACACTTAACAGTCATAATAGTCACAAAACAATATAAATACAGTTATAAAAAGTTAAGCCGCCATTATTAAAAACTATTAGTAAAACTTAAAACATACAAACCACAAAGCACAGAGAAAGTGAAACTATCAACCATAGTAGTGGTTATAATATTGTTGTAAGCTGCTGAGAGTTATTTGACATCTTAGGATGGAAACACCAAGTTGGTGACGTAAGTACCGTAGGTCTTAAGAAACTTCTAGAATATTAAATGTTTTATATACACACACACACACACACACACACACACACACGCGTGTGTGTGTGTGTGCGTGTATGTATGTATATGTATATGTATGTGTGTGTATATGTACTGTATGTGTGTGTGTACTCACCTGAAGCCAAGCCACGCTGAAAGCCCCCAATACATGAAACAATGTTGCCAGCTTACCAAGACAAAAAAATGCTACAAAACAGACAGAAGGTATTAGAAACACCAATCAAGCAGAACACAGCAAACTCCAAGACCAATAAACACAGACCAAGACTCCCAACCATTCAGGATGAAGAAAAAAACCATTCAAACAAAGCATGAGGCTAACACCAAATTTAAAACAGAAACGGCTGCTAAAGCCTGACACACACGACGAAGACGAACCCAATACACGAGCCTGATGATGGCAGATGAGATTCTGCCGAAACGTCACTACAACTTTAAAAGCACAACTATAAAGATGTGGGAAAATACCTGAACAAAGCCGAATACCACATACGCCGAGATATATGTATATCAGGGTATATGGCATTCGGCTTTCTTCAGGTATTTTCCCACATCTTTTCATAAGCTGGCCCTTCAGGTCTTTCAACAGTATGTTCATTGCCATTGTAACAAGTGCATTCAGTTGCTGTTTCTCCTCCTTTTTCTCCTTGTTCTTCCTTTTCCTCCTCCTCCTCCTCCAACTCCTCCTCTTTTCCCAGCATTACTGACATCTTCAGAGAGCAAGGTCTTTGTATAATGTTTTGTAGTACAATAATTTGAACTTAATCATTTGTGCCTCAAGTGAGAATTCTGGGTTGATTTGTCTGAAGATCTATATATCCATTTATCTGGCTAGTCGTGGTATTTTGAAGAATATGTATAATACAGAATAACTCTTTTATATAAATTTGGTCGCACTATAAAAATTAGTCTTTGGAGTAAACTATTCAAAACTGGGAGAATATGTGTCATGTACAATACTATTATTAATATAGATAGATAGGTAGTAACAATAATAGTATTGTATATCACATATATTCTCCCAATTTTTATATACTGTATGTATGTATAATACTGTATTTTTATATACTGTATATATGTATGTTGTAAAACTAGGTTACCCTAACAGAAAAGACAATCTCTTTCTGCCCACATAATGCAATCTATCTTATTTTCACCATCTAATGTAAGAAACTGAAGAGTTTGGGTGACTTCTGTTTGAGCTTCTTCGGTGACGGACCGAAATCCGTGATAGTGCGCAGTTTTGATCTGTGCTGGCCGCCGGAGCGCCCCAAGCTGGCTGGATTTGGGGTAAAAGCCACCCGGTAGAGGTGGTAAAGAGGGGGAGACCACCAGCAGGGTTGAGGAGAGTCGCATCTCTCTTCCTCATCTGGCCATTACTCCCTTTCCCGAAGGCAGTTGCAGTGGTGGTCAGAAATGACCTCCTCAAAGAAGAACTCGACTGGAAAAGTTTGTGCAAGAGGAAGATAAGAGAAAGTTTTGATTGACTGGTACAATATAAGGTACCCTGGAATTTGAACTATAAATAATAACTGTTCCCAAAGAAGATTTTTGAAACGGCGAAGGAGAGTATTGGACTTAAATGATTAAAATCAATCAGGTGGTTGTTTAAAAGTGTTTAAAATGACATCACTCTTGGAAGAACTGAAAATGGAATTTAAAAAACAGAAAGAAGATGGACAAGAAGGAAGAGGTTCTTTTGGCTTCATATTTCAATTCTTAGAAATGGAGATCTTGAACTATGAGAAACAACAAGAAATGCATCTAGAACAAGAAGGGCGGGACAAAGAAGAAGCCATCTTAAATGACCAAGTAATTCTATATGGGGGGAGGAAAAGGAAAGGGGGGGAAAAGAGTGAAAAATTTAAGATTTGGAAAAAGTAACCCCAAAAAGAACAGTTTGAAAAGCAATTACAATATTAGAAAGAAACAGAAGAGAGGATTACAGAAGAGAGCACTAGAATTAGAGAGACAAGGGGTCAACAAGGGGAGGGAGAAGAAGAGGGGGAAGAAGGAAAGGAAAAGAAGTTATAAAAGACAGAAACAAGATATAGAGAAACAGGGAAAATGTATAATGATTGAAAGTATAAGCCTATTTAGAGACAATGGGTGAAAATTTAATTGAAAAAGGGATTCTGCAAAGGTACATAAGATAGCATTGTTATATTAGAAATAGAAATGAATATAGAAAATATGAAGCAAGTGTGATTAAAGTGATAGATAAAATACTTATTGTAATGTAATGGAATGTTTGCTAATAAATAAATGAAATAAAGAGAATGAGAGAATGCAATTAGGAAAGGATGGGAACATTTTAACTGTTATTAATGATTTATAAAAATTTAAGTGAAGAGAAATATGAAAGAAATATGAAAAAAATAATGGAATTATTATAAGTATTCCTAAGGAAGTATGATATTTAATTGAAAAGAAATGTTAAAGATGTTAATTAATATTAATGGAAGATTGTAACTAATATTAATGGTTGAGCTGAATTGGAATAGAATAAGTATTTTATGTACTATTGTTATATATATAATTTTTCTTTAAGAATTTAGTGTGTATTTTAAGAATGTACCAAGCAGAATTCTATTGGCAAAATTTATGTGTTATAAAATAGAGGTTAGATATTGAATGTTATAATTGTAAAGGTATAAATTGAAGTTTAAATAAGAATTGAATGGACAAAAACTAAAAGATACAAAAGTGTCATACTCCAATCAGTAACTACAGGGGAAAATTTGTTTAAAGAGAAAAAAATATGAAATTGAAACAGGACAGACAAAAATATAAATATAATGATTTGAAAGATATTGAAACTTAGAAAAAGTTATATAATTGAATTTAGAAAGGAATGAGATGATTAAAAACAAGGTTGAGAAAACTAAGGGAAGGGAAAAATCACTGAGAAAATGCTAAAATAGTAATAAGATAAGAATATAAAGATGAATATGAAATTGAGTTTGTGTCTGTATGGAGAAGTGATAACCCAGGATCAAACTATTCTAAAAAAAAGATATTTTATTTGTATTATGTTTTGTTGAAAACCCAAATGTCTTTTAAAAAAAGAAAAAAGAAAATGTAGAGTTTGGGAAAGTACCAGGAGGAATGTTAGACATAACCAACAAATGGAAGAGGACTTCATTAGTAGATTATTTCATCACTGGCAGTTCAGTTTAGGTTGCAAAATGTCAGGGAAGAATTGATTCCAAGTTAAAAGAGCCTCAAACGACCCACTAATAAATAAAGGTCGGATGTTCCTATCAGTTGCCAACATTCTGTCCAGTACTTCATACTTAATTGTCACTTAATAAAATCAGTATTTTTGCTTCCTGTGGTTGAGACTGCAGCTCCTGAGTCCTCTTCAAGGCAAATCCACATCTTTCTTTCCCAATAGAAAGTTAACAGAGTACGGGCTACTATGCCTAAGCCATCCCTGTTCCACTAAGACCGTGATGGCGAACCTATGGCACGTGTGCCACAGATGGCACGCAGAGCCATTTGTGCAGGCATGCGAGCCCCAGCCAAACTTACCTGCACTGTGCATGTGCGTGCCTCCCAGCTGATTTTTGGCCCACTTGAGCCCATTTTCACCCTTCTTGAGGCTTGAGGAAAGCCTCTGCAGCCTCGGGAGGCTGAAAAATTGGCCTTCCAGAAATACTGGAAGTGCCAAAACGAGCCTGTTTTCAGCCTCCCGAGGCTCCAGAGCTTCTCTCGAGCCTATGGAAGGGTGATAAAGGCCTCCCTTAGGCTCCAGAGGCCCTCCACAGGCTGAAAATGGGCACCTCTGGTATTTCCAGAAGGCCCGTTTTCTAGCCTCTCGAGACTGCAGAGGCTTCCTTCAAGTGTTCAGGAGGGTAAAAAACAGGTCAAAAATCAGCTGAGAGGTGCATGTATGCACAGTGCAGGTAAGGGAGTGGGGTATATGCATGTGCAGGAGGGGCAGGATGCATTGTATTGTGGGTGCCGGTGCACGCATGCTTTTGACACACCACAACAAAAAGGTTTGCCATCACTGCACTAAGGTATGTGGTTGCCAGACATTATGACCTTCTATGCAGTATCTTCTGCTTTCCACATAAGTGTATAGGTTCAAGTTTAAGGAATCTTATTCTCATGCCCTAAAATATTATTTGTTGTGTTTCTATGCCGCCAGATTCAGAAGAGAATTCCTGGGAATTTACAAAATAAAACATAAATACATAGTAAAAACAAGGAAAACACAGAAGTACGAAAAAAAACCCAACCCCAATGGGCACTTTCTAGATTTGACTTTTGACTTCATTCTTGAGGATACCTCCCCCTCCCATTTAAAAGACACAAAACCTGTGTCATTTTGCAAAGTTCAAAGATGTATTGTTTTCACTGCAGCAGACTTACATGGATATCCCACTTGATTATGAATATCTGTTGTTGGAGGGAACAGCAGGAGAGTTTTGTAACCTGGGAATTTTACTTGTAGCTGTCTAGGGAGATTTGTCTGCAAACAAGAAGCTGTTAGATGGACTTTGCTTTGTTATACTAAGGCTTTCATTTTATAATTTCATGACATTTATCCTCCTGGAAAAATTAACTGGTCATTTTGTGTATTTCACATAAGGCAACAACATTATCAATCGAATCATTATTACAAAATATAAATGAAATATTACACAACCTGATCCCCAAAGGAGGCTTGGCTCCCTAATTAAATTTGAATTCATTGTTTCTAATCTGTTTGCTTTGCTAAGAATGTCGCAACAATGGAGGATCCCAGACAAATAAAAAGAATCCCTGGTGTGTATTCTTGGCCCACTGGAGATTTCCCAAACTATAGAAACATACTTCGTTAAGAAGTTTGTATCCAAATTTCTAATGTCAACAAAACATTTCTATATACTCATTTAAAAAGACTTCTTTTAAAACATGCTGAAAAGAAATGGAACAGACTGACTGGTCTCTGTCTTGGATATAGATTAAGGTTGTTGCTAGACTGGTCAAATATCTGTGTTTCCCTGAAAATAATATCCAGTCTTATATTACAAAATAAGCACTGGGGCTTATTATGGGGGAAACACAATTTCAAGAAGATCAGCCTGGCTGAGCACCCCATCCCCTGGCATGCGCACAAAACACAGTGAGCACACGGGGGTCTGGCAGCAGCTGTAGCCCGCTGGCCCCTTGGTTAGCACACTCTGGGGCTGTGCACCCCACACAGTGCAAGTGAGTTGAGTATCTGTCCAAGCAGCAGATGGCAGCAGAGCAGAGGTGGTATTCAGCAGGTTCTGACCAGTTCTGGAGAACCGGTAGCAGAAATTTTGAGTAGTTTGAAGAACCGGTGGTAACCTTCCCCCAGGAGTGGGGAGAGAATGGAGATTTTGCAATATCTTTCCCCTGGAATGGGGTGAGAATGGAGATTTTACAGCATTCTTCCCCTGACATGCCGACTAAGCCACACCCACCATGCCATGCCATGCTCACCAAGCCACGCCCACAGAACCGGTAGTAAAAAAATTTGAATCCCACCATTGCAGCAGAGGCACGGGGGAAGTGTGCAATCCGGACATGCTGCGTGGGCTGCAGGCAAGCTGAGAGACAGGATGGAGTGGGAGGCTGGCTGCAGGACTTGTCTTCACATCTCTCGGCTCGCCTGCAGCCTGCACGGAGCATCAGCATCACCTGCCTTCCCCATATAAGACACCTCAGAGAATGCTTGATAAGAAGAAATTAAAATTTAGCTATTGTCTGCAATGGTCTGCACACATATTTGCCATATTTTGGCTGAAATCCACAACACTCTTAACATGAATTTAACTTAGTCAAGAATGCATATGTTCTGATTGGCTATACCACCAGCATTTGGAACTGATGAAAGCATCAAGAACTGCAGACTTCTCATGCATAGGAGGATGATCAGAATAGTTACTATATTATACAAAATGATAAATCTACATCTAGTTTTTATATTTCAGTGTCAGTGACTCCCTGTACACTGATACAACAAAAAAAATGTTAAATTTGATTTATCTCAAGCCATTTACCCCAAATATTAAATATACTGGAGTTTTTTTAATAAAAATGTTGTATATCAATTTTCTTCAGTTAATAAGCAAGACAATATATTATTAAGTTAAACTTTAATGTGCAGTCAGTTTGGATGCACACTTATATGAGGATCTTCATTTGCATGCTGATTATTCTCAGAGCCCTTCTCTGTTGCTTAATTTAAAAAATGTCAATCACAATCTTATGATGGCAAGGCAAAATTATGCCTTGATTTCAACACATCTTTCTCTTTAAAAAATATTTCCTGGTACAGTTCCCAGCACTTTTGCACAGTCAGTGAACAAGTACATAGCCAGAAAATTGCATGTCCTAGAAATATTTGTTCAGTAAAGTGAGGATTGTTTTTCTTCAGTTTCCCCCCCAGTGAAAGAGATGTGTAATCTCACTTTGTTCTCCTTTACCATGTGTTTATTATACACATAGAAGAGGGATAGCTAATACATATGAAATTTTAGAGAAATGACCTAACTGTTCTCATAAAACTACTATTACAAGAAACTAAGTGTTCGATAAGACATGAATTTGAATTTATCTTGTGACTCCCACGGATCTGTTTTGCCATAATTTGAGGCATAATGGAGATACCATTCAAATAAAACTCCTAGAATTGTTGGGTGTGGCAAATAAGTTGAAAAATAAATAAAGAACTAAATTGCAGCCATTGACTATTTTTATTACCAAAAATTGTTCACAGGACACAGAATCGTTCTACTGATACAAATGCTATATGTTAATTAATTTTTAAGTAAAAGAACTATAATCAGGAATTTATTTGAAGAAAATGGCTGATCTTAAACATAGTATTATAGATTTGAAGATTTTTACAACACTCTTGATATTGCATTTAAGTTTATTAGTACACTGAGCAATTTTATTTATTACCCAATGACTTTTTTATTTCACCTCTCATTTAATTCAGTGTACAAAGATTAATAAATCTTAGGTTTTAATATCTAAGGTAAAAGCAGTGATTTTATTTCATATTATTTATATACCATAGAAAGTGTTTGATTCATAGTTAAAACAAGTGATTTGCTTGTGTGGAGTTAGCATGTTGTATGAACTCAGAGAAATATCATTCAGTATTTGAAATGTATTTGAATATATGTAGCTCAGATTGGTATAGTTGGGCTGTTGGGCTGAGCTTCGAGCTTGGCAATTTGGTTGCAAACGTTTCGTCACCATTAAAGGACACTTAATCAATGGACTTTGAATTGTGCTCGTCTGTCAGGCGAGCA
This sequence comes from Bungarus multicinctus, assembly GCA_023653725.1. NCBI lineage: Eukaryota > Metazoa > Chordata > Lepidosauria > Squamata > Elapidae > Bungarus > Bungarus multicinctus. Next base: position 47,871,219 of record CM042834.1, on the reverse strand, counting down.
CAATTGAAAGCACACTGATGATGTCTCTTCAGCCCCAACAATTCAAATATGGACAAAAATCAATACTGGAAATATTTTATACCTAGTATAATGTTTAGATGCTCTCTTTGTTCCATGTTCTTTTGCTCCAAAATTTATTGCTGAGAATTAGGAAAATCTATGTGACATATATGTTCTCCATCTAACATCATCCAGAAGTCAACAAGTTGATCTAATATTTCAACCCATTATCTCTTTCTCCTGCTGTTGAAAGAAATATCCTTCTGGGTTCAGTTCCAAGCGGGGAAAAAGACATTGGAAACATGGGGGCTGCTTGGAAGGTTTAATGGTGGACAGGACCACATGGCCTGGAGCTCCAGAGAAGAATGATCACATGCTTCAAGGTGAGAAGAGATCAAGAAAAAGGGAAGGGCCGATCAAGATGCTGAGAGACCCTTATATAACCTCTGTTGGGCCCCACCTTAGTGTTTCCTATTCCTGTGCAAAAAATGAATCCCATTGGCTGTCAGATTCCCAGGGGCGGGGGTCTTAACTTTGTAGGCTTAGTCTGGACCACATGGCTTCACCTGAGTGCTGGCTAATGCAATCTTCCTATAACATGTAGTGAGATGGGTAATCCTATAATTTCTGGAGGGCCATCCTTAATCCCATCACCCTGGAGCTGAAGGGGGGGGGAGGTAGGAAACTGCAGGAAGCTGCTTTGTCTTTAAAACATATTTCTCCTTTTCTCATCCAGGGAGATATAATATTCTGCCTTTTAAATATTTCTTAGGCTATTTCAATTTTTCTAGGAGAGGGGTGGATGCTAACTTCCTACACTGCCTTCCAGAGTCAACAGCTATATGGATACTCATTTCTTGCCCTTAAAAGTTTCTGCCATCTTTATAAAACAACTGTCTCTGGCATAAAAATTGAAGATTTCAGCCTCACCAGCCTCAATTTTTAGAATAGTTTAGCATAATGAATAAGATCAGACTTGTGTTAACTCTGATATAGTGAGAATTTACCCATGGTATCTAGCTACTATATCCATCTGATGGTTTAATTGCAGCTGATGAACACCCTGAAGGAGCAGATTACCTAGACCTGTTACCATTAGGTTTCAGGATAGAGTTTAATATTGCAACAGCTTTGATCATGTTTGTTGATCACGTGCAGAGTTGAGAGGGTGGTTCTTGTTCTCTTTATTGGCTTTAGATATCATTGATCACAATATTCTTTTGAACCAGTTTCATGGATTGGGGATTCTGTGTTATAGTGGTCCTCTTCCTTTCTCAAGAGCCTGGTACAGTTGGTATTGGTAGGTCTTTCCTTTGTGGCATGCCCTAGAATTTTATCCCCCCCCCCTTTTCAACACTTACATCAAACTGCTGGATGAGATAATTCATCAGTTTGAGATCCTATGTTGGGATGGGTTGTGTTGGGTTTAACTGGGATGACCTTTGGGTAACCATGCTAGATTCCTTTTGATATACAGTCATAGAATTCTTCGCTCATCCTTCTCAGGAACATCCCATCCTCCATCACCATAATGAAGCAGCACAGTGATTGCTTAAAGTCCACACTGACTTGACAGCATATAATCAATCAATCAATCACATGTGTCAGATAAATGGTATCTTTTTGGCTTAGTGTTATCTCAAACTGCATATGCTTATCCCTAGGATTACAATACAAGGAGTAAGCTAGGACACTTTTTTTTAAAAAAGTGTACACTATTTAGCTATGGGATTTTTTTTTTTAACTTTCAGGAAAACACGAGGCTTAAATAAATATATTTGAATATGCCGTATTGTTTTTACTCCTTACATAGGAAATCTTCCAAAATTTGGCTCATATAAATGTATGCAATGGAATTTAATGCTGCATTCCAAAATTGTATTAAAGCAAATACTTCTTTGAATTGCATCAGTTCAGAAGCTCTTGGTAAAAAGATGTAACTTATCAAAAGAAGTGTATGCTTTCATTTCATAAGAACTTAGCAAAATTTCAAAAAGTCACAGATGAAAGTTTGGCCTATTTCACTCAGTTTTAAAATCCTCTAAATCAGTGGTGGGATTCAAATTTTTTTACTACCGTTCTGTGGGTGTGACTTGGTGGGCGTGGCAGGGGAAGGATACTGTAAAATCTCCTTTGCCTTCCTACCCCACTAACCTGCTTTCCAGCTCCATTCTCCTGTGCAGGCCAACAAAAGAAGAAGCCGATCAGCTGGGACTCAGGAGGCAGAGAAAAGATGGGGGCGAGGCCAGTCAGAGGTGGTATTTGCCAGTTCTCCGAAGTATTCAAAATTTCCGCTACCGGTTCTCCAGAACTGGTCAGAACCTGCTGAATACCACTTCTGAATTGTATATTATACTTTTATCCAGAGGTCTCCAAACTTGGCAACTTTAAGACTTGTGGACGTCAACTCCCAGAATTCCTCAGCTAGTCATCTGGTCCACAATTCTAAAAGATCGAGTTCATGGACATCTTAGAGGATATAAGGTAGATGTTGTTCTCCCTGCTTTCCCACAATTCACCTTGACGCTTGAATTATTAATACACTTTTATAGAATGCTTGTTAAACATTAGTTTAACCAGCTTAGCAAAAGAACTAGATGAAGCCTTTCTACAAAATGCAAGCCTGTTTTTCTAATTTTAACCTTTGACTAGGTTATGCATGTGTTATGCTCTCAATGGAATGTATTTATTTATTGGGTTTCAAGGCATTGTATTCCAAAAAAACGCTGGACAGTTTATAATATTTAAGATTACAACATTAAAGATAGCCAGTGTGTAATTTTCACTGATTTGCAAGTATTTATTTTCAGCTTTTATGATTTTCTAAGTAGTTTTAAAAAATTCTCCCTATCTCATGTGAGTACATCATTTTTGTCCTTTTATTTCATTTTATAGGTTAATTTTGGTACTGTCGTTACTGGGAATGACATTGTCACTGACCAGATGAGGTAGAAGATAACCCCTTCCGTTTATTGAAATACGATTTTAAAAAATCATATTCCAGAAGCTTTTAATGATATCCCAGTAGCACTAAATACCTAGTAAAACTCATTTAAATACCTGTATTTTCTGCCTTATATTCCTTTCATTTCCTAAAGCCTGGTAACTAAAACAGCTTTCTCCAAATTAGAATTAAGCCTTACTTTCAGTTTATAAAGTGATTTAGCAAAAACAAACAGGTGTCTGGATTTTCCTGCCGTCGCGCAATTTCGCGCGCTAGAAGGAAATTTCCGAGTGAGTGGCAATATATATATATGTATATATATATATATAGTTTTTGAGGAAGAACCGGTAGGAGGAAAGTGGTCAGCTGACGTCTTCTTTCACGTGACTTTCCTTAAAATATGGCTGCGCCCAGGCACAATTTGTTTCGGGTGGTTTATACTTGCTGGCTTCTGTGGCTGCGATCCGCAGAGTGCTTGGACGATAGTGAAGAAGAAGAAGGAAAGCCCGGGGAAGAGGAGGATCAGGGGGACTGTGGTTGCAGCAACAGTCGGGCAAGCGACGCGGAAAGAGCTGCACGGAAATACTCTCTGGAGGCGAATGTTTCCCAGCAGCCAAATAATCGCCGTGGAGACGACCGCTCGAAAAACGAGGGTATGAAGGTAAGTAAACGGGGCAATAGGTTGGTGGCGTTAATGAGGAATGAAGGTTTAATGATGGGATGGCGAGCAGCGGATGTAAATAGCGTTGCTGGAGCGTCTGACATAACTTAAAACGTGATTGCTAGATGTCACTTTCAGTTCAGTGTTTCTTATCGTTTGTGCGGTGAGAAAAAAATTACGAACAACCATCTCAGTCACGTGTAGCATCTATAAACCAATTTATAACAAGGCCACATGCCAAAAGGTTCCAACCTTCTCTAACCTGGCATTATCCAAGTTTGTTGGATTACAACCAGGTTAAATTAAGACATGCTGAGGTCCTAAGCTATGTGAAGCTTTATGTTTACTAGTATTAAAAATACATTGTAACAGAATAATAATTAAAAATAAGACTTGGCAAGGATCCAGCACAAACCAATAATCTTAGCAAAATCAGTTACCTTGAAAAAATTCTATTTGGAATACTTTCAGCTGAAAATATGCTGTGCTTTCTTTTCAATTTTAGAGATGATGATGTACAAAAACATGAGCTGTTACACAGTTGAGCCCCAATATATTTAAAAAACACTTGAATTGGCATTATGTCTGCTTTGTATCTTAGCTAAGATGGCACTGAGTGGGGCGAGATTATACGCTGCTCAAAAAATAATGGGAACCCTTAAACAACACAATGTAACTCCAAGTCAATCACACTTCTGTGAAATCAAACTGTTCACTTAGGTAGCAACACTGATTGACAATCAATTCACATGCTGTTGTGCAAATGGAATAGACAACAGGTGGAAAGCATAGGCAGTTAGCAAGACATCCCCAATAAAGGAGTGGTTCTGCAGTGGTGACCACAGACCACTTCTCAGTTCCTATACTTTCTGGCTGATGGTTTGGTCACTTTTGAATGCTGGCGGTACTTTCACTCTAGTGGTAGCATGAGACAGAGTCTACAACCCACACAAGTGGCTCAGGTAGTGCAGCTCATCCAGGATGGCACATCAGAGCGAGCTGTGGCAAGAAGGTTTGCTGTGTCTGTCAGCGTAGTGTCCAGAGCATGGAGGCACTACCAGGAGACAGGCCAGTACATCAGGAGACGTGGAGGAGGCCGTAGGAGACAACAACCCGGCATCAGGACCACTACCTCCACCTTTGTGCAAGGAGGGACAGGAGGAGCACTGCCAAAGCCCTGCAAAATGACTCCAGCGGGCCACAAGTGTGCATATGGCTGCTCAAACGGTCAGAAACAGACTCCATGAGGGTGATATGAGGGCCCGACGTCCACAGGTGAGGGTTGTGCTTACAGCCCAACACCGTGCAGGACGTTTGGCATTTGCCAGAGAATACCAAGATTGGCAAATTCGCCACTGGCGCTCTGTGCTCTTCACAGATGAAAGCAGATTTACACTGAGCACATGTGATAGACGTGACAGGGTCCAAAGACGCCATGGAGAATGTTCTGCTGCCTGCAACATCCTCCAGCATGACCGGTTTGGCAGTGGGTCAGTAATGGTGTGAGGTGGCATTTCTTTAGGGGGCCGCACAGCCCTCCATGTGCTCGCCAGAGTTAGCCTGACTGCCATTAGGTACTGAGATGAGATCCTCAGACCTCTTGTGAGACCATATGCTGGTGCGTTTGGCCCTGGGCTCCTCCTAATGCAAGACGATGCTAGACCTCATTTGGCTGGAGTGTGTCAGCAGTTCCTGCAAGATGAAGGCATTGATGGTATGGACTGGCCCGCCCGTTCCCCAGACCTGAATCCAATTGAGCACATCTGGGACATCATGTCTCCTTCCATCCACCAATGCCACGTTGCACCACAGACTGTCCAGGAGTTGGGGGATGCTTTAGTCCAGGTGTGGGAGGAGATCCCTCAGGAGACCATCAGCTACCTCATTAGGAGCTAGCCCAGGCATTGTAGGGAGGTCATACAGGCACGTGGAGGCCACACGCACTACTGAGCCTCATTTTGACTTGTTTTAAGGACATTACATCAAAGTTGGATCAGCCTGTAGTGGTTTTTTCCACTTTAATTTTGAGAGTAACTCCAAATCCAGACCTCCATGGGTTGCTACATTTGATTTCCATTGATAATTTTTGTGTGATTTTGTTGTCAGCACATTCAATTATGTAATGAACAGAGTATTTAAAAAGAATATTTCATTCAGATCTAGGATCTTCTTTTTGTGTTCCCTTTATTTTTTTGAGCAGTGTATATTCAGGTAAGAGGTGAAAATAATTTGAATAAAGAAAGGGAAATATTTTTTTTCTGTTGGGTCATATGGGCTAGAGAATTGAAAATATTTAAATGAACAAGGTACTGCAATAGAAAGGTGACAGAGGAGAAGAATTACCCAAGAAAAGGAAATATGAAGGACCCTAAAACTAACCATTAGAGGAGAAGCCAATAATCTGGCCACTGTGATCTGGAAGTTGCTGGTGTTTGTGAGTTTTGAGTGGAAATAGGAAGCTGCAGCTGTGCAGAAAGCCATTGATCTGTTGATAGGTATTGTACCACTGCAGAACATCATTTGCAGTGGCAACACTGGAATCCATGAAAAGGAAAACTTTCAATGACCAACCATATCCACAGGATCTGAAGAATAGTGGCCAACATGATAATTGTTATAGCTTATCATGCAGATGAGCAGCCAAAGTGCCAAAGGCAATGGCTGAAGAATAGTTGAAAGTCTGCTCTAGAAAGTTGACGAAAGTGGAAGAGACATAAAAGTGAACTACATAAGCCTGTTCTGAAAGATATTACAGTAGATTGGATTGGAGGAAGAATAGATGGGACAATTTATGATGAGAACAATTTGTGGCAGGGTGGTAAAGAAGTGCTCCTCTTGGATTGAGAATTACAGGGAAGTCTGCATCTGCTAAACTCAAATGCGAGCAGGTTCTGAGAGGTAGAGGTTGGAATAGGATGGCTGCAATGGGACTCCTCCAAAAGCAGCCATGTGGGGGGAAAAATTATATGTTGCAGCATGTAACATTCAAGGTTCTATCAGTGTAATGTAATAGTGTCTGCATGAGCATCCCCTTCCTTTTCTATATGAGTTGTGATGTCTCATCACCATCAATCACTATTCCCCAATCAATCAGTCCCACTTATGGGAGTTGAATTCCAAAACATATATAAGGTATTATGTTGGCGAATGCTTAGATTAGTCTGATCACTGGATTTTCTAGCATCTAATTCTAAAACATGATTAATCAGAAAATACTGTAAAAATGTTTAACTTCCATGTGTGTGCTTTTTATCACATGAAACATCTGGAGATTTTTTAAAAAAATTATAAACCAAGATATGTACTACCTATTTATAAACTGATGTTTCTCTTCAGCAATCTGGCAATGGAAGCATTGCAAAATATATACTTTTGGAGTTACAGTGTGTGTGTATATCCAGCAAATTTTGGATTAATCAGCTAACCATAGTTAAAGCAAGATATGGCATAGGGTAGCATGTCATGACAGATCAGGAAATGGGCATGATGGAGGCCTGATCAGAGGATCATAGATCATTTGACAGCTTCCATTTACTTCCTGGCAATTTATGTTGTGAAGGAAGGCCAGAGTCAGAGTATTCTGCTCCTCCCTGTTCATCAGCAGGCAGAGGTCGAAGTCTTCACCCCCACTGCCGTAGCTCAGAGTTTCTTGAAAGACATAGTGCTATGCTTGATCCTTCAGGGAAGAACTTTAATCCCTTCAGCACCAAGCAAAGAATGTTATTTTCTCTTCCTGTTTGAGAACAAGCATCAGATATATGAAATTATCCTTGCTTATCCATAAAATAGGGAAGAGTGTTTCAGTTTAATCCTATGGGTTATTTTTCTGCAGGAGAAGGAATATGTATTTAGTTCACATCTGGAACATATGTGTTCACTCTGTTTTCAACTATATAACAGCTTTCTGAGAGAGAATGAAGGGTAATCCCTCCCCTTTGCACTATTTAATCAAGAGCAAAGCACAATGAATGTAAGTTATTTGAACAGATGAATTTTGATTATAAGTTAAAGTTATGGAATCAAGCTCACTTTCTATTACCTTCAAAATTACCTGCAATTTTCTTGGGACAGTGATGGAGGTTATTTGCCATTCTCTTTTCCTAGATTTTGTTTTAATATCCTGATCCTTTGGTTTCTGAAATAATCCCCATCCAAGTATTAAGCAGGTTAGTTTTCTTTAGCTTCTGACAGCAGCCAAGATTGGCTAGATGATGTCATGCTGATGATTTCGTTTAAGACTTTATTTTAAACAACAAATCCTTAATTGTAAGATCAGTACAGCATTAGAAGAGATTGTCAAGATGGCTGTTTTTAGAAGTGCTTTTAGTTATAGGATTAAGATACAGAGTTAATTACAGTTGTTATTGTTGTTCAGTCATTAAGTTGTGTCTGTGACTCTTCACGACCCCCATGGAGTGTAGTATACTAAGCCCTCCTTGTCCTCTACTGTTTGGATTTCCCGAATTCATGGGGTTTTGTTGCATCGGTGACACTATGCAATCATCTCATCCTTGGCTGCTTCTTCCTCTTTTTGCCTTCAATTGATTACAGTTAGCTCTTATATATTTCTCATCTTCATGCTTCTGTTAAATATGTAGAATTTGATTCAAATTTTGCTGGCTTAAAACATGCTGTCATTGGTTAAAATAGTTTACATTATAAGAATGGCAAGTGATTCTAAAACAGTGTTTAATCAGCAACTATTTAAATCTCCATAATGGTCCATTTCAGTTGTATTGAGAATAAAATTAGCATTCTCCACAAACCATCTGACTTAATTTTTCATTTATCTTATTCCCGTCAAGTCATTCAGGGCAGATGCATCAAGGAAAAAAAAACTAGATTACTTGAAATATCTTTATTGTTATTAGGGTAAGGTAAAGCAGTCCCGTGACTCGGTTAGTCATTGCAGGCTGTAGGGGATGGTGCTTATCTCCGTTTCAAGGCGATTGAGCCAGCACTGTCCAAAGACATTTCTGAGGTCATATGGCCAGTATGATGTCATGGAATGCTGTTATCTTCCCACCAAAGTGGTACCTATTTATCTACTCACATTTGAATGCTTTTGAACTGTTAAGTTGACAGAATCTGGGTGAGGATGGGAGCTCATTCATCAACCGTTGTATCTCGAACTTTGGATGCCAGTTTTTCAGCTGACAAGCCGAGCATCTTAACCGCAAAACCACCACATCGGCCACTTATTAGGGTAATGTAACATAATCTTGAAAGTCTACCAAAGTAATTGTGCATGACCTATACTTAATAGAGTTAAGCTAGAGTTACTTTCTCACATTTTCCCCTTCCCTGGACTTGATAAACCCATTTGAAATGGCCTTGCTTCTTCTTTTAATTGTCTTGCTCCCTCTATTTTAACACGATTTGCTAAGCAGCTTATTTTTTATACACATTTCACATTTCTGAATGGCCCATTTTCCTTAAAGAGGGACACAGGGTGGTTGTACAATACAGCATCAAAACATATAACATTCAAATGTTAGAGTTAAATTTTTTAAATTAGAAATTTTAAAAATTATAAAATTATTAAAAAATTATGATTTAAGGAGGTAAGAAAATTGTCAAGTTGAGAAAGGCAAAGGGGGTGGGGGGGCTTTCAGGGCAGCAATCAATCCCACAATTCCATATGATATATCTTTCTTGATTAGAACATATATAAGCAATAAGACATTAGTATTTTTAAGGCATAGCGTTTATGTGGTGGTTCCATTTCTGAGGGATTTGTAAGTTCTGGTTGTCTCAAGCTATCAGCAAAAATCAAGCTGTTCCATCCACTTTGCTGTATAATTGACTGTTCTGCCAAGTCTTTGATACAAAATCTAAGGCTGTATTGGACATTTTCAGTAAACTTGTTGGTCTTAATACTATTACAGCTTTATTGATTTGCACTATGTAGGTCATTAGAAATAATGACCATCTTTGAAAGAGATTAATTGGATTCTTGGACAATATGTTAAAGATTTTCTTTAGTTCAGCTAATTTGTCCTGATTAACTTCAACTGTTCTGTAGCTGTGTTTTGTGAGAATACCCCTTCACATACTTATTATTTGCCAAATATTCAGATTTAAACTGTATTTTAAGGCAAGATTTTGATAGATGCTTTGTTAAATTGCAGACTGGGCTTTGCGGTGTCAGTTTATATTATAGCAATGATTGCCAGTAGCAAGGACAGCCTAATTCCTCATTTTTTGTCACTGTTTTTCTAGAAATACAAATTGAAGGAAAATTATAGGGAATTTCTCTTTTTCAGTTTCTTCAGTGGGAGGAAACAGAAAGGTGCACAGGTGGTCTACTTGTTGTTTCTATGTGGATAAAAGACCTTTAAAATTTTCAATTAAACTATAAGCATGCTGAATTATGTCTGCTACAGAATTGTGGTACTCACAGAATGTTATATTACATCTTCTGTTGTCTCCTAATAGCATGGCACATATTCAGTAATTATGGAATCAGAATAACTTGAAAGCACCAGTTGTGTTCTTGTGACTTAGTGGCACTTCAATGGCTGAGATTGCCTAAATTTAGTGGATTATAACAAAACAAAATAGATAAATGCAGTTCATAATTGCATTCCTATATAATTCAATGTTGAATAGAAGACAATTTAATTTAATTTAAAATTAGTGTAAATTGATCTATATGGAGAGACAGAATGTGTGTGCAGTCTTGTATCTTGTCGTCTTTTAAAGCATTTAAGATAGTGGACATAATTTATAATTTACTTCTGTTTGTTATTCATGTAATACAGGTAGTCCTCGACTTATAACAGTTCTTTTATTGACTGTTCAAAGTTACAATGGCACTGAAAAAAGTGACTTATGACCTTTTTTCACCCTTACGATTATTGCAGCATCCCCATAGTCATGTGATCAAAATTCAGATGCTTGGCAACTGGTTCATATTTATGATGGTTGTTTTGTTTAGCCAAGGCCAACCCTAGAATGTGATGCAAAGAGGCTTTTTGTATTAAAACTATATAATATTGATAACACTGAAAATCATTCCAAAGGCAAATTATTTTCAGCTACCTTTACTTCACCAATTTTATAAATGCTCCTTAATGTTTTAGAGCTGTTTTGGCTCTAGCTAAAACCAGTTGTCCATTTCCAAAAGGCTTAAAAGCTCAGTATTTTGGGCATTGTACCAGAAAGTTATGAAGTAGATGACTATTTCAATTTCTATTGCTCATTTATTATGTTTTTTAAAAAAAATCTAATTTTTCTTTGTTTTCAATTATTTATCAGCAGATAGGAATTTAGAAATATATGTGAATAGAACTATCGGGGGAAGAGACAGGTTATACTATATATGGATTACGTTTCTAAATGGTTTTTTTGCCTCATTTTTAAATTAGCTTTTTCAGATGCTAAAACACGGTATTGGGATGCCAAGGACAACCTAAAAGACAAACATTTTACAATTAAATTGTCTTAAAAGTGAAGGGCTAGTATATCAAGTGCACACAGTACTTACTTTTATTGTTTTATTGTTTTTGTTTGGTAACATCTCTCTTCCAATATTTTGGCATTTTTACTAAACTTTAGGTGATAATTTCTTTCTTCTTCCTTTTCTCCAACTAACTAGAGTATCCCACCAACTTTAACCACTCTACAGAAAGAACAGGAGGATAAATATGGGATTGCAACGTTGAGGAATGGGTTATAGAAGTAAACCATTTGTTTCTGTAGAATCAGTTGTAAATCATGCTTTCTCTTTGCAGAGACTTCTGTGTTTACCACAACACGGCAAAATTATGCACATCTGGCCTAGTTCCATGGGGCTCTGTGTCTTGTACCATACAATGTATAAACTATGTTTCTTATACCAGTAAAACACCCAAAAGAATACTGAAACCAGGGATCCACAAACATGGTCTTCAGGACAGATTGAAACAAAAAAATTCTATTTAAAAAAAGAAAAAGAAAGAAAATGTAAAATATCAATCCAAATATAAGCCAAGTTTTATCAAACCCAGATAAGTACATTGCCAATTCCAAACCTTGATAGCTGATTTGCTGAGATTCATAAGTTGAATCTCCTCTGCTTTTCTAGGCAAGCATAGCATAAAGCACTTAGCATATTTTTCCTTTGATATGCAGTATCAACTTAACCTATGGTGTTCCAGATAGATCCATTGCTATCCTTTACAAGTCCTAGGTTAAAGGGCTTAAAATATTGTAGGCACCATCCACTCTTGCACTGAATAATTGAGAAGCGACTGGATAGTTCACACTTGTATCTTTGCTTTGTCTTCTCCTGTCTACCTTCAGTACTAGCCAAACACTGAGATCATTTGGCTATATGTATCGTGATGCCATTCCCTTTTGACACTATTATTCTTATTATTATCCTTGAATTTGGTGACTGTTCTTCTGATCTCATCTGCCATCCTTTAAATTCGAATTAGTTGAAACTTTTCACCCATCTGAGAATTGCCTACCAATTTACTCGGGATAGAAACCAGCAGATCACAAATTTATTTTCAACAGACATTGGAGCACTTGTAATTGCCAATCAGACCTGTGTTCTCAGCTGATGCTAGAATCCTTTTTGACCTTATCATGTCTTCTTTTAGGCCACCTGCATATATGATTGTCCTTTACTGAGAAGCTAAACCAAATCCTGTTTCTGGATATTTCTGAGATATTTTTGATGTTATCCTTTTCATAGCTTTTGTTGATTTTGCTGTAATGGGTTGATTGGGCAGATACTGTTTGATAAAGTTGTTTGAGTATCCATTTTATTACAGGTAGACTGTTTTTGGTGTTCTAGATTGATGCAGTATGTGCTTGCCTGAATAATGTTCTTAAACAGCTTCTCTTGTGGGAGGATGGGTTGTTATTTTATTAATGGAGCACTTGGTTAATATGGGTTGTTTTTTGATAGACACGTTTAATTTGCTATCATTTCCTCTGATGAGGATATCCAGAAGAGATAGTATGTTTTTTTTCTTACATTGTGAATTATATACCTTTGAAGATGTTGATTGTTTCATCATGGCGATCTCTGACTTGGAGGATAAGATCCTGCTACTTGACCTCTTTGAATATCACTAAGCCATTCTCATGTACTATATGAACTACACTATTTACCTTAATCCTTCATAGTTCTCTTTAGGCTAGAGAATTAGGAAAGTAATTTTAATAGCCAGTTTGGTCTAGGTGCTGGTCTGAAAACCAGGAGATTGTGAGTTCTATTGTGTTTCCCCAAAAATAGAACCTACTTCAAAAATAAGCCCTAGCCTGATTTTCACGCTTGCGCCTAATGTAAGCCCTACCCCAAGAATAAGCCTTAGTGAAGGAATGGGTGGGCATAGCCAGCATAGGAGTGGCGAGCGTGCATGGGTCAACAGTGTCTGGCAGCAGCCTCAGCCCAGGAAGTACAGGTGAGTTGAACACCACTTCAAGCAGCAGACAGAAGCAGAGGTGCTTGGGGGAGGCAGGCAATTAGGATGCACCGCACGGACTGCAGGAAAGGCGTGTGATGGACCAGAGTGGCGAACAGCCGTGGGAGGCTCGTCTTCGCATAGTGACATCGGCAGCAGACAGAAGCAGTAGTGCGGGGAGGGGGGGGAAGTGGCGATCTGGATGTACTGTGCAAACTGCGGGAAAGCTAGGTGGTGGTGGGGCAGAGTGGCAGCCAGCTGCGGGAGGCTCATTTTCACATCTCTTGGCTTGCCTGCAGCCCGGGTGGTATATCAAGATCACCTGCCTTCCTCTACATGCCTTCCCCTTTGCTCAGTCCCAGAGTGCGCCAACCAAGGGACCATCAGGCTGTAACTGCTGCCAGATACCGTCGGTCACCGCACTCTTGTCAGCTCTTGTGTGCGCAGTGGGGGAAGAGCACCCAGCCAGGCTAATCATCTTGAAACCATGTTTTCCCCAAAAAGAAAATAAGACCGGGTCTTATTTTTGGGAAAACACAGTAGGATTTGTTTCATGCCCTAACCATGAAAGTTGGCTGGGTGACTTTAGGCTAATCATTCTCTCTCAGACAAAACTTATGAAGTAAGGTAGGGCATATAAATAAAGTAGCAATGTCTGCTTTAATGGATTTATTTTTGAGATTTGCCTGTCACCTGAAATCAAACTGGCGATACACCAGGAAGTATTATTGGTAGTGCAAAATAATGGTACTTTCCAATGGTTAAGTGGGTATTATTACTGTTGTTTATCTTTCCTGATTTTAGCAAGGCAGTGCTTACACTCCTGGATACTTTAAAAGTACAAAACACTCCTTGACTGCTATCACTCTGTCTGTAATGAACATGGTCAACTATAATGAAAAACCACTTGGAAGGCAAATATTTCTTACTGTGAGCAAATCAAATATCTATCATTTTGTGTGGTGCTGTCTTATACAGTATTTATCAATGTTTGTGCATTATACATTAAAGAAGTATGTTCAGAGGAATCGCAGAGAAATTCAGTAGAATTATAGGCTTTGTGAGCAGGGTATATGAGGACACTTAAGCAAATGCTTAAGTTGGATACACTGCAAGACACTAATGTAAAATTAAAAACGCCCTCAAAATCTAAGATTGGCTTTGTTGCAATTGAACTGATCCAAACTAAAAATACAAGGAGAGGAATTTATCCACTATTTTTAAACAGGGATTATCCCTTAATGTCAAGTCCTCATGGGAAATTGGTCAAAATTGAACCTATAGCCCAAATATTTTCCATATATAGCTTTGGGATTTAATGTGTATATTGAAATTGATCCCAGACCAACAAGGATTTCAAAACTTCCCAGGATTCATTGGAATTAAGATGAGCCAAAGAAGAGCTATATATTGAAAATTTTAGCAATGACTAAAGCTAGTCTTCAACTCATTTGTTTAATACTAAACCACATCTCCAACCTTTATTGGCAGTGAATCCAACAAATGAATCCTATGGCATACTTAACTAATCTCTAAGTTCTTAAATTCAGAGAGCCTTCACTCTGGCATTGTCAGGCACAAATTACTAGGAGCATTTGTTGAGTTTGAATAATAGAATTGATTATTGTTGCTGCATACGCACAAGAATCTGAGCAACAGTTCAACCTAAATTGGTGCTAGATAAGGGTCAACGGAATTCACACGAGTCTGGACATGGATCTCTTGTGAGTGTGCAATGACTTGAAATTATTGACGCATTTAACCCCGCCTTTCAGCTCATCCTGCTTGTCTCCTACAGGCATGATGTCATGCTGTCCTCTCATCTATCCTTGAATACCGATAGTGGAAGATACCCTACCTGGGGAGACAATGCCCCTGTGACTCTAGAAATATAGAAACAATAGAGCACCCAGTAAGACTCCAGTGTCTGTATTATAACAACATTTATATTAGCCTCATCTCAGCATTATTGCACAAATATTTAGTGGATAAGACAATTCTACACCTCCCTGCTACCCTCAGATACCAACGCTTCCACTGTACAACCTTCTACTGCCACGTTTTGAATAGCAGCACTTAAAATCTGTCAGATGACGTGTGTCATAAGCTAGTTTTCATATGCATTAGGTCATCAGTGCTCCGTATTGTGATAGTCTGCATATATACTACCGTTATGTTACCCCAAAACCGTTTAATGCTCCTGTTCCTTCTCTTAGATTCCTTTTAGAGTTTTATTTTTAAGCATATCCTTCTGTTTTATACCTTGTAGCATTTTATAATAATTATTTTTTGAGATTCTGATGTATTTTATGCTTTTTTAATTGATTGTATCCCACTCTTCTTAAGCTGGTCTTTGACCATAGTAAAGATTTGATTTGATTTTTTAGTATGACATAATAAATAAAAGATATTTCAAAATATAAATCAGCTTTGGAATTAAATTTATTTTGATCACATTTTTATTATCACAAATATTAGGAATTCTGTTTCCTAGTTTAATTTGTATCAACAGAGGGAATAAGTGCAGAGGATTTGAAACTAAGAATTTATCAACTGGGAATTCTTACACCAAAATAAATAAAGGTATTTGTTTTATACTTATATATGTTATTACTATGACACAGTAGCATCACATTAGATTATTGCAAAATTATAATAAGCAAATTCATGTAATCCAAATTACTTTAGGAATTGTGGTCTATCTCTAGTTGCCTTGAGACAAGATGGATGACTAATTAATTAAATAAATAAATCTCTAAAAAGAAGAATCTTGAAGAAGAATCTTCCTCCTTTCACCTATAATTTTATTAATATTAGCATATTTTCTAATTGTAAAAGCAAACAGGCAGGAAGGAAGGAAGCTTTATGTGTACTTTTGTCACATTGCCATTCTTTCCATCTTTGATGATATTTTCCTCCCACTCCCAACCTTCCGCTTCACAAGCTTGCAGGCCAGCTATTTGTAACAGATGGGGCCATCATCTCTGCTTCAGAAAAAGTAGAGCAAAGAATAATCTCAGGAAGCCTCTAACCTGCCTTCTGAAAGCATCTTTCAAAGCAGATTTTAGTTTGTTAATTATATCTCGCATTTATTATTTATTAGGCTGGACTTCCAGGCCGCTCCCCCCCCCGTCGCAGGGAGGCGGACCAAATACTTTGGTACCGCCCAGATGCCTGATGGATCCAGATAGGTTCCTGATGGAGCTTGGGCCATGTCCCGACGTTCGAGCACACGACTCGGTTGAGGACCTGGTCGCCACCTGGGATAGGGTGGCGGCTGGGGCCCTAGACCGGGTTGTGCCCTTGCGGCCTCTGACCTGGCGCCGCTCTCACTCGGTTCCTTGGTTCTCTGAGGAGCTGAGGGAGATGAAGCGCCGGAAAAGACGCCTGGAGAGTATTTGGAGGACTACTCGCTCCGGACCCGACCGAACACTATTACGGTCTTATATTAAGACCTATTTAGTGGCGATAAGGATGGCAAAGCGTTCTCACTTTTCCACACTTATTGCGTCCGCAGGAAACCGCCCGGCTGCCCTGTTTAGAGTGACCCGCTCTCTCCTGGAAGGGGGAGCACGGGAGGACCCCTTGCAGGGACGGGCTGAGGACTTTTCGAATTTCTTGCTGGATAAAATCACTCGGATCCAGGACGGGTTGGACTCTGAATGGGCAACTCTGGGTAGGGGGTCGGGGGCGGAATTTGGGAAAGTCATTTGGGAGGAGTTTGATCCTGTGACCCCCGAAGACGTGGACAGTTGCTGCGGGGGCTGAATGGTACCACATGTTTATTGGACCCATGCCCCTCCTGGCTGGTGATGGCCACTCGGGAGGTGACACGAGGTTGGTTCCAGGGTATTATTAACACTTCCTTGAGTGAGGGATATTTGCCCGCTGCCTTGAAAGAGGCAGTGATGAGACCCCTCTTCAAGAAGCCATCCCTGGACCCAACTTTGTTATCTAATTATCGTCCCGTCTCCAACCTTCGCTTTGTGGCGAAGGTTGTTGAGAGTATGGTGGCACGACAGCTTCCCCAGCACCTGGATGAAGCTGTTTATTTGGATCTACACCAATCGGGCTTCAGGCCTGGGCACAGCACGGAGATGGCATTAGTCGCATTGGTGGATGATCTCTGGAGGGCCCGTGACAGAGGTCATTCCTCTGTCCTGGTCCTATTAGATCTGTTGGCGGCTTTTGATACTGTCGACCACAGTATCTTATTGCGACAGCTAGGGGGGTTGGGAGTGGGGGGCACTGTTATGCGGTGGTTCTCCTCCTTCCTCTGTGGCTGTTCGCAATTCATGTTGGCGGGGGGCAGAGGTCGGCCCCGAGCCCCCTGGTTTGCTCAGGGGTTGGGGCTCTTGCCCCTTCTGTTCAACATTTATATGAAGCCGCTGGGTGAGATCATCCATGGCTTTGGGGTAGAGTTCCATCAGTACGCTGATGATACTCAGCTGTACATTTCTACCCCGGGCCACCCCGATGAAGCCGTTGAAGTGATGACCCGGTGCCTGGAGGCCGTGCGGTGTTGGATGGGGCGGAACAGGCTTCAGTTCAACCCATCTAAGACTGAGTGGCTGTGCTTCCCGGCACCCCGATACAGCCAGCTGGTTCCATCGCTGGCTGTGTGTGTGTGGGGGAAATTCTTGCCCTCACAGAGAGGGCTCGCAATCTGGGTGTCCTCCTGGATGTGCGGCTGTCACTGGAGGACCATGTGGCGGCCGTCGCTAGGGGGGCCTTTGGTCAGGTCCATAGGATCTACCAGTTGTGGCCCTTTCTGGATTGGGATGCACTCCACACGGTCACTTCCGCCCTCGTAACCTCTCGCCTAGACTATGCCAACGCTCTCTACATGGGGCTTCTTTTGAAGAGCACCCGGAGGCTCCAGCTGGTGCAGAATACGGCCGCGTGGGTGGTGTTGCGGGCTCCTCGGGGCTCCCATATTACACTACTCCTGCGCAAGCTGCATTGGCTCCAGGTGGCTCTCCGGGTGCGCTTCAAGGTCTTAGTTATTATCTTTAAAGCGTCCATGGCTTGGGACCAGGTTATTTGTGGGACCGCCTCCTGCCATTATCGGCCTCCCGCCGACCAATACGCTCCCATAGAATTGGCCTCCTCGGGGTGCCGCCGGCTGGACGGCTGGCGACCCCGAGGATGCGGGCCTTCTCGTTGGGGGCACCCTCCCTCTGGAATGAATTACCCCCGGAGATGAGGACCATCCCTGATCTCCTGACCTTCCGCCATGCGTTGAAGACCTATTTATTTCAACAAGCCAGTGTGGCCTAGAGGTTTTTAGAGTTTTTAATTTGGTTTTAATTTTCTTAATCTCTTATTCTTAATCTTTTTGATATGGACAACTTATTTAATTTTTTTAACTTTTAAATATTATATGTGTATTCTTATATGTATTTTATCTTGGCTGTTCACCACCCCGAGTCCCTCCGGGAGAGGGGAGCGGTATACAAATTTAAATAAGTAAGTAAGTAAGTAAGTAAGTAAGTAAGTAAGTAAGTAAGTAAGTAAGTAACTCAAGGCAGCAAACATACCTAAGACCCTTCCTTCCATTTTCACCTCTTATGAGGTGATTTTGGCTGAGACGGGATAACTGGCCCAAGGTCACCCAGCTGGCATTCATGCTGAGGTGCAACTAGAATTCACAATCCCCGGGTTTTTAACTGGTGCCTTAGCCACTGGACTAAGGTAATAGAATATACTCATGGACTTGTTTTGGAGGTGGTGGTGGGGAGACCAAAGGTTTGGTATGTGTCTTAATTCTGAGTAGAGAATTAACCAACCCTCATGTTCAATAGTAATATGAATAACTGTTTATAATGGAAGTATTAGATTTATACCAGTGAGGCATTCTGGGAATTGAAGTTGAAGCTCACATATCTTAAAGATGCCAAGGTTGAAAAACATGGATTCACATTTATATTTAAATAACCTATGTGGATACATAGTGAAAGCTTGCTACAATAGGATTCTAAGGCAATGTTGAGTGATGAGCCGCCCAAGTCCTCCTTCCTCTTTCTCATCCTCTTCCTCCTCTTTTATGCATGTTGACAATATTAGGAAAGAATTTACACTGATTCCTCACTGTTGGTTGATTTAATCCTCAAAGACTTGAAATTCTGCTTTCCTGTGTTTTCCAAAAGCAACTGAAGGTGAGCTATTATTCTTTGAATACCTGCTCAGCTCGGAACAAGGACTTCAATTGTCACCTGTCAAGAAGAAAGGGAAAAATAGACTGCATATCTGCTCCATTGTTGATGTTTTGTTTTGATCAAAAGAAACAAAGATGGGCACATTAAAATATTAAGAAATTAAGGGAAAAAATTAAGAATTAAATTTAGAAAATTTTGCCTTCCCAGATGTTGACACTGATTTCTGTGTACTTAAATATTAGAGATGCGGAAACATGGCTAATCTCATATCTAGCCCAACCTTTGGGAATAAATAGACTCTCAATGAAAGTCCTTTTGTTAAGTGTATATTTTTTATTTTCTGTTCCAATCTTTGGGCATAACGTTTCATTTTCTTATGCATCTTTTTAAAATAGATTTACATAAGAAAGCTGATGAAATGTCTTGTCTGTTGTGAGAAAAACTTCATTTAGCTCATTGAATTCCTTGTTAAAGTGCCATTTAAAGGCACATGAGTCCTATTGAATATAGCAATAACACCTAAGATTTATCATCAACATATTGCCACCAATGATTTAGGTCTTCAAAATATGGAAATGGCTAGAAGAAATGTTGGATTTAAAAATAAATTACACACCAGAAATCTTTCTATTGGGAATAATAAATGAGAATTCTAAAAAAGCAGATATTTACCTAATCATTCATGTAATTACAGCTGCAAGATTACTACTTGCCCAAACATGAAAGTTAAAAGAAATACCAAATGACGAAGCAATAATAGAAAAGATTTTTCAATGCACTGAGCTAGATAGTATGATGTTAGAATTGAAAGAGCGAGATACTTCAGAATTCTATGCGGTATGGCAAAATTTCTATGTATGGAGGGCTATGAAAGGAAGTCTAAAAAATGTGAACTAGAATTTAAGAAGAGATCATATTGCAACATAATGTTTATGATAAAAATTGATATAAAGATTAAATGTTAATATGTATATAGCTGTATATATGTATATAAATGTTTATATTGTTTGATGATATTTTGCTTATATAACAATGCGAAGACTGATATATATGTCAAAAAAGGCCATCACGTTCAATGTTTTTAAAGCTTAATTTCAATAAAAACTATTTAAAAATAAAATAATTTAGGTCTTCATTTTACTGACCTCAGAAGGATGGACGGCTGAGTCTACTTTGAGCTAGTCAGGATCAAATTCCTGGCTGGGTAGAGCATTCAAATGAGAGAGGGAGGGAAGGAGGAAGAAAGTATCTGGCTGTTCCAGTGCCTGGTTGGCTTTTCTGATTCTGGAGTCAATTTCTTTGTCCAAAGACCTAGCACTCGAGACAGTGCTTCCTATATACAGTACTTGAAGCTGGTAATATTTGTCATCTGGATGTCATCAACAGTGATTTTTGGTTCCACAGACTTGATATTTGGCATGGGCTGATAAAGTACTTCAGTCTTGTTCAGGCTGATAGTTAGACCAAAGAGCACAGCAACATCTGAGAATTTGTTCAACATCAACTATAGACCGCTGTCTTTGTGAGCCAGAAGTGCGTCAAAGAGGGTTTCTTGAAAGACTGTATGGAGGCACTTCTTCTATGCATTCAAGCAGCAAAGGTCAAAGACAGAGATGTCCAATCAGTGCCTGATGTACACACCTTTCAAATCCTGGACAGCACATGTCAACATGCAACATGCACCAACAAATTGAACAGGACTGGGTCTAGCACACAACCTTGTTTTATCCAATTAGAAATAGCAAATTCAGCCTATGAATCACTGTTGTAAAGTATCTGTCCATTATGAAATAGTTGATCAATTTCATGAATTTCTGCAGGCATCAATAACATCTCAGGATGATCCAGAGAGCTTTTCTCTTTATAGTGTCAAATGTCTTTGTCAGTTCAATGAACCCAGAGTAAAGAAACTTGTTCTGCTCAGTGTCCTTCTCCTGACTTGCCTCATGGCAAAAAATATCTGCTGTACTCCATTCTGGCCGAAAGCCATACTGCGCCTCCAGGAGTTACTTTCTGAGACAGTGACAAGTCTATTCAGGAGAATATGGGCAAAAATCTTGCCTGCAATGGACAGCAGTGAAATACTTCTGTAGCAGGAGAGTCAAACTCAGTTTCATTGAGGGCCACTTCAGGGTTGTGTTTGATCTTGAGGGGCTGAGGTGGGCATGGCCAGGGTGGGCATGGCCAGTTCAACATCACTCATGTCAGGGGTGCCTGTAGCAGGCCGAGAATTCTGCCAGTGAAAACGGAGCTCAGAAGGGCCATCCACAACCCTCATGAGCTTCATTTTCACTGGCAGAGACACCACGGGTTGGTCCTTTGCTGTTTCCAGGGCAGTCCCCATGGGCCAGATCTAAGCACCCTAGGGACTGGAGTTTGACACCCCTGCTCTATAGTTTCTGCAATCTGATTTCGTTCTCCCCTTTTTTTACTGAGAGCAACAATTGAGGGTATCATGGAAGTCATCCAGCATCTTCCCTGTCAACCAAATGTCTTCCAAGATATCTCAGAAAGCCTGCAAGGCATTTGGGTCTAGTGCATTGTTGATCTCAAAAGGAATGCCATCATATCCTGTTGCTTTCAGCTCAACTCCGATATAATTTTCTTGATCTAATGAGTAGAGGGAGGCAGGTAACTCTTTTGTGAGAATTCCACATTGATCCACTGGACCCTCCAAAGTTGGGAGTCCCCGACTTATCAATAATATCTGCTTTTAAAGGGAATTCATGTGATAACATTTCCTTAGAAATTTTGTCCTTCTTATGTAATTTGGTTATATTTAATACTTGTTGTTTTACTGTGCTTTCATGTAATTTTTAATGAATCACACTTGGGATTTTTTTGTGCCCTAAAAAGTGATATAGTTTTGTAATTCTAGCATATTTCAGTAGGTATAGTCACATTTAGAGATGGCCGGTGCAGCAGTATCATTTTTTTTTAAAATGTACGTCAGAAATCTAATCAAAACAAGACAATTACATTATATTAATTGCATGAGAAAAATAATATTGACTTACCAAATTAATTGAACTAGAGCCGAAGTGAAAAACTTTTTCTCCTTATATCAGGAGTGTCAAACTCATGTCAGCGGTGTCACATGACATATTAGGACTTTCCCCCCGCTTCACTAAGCTGAGCATGGGCCTGGCCAGTGCGTGATGCATCCAGCCTGCGGGCTGGGATTTTGACAGCCCTAATTTATATTGTATGACTTGTTTGATAAGAATTCTCTCACCTTTGTCTCAATTGTCTCTAGAACTTATTCAATTTTTTTAATTTACTTAGAATATTATGATACTCCCATCTATTAAAATTAATTTCTTTTAACAAGTTTTAGTAAAGAAAAGATAGTGATTCAAGTGACACAGTTAACCAAAGATTTTTTACAAGAAAATGGAATTTTTAAAATAAATGAACTTCAACTGAATATGGCCCAATGTTTTTTAATCTTATTTTTAGCCCACAAGTTAGTTTTGAATTAATATTTTTCGTGCAGATTTACAAAAGTTTTTAGTAGCCTGACTTAATAATTTGGGGACAAGAGCAAATTAGTTGTATCCACTGAGGTATTCTGTTGAAATGGTTCTCTAGAGAGGGATCTAAACAATGTCATTAATTTTTCTCTCTTCTTGCTTGTTGTTCCATTAAGCCAAAAATCTTGCTTACAAACACAGATTCCAAAAAGACATGGAACAACAAGCAATACATGAAAAGATATAGGAGTCTGAATATTGCCAAGACCAATTTGTGAATAGTGTGCAAATTAGCAGCAACCTGTGGAGTTGAGATGATGTCACTATTTGGGTGACTGCTGAATGTCTGAAGTAAAACAAAGTTAATAGATAACAGATAATCAGAGTTGTATGTTATCTAGTCCAACCCCCCACCCAAGTGGGAGACCCTATACCATTTCTGACAAATGGCAATCCAGTTTCTTCTTGAAAGTCTCAAGTGATGGTGCCCCCACAACTTCCAAGGGCAAGCTGTTCCATTGGTTGATTGTTCTCACTTTTCCCCATGTACTCAGGTGTGGATGCCTCTAGCTCTATTGTTTCCTATAACCAGAATTTTTTTCGTGTGATCAGGTAAGTTCCATCTCTTTCAACTTCAGAAAATTACACTGTGAAAAAAAGTTACATTTTGTTGTATTTTCAAAGCTGAGTGTGTGATTTAAAAATGTATGACACTTAATGATATCTGTCACTAGCCACTACATACAATGTGCAGTCGCCATTTTGATATATCCTTTGAATTAAAGATCTCACAGCTGAAATTCTGCCTGGTCATTTGGATTTCTTCTCCATCTACTTTTTGTACCTCTGTTTTATCTGCCTAATCACACAGATTTTCTGGACATGGGTTGCTGTGTTTTGTTACTGTAGTTTACTGAGTATGTTTCACACAATATCGTATTTATTTATTAAATTTATGTGCCACCCATTGGTTGGCTGATGGTATTCTGAACTTTGAAGATATTGACCAATAGTTATTTCTACATCCTGTAAGAAAAGACACAGAAGACCTTTAAAGATTTAAGCATAACTGAAAGAGTCTTCTTCAATTTGCAGATGGTCCCTATTCCAGCTGGAGTGTTCACAATGGGAACTGATGAGCCCATTATAAAACAAGATGGAGAAGGGCCTGGAAGGAGAGTCCACATTCGTCATTTTTTCATGGATCGCTATGAAGTCAGCAATGCAGAGTTTGAGAAGTTTGTGAATGCTACTGGCTATGTTACTGAGGTAAGTGAAAAAAGTTGGTGTTTTTGCAAAGCGGCCTTGTTTGTGTCCAAATAGAGCTTGAGAGTTGAAGATAAACTTTTGCTATATCAGAGGAATATTTTTCTTGTCAGATATTGGATTGGCCTGGGAAAAATAGAAGATATTCCTCCACAGCTCTTCATTTGGAATCTGTACCTCCTAAAGATGAACACTCTGCACAAAGAAAAGGGAATAACCCACACAAAGACACCCACATAATTTACTGATAGTTGATCTGTTAGGGTGAACACAGTGTTTCTGGAGAGAAAATTTAAAACCTGCACAGATCAAAAATACTTTTGCCCCACCCAACAAAAGAAAGGGACCTTGATTGGTTAACGGTAGCAGCATCTTAGAGGAGCTGATTGAAAAGTGGACCAACTTATAAAGCAGGAGGTACAAGTTCTTGCACCGCTATTGCTTGTTATAAGACAGTAGCAGATAAATGTTGGACACATCACAAAGGATATCTTCCTTCATCTTCAACAGTTTACTTTTCTATTATCAGCCTACCATTATAGAGCTATAGCAGAAATCATCCTGGGAAACTGCTCATAGTGTATAAGATGGATGACTGATTCGGAATAGAGTATCAATCCGGATGATAGAATATTTCATCAAGTTTTCTGTGTGGACCAAAACAGGTATTTGGTCCATTTATTCCTAAATTCTCCTCCTTTACCAAGGGCCAATAGTTAGCCTTTGGTGGGTAACATATCTTATAGTCTTAGCAAGTGTTACATAATTTTGCCAGAAAAGTAGCATGTGAAAAAGTTTTACCAGTGTCTGTCAGGATGGCCCTTACTTTCCCATTCAATTGGCACTCCAAAGTTGCTGCTTAATGATCTGCCTTCTCTAGTGCATATTCCTCTAGATGACTCCTGATATCTACAGAGAGTGCAGTCATTAACTATAATGTCTGTAGGTGTAATTGGAGATGTGAGTGGGTAATGCAACCCATCAGTCTTCCATCAGAAGACTGAAAGAGCTATCAAAAAAGCAGTCATAAACACGCCGGGTGTTTTTTTTTGGTAAGCTTTCTATTTATTGGATCTCTAGTAATAGCAGTAGCACTTGGACTTCTATACCGATTAGTGCTTTACACTACCCTCTCAGTGGTTTATAATGTCAGCATATTGCTCTCAAGAATATAGGTCCTCTTTTTACCAACTTTGAAAAGATGGCTGAATCAACCTTGGCCAGTCATGATTGAACTCCTGGATATGGGCAGAGTTAGTCTGCAGTACAGCATTCTAACCACTGCGCCATCAGGGTTCCTTTAATTTGCCCAACAATGAAAGCTTTCTGGACATATTACAGAGTGATTTAAAATTTTAAAAACAACAAAACAAAATATACTTTCTTTTAAAATATTTGCAGTCCCCCTATTTGTAGTGAACCATAAGTAGGGAACAACAAATCATGTGCAAATACCAAAGTAAAAAAATTAGTAAAAAAGTAATATGATTAAAAGCCAATAATAATTACAAAAAGTATCCATAAAATGAAACTAATCTCTTCTAAGGATTAGACACACACTGGAATAGAGCTGATTTAGCTTGCTTATAAAATTTTAGTTGAATCAGGACTATCTATACTTCTGGAAGAAGAGTATTCTATGAAATGGTGACCTGCACTGAGAAGGCCTTTTAAGGAAGGGAAGCAACAAAAGGCTGTCTTGATCACCAAAGTAGATGTCATGATAGATGTTCAATTTTGGCAGTGTGTTGCATATTATGGATCCCAAAGCTCAGCTATACAGAACATTAATAATAACCAGTACATTTAATTAAGCCTAGGAACCTGCAGGCAACCAATGTAGCACCTTCAAAATAAGAATTATCCTAGCTTGTTGGTGGTGTCCCATCAATAGTTTAAATTGCTGCATTTTGAATTCACGTCCTCACAGAATGTATCATAGAGCAACAGGATTACTATCACCAGAACATATTGGTCCGAGTAGATCAGTACATCCTTTGGAGCTAAGGAAAGACCTTGGGCTGCTTAAGTAGGAGGTGAGAATGCAGGAGAACGCCAGACACAAACCAACTTCTTTGGGGGAACCAATGTTATTAAGTTGCTTTGATGTCTGTTAACGGTTAGCAGTTCTGATTTCGTGCAATTTAATTTGGGCTTGTTTTGGCCCATTCATATCCTTAAAGTTTCCAACTAGCAGTACAAAAATTCAGACCCTCATTGTTTATTAAAAGCATGAATAAAGAAGAAAAACTAGAATACATAACTAAAGAGCCTAGGAAAGCATATGAAAGTAAAAATCAGTGTGCATATGAGCTCTTAAAGTCAAAATTAATTAGGGACCGAGTTCTAGAACAAGTTAGATAAATACAAATTTGTGATTGCAGCATTTTTCTAGTCCAGCAATATGGCATTTAGCTTTGCTAATCTGTGACAAATCACTCTTCCAATCTGTCTCTTAAGATGTTACCAAATGCTGTCCACAGTGTTTTCAGCAGTCAGGAGGAATCAGCAGAGAATGAAGAATCTCAGGAGGCAGAAACCTGAAGCAAATGTGATACCCTATTTTATATGATTTCATTGATGATGTTGAAATATGATGGGATACTCTGTCTGACATCCCAAACTAGCGTGCTGGAATGGGAACTAAATTTATATACCCCTGGAAGGCAAAATCCTGGGAAATGTTGATATTTAAAATACGTATCGGCCAAAAATAATTACAGTATTGATTCACCTGCCTACAATAGTTAATAACAAAGACTGTCCCAAAGTGTTTTTTTTTAAAAGAACTCAGTATTGAATGCTGAATGCTGTTAAATTATTTGGAGAGTATATTGAAGTAAAAAGGGGTTTCTACACTTTATTTTTTAAGAAGTTTTGTAAATTACTTTTAAAAGAGTGGGCTTGGATTTGGTGATCAATAGGAATCAGCAACTGATATAATTATAGCTAATGAAATTTAGTTAGACTAACATGTCCTGCTATATTTTATAATGGAGAAACTGCTGGGTAAATTCCTTAAGTTTCAGTTCAGGAATGTCTTGGTTTATGAATCCCATCATAAGCTCTGTTTGCTTAGGCGTAGCATGTTTGTAATACATTCAGCTGAGAAATACACTGCTATGTATATTTCAGGACAGAACGGATCTCAGTAAATCTGCAAGGATTATGCTGCAATTATCTTTGAAATAGTATAGCTGCTGGGAATTCCTAATTTTGGTATATTGAATATCTTTCTATTATATGTTGCCACAGAGATAGACACTTCAAAATAGTATTGGCAGACAAAAAGTAGGCAGTTCCAGAGAAGTGGATAAACTTTTATAGCAATCTTAAAATATTACTGCTTTCTAGCAATGTGAAAGACATCATCACTAGTTACGGGTATGTTTATTTGAAATGTATGTGCTTATTATCTATCTGTTCCCTGTATCTTCTGCTATTGCAGTATATGTATAGAACAAATTTAAGAGTCAATTGCTGAATTGCAGGTCAAACATTTTAGCTTTTATCAGTGGGAAAAATATCCACTTCTGAAGTTACCTATAATTTTTATTATTCAGAACACCTATGATAACTTGAGAACACATGACACATTTTGTATACCTAAATCTGAAAAATCTCAGTTTATGTTATCACTAAAGACATACTTCTAAAAGCAATTCTGAGGTTACTTTTAAAATGAAATTAATGAGAAAAGGGAATTTGAGTAAGGAACAGGTTAGGGGCCCTGATGGTGTAGTGGTTAGAATGCAGTATTGTAGGCAAACTCTGCCCATAATCCTGACGGGGCTCAAGGTTGACTCAGCCTTCTGTACTTTCAAGGTTGGTAAAATGAGGACCCAGATTATTGGGGGCAATATGCTAACTCTGTAAACTGCCCAGAAAGTGCTATAAAGCACTATGGGGAGATATATACATCTATTGCTATTGCTAGTAATCTTCCCTTTGTATCTTTTACTTCTACCATCACCAATAATGTAATAACACACATACATACACAGAAACCTATCACAAGTAATTAATAGTAATAGCAATTAAGCTGTTTTTACACACATTTGACTGCTTTGTCATTTCAAAATGATGTAGATGATCTATACTTTATTCCAACATTAATACACTTTTTTTACTTCAACCTCCTTTGTCATTTATCTTGGTGGAAATTTTGAGTAGAATTCCAAACAGAACCAATTTTTGTTTAAAGTTCTGTACCAATAACACTGCCTTCCTCCCTAAAACATATAATCTCAGTAGCCTAGTTCTCTGGGACAAAAGGATGAGGATGGACACTATTAGTTTTGGTAACCTAGTAATAAGCAGAATTACTTACAGAGATGATTGCAAGAAATAATATAGACATTGGAGTTCAAAATTTTGAAAGCCATAAATTGCATGACTCTTGTAATTTTAAACACATAAAGCTGTCATGCTGTTGGATCATCTGGTCTTAGATTAAGTGACATCTCTTGCAGTACATAATTTCTCAAGACTGAGGACAGAATAGGTTCCTAACGTTGTTATTTTAGATCTTTTGTCTCAAAATATATCAGAAATGGAATTCGGAGTCTTCTGACATTCAAGCTTGAGGTACTCATTGACCTGTGCTGTACCTTCCAAAAATACGCATACTAATAATGCAATAAATTTTTATTGTATTATCACATGTCTTTATGACATGGTTATATTGTTTTCCTGATGCTCCATTTGAAATACAATTATTGGTGAAAAATAAACCCAGGTGATATAAAGCAAGAAGCAAATATGGAGTTGACATGATAGAAATATATATATGTCAATAGATTTTCAAATCCCATTTTAGTGAAAAGTTGATTGAAATATGCTGATTCCCATTCAGCTTCACATTCCAAGTTATACCAGCATGAATGATTAAATAATAAACTTGTTAACAGATAAGTAAAACGCATATATTTCATATGTTTTTGTTCTTTCCTCCATTAGAATTTGACCCAGTTAGTGGAAATGTTTATAGACCTTCTAAAAGCCACTATCTGTTTCTGTTTTAGGAGTTTATATTTTAGCTCATTGAAAAGTCTTTAGTCTTTGAATAATGTAATATTTTATCCCAAGGGAGTCTGCTGTAAAATTATTACTGTTGGTTTTCAGGGTTGGAGGTGAAAGAAAATTTACTATTTGAAGGGTATTCAGTTGGGAAAATGTGTATGTTGTTTTCTTTTACAGTAACAATAAATTGCTATTGGGAAGATACTTAATTCTCTGATTTGATTTTTCCTTCCTTCCTTCCTTCCTTCCTTCCTTCCTTCCTTCCTTCCTTCCTTCCTTCCTTCCTTCCTTCCTTCCTTCCTTCCTTCCTTCCTTCCTTCCTTCCTCCCTCCCTCCCTCCCTACCTCCCCAGGCAGAAAGATTTGGTGATTCCTTTGTATTTGAAGGCATGCTGAGTAAAGAAGTAAAGAATGGAATTCATCAAGCTGTAAGTTGTATATATTAATATGTTTTGTACTTGTTACAATGATTCAGAGTTGGAAACAAACTATTATAACCAAATAATATATTTGGTTTTGAAAAACCATTACTACGCTGTATGAGACTTGCAGTAGTAAGCTTTTGACTAACTTTGAGGACAATGTTAGTATTGCGAAATTGTGTGTTCTAAGAGGAGATACTAATGTAAAAGCTCAGAAGTAAACAGGGTAACTTTCTGTCCTTTTTTGGCATGTTGTGATGGTCCATGTCATCTGCAATCACTACAAAGCTGTACTCTTCCATATAAACAGTAAGTGTTGTCATCTTTGTTTGGCAGTCTTACAGACTGAATGTTCAGAAGTCATAGGTATGTGTACCCACAGTACCAGTGTTGGTACAACCAAATATGTGCAATTAGAACAAGGTCTGCTTTGACAACAGAGTCTGTTCTGTATGTTCATTTTGATTCCTCTTTTTCTTCTTACCCAGCCTTAAACCTGCTATGTTAAATTGTAACAATTGCTCCCCAAAATATGATGCTAATCAGCTGACAAATAGCCTGGAAATTCACTCACAAAAAGTTTTCAGAGAACCACATTGGTTCTCTGAAAAGACATTGCAAGATTGGGTGAAACTTTGTGCTAATACATAACTTGCTCAGAAGAATGTGTGTGTGTGTGTGTGTGTGTGTAGATAGATAGATAGATAGATAGATAGATAGATAGATAGATAGATAGATAGATAGATAGATAGATAGATAGATAGATAGAGATATATGCAAACAGAATCTGGATTTTATTTTATTTCATGTAATTTTTTTGATTGTGTAAAATTTTTGTTCAGGAGAGAAAGAGGGAGAGAGAGAGAGAGAGAGAGAAGGAGAGAGAGACAACATGCTTGCATCTGTGTTGTTAAAACAGTTGTTTTCATAGTGTATTAAATACTTTTCTATGTAGTCTTACCCTCTTACATGAATGTTCCTTTTTAAAAGGTAGGAATGATTGCATTTTTGTTTTATTCTTATAATAGGTACTATATGCACTCTCTCTCTTTGTCTGTCTGTCTGACTGTCTCTCTCTCTCTCTCTCTCACTCTCTCTCTCTGTGTCTGTGTATATGGATTAATATATACATATAGATATATGGATATACAAAAATCAATACACACACATCTTGACTTACAATAAAGCCCAAAATTTCTTTTGCTAATTGAGTCATTTGTTATATAAATTTTGTCCCATTTTACGACCTTTCTTGTCACATTTCTTATGTGAATCACTGCAGTTCTTAAGTTAATAACACAGTCATTAAGTGAATCTGACTTCACCTGACTTTGCTTGTCAGAAGGTTGCAAAAGATGATCACATGACTCCAGACCACTGCAAAAAAATAAATGTAAGTCAGTTGCCAAGTGCCTACATTTTGATCACATGATCATGGGGACGCTGCAGTGGCCCTAAGTGTGAAAAATGGTTTAAATTGTTTTTTTCAGTGCCGTTGTAACTTTGAACTGTCACTAAATGAATTGTTGTAAGTCAAGAACTATCTGTATAGCTGGAGATGGAGATAGAGATATTTATGGGGAGTTAAAAAAACCCGCAAACATCCTTGAAAAATGAAACCTATATCTACAAATATGGCATGAAGGAACGGAGCTTAATTCTAAAAAATAAAAATGACCCTTTCATAGATTATCATTACAAATATGTGTGATTATGTGTCTGTACATATGTATTATATATAACAAAAATGAATCTGAAATCAGTAGGATTCAAAAGCCAGGTTTTTGTAGATTTGAGGTCTTTAAAAACTGAAACAGTATGTATCAGGGATACCTCCTGCTCCATTTCCACCTTAAGAACATAGCTGAACAAATATGCAATGCATCTTCTGGTATTGTCAGCGTCAGTGGATAACTTCCCAAATTATGTCATAAAATCAAGAGCTAGTCCCTAAAAATCAATCAGATCTTCAGAAGTGAAACTTAATTTGAGGGGGATTTGACTTTTTATCTGTGAATGGCAGTATCAAAGCGAAAAATTTCAGCTTCATAAATTAGAGGAAATGAACTGTGTTTTTCTGTTGCCAGTATACTTTATTTACACATAACTAGGAAGAACAAAAGAGAAGCAGTACATTCTAAGAAGCAAAAGAAAGTAAAGTGAAATAAAACTCCTCCCCTGCACATATGCGCAGTAAATCATCCATCACAAGACAATCATATCTTGGTTACTATAGTAACGTGATAACCATTCTGGAAGCTCAGCAGACAAATCAAAATAACACAGTGACAGACAGTAACATATTAACCTTCCAACATATGTTGGAAATCACTTGTGTGTTTTCAGTTGTATTTTGGCAGTCTGTTGGAAAGTTCCAGGTGAATTAATATTGTGGCAAATAATTAGTTTAAATTTCACTTGAGTATTTCATCTTAACATGTTCCTTTTATGCACCGAAACAAAAATGTTATGCACAGGAGTAAAAATAACACACATTAAAGCACCATATGGGGCTTTTTAGAATAATGATTTAACAGATAACAGATAATCAGAGTTGGAAGGGACCTTGTAAGTCATCTAGTCCAACCGCCCCCCGCCCAAGCGGGAGACCCTACACCATTTTTGACAAATGGCAGTCCAATCTCTTCTTGAAAGTCTCAAATGATGAAGCTTCCACAACTTCCGAGAGCAAGCTGTTCCATTGGTTGATTGTTCTCACTGTCAGAAAGTTCCTCCTTATTTCCAGGTTAAATCTCTCCTTGTTCAGTTTCCATCCATTATTCCTTGTCTGGCCTACAGGCACTTTAGAAAATAGCTTGACCCCTTCCTCTCTGTGGCAGCCCCTCAAATATTGGAAGACTGCAATCATGTCTCCCCTGGTCCTTCTCTTTACTAGACTAGCCAAGCCCAGTTCCTGTAACAGTTTTTCATATGTTTTAGTCTCCAGTCCCCTAATCATCCTGGTTACTCTTCTCTGTACTTTTTCTAGAGTCTCAACATCTTTTTTGTAATGTGGTGAACAAAACTGGATGCAGTACTCTAGTCTTACTAAGACTTTATAGAGTGGTATTAGTACCTCCTTTGATCTTGATTGTATCCCTCTGTTAATACAATTTAGGATTGCATTAGCTTTTTTGGCTGCTGCTGCACACTGCTGGCTTATATTTAGCTGGTTGTTCAATAAGACTCCAAGATCCCTCTCACAGTTACTGCTATTGAACCTGGTTTCACCCAGTCTATATGTGTACTTTTGGTTTTTCTTGCCTAAGTGTAGGACTTTACTTTTCTCTACATTGAATTTCATTTTGTTAGATACTGCCCAGTGTTCTAGTCTGTCAAGATCCATCTGGATCTTGAGCCTGGGTGTTAGCTATTCCTGCCAGCTTAGTATCATCTGCAAATTTGGTAAGTTCCCCTTCTATTCCCTCATCTAAGTTGTTAATGAAGATATTGAAGAGTACCGGGCCTAAGACCGAAACTTGTGGCACCCCACTGCGTACTTCCCTTCATGTAGACTTAGACCCATTAAGGACTACTCGTTGAGTACAGTTTGTCAGCCAGTTGCGAGCCCATCTAGTGATGGTACTATCTATTCCACTTTTTTCTAGCTTACTAAGAAATAAGTTGTGGTCTACTTTGTCGAATGCCTTTCTGAAATCTAAATATATTATGTCCACAGTATTTTGCTGGTTTACTAATTTAGTCACTGTGTTGAAGAATGAAATAAGATTGGTTTGACATGATCTGTTCTTAACAAACCTGTGCTGACTGCTAGTTATTACTTTACTTGTTTCTAGATGTTGGCAGATCTGTTTTTTTATTATCTTTTCCAGTATCTTCCCAGGTATTGATGTTAGGCTGATTGGTGTATAGTTTCATGGGTCTGTTTTTTTTTTCCTTTTTTGAAGATGGGAACCACATTAGCTCTTTTCCAGTCCTCTGGTAGTTCTCCGGTGCTCCAGAATTTTTGAAAGATATGGTGCAGTGGTGCTGAGATGACCTCTGCCAGCTCCTTTAAAACTCTGGGATGTAATCCATCAGGCCCTGGGGATTTGTGTGCATCAAGATCAGACTGGTGTTCTCTTACTAGTTTTTTTTGCTTATTTTAACTTTTGTTTCTGGTCTGTCTTTTACAGTTATGTTTTTGGTGGGTTGAGCTATAGTTTCTTTTTGCGTGAAGACTGATGCAAAGATGAGTTAAGCAGTTCTGCTTTCTCTCTGTTGCTTGTTACTTTCTTGCCGTCTTCTTTCTTTAGTGGACCGACTGTTTCCTTGATTTTTTTCTTGTTATTTATATGTTGGAAGAAACTTTTTTTTTATTATCTTTGACTTTTGTTGCAAGTCTTTGTTCGTTCTGAGCCTTTGCTATCCTGACTTTGTCTTTGCAGATTCTGGCTATCTGCTGATATTCTGCCTTAGTTGTATATCCTTCTTTCCATTTTTTGTACTTGTCTTTTTTTCTTTCAATTTGCCAGAGAGATCTTTGTGCAGCCATGCTGGTTTCATCTTGGATTTCTTGTTTTTCTTTCTCAATAGTATTGTGCTGGTCTGGGCTTCTATGATCATACTTTTCAGTTTCTCAAGATTTTTGAGTTGTTTTCCCTTTTAGGATTTTCATCCATGGAATCTTTCCCAAGTTCTCTCTGAGTTTATTAAAATCAGCTGTTTTAAAATCCAAGACTCTGGTGTCATTATGTTCTATTGCTTGTGTTTGTGTTATGCTGAATTCTAGTATGACATGGTCACTCTCACCCAAGGTTCCTGCAGTTTAAACTCCCTCTGTCGCTTCTTCTCTTTTTTTTAAGAATTAAGTCCAGTATGGCTGTCCCTCTAGTTTCACCCTCTACCTTTTGGACAACAAAGTTGTCAGCTAGGTTGGTTAGGAACTTATTTGATTTCTCACTTGGTGCAGAATTAGTTTTCCAATTGATATCAGGATAATTGAAGTCTCCCATTACTATTGTTGTGTGTTTCCTGCATATGTTTGTTAGTTGGCTGGCAAAAAGGACATCTACTTTTTCTGCTTGATTGAATGGCCTACAATATACACCTATGGCCATGTCATTCTTTTTTTCTTTTATATTGACCCATATGCCTTCTAGGTTTTCATCTTTGGTTTCATGCATTTCTGTAGCAATATAGTGGTCCTTTACATAAAGTGCAACTCCACTTCCTCTTTTATAGGGTCTGTTTTTTTTTTAATAGTTTGTATCTTTCTACCAGTATGTTCCAATCATGGGTTTCATCCCACCAAGTTTCTGTTATTCCATATCATATCTACCTTCATGTATTCGTAGTTTGAGTTCATCCTGTTTGTTCCGCAGACTTTGTTCATTTGTATATAGGCACTTGAGATCTAAGCACATCCTGCAGCATGTATGCTTTGTTGAAGAAATATAATTTTTGAATAAAGTGAGAAGGAAGAAAACTTGAAAACATTCTTGAGCTGCAGTTTAGCCATTGATGAGGTATTTGGCTATGACATGGTATATGTGACAAAAAATATTTCCGTCTGTGTCTGAGAAAATGCTCTTGTTTCTGCTGTTGATATTATGTGAAGTAATACAATTTGTCCATGTAGGACAATACATATTGGTTTATTTTAAATTCAGCTCTGTGATTGGAAAAAATAGTAATTTACTTTGGAGCTGATTGATTCTTTTCACATATGTATTGAATTCTTCCTGTTTGAATTTCCAGGAATCTCCGTGCTCAGAAACCTGAAAAACAGTGTTAAATTTCTTTCTAGTTGTACTCTTAAACTAAACGTAAAAGTAGTCAAACAGTGCTAAAGAAAATCACAGTCTAGGTATAGATTTGTGCAAATAAACTTGCATAATTAATGATACTTTATTAACTAATGATTAATAAGTTGCATAAGTTAAATAATACAGGATGGAATGAGTAATATATAGACTGCTTTTAGTCTTCCATCAGCCCATTTCAGCCACCCAGCAAGACTGACGTTAGCCCTTTGAGACTAACCAGATCAGGAAACAAATTACACAAGAGGACTAGAACTATACTTTCCCGAGAAAAACTATTGCAGCATAATCTTGCAACCTGACTGTGTTTCTCCTCCCCCTCCACTTAAGGCCATTTATTTAGACATTCACACATGCTGTCCAGCTTAGTAACAATCACATTCCTCTTACTATTTTTAGGGATGCGTGTTCCACATTTATTCTCACTATCCAAACCCACAGGGTCATGATGTTACAGGAATGATGCACAGTCCTGTCGGCAAAGGGAACTGATAAGAGAACAAACATTCGAACACATGTTCTTTTAGGATATGGAAATACAAATTGTATGGTATTTCCAAAAATTTATCCAAAAATTAGGTAGAACCAACGTTGATTGGTTAATAATGAAATTAAATAGAGTTCTGTACTGTCATTTAATAGTCAACTTATATGGACAAGCAGACAAATCCTGTTAACCAGGTTGATCAGGCAATCGTAAGGAGGAATCGGAACAATCAGACCTGGAGATAGATTAAAGTACTTGGACACAGAAGGGAGTATGATGGACACAGGAAAGACAGATGGGAGATGAAATACTTGCTGTTTCTCCAGATGGAACTGATGCAACCTTAGCCCCTTCAGAGTTCTGGTTTTTATACAGTCTGAATTGGTGGGCAGATTTCTGCTTTTGGCTCACAGCCAGTGATCCTAAATGAAATTGTCTTGGCAACCTTGGCTGTCTGCCCAGAAATTAACTCTTCTCTGAATAAAACCCTCTCCATCTTCATGCCTATATGATGGTCAGTTTCAAACTAAATTTTTATTGCACAGGGAGGGACCAGTCTGAGACTCTTTCTAACATTTTCCCAGTTTTCTGGGCGCAGAAGAATATTTTTGCACATCCCCACATCGTTTCTGCAAGGTAATCTCTATGGCTGCTTGCTTATATGTAAGTTAATGCCAGCACTTTAAATTGTACCCTGAAAGAAATCATCAAATGCAGAACCCAGAGAACTGATTTATATATTTAAGATGGGACCTGTTTTATCAATGGTTGGCTAATAGAAACAGAAGTTGAAAACATGCAAATGTGAAAAGAACTACTATTATAAGGGATATTTGTTAAAATGTTTATGCAATTATTATTATAATTGTTGTTGTTGAATTAATATCAATGTAATGACTACTGCTGTAAATATTTTGATCATTATTTTCTAAAATAACATGTATCCAGGCAACACACTGTTCAATTGAAATTTAAATTTTTACAGGTTATAAAATAAAAAAAAACATTTTTTTTTAAAAAAGAACTGATTTATATACTGCCAGAACTAAAATCAGTGAGCCACTGCATTCTGAACCAGTTGCAATCCCTGCATAGTTTCTAAGGGGAGCCCCATGTAAAATGCACCTCAGTAGTCCAACTGGGTGATAATGGAGGCTTGAATTACAGTAATGAGGTTCTTTGGCACCAGGTACATTTGCAATTGATGCAGCATAAAGAGCCCTCTAGCCACAGATTGCAGGTAAGAACTGTGAGTCTGGAAGAAAACCCAGGTTGCAGACCTGTTCCTTCATGAATAATGCTTGCCTTTCCAGATACTTTATGAAGTAGAAAAGCAAGTCCACCTTACGCTGATCTCTCTCTTCTAGGAGAAATATGTCCCTTTGTCACAAAGATTTGCTTTGTATTCTGCTACTGCATCCCTTCAAAGAAATTATTATGCTTGTCTTGAAAAAGCAAAAGGTCTAAAATGGAATGGGACTTATTGACATGCCTGAAAGCATAAAGACAGGAGTATTAAACCATACACATAAAACCTTTGCAGTGAATCTTTGGAGACAGAATGACAACCTACCTTCTGTAGGATGTTATACAGAAAAAAAAGTCTTTTTTTCCTATTGTGTGTGTGTGTTTTGCTTTACTACTGTAAGTCAAATGTCAATCCTCAGAGCAGCTAATCGGGGTATTATGATCCTTGCCTGAACTGGGAATTCCTGTCCCTGATGTTTGTAGATTGGGACTGGCATCCAGCCTGAATTGTGGAGCTCTGCTGCTTCCTTTGAAAGATTTCCCCTATTTGGTTAGAGTAATTTTTAGAGGACTTTTCTTTTGCCTTGTTTTTCAAAATGTATTATTAGGACATTTTGGCATGCAGAACATCATCTAGTAGGCATAGAAAAATGATACTATTCTGATTATTTTGGCCAGTAGCCTAGCAAGGCAGGGGCTTGCTTTTCTTTAATTTAGCATTTTAGCTTAACCAAATGTGGTTCCTCTTGTAAGTGTTCAGGCTATTAAATATAAAAGTAAATCTGAAGAGATAACATTTGTTTCTTTTCTTTGTTTTTAAAAGAGCTTTAAAAAGTTAAATCAAAATGGTATTAGCAGTGGTTTTTAACATTAAAAGCCGTTGCTATATGTTGTCCTTGACCTGTCCCCTTTAAGCTATATACAGTATAAAAGCCAACAAACCAGGAGAATGATTTCTTCAACATAATAACGTAACGTAACATAACTTAGTAGGGGCGTGCATAAGTGCACCATCGTGCCTCCCATCCCTGTCCTATTGTCCCCATTTAATCGTACCTATTTTCTGTATTCTTACTCATGTTTATACTTATACCTATTATTTTGTAAGCGATTGACAAATAAAATAAATAAAATAAATAAATAAATATGCAAGCAACATAGACATAGCTTTTGACATCATCTAAGAGTTTTTTAAGGATAAAACTTGAAAAATTGATTTGCACGTTAGGAGCTTACTCCAAGCACAAAATGGCCAAGCCCAAATAGCATGCAAAATTAATTTTGAAGATGAATGATTCATCCATGGTAGAACTGTAGAAACCAAGAATACAGGTAAACCCCGGATTATAAGCATTTTCTTAGTGAATGTTTGAAGTTATGCAATCAGCACCCCCTAGTGTTTACGAACAAGTCCCGAAACAACGAACCTTGCACCACCAAGGCAGTTCTTCGTCCTTATGAACAACTGCAAAGGCTCTGTAACATTCGTCCTACACTTTGACGGCCAAAACAGAGCTTCAGAGCGCCCCCCCCCTCTGATGCGCCCCCCCCCCTCTCTGTTTTGGACTGTGCAGGTCTTGCCTGGCACTTTGCTGGCCAAAATGGAGCTTCTTTTAGGCCTGCACAGGCCTCGCCTGGCATTTTGCAAGCCAAAATGGAGGTTTGCTCCGGGCGAGGCCTGAGCAGGCCTAAATGGAGCTCTGTTTTGGCCACCAAAGTACCAGGCAAGGCTTGCCCACACCAAAATGGAGCTGCAGAGGGACGCGCATGTTTGAGAGCCTGGAGAGGAGACAGTTTGCTAGATCTTCGCATGGTAAGTGACCCGGCGCGGCAGGTTGGGTGGGGAGGAAACCAATTGTGGGGAGCATGAGGTATTTCAGTGGGTAGGAGAGACTTTGAATGGTCTTAAGTAGGTGGCCTGTTCTATCACTAGCCCCTCCACACATAGCCTTCCCCACCCTGAAATATGTCATATGTATGTAACGAAGCATTTGATTAGTGAATGTGTGGACAAAGAGGGAATAATCCCATTCAAGATACATGATGCACTCCCACGAATCCTTGGATTACGAATGGAATGGGCAGGATCCATTGCATTTGTAACTCGAGGACTACCTGTATTGAGAATTTATGATCATAGCAAAGTTAGTGTGAGACAACTCTTTTGTTCAAGAATAATGAGTTATAACACCATTCTAGATTATATATCATTGCCTTTCATTTTCGGGATATTTTTATTTTTAATTGTTTTAACTGTTGTATAGTTTTAGAATCGTAAGCCTCCTAGAGTCCTTGGTTGAGGTGGCCAGTTATAGAAAATGAATGAATGAATGATGGATGGATGGATGGGTGGGTGGATGGATGGATGATTACAAGGTTCATGTGTGCATTCAAGATTGCATCTGAATTGGTATCATCAATCCCTGGACTGTGTCTAAAGTGCAGATTTCACTTTCTTAGATAGGTCTGTACTTATTTTCTAATCATTTGTAATATCTATCCCAAGTTTTGGGTGTGTGATTGGGAAACATGAACTGGCACTTACCCAGTATGGAAAATCAGTCATGCTAGCACTGCCCCTGATGTAGTGTGTTTTGGATCTATTTCAATTGATATGGTCATTGTTTCTATGCAGTTTGTTAAAAAAATACATCTAAGTTACATACTACCCTTTTCTGACTGAATTATGATGCACCACTTGCGGCATTGTATCTGTTACACTACATACAGAGTAATGTAATGTAATTCATGTCACAGACTACTGTCAAACATCACCCGGAAATGTCTCTGTTGTATGTAGAATCTGAGCTTGTCATTTGTCCAGCCATTCTTTTTCGTTTTGAACCTTGAGTGTTTTGTCCTGTTTGGCACTGTTTGCAGGTGGCATGCTTGTACAGGGAGGCAGCAGATGATTTTCACCAATCCAATGCAATGCAGTTGCCATGGCGGCAAAATGCTGAACAGAAGTAGGTCATTTCAGTGTAATTTTGGACACGCTTTGGAAAGCCTAGCTGGGGAAAACTGCAAAAAAGTGAACACCTAAGATACTTTATCTTGTAAACATTCACTTTCCTTTCAGCCAGCCCTTTATGACTGTACCTTTCTGATTTGGAATGACAAAAATACATGCCCTTGCAAGCAAGACACCCACAATGAAATAAGCAGGATTGAATGGTTGTCATCTTTAGAATTGGAAAGAAAGAATTGGGACTGAAAATAACAGACTAGTTATACCTTAAATATCAGGATGTTTTAAGGCACAAAGGTGATAATTAACTTTGTATGTATTGAATCTATCCAGGTTATTGGAAAATCAAGTGCTATTTACCAAGTGACAAAGAATTTATCTTTACTCTGTTCTCTTTCTACCAAGGGACTGCCCTTTTCACCAGTAGCCTAAAAACATTTTTAATACAATTTTTTGATGATAGCTCCTGAAAGTAAACATCTGTAGGTAAAAGTTGCCAAAAATGTGTCCTTGTTCTTAGAAGCACACACATTTTGACCAATAAATAACAAGAGATCTACATTGTATCTCCACTATCTTAGCTATCTAAATAGAAAGCTTGTCTAGAAAAATATCAGACTATGATTTTTTCCTTTCCTTTCAGTGTAGGTGTGATATTCAAATCAAATGACTTTATTGCAGTCATTAACCAATAGAAAGAATGAAGAAAGAAAAGAGATAATTTTCAAGTATCCAGAACATCCAAATGTAAAAAACAGGAATGATACATAAAAAATATGCCAAAAGGCTTCTGATTAGTTGAAACTGACATATAAAGTTATAGAGTCCTGGCAAGTCTGAGGAAGATACAGTACAGTTGCTCTTCCATATTCTTTGTCTAACTTCATGTGCCACCACTCAAAACCTGGCAGTCTTCCATGTTATTTCAGGATTATATCATAAACTAAAATTTGCTTGTATTGCTGATCAAAGTATCCTGTTTTACTGGCTAGGATTGGGCAATTCTTTTGTGTTTGATGTTCGGCAACTTCAAAATCAACTGAGAGTTTTCCTTGGTGTTTCTGTTTTAGAGGAAATAATGTCTATTCTAGCATATTAAGTGAATATTAATTACCAGATATCAATAGCTATGTACTTATGGATACATTTCTCAAGCCAAAAATCCATCTATTTCAATGTTCTGTTTCCAAAGGAGTCAGATGGAGTTCTCTGAGAAGTCCAGAACCAGGGATTCACCCAAGATTCATTTGCCTTTAGTAGTGTCAATAATGTAGACCATCTCTAGCCTAGTTACATATAAAAATCTGTTACATAAATTCATGATAACTTCAGCTGTAATTTTAAATACATTTATTTTATTTAAATTCTTCCTTTTTCTGTATCTGAAAGCAATGAGTTCTTGAGTTTTCTTCTTGTGATTGACCCTGGTTTTGAAAAACAGAGTTGGGTTAAGTAAAATCAATTCTTAAATGTTTCTCTTTACAGTTTTCAACTGCTAGCTATTCTTGGTATTTTTGTAAG
Organism: Bungarus multicinctus; assembly: GCA_023653725.1. Taxonomy (NCBI): domain Eukaryota; kingdom Metazoa; phylum Chordata; class Lepidosauria; order Squamata; family Elapidae; genus Bungarus; species Bungarus multicinctus. The sequence goes on along the minus strand of CM042834.1, from coordinate 47,829,884 downwards.
TTAAGTATAATGAGATAAAACAAACATTTCACTTCAAAGGGACATTTTCAACTTGGAGACACATGTCAATTAACCAAAAAGAACTAGAAGTATTTTCATGAATTTGTAAACAACTAGCTAAGTGAACACTCAGCTTCAGAACAAAAATGTCACAACAATATTCATTTCTTCATTAATGTAATACCATGACAACCTTTGAATAGGCTGGTATAATAATGATGGCACCACTCATGATACGACACACCTTTTTGCAAAGCCTTAGATTTAAATTGTACACTTTTGAAAAGAGTAAAAGAATTTACTAATGTACTGTTTGTACATTACTGTACGAACAGTAAAAGAGAATATATTGTTCACCTGAGAACATTATGTGTCTGTTATTCTCATTTTCTAGATGGAAAATAGGTGCAGTGAAACCAAGAGAATGAAATCACCTCTATATTGTATATTATATGTACATTAAATGTTATTATGACAATGACCAACGTGACAATGGAGCAAACCTGGGTTTAGAGAATTCGATGACAAACCTGTGGGTCTTGTCACTACGTTTGTTTTGGGTTTGTCTGAGGAGCTTCCAAAGAAGTTTATGGAATGAGCTGGACTGGTTATCATGTTTCCATAGTAACAAGATATGAGTATTTTGTGATCTGTTTTACTGCGCATGTGTGCAGGGGAGGAGTTTTACTTCCACTTCATCTTTCATTATATTTTTCTTTCACTTGCTTATTAGAATGGTACTGCTGTTTCTTTTGTTTCTTAGTTATTTTGTAAATAAAGTATGCTGGCAACAGAAAAACATGATTCATTTCCTCTAATTTATAAAACTGAATGTTTTCGTTTTGACAGATCTGATCTCAAATCAGTATATGGCCCAACCATTGCAAAACCATTTCTTGTGTCTATATATTTATGCTGGATGTTTTAGGTATTCATCTGAAAGCACATATAGGTTTATATAGGTAAAGCTATAAGTTATGAGAAAATAGTTTCAGGCCCTAACTTATTGTTGCAAACAAATGGCAGAAATTCACATTTCATATTCATAATTGTCTGTCTGCCAGTAATTTCTGTCAATTGCAGATGTACGCTAAGAATGGAAAACCTGGTCTTCAAATACTGTGATGCTTAAAATTTGAATTTTCAGTATGAAATAATCACTATAACTTTAAAATATTAAAGGTGTTACAACATAGAAACTGGATTAATTTAAGAAGGGAATATGCCATACTTAAAAGTCCAGTATTTATGGCAGTATGAGAGTTTTGTTCTTTTCTAATGTATTGTATTAGTGGTGGGATTCAAATTTTTTACTACCAGTTCTGGGGCGTGGCTTGGGTGGCGTGGCAGGGGAAGGATACTGTAAAATCTCCAGTCAGAGGTAGTATTGGCTGGTTCTCCAGACTACTCAAAATTTCTGCTACCAGTTCTCCAGAAAAAGAGAAAGTTGCCAAGTTTGGGGACCCCCTGTTCTTATCTGTTCCCTCATCCTTAAGAACTTTCTATTGAGAATATTGTTGACTCTTACATGATATCAAGTCATTGCTGATTTGGTCATTTTGGTCACTTTATTAATATTTAGCTGTTAGACAAATAACTAAAATTACCTTGTGGCTTTGAAAAATTTCAACCAGGGTATTTGCCACAGAAGTGGTAATATAATAAAAAGGCCCTCTTCTTGTTGCTTCTTGCCTATAAATATAAATGTATAAATGGCCAAGGAATCCAGGGAAGTCTGGAGAAGATGAATGGGACAGATGAGAGGCAGACAGTTCTCAGTGTAAGAAGAACATGGCTTACATCATCACATGAGTTTGTCTTCCATACATACTTGCAAGCTATTCTTTAAATGCTACATTTTGTGAATCTTTCTACCTCCATTCCTCTCATCTTTTATTTCTCAGTATAGTTGGCACTTTTTATCATTTAACTTTTTGTTTTGCTTAATGGAAGAGCAAGATACTTATGTGCAAAGCCATGGAAATTAAAAAAAAAAACTCTAAGATTTTAAGGGAAGCTAGATAATGTCCTAATACCTTATCAATGATACCTTATCAATGATACCTTATCAATGATAAGAGTTCCTTGCAGTGTTTAGTGATGCAGCTGTCCTCAAGAATGTTATTTAGTTATATTGATGCCAACAACAATTTTCTATGTTTGAAATACATGATTAAAATACATTGGCAATTATGCAAGTGTTTTCCTCCAAGATTTGATCTTGGGCCCTTTAATAAACCATAAATCAGTTAAAATGCAAAGAATCAAATGATACAAAAGTATGCCAAGAACTACCTTGAGTATCAGAGTGTATTTTTAATGCTAAATTTCAGCCCTGAAATGTAATCTGGGAGGCATAGAAACACATCTGATGTGGATCACTGCCTTTATTGTATTGCTGAGTGATCCATCCAATCTTTGGGATAGACATGACTTCCTGGCTGTTCTAATACTCCTGTCAACGTCCGAGACAGCGCACTGTTCAAAGTGGCCACAAGGTGCGTTTTGGAGTTGTTACACGCGCACAGGGGAAAGGGATGCATGGGGCCACAGATGGATGTCAGTGATGGGACTCATGCTGAGAGAGGAGCCAGCTGTGATCAGTTCTACAAGCCATCCAGGCCTGAAGAGTACTTGCTGGAGCCAGGCCAAAAAAGTACTTGCTTGAGTCGGCCAGGGAGCAACAGGGCTGCAGCAAGAGTACTTGTTGCAGCCAGCTGGGAGCAACCAGGAACAGGAGGATGGAGCATGCTGAGTCCATATAGCCAACTTGCTAACAGAAGCCAGTAAAGCTGGATAGAAACCTGTTTACTTGTATTGTTCACCACGTGCCAAGCTGAGACTCCAGTAAAGAGACCTGTTTTGCTCACAGAGTGGCCTCTTCTTTTGCTGGCTTGGTTGGAACCATGACAAGTCCCATATATTAGTGAACATTTTCTTTGAGGGTGTATCTGTTACTTTCAAGACTTATTAACTTCTCTGTCCATGATGATCAAAGTATTCTGCTGTCAAATGACCTGCATTAGGTAGCTTGTAATTATTTTTAATTACTTATTTTTAAAGATTGCTAGTGATAGTGATGATGGGGAATGTATATTTGAAAGGCATCTGTTACAGTGAAAAAGATTCTGCTGGGTTCTTCAATATAAGTCTTGGTGATTCTTACATTAGGGTATGTAAAGGGTCCTAGATTATTTTTTTTAACCTATGCTTAGGCAATTGCAATGCTTTGGAATTTGGAGAGGGAATAATAGCTTTGAAATCATGCAGATGCTTTGCATGCAGCTGTTTCCAATTCTTTTTTCTTCCAGAAAACCCACAGTTAACAGGCTAGCTTGATGAATCTCTGACTTTATAGAAAGCAATACCTTTTATCTCTCCTTTTAAAGACAGTAATTAAAGACTTACAGTAATTTAAAGACTTACAATAAATTGAGGAGGCAACATCAACTGTATTTTGTCTATTTGACAACTTTATATTATTTGTCAGGAAAAGGATTTCATGTTCTAAAAAAGCAACAGGGAAGATTGCTTGATAATAGCAGATACTTGACCATATAGCTATTCAGTTGTACAAGCAGGAATCTTTCCTAGTGAAACTTGGGAAGGCCAAAAGTTAAATCAAAAACTTGAACGAACTTCTACAGTTCGGCTTCTCAATTTGAAAGTGCTGGTGAACATTCTCTAAAGATTACAACTCTATCAGATCTTTGTTTTACGAATCTAGTAGATGCTAGAAAAGAGATATAGAAATCAACTTCTGGTCACCTGGATTTCTGCAGTCCAAATTTGGTAACTCTTCCAAATAGTAAATTTGGATTCTGTGTGGATAATGAAAAACATACATGCTTGACAGAGTTTTTTATTTTATAAAAGTTTTATTTAAGTTTTCACAAAACATACAAATACAAATAAAATATCTTTTTTTGAGAACAGCGTGCCCCCGGGTTATCACTTCTCCATACAGATATAAACTCAATACATATTTATCTTGTACATTCCAATGCATATCTTATAACTATTTTAGCATTTTTTTTAATAGCTTTTCCCTTTCTTTATTTCCTATAGCCTTATTTTAAACTATCTCATTCCTTTCTTAATTCAATTACATATCTTTTACTAATTTTTAAAATCTTTTTAATCAATGTTTTTATACTTTCGTCTGTCCTGTTTACAATTTCATATTATCTTTTCTCATAAAACAAATTTTCCCCTGTAATTACTAGACTGGAGTGTAACACCTTTGTATCTTTTTTCAAATCTTGTTTAAAAATTTAAGTTACACCTTTACAGTTATAACATTCATTTTCTAACCTCTATTTTGTAACAGATACCCATTTTCAGTCGAATTCTGCTTGGTACATTCCCTTAAAAATACATACTAAATTTTTAAAAGAAAAAAGTATATATGTGTATATATCTGTGTATATATGTATAACAATAATAAATAGAATAATTATTCTATTCAAGTACAGCTCTGCCATTAATATTAATAACAATCTTTTACATTTCTATTTCTTTTAACAAACATTACCTAGTAATATCAGTTGTCTTTCACTTTAATCATTTATATTTCATATTTTACTTATTACTGTCTTTAAATAAAAAACAAAACAATAGTTATTAACAGTAGTCAATAAAGTTATTATTCTTATTCAAATTCATCTTGTCAACTGATAAAAATCTTCTAAGTTTGTTTTCAGTTTTTTTAACTTTCTTTTTAAATCATTGAGAGCCTTATTCTCTTTACAAATATTCCACTACACATCAATACAATTTTTTTCTATCACTTTAATCATCTAACGTATTTTCTAACCTTTCTATTTCTAATATACCAATGCTATCCCATGCACCCTTGCAGAATCCTCTCCTTAAGTTAAAATTTAACCATTGTCTCTGTATCTTTTAAATGAGTTTATACCTTTAATTCTTGTACGCTTTTCCTGTACCTCTATATCTTGTTTCTGTCCTTTGTAGCTTCTTTTCCTTTCCCTCTTCCCTCTCTTCTTCTCCCTCCCCTTTTTATTCCCTTTTCTATTTGATTCTCCCTTCTGTGATCTTCCCTTCTGCTTCTTCCTGATATTATGATTACTTTTCAAATTACTCTCTTTTTTTTGGTTGTTTTTTTCAAATCTTAAACTTTCCACTGTCTTTCCCCCCTTTCCATTTCCCCCCCACTTAAAATTGCTTGGTCATTAAAGATGGCTTCTTCTTTGTCCTGCTCTTCTTGTTCTGCCAGCGTTTCTTGTTGTTTTTCATAGTTCAAAATCTCCATTTCTAAAAATTGAAATACGAAGCCAAAAGATCCTCTTCTTTCTTGTGCTTCTTCTTTTTGTTCTTTAAGTCTCATTTTTAACTCTTCAAGGAGTGATGCCATTTTAAAAAAATTTAAACAACCCCCAAATGATTTTATTTTGTTTCATTAGGATCCACCATCCAAAGTTCCAGGAATCATTCAATAATCCAAAACTGTTTCTTCCTTCTTTTCTCACTTAAGTTCCAGGTGGTCTCCTCCATTTTCCAGATTCCACCCTCTTTTTTCCTTTTTCCCTCCTCTGCTTTCTTTTTTTTAAGAAAATTTTTAAATTACCCAAGAATCTTTATCCCTTTGACACATTATTTTCAACTAGAAATAGCCTATTAATGTCAAAGTGGATTAGTATCAATTTCTTATTCGAATCTCTTCTTCTTAACGTTCCAAGTCAATTAAAACTATCAATGTGAGAGGGAAAAAAGCTAATTCCATTTCCTTTCCCTTTCTCTTTCGCTGCTTAAAATCATGCTTGACAGAGTTTGAGTTCACCCTGCTATGTGTTTGGCTAAAGATTTAATGATAATAAAAAATAATGGGATTATGTCAAAGGAGAGATCTATCAATAAAGGAGAATATTTGCAGCTTGGTGTTGAAAGGAGGGGTCCTTGGTGCTCTTTGAACTTGGTTATTTTCTTGCAGATGTTTCATTACCCAAATTAGTTAACATTATTAATGCTAGTCTAGCACTGATGATGTTACCTAGTTTGGGTAATGCAATGTCTGCAAAAAACCACCAAGCTCAGAGAGCACCAAGGGTCTCTCAGAGTTCTGTCAATTCTGATAATTCTGGTGTCTGTACAGCTACCAAGATACATGATCTGGAAAAATTGGTACACAGATCTGCTTTTTTTCGTTACATCAGGGATCAAGGCAATTGCTAAAGAATATATTCAACCTCTCAGATATGGTATCAAGTACTTGATATAAGTCATAAATTGCACAAATGGGTATTTAACTTACATGAAGTGAATTCCCAGATTTCCCCAGTGGTAGGGAAAGGCTAGCTGCTTAAGGTTTCATTTTGGAGTGGAAGACAGGGAGTAAATGTCATAAATAAGTATTTTTTCCTATCAATGTATAATGCTGCTTAAGTTAATTTACAGCTCATCTGTATGCTCTTAGGTAACACCATGAGACTTTAAAAAATGATGTGCATTAAAAAAGCAATTAAGTTCTTTGATTGTAAGAGAAGGGTTGTGTGTTACATAATCTTGTTTTTAATCTTTTCCCTAATTAGCACAAAAGCTAATTAAAAGCTTTTCAGCATTCTGAGAAAAAATGAGAGATGTACATTTAAGCATTTATCTTATTTTTAGAACAAGCAACTTGATACATAGATGATGTCAATAAATAACAGTCACTTTAGCAAGAAGCAAGTTTAGAAGCAAGTTTCTGTTAATCATTTTGATAGATTATGTGAGGATTTCATTATTTACAGTAAATTATATCCAGTTCTTTGTATTGCAGCACAAAGTATAAACCTTACATCATATTCTCTGCCTGTGATCTTTAGAACTGATGATCCAAAGAATTATGATATTTACTTATTTAAAATTAATACGGTTTTTGAACCTTCATAGCTGAAAAGAAAATCTTGAAATGTTATGCCAGTAATATATCTATCTTTGAATGCCAGAGTGGTTTTTGAATAACTAAGAAACCACACTGTTGCATTTTGAAGTCTTTGTTATGATTGCTTAATATTATCAAGTCCCAAGCAGACAATCTACATAGAGAAGGATAGGATAATTGTAGGATAATTGAAGCTGATGTACAATAGTTAGAATATGCGTCTATGCACATTGGTGCTGAGCATGGTTTTCTTCAGATGCTCTACTACTGGTTTTGGAAGCTCCCAAATGAATGATTATTAAATTATGGTGCTTGGTCACGAACATCCATACTCATTAACCACAGTGGGCACAACAGAAACTAGTGAGAAAATATACAGGTAATCCACAATTGACTTACAACCACAATTGGGACCAGAATGTCCATTGCTAAGCAAGATGGTTGTTAAGTGAGTGACACCCAATTTTGTGATTTTTTTTGGCACAGTTGTTAACAAATCACTGCAGGTGAATCACCTAGTCATTATCCAGGAAATCCCGCTTCCCTATTGACTTTGCTTGTTGGAAGCCGGCTGGGAAAGTTGCAAATGGTCATCACATGACTTTGGAATACTGCAACCATTTTAAATCCATGTTGTTTGCCAAGTGCCCCAAATTTTGATCACGTGACTGTGGGGATGCTGCAACAGTCATACCTGTGAGGACTGGATGTAAGTCACTTTTTCCAGTGCACTTTTAATTTTGAACATTCGCTAAGTTAATGGTTGTAGCTCGAGGACATCCTGTAAAGATATAATCACTGATATCAACTAGCATAAAGAAATTGATTTCATAACTGATTCTAAATTGGAAAGCTGAGTTTCATCTATGAAAGATTTGAACTACGGTTTGAAATTATGTTAAGATACTGACTTTTTCAGAAGCAATTAATTATACTTTCCTAATTTGGATAACATTGAAACTATGGTTAATTTGAAGTGGGGGGGTTGGTGGTCATTTTAGTTGATTTTGGTTAAATTGCTTACACTGACAAAAACCTGGATAAACGGCAAATGTTTTATTTAAATGGACATATGATCATCCAAAGACCATCACTGAAAGCACTGAATCATATGTGTCTTGGCTCTGTTTTCTTATTGCTAATGGCAGCTGCCTGATATAATTAGCTGGATGGGTAGGCCTTCAGAAGAATGCCAATATTTTCTTTGCCTGTTTTTTAGGTTGCAATTGCTCCTTGGTGGCTACCAGTTAAAGGAGCCAATTGGAAGCACCCAGAAGGCCCTGATTCTCATATCTTTAAGAGGTGAGCCCCAAACAGTATTAAGTTTCTACTGGTATTTTACTGAAAATATACCAAAGTCACTGAGAGATACTTAATACACTGAACTAAGCATCACTAGACAAACACAAACAAGTTGGTATTGTCAGAATAAAGGAACCTATCTAGATCAGATTTTATTTGGGGGTGGAGGAGATTTCTTGTTAGAATTTCTTGTTAGATTGCCAACACATTCCTAAACTGCATTAATAGAGGGTTGGAATCAATATCACATGAAGTATTAACACACTTGGAATATTGCATTCATTTTTGGTACCACAATATAAAAAAGATGTTTAGATTCTGAAAAAGAATGCAGAGAAGATCAACAAGAATTCTTAGGGGACTGGAGTCAAGAACATATGAAGAACAGTTGCAGGAATTAGCTATGTCTAGTCTATTTTTTAGTCTCCCCCTATAGAATGATTAGGGGAGAATGGTAGTAGTGTTTCAGTATTTTAGGGGCTACCACAAAGATGAGGGGGATCAACCTATTTTTCAAAGCACCAGAAGACAAGACAAGACAAGAAACAATGGATAGAAACTAAGGTGAGAAGCAAGGAGAAATTTCCTAATGGAGAAAACAATTAACCAGTTGAATGGCTTGCCTTCAGAAACTGCATGCTCCATCACTAGAAGCTTTTAAGAAGAGACTGGACAGTCTTTTTCTGAAATGGTAAAGGATCTCCTATTTGAGCAGGGGTTGGATTAGAAGACCTCCAAGATCCCTTCCAACTCTGTTATTCTATGACAATCCCAAAGCTTACCACTGGCTGCAACAAGTACTAGCTGATGTTTCAAAGATCATTGATTTCTTGAGATATGCTACATCCCCTTGATCCATTTTATATGAGGGAGGGGAGGTCCTATAACTTGCTAATTACTAAGAAGATGAATATTTTGGTGTTGGAAGACATATTCATATGTAAATGTATCTACTCATACCTGTTTGTCCTGTATCTGATAATTGTGGTTTTGCTTGCTTGCTTGCTTCTCATTACAGTTTCAGTAAATAAATACAAAACATATGCATGTATTGATTATGAAGGTTGCAAAGATACAGGTAGTTCTTGATTTACGATATTGATTGTAAAGCATGACATCACATGATTGCACCACTTAGTGACCACAGTTCCTGCAGTCCCAATTGCTGCTGTTAGGCAAGGACTGCATGTGTCATTAAGCAAGGACCTCATGTGATTGTAATTTCCAAGTTCTTGCTGACTTTCCCTTTGGCTGCAGCGAATGTTGGAAATCACAGATGACTTGCTGTGACATGCTGTGACATCATAATTGCAAGGCAGGCACTGAGTGACTGGATCATGTGATTATAGGGACACTGCGACAGCCAGAATCAAGGACTGGTCATAATTATCCGCATTCAGTGCCATCACAAATTTGAACAGTCACTGAAAAAGTGGTCATAAACCCAAGGAACACCTGTATTCAAATTTTGGGAAGGTTGTATTTTCGCTTTTCATTGCAATTTTAAGTTAGCTATTGGTATATACTTTATTTCTAATGAATTATATTGTCATATCTTAAGTATAAATTAGATTTCATTTATATTAAACTACAGAAAACCACAGAATAGAATTATTTTATAAAGAAAATATAAAAAAGTTGAAAGGTTAGAAACATGTGCATTTATTTATGCAAATAGATTTGCTCCCCAAATTCAGTACCCCACCCTGTACCTCTTTTTATTACAATAAAGCAAAACTTTTAATATGAAGTCCTCATTTTTCCCCCTGGATTTATTTTGGAGAAAACTATAAGTCGTGAAATGGCCTTCATAGTCTGTCATTACATAGTATTAATCAGTCTCTTCCCCTCAGGGCTGGTAAAATCATTTGGCTTTTTTTCTTTTTCAAAAATTATTTTATGACAAGAACCATATCATGATAATACCATCTTCAATGTACTTTTCTTACTTAGTCTCCAATGGGAAAGAATGAAAATGAACTGATTGCAAAAATAGAAGCATCCATTGTCATCAGGGAATTAAAGGGGAAAGAAAGAAAGGTCAAAATCAGTTCTAAATAAGTGTTCTAGATACCTGCTCTCTTTAACCTTAATGCCATGTGAAAGTTTATCTTCCTGATCTAGGTCATGACACTGACTTATTAATCTAAGTGTCCCAGACTAGCGTTCTGATATGAGGACACAAGAAGAAGAAGAGGCTATCTTCTACTGTGTTTAGAGCAAAGAATTCTCATTTCATACAATGTGGGGATGAAACAAGGGGTTCAGGGCTGGGAAAAGGCAGGTGGGAAAGAAGGTTGTGAGAGGCAGAACTTTGGAGAGACGTGAGAAAGATGAGTACAGGCATTACAAAAAAACAATACAGTAGTCCCTTTTTTCAAGAGGCAACTGAACTTTCTGTTTTTTCTTTGAAGACATTCCACTTCTCATCCAAGAAGTTTCTTCAGCTCTGAGCTGAGAATGAGCTGAAGAAGCTTCTTGGATGAGGAGCGAAGTGTCTTCAAAGAAAAACCAGACAGTTCAGTTGCTTCTTGAAAAAAGCACCTTTGGGACAACCGTGACCTGGATGACTGAGAATCTCCATAGACAACACGACAGTAGCTCGATATCTATGGAGATTCTCAGTCATCCAGGTCACGGTTATCCCAAAAGGCGACTGTTTTTAAAAGGCAACTGGACTTTGGTTTTTTCTTCTTCTTTGAAAACATTTCACTTCTCATCCAAGAAGCTTCTTCAGTTCTAACTAATGGGGAATGCAAGGATACCAGATAATTGCAAAGAATATAAATCCTTCCATTCTGCACCAGTCACTTAGAATTGATGAAATATTTTCAAAGAAGAAAAAAAGTCCAGTTGCCTTTTTTGGGGGAAAAAAGCACTTTTGGGTCTATAGTAACTTTTCAATTATAGCTAGACTATAGAGAAGAATTGTACATGTTTGACTTGACCAGTTTCAAGACTTTGATATTGTTATGATGATTCATTTGGTAGCTTTAATATATGAGTAAAATGATGACCCTGAAGTTCATCTTAAATTTGAAGGGCATTTTAGCATCTGTTTGGACACTCAAAAAAATACTTCCCATGATAAAGTAATATCAAAAATTAACTATGTATTTTCTTCTCTTTTCAATTCTTTGTTAAGTGAATAACTTCTTGTTGTCATCCAGCTATCTTAGCTTGCACTGTCACTTGGGTTATGGGAACATATATACTGTACTAAATTGAAGAAAATGTTTATAATATCTGTACATTTTTATACCTTTTTATAGTGTTAAAGAGGTTAATGATAAGTCTGAGTTTCTTAATTAGGTACTTGGATTTAGTGTGATTTATTGCGATTTCCATTGCCTATTTGGTTATCATTGGTTGACTGGTTATTGCAGCTTGACTCCCTGCAAAGGAAATGATTGGTTGTTATAGTTTGGCACCCTATTCTGAGTTCAGACATAGAGGAATTAAGTGTATCATTCATATATGTGTGTGTATATATATATATGTTTATTTATTATTTATTTTTATTTATTAAATAGTTTTGTATACCGCCCTTCTCCCGGAGGACTCAGAGCGGTGAACAGCCAACTAAAATATATAAATAACAAATTACAAGATTAAAAGAAATATGTATATATATATATGTGTGTGTGTGTGTATACATACATACATACATACATACATACATACAGTCTGTGAAATGTGTTGCTTAAATGGGATCAAATAAGACATTAAACTGTAGGTGTCTCTTTCGGAGGTAATGGACAAATGCACTTTACACTAATCAGAATCAAGCACTGGAACTAAGACAAAAAGAGACAAGGTTAAATGATGGGTAAGCATGGTATATGTGTCAGTCCAACAAGATAGATTACTAGACCAAGAAACCAATGCCATATAATCAGAACTACTACTTCATCCAGGCTCAACATTAATTCATATCCTTTATCCTTATCCTTACCTTACCTTCTTTTCCTCCTGATTTCAAGGCCACGCCTTAAACCCTATGTGAGCCTGATGTTCATTTCTGATTAATGAATTACATTATGAACATAATTTATGAAAAGCTTTCTCAGTGTCACTCCCTTTTAATAGCTTAAATTAGAACAGAATAGAGACTGCTTGCAGCACCGTAATAATAGTCTGCAGTCTCATTTAGAGATACAGTAATAAACTGTAAGGCAGAGAAGTCCTTGCAACAGCCCCAATAACTGAAGACTGTCCAAAATATAGTAATCTACCTACTCACCTGTACACCTGTCAAGATTTAATAGACAGCATAATCTCTTCATTGACTAAGATTAGCAATAGACTGAACCTTAATATATTGTATCTGATTCTAAGCAATCCATTATAGGATGGATAGTGATAAATTAGAATACATTCAGAAAAGAGCATCTAGGATGATAAGGAGTTTAGAAAGAAAAACATAGGAAGAACAATTAGTTGAGTAGGATATGTTTAGCCTAGAGAAGCTAATGCTGTGTGGAGATTTGTTGGTTTTCTTTAAGATTTTAAAGAATTGTTTGCAGCAAGCCTGCTATAAGCACAAACGTGAAGAGCTTCTGAAGTTCCCACAATGGAGGAATGGTTCATGAAGATGACAAAAATTGCAGAAATGGCAGTTTACTTGTTTGATTAGAGAGAAGACAACATTTAGTGAGTGGAAACTCTTTGTGGACTTTTTGCTAAGGTCCATTTGAATAATTTTAGTGATTTTTATTGGCATATAGTAGTTCAGTTTTGAATATCCTGTGGGTAGAATATCTAGGTTTCAGTGTAAATAGAGATACATCATAAAACAACAAGGAAAAGCTATTGCTATGCTATAAAACAGGATAAATCATGAAAACGACTCATCAGGCCTCAGAGTTGCCTAATGGAGAAAACGTTAGGTTACATTGTCCTTGTAAAATACACGTTGCTAGGTTTGACTATGAAAATATAGTTGCTATCTGTCCTATGAGATATTAGCGTACAGCACTTCATTTAATGATTTGGGTAGGACTAGCTGTGCCACAAGCAAAATACATGTGATTTGGCTATATTTGCCCATGCTTTGTATGATAACATTCTCTATATTCAAATAAAAGCAATGGTATTTCACAAGAGAAAAAAAATAAACTGATGCTCTCTTTCAAAGAGCAGAAGTTGATATTTGTTTTATATCACCTTTGATTTAATGTTTGTCGACGACCAAAAGTATGTGTCTATGAACATGTATATGTCAGTGTGCTTTATTTTCAGATAATGAAATGCTAAAAAAGTTCTGAGTTATTTTTATGATTCGTTGTTCAAAACCATTGTCATCCAAGTTACATAATAGTATATTGGCACATTCATAGAGACATATAGAATAAATCCTCTGCCTATATACTTGGAGTCTCTGCTGGAGTATATTCCCTTCTTCCTAATATTAACTGGATTGAAAAGGGATATGTGTCCTTGGTTAGCTAGAGAAAGGGTGACAGGTTCATATGTTATTCTATATATTGAAATATAACACAATACTGGTCTGGTTAGGAAAAATGATCAAAAGCTATGCTTCTCACAACACACTAGTTTTATTTGCAATGTGTATACCATTTTTCAAAAGCAGTTCTAGTTGTGATGTTGTGCTAAAGAATAACAGGAAAAACAGTTGGAAGAGGCTTTGGAGATCTTCTAGTCCAATCTTATGCTCAAGCAAGAAACCCTATACCATTTCAGACAGATGGTTGCTCAATCTCTTTTTTAAAAAAAACTTCAATGTTAGAGCACCCATGACATTTGGAGGCAAGAAGTAAGCAGGCTTCTCAAAGGCCTTAATCAGACAATTAAAGGTGTCATGTGTACTGCTAACACATGACATTTGGTAGCCAATTCATTCCGTTTTCCTTTCAGAAGCATACAATTAATACTACCCTTTCATTTGTTATTCCCATTTTCTTTTTCCATAAGCTTTTCTAAGCTGAACTGCTTTACCTTTTGCTATCTCTGATTTTTGTTTTTTAAAGTTATATCCATTAATTAGATTGAAGCTAACTCTACTTCATGAGGGTAAGCATCAGTGTTTTGCCTTTATTGGTTTTGTTACCAGCGTTTGTTGTGTCAAACAATTCTGTGGTTTGGTAAGATATTCTAACCCCTTCCTTTTGCAGAATCTTAAAAAGTTGCCAACCCTCTTTTGCTTTCCTTGCTGTACCATTGGCTTTGTCTGTTTATCTCTTAGGCTGGATCATCCAGTTCTTCATGTTTCTTGGAATGATGCTGTGGCCTTTTGTAGTTGGGCAGGAAAACGGTTACCAACTGAAGCTGAATGGGAATATAGCTGTCGGGGAGGTCTTGAAAACAGGTTCTCATCATTATTTTCTAATTTTCCAGAAAAATAAAGTAAGCAAAGAAACTACAGTATATTTTTACCTAGTCTCTAAACTAAACAATCACTTTCCCCCCAGAAGTTAAGTTAATGCCAGGTATTGAGTTCATTGTATCATTAATGCAAGCTGCCAATATTTACATTTAAGGGTGGTGGTGGTCAGTTCTTTCTTTCTGTTTCTGTCTCTCTGTCTCTGTCTGTCTGTCTGTCTCTCTCTCTCTCCCTCTGTCCCCTAATATGCCATTAGCTAATGATTTTTTATAGTAGTCTTATTTTTTATAGTAATATGATTAAAAAGTACAATTACACAACTGCCTTCCTTAACTTTTGTCTATGCTTCTTTTGACAGACTTTTCCCATGGGGAAACAAACTTCATCCAAATGGTCAGCACTATGCAAATATTTGGCAGGGAGAATTCCCTAAAAGCAATACAGAGGAAGATGGCTACAAAGGCACCGCACCTGTAAGTTGGTGATATGATAGCAGAATTGGAAGGGGCCTTGGAGGTGTTCTAGTTCAATCTCCTGCTCAAGTAGGAAACCCTACACCATTTCAGACAATGGTTGTCCAATCTCATTCCAGTGTTGGAGCACTCACTATTTCTGGAGGCAAGGCATTCCGTTGATTAATTGTTCTAACTGTCGGCAAATTTCTCCTTAGTTCTAGATTGATTTTTTTCCTTGATTAGTTTCCATCCATTGCTTCTTGTCCTGCCTTCAGCTGCTTTGGAGACTAGGTTGACCTCTTTGTGGTAGCCCCTCAAATATTGGAACACTGGTATCATGTCACACCTAGTTCTTCTTTTCATTAAACTAGACTTACTCAATTCCTTCAAGTGTTCTTCATATGTTTTAGCCTCTAGTCCCTTAATCAACTTCATTGCTCTTCTCTGTATTCTTTCTAGAGTTTCAACATCTTTTTCGTATCATGGTGAACAGAATTGGATGCAATATGCCAAGTATGGTCTTACCCAAGGCAGTATAAAGTGGTACTAACACTTCACATGATCTTGATTCTATTCCTGTTAATGCAGCCTAGGACTCTGTTGGTTTTTCTGGCAGCTGCAGCTGAATCATATTTAAGTGATTGTCCACTAGGTTTCCAACATCCCTCTCTCAGTTGAGCCAGGCATATGTAAATCATCAGGTATATCAGTAAAGATGGATTCCATTTGGGAAAATAGGATTGTGACAGCTATGGCCATTCTATGTTGGGTCTGCAGCAGAACTTTGTCTCTCCCCCCACCCCTCCAAAAAAAAAGCTTTTCGTGGTTCTTTTTGACTTCAATGCAATCACTATTGACTATTTGACAAAATTGGATGCTATTTGCAGGCATAGTTGGCCTTTCTAGAGAATGAGGCCTAAGAAATGACAGGCAGGTGAAGTATGGTGGTTTTGTACAAAGTATCTTTTAAAATGGAGGGAAATGTGGATCATTTACCTTCCCTATGGGCTAGAGTAATTTTGTATGGAAGCATATAATAGTGCTGCCCCTAAGTTAGGAACCTTAAAGCAGTTTAAAATAAAAGGTGCAAGGATCCTACAAAATGGTGACGGGCACACAGTATATAAAAGAAATATTTCTTCTCGCACAGTGCTTGGATAATCTGTAGACAAATAGATGTCAGAAAAATCAGAAAGAAATTAACACAGGGTTAGCATTTTAAACCAGGTTGTTTTGAATTGTAACAGCATGTGCATCCCAAGAGATAGCCTGCTTAGATTATTAATTAGAGTGTAAAATCATCTAACTATACCATTTAATACATTGGTGCACTCAATAATTTAACAAGGATACAAAGAAGTTAAGAAGTGATGGTCAATGAAAAATAATTCATGGTTTTACTTTGTATCCAGCAGTTATAATAGAAATTGTTTTTCTAATATGAACAATTCCTGCTGGATCTCTGTCCTTGTCCATCCATCTGTTCTCATGGTGGCCAAGGAAGTCCATTAGACTCCTAGTAAATGGCCTTTAGTCAACATCCTTCCATAAAGCATTGTGACTATAAGTAAAAAGGAGAGCCCAAATAACGTTATTCCATGGTACAGGAATCAGAGTTTCCTATTAAAAAACAGAAAAAGCTTATGTTCAACAAGATATATTTTTATTTAATTCTGACATATCTTGCTGTCAGTAGAGAGTAGGTAAGCAGTAATAGACCTTAGTTCAAATACAACATTTAAATTAGATTCCACTTAAATTAAGCTTGATTCTTGGTAAATTTATGGACACATCCTTGTAGTTATCCTGGCAACAATAAATCAACCAGAGGTTAGGCAAAAAATTGGTGTCAGGCATCTTTTGCTGTTATCTAGCAGGCTTCTGGATTTTTGGAGCCCAGATCTAATTATCTGGAGAAGGGAGTATCATCTGAGATCTCAGAGCGTGCCCCCAAATCTTGTGTACAGCCTCCAAAGTCTCTACAAAAGTTCCCATCACTTTATCCTTTCTAGTGTGACCTATTCCAACTCTGGCTATTCCATTATCTATGCTTAGTATAAATATCAACCATAAAGAAAGAGTTATTTTCAAAAGTGTAGTAATTTACATTGTCACTATGTAAGATATTTTCAACAGTCACCAGTTTTGAACTGATAAAGAAGAATCACTAAGAAATGATTCCCTGCCATTAAGCCTAAGGATAAAGGGAACGGGGAGGGAAGGTTGAGGAACTTTTTAATTTTCTTCTGGTAAAAAATAGAGAACAGGCAGAGAGAGTGAAGCCTGCTGATTCTATGTATTGATTGCAACTTCACCCCTATTAATTTGTAGGAAAAAAGTTAATGAGGTACACCTGGCTTTTCTCTCCTATGTCTGCTGGATAGAGAGCTTTGTAGTGCACTTTTCTCTTGTAACAAGCTGTTTTCTAATCATAAATGTCAGGGTCAGAAAAAAAAAGGCAATTTATAACTTAACAGTCATACCTGCACATGTAATGAGAATGAGTTGTTTTGGTCCTTAATACTGATGTATTTTGATTATCACTTACCAAGGAAAAGATCAAAGTGCTGTTTTGTTTTAAATGGATTGTTTTTCCTCCTACATTATTGATCCAGGCCTAACATATATTCCCACAAATGATTTCATGTGCATGACTGTGTATTTTTGAGAATTGGATACGAAACCTCTATCCATGCAGTAAAAGGTAACCTGATGATATTGTTCCATATTTTAAAATGTTTTTAATAACTGTGTAAATTGGCCAGAGTTGCTGATAGTCTGGCACCATATACACTTAGTGTGTATTCTTTTTGTGATTGCTCTCAGTCAACCAGTTGTTTAGACTAGGTTTGGTTACCAGTTGAGTTCTTCCCAAGGACGTGAAATAGGCAATTGTTTGATGGTGTTAAAGGGATCACTGCAAGTTGTAAAGTGTTCCAAATAAAGCAGTTTTTTGCAGATGATGGGTGATTTTGTCAATGCCAATGGTGTTCAAGTGGTGCTCCAGGTGTTTTGGTTTTGTGCCCAAGGCACTTATTATTATTGGTACTATTTTTGCTTTCTTTTGCCACAGTATTTATTTGCAGGTTTTTATTTTTTGTTATTTTCTCCAGTTCTTCCTCTTCTATTTTGCTGTCTATAGGTATTGCCACATCTACTATTCAGACTTTTGTCTTTCTTATCAGCATTTGTTAAGTCTGGGGTATTACAGTATGTGGCAGGCTGAATTCTAAAGTGCAAGAGCACTTAGGTCCTTCATTTTCTATCACTTCGTTTATTTTGTGGTCCCACCACAAATGATATTTCTTGAAAATATTCTAGTGTACCAGTGTTGGTGTGTTATCATGCAGTTGTTTATAGTCCATTTCTGTGATCTTCTTGCAGCAGGTAACTAGGTGGTCCACTGTTTCTTTGCAGAGGCAGCATTTGCTTTCTGTGACTGTCTTCTCAATTCTGGATTTGTATGCATTTGTTCTTAAAGCTTGGTCTTGTGCAGCCAAAATTAGATCTTACACCTCCTTCTTCAACTTTCCTGCTCTTATCCATTGCTAAGCTTGTTGTTATCTGCTTTGCTTGCTAGCTTTTCTATGTACTGGGCATATAAATCTTGACCTTGCCATGTCTCTTTTCTTCTCTTCATCTTCGTTCTGTAGTATTTGTAAGCCTTCCTTATATACTAGCTTCATTGCATCTTCTCACTATCTTCAGATATTCTTCCAGTGTCCCTTTTTCTTCTTTAACTGTTTGATAAACATTCTACATCTGCCTATTTTCCTTAGTATTATTATCATTGGCAGCAAAAGAGAATTGGCACGTACTAAGGAAACATATCCTTCAGAGGGCGATCGAGCTGCAACAATGAAGGACACATCAAATAATGTTGATGCATCAGAGCTCAAGCAAAATGACATTTTAAAAAACCGATTATATATGAAAATTGCTCAAGTGGACAACTAGATATTCTTCTGTGGCCAGAGTACCTGAAGATCTGTCCAAGGAGTCTGTCTGTAAAACATGAGAATTTAGGAAGTATGTTAAGGAAAGTTTTTTTCCTAGTAATGAGAAAATTATAACATAGATCATCATGATCATTAAGAAGGAAAAAAAGTACAAATCAGTATTGTACAGATGAATTCTTCTTTCCCATTCAGTAAATTCATTGGTTACTTACAGGATAAATAATCTAATTTTTCTGCACTGTTGACCACTTTTTTTTTTCCTGAGGCAGGTAACAGCATTTCCTCCAAATGGTTATGGCTTGTACAACATTGTGGGAAATGCCTGGGAGTGGACATCAGATTGGTGGGAAATTAATCATTCTGCAGATGAAACGTACAGCCCGGTGAGTATCTCCTGCTGCTGATTTACTGTCCTGACAATTGTGCTGTTGCCATTCTTAGAGCAGTTGCAAATGCTGTGTTTCTAATGCCTCAATTTACATGGAAACTAGTATGATTCTGGAGGCAAGAGTTTGTGTTTGCCAGCTCTCTTGCTGGTTTAAGCTTTAATTTTGCAGTGACCCACTGGCTCCCTTAATTATCCTTGTCAACTTTTCATCATGGCGGAAAGAAAAAAAAATCTCAGCTGACCAATGTTATTGTGAGCTTTCTATCTACTTTTCTGTCTACTTTTCATTGATGTATTTATTCAATTTCTGTAACCACCCAACTCAATCAAGTGTCTCTAAGTGGCATACAATTCTTGAGTCCTTGTTAGATCTGGAAGCCCTCTTCTCTCAAAAAATAACTGCCTGTAAAATGGAATGATTGTCTCTCTGGAAAGATCTTCCTGCCCCTGTTTCTTCCAAGAGCTAAATTTGAAAGAGGCTTCATTCTTCTGTTTCAAGCACTTTAGAACTCCAGTTCATAGTCTCAAATGACACATTCAATGTAAGATGCAGAGCAACAGGTTTATGAAGACTGCCATAATCTGTCCACATATTTTTGTGGGTTTTCCAGGAGGCAGATGGTTAATCATTGTGGAAAGCTGCATGAGATTGCTTTAGATAGATAGGCCTTTGGTTTGTTTTGGCAAACAGCCTTCTCTGGCTCAAAATGCATGTGATTCTTTTTACACACTTCTCTCAGATTTGAATGGTACGGTTTCAGTTTGTGTGCTTGCTTTGGAAACTCAGTCAGTTGTGGTTTACTCAGTAAAACATGATGAAATAAACCATTGCCAAATTTGTTCAGTGTAATAAGAGTCTTTTCTCTCCAAGATTCTATTAACCATGTATGGGAGCATTTCAAAACAGCGAGCTTAAGTAACTGGCAAAATAGGATTGCTTGTTTAATTAGGTATTGAATGGAAAACTGCTTATTTTGTGTTGGTTGTTTAGACCTCCAAAGCACCTTAGTTTTGTGACAGTCATTCTTTCTTGGCCCAGGTCACCTCACTGAGTTGTTGGTTTGGGGGAGAATAAGAAGAGGAAGGAATATTGTGTGGGTTTGCCACTTGAATCATTTATAAAGACAATTAAGACGGGTAAAATCAATCAATACATTCCTCTGAAGTAGTAAATACAAATTCTTCCAGATTGCACAAACAAACAAGCAGAATGCTTTGTTACTGTAATTAAGGCTTCTGTCAAAAATTTCTTTTGTAATAGCTTCTATTTTTATATTATAGTTTGTGTATCAACTTGAGATTAGAATTTAAAATACTTGTGTTCATTTGCATTTTCTGAAACAGACACTTCGTCTTAATGCAGATGTGTGAGTAAGTAATAAATGTGAGCATTATCCAAATGCAGGCACTTCTTTCCAAATGTTCTATACATGCAAAGATATCTTCAATTTGTAGATATTTAATTTCTCATTATTGCAACTTTTTTTCATTTACCTTTATCAGAGACTTTCCTAAGCCACCATGCTCCCTTCAGGATACTTGGCAATGCTTCATACTAGGAAATATTTCCCTTGTCTAATGAGGCTTCTGTTGTGACAAGACCTAGTACTAATGCTCACCAGTGTTTTACTTTCTCTGCCTGATTTATTCATGCATGAAGTTAATAGAATAACAGACTTGGAAGGGACCTTGGAGATCTTCTAGTCCAACCCACAAGCAGGAAACTTTATAGCATCTCAGACAAATGGTTGTCCAATCTTTTCTTTAAAATCTTGAATGTTGGAGCACCCAGAACTTCTGGAGGCAAGTCGTTCCACTGATTAATTGTTCTGTCAGGAAATTTCTCCTTAGCACTAGATTGGTTCTCTCTTTGATTAGTGCTTTCAAGAACAAGTTGACCTCCATTTCCTTGTGTTCAAATATTGGAGCACTGTTATTATTTTATATATATATATATAATTTAACCTATATATATATATATATATTTATTTATATATGTATATTTGTTTTCTGAGGTTTTCGCGGGTATTTGTATGTGGATCTTTGGTTCTTCGGGTTTTTTCCCGTGTAGAATTGGAAGTATCTAGGCGACGTTTCAATGAAGTCTCATTCATCATCTTCAGGCTTGTGTCTTCGGCCTTGTGCTTCTCGGAGTAATGTGAGCTTGCAGCTGCTTCTTCCTTTTAACTGCTAGTGGGGGTGTGACTATATTGGGTGGGGGCTTGGCTGTGTTCTGATTGGGTGGGGGGTGTTCTCATTGGTTGGGGGTTTGGCTGTGTTCTGATTGATTGGGGAGTTGGCTGTGTTCTGATTGGTTGGGGGGTTGGCTGTGTTCTGATTGGCTGAGGGTATGTTCTGTTCCGGTGGGGGTTTGGTTGTACTCAGGTTAGTCTTAGTTGCAGGGGGATTTGAGCTGGTGAGCTGTGATCCTGTTGTTTGGCTTCGCGTTCGTGGTCGTGCCACATCTTCATGGTGGGCGTCAGTTCGCTTCATGTATGGGTTGGGGAGGTTTGAAGCAAGTAGTGATGCAGCTGCAATGCGGCTTCTGGTCCATGGTCGTGTCTGGTCACACTCACACAGAAGATGAAGATGTGGCATGACCACGAACATGAAGCCAAACAACAGGAGCTCACATTACTCCAAGAAGCACAAGACCGAAGACACAAGCCTGAAGATGATGAATGAGACTTCATTGAAACGTTGCATAGATACTTCCAATTCTATGCGGGAAAAAACCCAAAGAACCAAAGATCCATATATGTGTATGTGTGTGTGTTAGGTTTTTGAGCTGATAAATAATTAAACAAGGGAGACTAGTACAGATTTATTTCAAGCTACTTAGCTCTTGTCAGCTACCAATACCCTTACTGGGATTCGAACCAGGGAAGTATTACATGTGAGGAAGTTGTAATTCCCATTAGGCCACTGGTTCTCATCCAGATCAGCGATACAGGGGAATGAGTATATATACTTGTGTTACAACACCCTGGTAAGCCCCAATCAAGGGAGGAAGCATACTGCTGTCCTTTTCTGTCTTTTGGCTCATCACCAGAGACCATCCAGATAGAAAGCTATTTGTTTCGTTGTATTTTGTTTATATGTGTGTTAGGTTTTTGAGCTGATAAATAATTAAACAAGGGAGACTAGTATAGATCTATTTCAAGCTACTTAGCTCTCATCAGCTAGCCATACCCTTACTGGGATTTGAATATATATATATATACACACACATACATACACACACACATACATACACATACATACATACATGTATTCTGAGTAAGGGGTTAAACTAAAAGACCTCCAAGATCCTTTCCACTTCTGTCATTCTATTCTATTCTATTCTATTCTATTCTATTCTATTCTTCTGTCTGTCTGTCTATCTGTCTATCTTCCTTCTTTTTATTAAACTAGATATATCAAATTTTTGCAACCATTCTTATGTTTTATCCTCCAGTCCCCTAATCATCTTCGTTGCTCTTCTCTGCTCACTTTCTATAGTCTCAATATCTTCTTTATATCATGATGACCAAAACTGGATGCAATATGCCAAGTGTGGTCTTACCAAGGCATTATAAAGTGATACTAACACTTCACGTGATCTTGATTCTGTTCCTCTGTTAATGCAGCCTTAGGAGTATGTTGGCTTTTTTTGGCAGCGGCAGCACACTGCTGGCTCGTATTTAAGTGATTGTCTACCAAGGCTGTTGATTTATTGAGTTGAATAAATCTGTTTGACTTATTCACACATGTATTTATTTGAATTGAAAATTTTTAGACGTACATCTGCAATGGGAGTCATCATATGTAACTGCTTTAGGATTTCATATCCATTTCTCTTCTTTGGAGCCTTCCAAAGTCAGGGTGTGGACTTTGTCTACCAAAATACTCTGGGCATTCAAGATAGATAAAAATTAGTACTCTTTCCACACTGCATAAATTTATTAGGATAAAATATGGCTGTCTGTTAAATAGATATAGACAAAGTTACATGAGGGGTGAAATGTCTAAAGACTGCCGGTCGTGAGAATAATATATTAGTGAGCATGGCAACTTAATCTATTTAATTACCCTCCCTGTCCTAATGTTTTATTTTTTTTTTCTTATATGTATCCATTTCATGTATTCATAACTATGTTTATACTTATATCTGTTATCTTATAATCGCTTGACAAAATAAATAAATAAAATAAATCTATTAATGGCAGAACAGCATTTCTTTCAATTATTAGTAGAAAGCCAATAAGATTTTGCTGTTAACAGTAATAAAAAATGGTTAATGGTGCCATTATGTCTGAATGTATGTGAAAAAGAAGAAGAGAATGATGACCTGATCTTGTTTTGTTAACTGAAAATTATCAGATTGCCAAGAAGCATTCAAGCATGACTATGATAAGTGCTTCTTCTTAACTTGGAGATGGCTATAATTTTAGCCTTTCTGCTTTTGGAAATAGATGGTTACTGAACAGATCTATTCAGTATCTATTTCAGTCTATGCATCACAGCTCCTTTTTTAACAAGCGGAAGTTTAGAATCATTTAAAATCATTTTCAATTGTTCTGTAAGTTTAAATGATGTATAGATTGTTTAATTTAAAAAAAAATGCTGGACAACAAGCTTTTTCAGATGCTATTAAGGAGAATCATGTTTCTCTGCCTTTTGCTCCCCACCCCCACCCCTGTAGTCACATGGTCACATTCTGGGTGCTTGGCAATCTGTTCACACTTACAATCAGTTGCCAAGGCCCGGTAATCATGTGATTGCCATTTGCAATTTCTCTGCCGGCTTCCAAAGAAAGTCAAAGGGGAAGCAGGCAGGGAAGATTGAAAGCTGCTGCTCTGTCTGCCGAGAGGCCTCCTTCTCATCTCTGGGGATTGGCTAAAAGAGCTGCCTGCCACAGGGAACTGAATTCCTTTACTGGGGTTGAGAACAGAGCTTAGCTTCTGATAGTTTTAGCACTTTCTGTACCCTGACAAAGCAGTTTCCTTCCATGTATAGGGGAGAGATGAGATTCTTTGACAGGCAGCTCTTTTAATCAGCCCCTAGAAATGAGAGAGAGCCAAAGTCTAAGCAAAGAGTGGAGAGGCAAGGCAATAAGGTAAGCAGCACTAGGTGCCTTAGATGGATGGAGGAGACCCTAAGAGGCCCAATGAGGCTGCGTGCAAATGTCTTTCACTCAGGAGCTGAAGATCCTGCGTGGATTTCACCAGGGAGGATTTCCAGCTCCAAAGTTGAGCCTCCCAGAGTTCATCTTCCCAGGCATCCTGCACTATTTCTCTGGGACTCCATTCACTTAATCACTTGATGACTGCAACCAGGAATGCTGGAATTGCAGTTGTTGAGTGCAGATGTTACTCTTAACCATTTGTTCAACGATCAAGATTTACGGCTTAATTGTGGTTGTACATTGAAATTGTGGTTGTACGTTGTATCTTAATTGTGGTTGTATGTTGTATCTTAATTGTGATTGTACCTTGTATCTATGGGCATGCCTCTATGTTTCTCTATGAAAGCAATTAAGAAAAACATTGGTATGTGCGGATGGGAAATCAATTTTACAAATGGGTTAGCTTATTTTACAGTCAACTATATCTTGATATATATCTTTTTGCTCCGGTCTTGCTTTTTGAGATGGGGGTGTGGCAGTGAGTATGGCTTTCGGCCAACCAGGAAGTGACAAAGAGGTAAATTATCATGAGCAGAACTGCCTTCTATGGGAACAGGCACAATTGATGTGCAAGATGGATTTGTACAAAAGCCCTAATGACCAGGAGTGCCACCTGATCTCCAACCAGAAACCATTAGTCCAGAAAGATTCCCCAACTGTACTTTTCTGATGAAGTGCAACTCTTCCAGACTCAGTCATGGAAAATAAAACCCAGCTATTCAATCTTGCTGTGGTTGAGTCAAAGCCTGTTCTTCCCAAGCCAGCCTCCCATAGCTTCTAGGCACTGTAAACTACCAGGGCAACACTTGATCAGATGAGAACAGAAAGCTACAGCTGCATAATTCATTCCATTCAAATAGAAAACTGGTGTAGATATTAAATAATTAGTCAATCCCTAAATTATTTCACAATCCAGGGATCTAGGGCCAGACCTCTCCCTTTTTACTAACACTGAGTAGAGTTGTCCTTGGAGGAAAAAGTTACAATCACACTTGGAGCATTATATGACTTGTTCTGTCCTATATCATGCCAGTGGTGGTAGTTAGATGTTATTCTATGGGATTCAAACCTTTACTTGGAATTGAATTCATTTATATGATTATTTTTCAGGAGCTATCCAGGTCCTGGTCCTCTTTGGTGGCCAGAAGGGATAGAATTTATGAGAATGGCATCTGTAATCCACCTTTACATAAGCTCTCAAAGTAAAAAGAAATTAATGTTACAGTACAGGGCTTAAATTCCATAGAATAACAACTGACTTAATAAGGTCAAAATAGGGCAAATCCAGTCATATAATACATAATAACAATCTAACTGAAAGCACCACACAGGATTGTACAGTATCATGTAAAAATAGAAAAACATCCCTTCTGCTTCAAAAAGAAAGAGTAGACAAAATGTAAAATTCTATATATGGAGCATGACAGTGTAAAATTCTGATACGTTAAGGATTATTGGATTTTAAATTAATGTTTGCTTTTGCAGGGTCAAGAAGAATTCTTAGATCAGTTTTTAAATAACATATGCATATAAGGAGAACTAAAAGTAGTTAAGGGGTGTTAAATTTTTACTTAACTCTGTTATTTACACCCAATCATGAACATGATAAAATCTCAGTAACAAGTTCAGAATTGTTGTCAGATATCAGCCCTGCTTTGTCGCTTCTTTTCCTTCTAGAGAGGTGTTTAGATCTTTTAAATGTATGTATGAAAGGGGCAAATAGATTCAAAGCACCTGTTTGTCCAGAAAATCTTGGCTATGAGGTAATTGAAACATTATAAACTTAGCCACTGCTGCTGATTACACTGAATAAGTGGCACCAAGTAGCTCCTAGGATTTTGCAGGGGAAGAGATGGGGATTGTCCATGTGTTTAATTAGTTAATTTGCTATCCATTTATTTGAAAAAAACAAAAACAAATTTCCAGCAGAAATAATAAACTTTGGGAATTTGCCTTCTAAATTAGTGTGAAGAACTAGACTTCCATAATGCTGAGCTTCAAGAAACATTATCAGAATGTTGATCAGCCATCAAATCCATCATTCAACTAGTTTTCAGCAAAAGCCAAATTAACCAGAAATCTTCAGTTCTTAAATCAGCATAAATAGTACAGCTCCATTAAAAAGGGGATATACTGTATTTTGTGCTAATCCCTTTTCATTTTCCATCCATCATCGCAGGTTCGATACTGTCACCAAGTCCTACAAATGCATTACACGCTCACACAGGGAAATGAAAACAGAATGCTGTATGCAGACTTGACAGAAGAGCCGCTATTTAAAACTGAAATAGCTGTTGTATTGAGGCTAGAGCAATTATACCAAGTTATCTTCCAGTCATCCTTTCTCAAACATTGCAATTGTTATTTCTTACTGTAAAAACTACAGTAACTGTAGTATGCTTGTGAACAATGGCCCACTCGGCCCTCCAAGAAATCTCTCTGAATTCCTTTGATTGATACTTACAGTTAGTCTTGAATGGATCAACAATAATAGGTATCCCTTTGTCTCCAGAAAGGACCTTCAGAAGGGTCGGACCGAGTGAAGAAAGGTGGATCTTATATGTGCCATAAGGTAATGATAAACATCCTTCTGTATTATTGGCCTTATGATAGTAATCTGCAGTCTTTATTTGTATATCCAGTAAAAGCTAATAAAAAAATAAATTGTGAATATTTGAAGACAGGAGCCTATTGGAAGTGGTATGTCAAATAGAAATCACTTGATGAATAAGCAAGCTCTAGTTGGAGTTTATTTGAGCTGAGCTAAAATGCCAATTGTCTTCTAATTTTAGCTTGATGGCAATTTAGCTGTCCCATCTTCTTAAGACAACAATGAACTTGACAATCTTGTTTTTTATCCAGCAATCAACTCCTAAAACTGCCAGCTTGTGGATTTTTAAAGAATATCGAATTGTCTTTTTGAGGCAAAAAATAAATAAAATCCATTATGGCCATCACAGGTATAACAAACATTGGACTGCAAGGAGGTGGGGCCGATAAAATGGCACCGCCCCAGGCGCCTGATGGACCCAGACAGGTTCCTGATGGAGCTTGGGCCGTTTCCCGAGACTCACACACATGACTCGGTTGAGGGCTTAGTGGCTGCCTGGGATAGGGTGGTGACTGAGGCCCTTGATCGGGTCGTGCCCGTACGGCCTCTGACCCGGTGCCGATCCCGAGCAGCTCCTTGGTTTTCCGAGGAGCTGAGGGAGATGAAGCGCCGGAAAAGACGCCTAGAGAGTGGTTGGAGGGCCAGCCGCTCCGGATCTGACCGAACACTTTTACGATCCCATATTAGGGCATATTTAGTGGCGATAAGGACGGCGAGGCGATCTTACCTCTCTGCCCTTATTGCATCCGCAGAAAATCGCCCAGCCACCCTGTTTAGGGTGACCTGCTCCCTTTTGGAAGTGGAAGTGCGGGAGGATCCCTTGCAGGGACAGGCCGAGGACTTTTCCAGGTTTCTGCAGGACAAAATCACTCAGATCCGGGACGAGCTGGACTCCTACTGGGCATCTCTGGGTGGGGGGGCGGTGGCGGACTTCGGTGAGGTAATTTGGGATGAGTTCGATCCTGTTACCCTGGAGGACGTGGACAGGATACTGGGGGGGCTTAATTCCACCACTTGTTTATTGGACCCGTGCCCCTCCTGGCTGGTCTTGGCCATTCGGGAAGTGACACGAGGCTGGTTACAAGGGATCATTAACGCTTCCTTGAGAGAGGGGCTTTTACCCACCGCCTTGAAAGAGGCCCCTTCTCAAGAAACCGTCCCTGGATCCAGCATTATTGTCGAATTATCGTCCGGTCTCCAACCTCCGCTTTGTGGTGAAGATTGTTGAGAGTGTGGTGGCACGTCAGCTCCCTCAGTACCTGGATGAAGCGGTATATCTAGACCCCCTCCAATTGGGTTTCAGGCCCGGGCATAGCACGGAGACGGCGTTGGTCGCGTTGGTGGGTGGTTGTTCCTCTGTCTTGGTCCTGTTAGATCTCTCAGTGGCTTTTGATACTGTCAACCACAGTATCTTATTGCAGCGGTTGGGGGGGTTAGGAGTGGGAGGCACCGTTTTACGGTGGTTCTCCTTCCTCTCCGACCGCTCGCAATTTGTGTTGACAGGAGGGCAGAGGTCGGCCCCGAGGCCCCTATTATGTGGGGTACCCCAGGGGTCTGTGCTCTCGCCCCTGCTGTTCAACATTCATGTGAAGCCGCTGGGTGAGATCATCCGTGGGTTCGGGGTAGAGTTCCATCAGTACGCTGATGATACTCAGCTGTACATCTTTACCCTGGGCCACCCCAACGAAACCATCGAAGTGATGACCCGGTGCCTGGAGGCCGTGTGGAGTTGGATGGGTCTTAACAGGCTTCGTCTCAACCCGACCAAAACCGAGTGGCTGTGGTTTCCTGCACCCAGATACAGCTAGCTTATTCCGTTGCTGGCCGTGGGGGGAGAAATTTTGCCCCCATGGAAAGGGCTCACAATCTGGGGGTCCTCCTGGACGTATGGCTATCTTTAGAAGATCATATTATGTCTGTCGCCAGGGGGGCCTTTTGTCAGATTCGTCTGATCTACCAGTTGCGGCCCTTTCTGGATCTGGGTGCACTTCGCACGGTCACTTCCGCCCTCGTCATCTCCCGCTTGGACTACTGCAATGCTCTCTACATGGGGCTCCTCTTGAAGAGTATCCGGAGGCTGCAGTTGGTCCAGAATGCGGCTGCGCGGGTGATCTTGGGAGCTCCAAGGATGTTACACCGCTCCTGTGCGTGCTGCATTGGCTTCCTGTGGCCTTCCGGATCCAATTCAAGGTGGTAGTGATCATCTTTAAAGCGCTCCATGGCTCGGGACCTGGGTACTTACGGGATCGCTTGCTGCCACCAACAGCCTCCCGCCGCCCAGTGCGCTCCCACAGGGTCGGCCTCGGGGTTCCGCCAGCTGGGCGATGCCGGTTAGCGGCCCCGAGGGTGCGGGCCTTCTCTGCGGGGGCTCCCTCCCTTTGGAACGACTTGCCCCCGGAGATACAGGCCATCACCGACATTCAGACCTTCCAGCGCGCAGTAAAGACCCTGTTTTTTCAACAGACCGGCCTGGCCCAGTAATAATTTGTGGGGTTTTAAATTTGGTATTTTTAAATTTTTATCAGTTTTTTATACTTGTTAATTTTATATTCGGCCACTAATTTAATCATTTTAAATTGTTTTTAACTTTATAACTTTATACTCTGTTTCTGTTTTATCTGGCTGTACACCGCCCCGAATCCTTTTTTTGGGAGAGGGGGCGGTATAAAAATCTAATAAACTAAACTAACTAAACTAATATTCATGGGGGAGCTCTAGGTTGTAGACTGATTTTTCATCTAGTTTTTGTCTCCAAGGATGCTATTCTAAGAAGATTTCCAGAACCATTATGTGATATATAAAAGATGCAGCCAGATACTGCAAGAGCAGTATAATTGAATAGAAGCTCAATGGTCCCGGCTTTGGGTCACAGCTAACAATATGTTAAAATCTATTTAACCTAAGAGGAAATGAAGAAGCCAAGCTCTGCTTTTGTTTTGCTATTTGTTATTACTTATTTAATATT
Organism: Bungarus multicinctus; assembly: GCA_023653725.1. Taxonomy (NCBI): domain Eukaryota; kingdom Metazoa; phylum Chordata; class Lepidosauria; order Squamata; family Elapidae; genus Bungarus; species Bungarus multicinctus. Next base: position 47,799,808 of record CM042834.1, on the reverse strand, counting down.
ACTCTCCTCCAATTTAACCATACAATAACCCCATAGAATTGGCAGGGAAGAAAAATGATGACCGTTCCAAAGTCATTCCAGTGAGTTTCTGTGGCTGAGGATCAATTTGGCTCTTCGCATCCCCATTATGTTTAGTCACAAACAATTAGAATAATAAGATCTCAGGCAACCCATAGAGAATTTTTTTACAGTTTCACTAGGCATATTGAATGGGGGGGAGAGATCTTTTTATCAGAGGCACCGAAATTGAGGCCCCAGAGCTACACATTTGGCAGTCAGAAGGCTTCCACAAACATTTTGCTTGCGTGCTTGTTGTGTTAGATTTAGAAGGATGTCCACTTATACTCTGGGCAATTTACAAAGTTAAAAAGAGAAAAAAAGCAAAAGCAAAACCAAGAATATATATGCTTGGATAAAAATAACCCCCAAATCAGCAAAACAAAACAAAAACCATGCTGTATAAAATTTGTCAGAGGCTCAACAAACAGCCTTATTTCAGAATCTAGAAATAAATCCATGTTTTAAAATTGCAGGACTCTAATAGGGTGGGAGGCAGATGAATTTCCAGGCAATGTGTTTACTTGTTTAATTGAATGAACCTGGAGCATCTCACTCTGATCTTATTGGACAGGCTGGAATCACGGGAGACAGGCAGTCCCTCAGATAACTAGGCTCTTTGACAAGATGGGCTTTATAGATGACAACCAGCAATTGTTGATTCCAGAGGGTCTACATGGGCAGTCTGGTAGTACATGTTGTAGTAGTCCTGTTCTGAGATGACTAGGGCATCTGAAGGATCCTTCCCCCAGTTCAGGAAAGGGCACAACTTGACCATAGGATGAGCTATACAAAGGTGTCCTCATCACAGCTGCCATCTGTCCGTCAAGCAGTTTCTGCCAAATTGTGATTTTTAAAATGATGCAGAAGAAAATGAATCACAAACATGTGATTTTATTAAAATAAATTAAAGTAATAATTTTAATTTATTTTAATTGCATTTAATTACATTAAATTGTTTTTAGTTAAAATGATGCCTCTTTAATTCAAATTAATTGTAGTTCAGTTGTTGTCCTGGCTTTGCATTTTTCTTTGCCTTGCTCATTTCTTGGGCTGCAGCCCTCATGCCTCCCTTAAAGACCATTCACACTTCCCATGGTGCACAAAAGGGAAAGAATTGCACTGAAGACAGTTCTTATTGTGTATTTATCAGCATATGGAAAGTCATGGAAGTGTTGCCTAAAAAGAGAACATCTGGAAAATTGTGGATAAATCCATTTTAAAAAAATATTGACTCTTAACATTCAGCAACTGATTAAAATAAGACCTAAGCAAATTTTATAAATGGAAAGGTATCCATGTACCTATGCACCCATTTGGCTAATTCCCAATGCAATGAATGCCAAGGTTTTTGAAAAATCCTGTGCAAAGCAAAATAACATTCTTTGTTTAATTTATTCTAATTAAAAATCATGTATTTCTTCTTCTGTAGTGTTTTAAAGAATCTTATTTAATAACCATTGAAAAAACGTTCTGTGTAACATAACTTCCATTTTCTATTGTGAGATCAAATATTCTACTTGATCTTATTTGGAGGTGAAATTAATGTCACACATTAATTAGCAGATCTGATTAAATTAACAGGATAAAAGTTTTCTTTAGAGATAAGTAATATGGCCCATTTTAGTCTACTGTATACTTAAGTTTTCTTTATTAAGGCTGCTAAAAGTTCTTGTTACTTTCCATACTTGAGAACATAGTTAAATAGCATATAATCTTTATGAAAAATAGTTTAATAAAGTCTCTGTCCATCTTGAGTGAATAGACATAATAAAGCTAAATACAAATCAAAGAGTATAAAGACTTCTTATCTTGCATTACAATTTGTATTCCTTAAATATAAAAAGGAAAATCCTGGTGAATCTTTTCCCTTATTTTTAAGTTGTATTAAGTTCCTGCAACTTGCTCTTTTTGCTATATTATTTTATCAGAAAAAACACAAATGCATAAATTCTGTTAGATTTTTTTTTAAACTGGATTTTGATCATATTCTAATTTATTTTGTATGACACTTAAAGAACAATTGATGAGAAAAAAAGTAACACTTCTAGATTTAGAGTTATTAAATGCTGGCTTATTTTGTTATTTTGCCTGCCAGCAAATGCTTATTTTGAAAATAGAACCCCAACCAGACAAACTGTGAGAAAATATTATTTAAGGAAACATTTATACTAAGAAAATCATTTTGTGCTATGCAAATATATGTTTCATATTTGCCTAAAAATGTTCTGCTTAAGAGAAGCGGGCCTCATACAAACACAATATTCCTTTTTCTCTGAAGTTTCCTATATTTTTGCTAATCCCAAATATGCAAGCATTTGAAATTCTCTATGTATGATATGCAAAATTATATATATCTAAAGCTATTATTTTCTTTATGTTTATATGACATAAGACTTACTAAATTATTTTATTAGGACAAGTATTAGGTTGAAACATAGGTTTACTGTATCAAAATGTTACGAAAGATACAAATATTACACGGAAGAACATATATAAAGATAATATTTTTGCTGATTTTTGCTCATTATTTATAACTCCACTGTAGTAGATAAATGTTATGCACTCTCTCTCTCTCCCTCCCTCTCTCTCTCTCTCTCACACACACACACAAACCTTAAATTTCGTTGGGGGAAAAAATTGCACAAGGTACATTGTGCGAAGAAGCTTTAAAATCTAAATTATGAAAATTCAAAAAAATATGTATTCAGTGTAGGGTAATACAACACTTTTTAGATAAAGTTAAAATATGAATTTTAATATGTAAAAGATTAAATAATAATAAAATTTTCCCCATTGAAATTGATAGGTGTTTGCTCCCACTAAACTTTATGTCCCTAGACATCATTCAAGTCAGATATATATATATATTTTTTGGACACGCCAAACAGTAGGTCTTGTATCGCCCCGCCCCACCCCCAAAAAACAATCAGGAAAAATTCCTGGAAAAACAGATCCAAAAATATACAGCTAGTCCCTATAAAAAGCTGTTGTTTGGGGAAACAGTGATTCAATATGATTCATTTAGCCCAATAACCCCAGAATTATGATGAACTTGGAGATTGGAAGCCTTAAGAATGGACACTCAATACATTTCTCTCTTTTTTTTTTTTCAATCTCAATGTATCACCACAAATACTCCCTGTCTGGCATAGTCACTGTGACACTCCACTGTGACAAGATACTGAATCACTATGGCAACCAAGATCTTCTTATTTGCCTACAGCTGCAATTCTCTAATGATAAAGTGGTTTCTTTTCCAAGGAAACTAAAATGGTCGCTGGGAGGGTGCGAGGAGTCATGGAATAAAATTAAAGAGGTGTTAAAAAGTGAGGAGGAACTTAAAAAGAAATTAACCTGTATCTTCCAACTGGTAATCAAATTATCTGTCATGATGGGAAGCACCATTCTGGACACCTGTTTAGTGAAGTTTAGATAGAAAATGACTCCCTTCAATGACTAATAATCTTCCTGGCAGCTATTACATTGCCATCTTGGCAAAGCTGCTATAATATGTTTCATCCATGGGAATACTTGTGGTAATCCGCTCACTCTCCTTCCTAGTCCTATTGCTATAGATATCGATGTGCAGCCCGAAGCCAAAATACGCCTGACAGCTCAGCTTCCAATCTGGGGTTCCGCTGCGCTGCTGACAGTCTGCCAGACTACTTAAAGTGACAAAGCTTGACAGCCCTGGAGGACAGAGAGATCTCACCAGGCTTTGCGAAGAAGGATGCAGCTCAAATATTCCACATTTGTCTTGCCAAAACAGAAGACACTGGAAATTCTGAATATTTCAGCCAGCAGTTTTTGTTTTCTTTGATCCCCGGTTGATAAAGAACCTAGGTTGCATTTTCATTTAATGCGCGTAGCGTGAAATACATTTGATTATTGAGTTGCTTTAAATTTAAGAACTAAATCATATCAGACATACTTTTATTTTTAATAAAAGACATTACCATTCAAATGATAGATCAATTTACAGAAATAATTAAGTATCTTATATTTAATATTTTTTTAAAAATGCATCTAATTAAGATGGAATAGCACACAGCAGTTGTGGAGATAAAAAGCATCACAGATTACTCTGATCCAAAGAAATTTCAAAGCTGTTTGTATGTTATTTATGTTATGTTTATCTTACTTTCTTGTTCCATTGGTTTCAGTGGGTCTTAAATCCAATTCACATTCTTCAAGATTAATAATTTTGAAAATAAGCCATTATCTGTTTTCTGAAATATACTGATGTGATTTATGTTTGAATTAGTATGATTTACTGTTGTGTTTTCTGAAGATTCTTCTTATTTTAGATAATTGTTGATTTCTTCAGCAGCTGTAGCAGAAAAATATTCCTGTCCCAAGCCTTTGCAGATAACTTCCTAGGACCTCCATTTTTCCAGCCTCAGTGCCCAAATTTTGGGGGTCACTTTTTCTTGCCTCCCCTCCCCACTGAAAGAGTTCCATGGGACAAATATTTACAGTAAGTGTTGTATCCATTAGGCAGCTGCTCCCTATGGCTACCTGGAATCTATGTGGGGCAGCAAAAGAGGTCTCTCTTCACAAGGATAAGGTTTTTTATTAAATTGTTCCTAGTTTGTCCCGTTAATCAGATTACAGGGCCCAAGCAGTGTTGGAACGTGTGGTGACCTCCTCCCCTACCAGGAATAATAGAAAATAAATGATTTTTATTTAACATAAAATAAGTCTGTGGGAGGACAGGCTGCCTGCAAAATAGACAGCACCTGGTGCCTTGCCCCTTTAAGACCTGTCCCTAAGTAGCCCAGCAACCTGTGGCTATGAAAGCTGAGTAAAAAGACAGCTAGGTTGGCAGTATTGTTGGTATGATAGGGAAGCTGGTTTGTGTTTGGGAGATTGCAGAAGTCTGAAGCAGCCTAACACAAATAGTAGAATTACTGTTCGCCAGAAGTAAGGCTCACAAAGAGATGTAGTGTATAGAATTGGGGAAAAGTGGTAGAGTAAATAGTGAGCACTAGCTTTTTTGACTGCTTGTGTGTATGTTGCCTAGAGACCAGTATGGTTGTGTTGGCGCTCTGCAGTTTTGGAGCCCACTGACATGGATATATGTAAAAGAACCTGTGACAAAGTTATTGGGGAATAAGAGAATTGTACCAAGTATTAGGAGGCTACACAGGTATCTAAAAGGAAAGGGATAGCAGTTAAAGATAGCAGCCCTGGTGTGCCTGCCTTATACCCGCCATCTTGATTTGACTAGTTCCAGTAGTCTTGAGGCTCTGGAGCTAAATCCCAGGCCCAATCAGGAAGCACATTCTTCAAGTCTTTGCTTCTCTGAGAACTTCCACTGAATAACCTCTGGGGAAAGTAACTTCTAACTTCTTGTCACTGAATCCCAACTTGTCTCTCATTGGAAGAGGACAGTTACTTTAGGGTCCTCTGTGAAGTAAGTGTCTTATTCTACTACAACATAATTTTTCACCAGCTGATGTAAGGAAAAATGTATTTTTCCCTAAATGGCTCCTTTTAACTATATGATTCTGCATTTCAAGAACCTGAGGGTTATAGATGGAAGTAACTGCCAGTATCAGGGAATTACTATGACAATCCTGAGATAAACCATCTATATAATGCAAATATGCAAATGTGCATAGAGGCACCTCAGGTTACGTTTTCCTGTACATTCTTATTATGAAGCAGGCTGTTGACATTTCTTTTCAGCAGATCTTTGTAGAGCTGTGGGAGGTATCTAATAAAACTTTGGAACTCCTTGCCTAAGTGTGGTTACTTAAAGGCATATATAAAGCATTGGGATGACAAAATGAAGCAAGTAGTATATATAGTAAATAATATGATGCAGCCCAAATCCTGGCTTACTGTCTTCAGAGCTTTTAGCAAGTGCTGCTTTCAAAAAAAAGTTCTCCACTTACTTGAGGACAAAATGAAGGTGGTTTCTTAGCTTATTTAAAATAAAATAACAGAGTTGGAAGGGACCTTGGAGGTCATCTAGTCCAATCCCCTGCTTGAACATATACCATTTCAGAAAAATGACTGCGACTTGTGAAGGCAAGTTGTTCCACTAGTTAGTTGTTCTCGCCATTAGGAAATTTTTCCTTAGTTCTATGTTTTTTCTCTCCTTGATTAGTTTCCATCCATTGGTTCTTGTTCTGCCTTCAGGTGCTTTGGAAAATAGTTTGCCCCCCTCATCTTTAACTAGGACTAAGAACACAAGCTAGAAACAGCCCATCAAGTAGCCATAAGTACCTTTTCTCTAAGAAAAGACATCTATATAATTCTTTCCTTAGATACAACTTTTGAACTTCACTTTTTAAAAAGCTCTTTCTAGCTACCTATAAGTTATGCATTTCAGATTGTAGCATTTTTCTGCACAAACAAAAGGTATTTTGGGCTGGGAAAAAATGAATACTAGAAAACACTAATATTCTGAACTGAGTAGATGTATTTGTCTCATAGCTTTTATAGCTGAACAGTCCAGATAACCTTCGTGATACCAAAAGGAAAATTGTGCTCCCAAATGTGTGAATAAATTCTTTGGGAAATAGTACAAATCACCAATTGACAGGCTCTTATCTTTCCTGTTTCCAGGAAAGCTTTCATTCTATACAATGTAACAAATTTACTTATTTTTCTGAATTCCTCCTTTAACACTTGGGCGCCATTTTGGTGTTTAAATAGTTCCCGTGTTATAACGGCATCTGAGATCAGAATTTCCATCGCTATGCAATATGGTCATAAAGCATGGCATCATATAATTGCTTTACTTGGCAATAACAATCCTAGCAGTGGTAGTTGCTGTCATATCTCCATGACTATGTGGGCCATTAAGTGGGAAGAGACAGGAGTCCCAGGCAAGCAAGCCAGTGGGTAAAACCTACTGGAGCGGGGTGTTGGGGAGGCTAGGTGCCATAGGAGATTGAGTCCTGCAGGGTGGTGCTAGAGAGCATAGGCGGGTGCTAGAGTTCATGGGCAATGGCAGCAAGATAGTCAAATGTGGACTGACCCCAGTGATGCTGGGACAGCCAGAATTTTGAGGTCATAACCAGGGGTGGGTTTCTATTGGTTCTGTCCACCTTTGTAGAACCAGTAGCTCTGAAGAGCAGCAGACATAGAACCGGTTCTATGTCTGCTGATGTTTTTGCCCAGCCGCCCACCCAATCTTTATTTCCTGATTTTTTTCAACTTCAGCTGCCGTGCGAGGCACAGCTGCAGTTAAAAAAGCAGGAAAAAAGGGCTTTTTGAAAGGCTGCTTCTCTGCACGCAGGATGCTGATGATGATTTACAGGCATGCCCCGGGCAGTGTGCAGGGAAGCACATTGTAAATCACCGAACCTCGTAAATCAACCGAACTGGTAGTTAATCCTGTCGGATTCCACCCCTGTCATAACTCCATTTTTTTCACTGCCATCATGATTTTAAGCAGTTCTGAACAAATTCTCCTGTCTGCTCTCTCACACATCACAAATCATCCTTCAACACATACTGAGGTGTGCTTATCCCTGTTTTCTTTTTAAAATTGAAAACCGGGTATGGTTCAATACTCTTCAGGCTGTCTTAAAGTCCCAGGGAAGAAAACAAAGGGGAGGAAAAGTTCACACTGGCCCTGCAAAGCTTTGAGAAACTGACTTGAATATAAGAAGCTTAAATGAAGCCACCTGTGGGCAGATTCATAGAGCCATTCCTGAATGTGGATCATTTTTTATGCTGGAATTTCAAGCTAGGAATGAATGTGAGTGGATGTTTGCTCTATTCCTCCAGTAGGTTTTTGCAAAATTCTGGTGAATACCAGAACTACTTAAAGCTTTCTAATTATCTGAATTAAACATACGTCTGGAATAACAACTGGCTCACTGAAGGCTTCTCATTTAATTATGTAGTGAGCTCTTTTTCTTTAATTCATCAAAATGAAGTACCAATTTATTAATTTTTCCACACTGAAAAATACGTACAGTACTCTTAAATACTTGGCCTCTGGATTGAGGCCTATTAGAATATCTTTGTAATTTGTGTAATTCTTAACCGCTTACTCATCCATCCACATCATTGAAAATTTTAGTCAATCCAGCTGGAAACCAAGTAAATTATAACTTCTCCTACAAAATCTGTATTAGTTTATGTCACAAGTAATCAGAATCTTAATGCAAAAAGGGTATTATGCTCTTTGAAGCAGCAATGAGCTTTCATGCTGAATGCCAAAGGCTAGTGTTCTTTGTCCTGATGTTTCACCAACAGCTGAGGATGGCATCTTCAGTTATTATTATAATACACATATTGTGGTTTTTCTTTGCACTGTAGAGTTATTATCAAAGCATTCCTCTTCTCCTGTCTCATGATACTAAAGGGAAGAGGTTTTTTTTTTTTTCAAAAACAGGTTCCTCTGCAATTTCAGTTATTTACATTGTTCATCTGTATATATCCAAGACCTGCTTAAATTAGTTTCAATGGATGCTTTTGTATTCTATACTAAGCTGTGTGTAAAATAGGAGAAAAAACATAGACAACTAATGCTGCACATCTATATGCAAACTATGTCTGACTGAACACCCTTCCCTCCATTTTAGAGTTGAAAAATTATACAGGTTTCAGGATGGGAATGGGAGAGACAATATTGGTAGTATAGCATTTCTGCAGATTTCATCACGACCAAAAGATCAGGTTGGGAACAAATCCCCGTGTATGGTCACTAAGAGTCCACACTGATCTGATGGCATATAATCATCAATTAGAAGTCTTCACATTGTTCCCCTTCCAGTTCACATCTGAACTTGGGAGATATCTAGATCTGAACAGCAATCAAGTGAATGTTCAGATTCCTGCTGTACCAATATATGATTACAGTGGAAATACGACCCCTGCTGGCAAATAAAAGAATGGCAGAGCACTGGAAGGGGCCATGCTTATGTTCACACTTCCCTTCGTGGGGACATCCATTTGTTTCAATCCATCTAACAAAAAGAGTGACCATTTCCCCACATAATTATCTTCCATTATTAAACTACTCTCAGCACTGAGAACTTTTTTTTGTCTGTGTACAATTTACTTAAATTGCTTTCCTGTAGCTTAGCTATTGTTCTCTTTGACGCTAGCTGGCATGGTACAAACCAATACTTTCTATGTAGCAATCCCTCTGATAACATAATGTGACAACATGCTGCTTTTCTTCTTCTTCTTCTGCAAAACTTCCTCTCTGACTAGTTCCATTTTATGTGAATCCTCCCTTCAGTTGACCGGAATTGAGCACAGAATTGGAGAATGTGGTCTTGTCTGCACAATAATAGTATTATTCCTTTCGGTGATTTGGAGATGATAGTCCTTCCACGCAGCATCAGATAGCAGCCACAACACATTGCTCATTCATATTCAGCCTTTAATGTTCAAAATGCTCACAGTAAATACTGTACTGCATATGTCTCATTAACCATTCAAGAATAATGTTGGCTTGTTATCAGCTTAGGCAGTCTAAATGAAATCTCTAGATTTCTGGGAGGCAGGAAGACTTACTTCAATTGCCGCTAGAATATTTGTAAGCTGCTGAAAATACTGGCTTCCTGGTGATTTTGCTATTTAATCTTCCATCCATATGTGACAAAATGTTCAAGTTTCTTCAGAGGGTTGAATAAATCTCTTCAGTGGGGCTGAAGTTGAAATATATTCAACAGTTCTGAATACTTTGCTTTCCAGTCCAACTACGCACTGTAAATCCCAACATAGCCAGTCTCATGATGATAACTTGACCGTTGCAATTGCATTGTAGTGTACAATATTGGTAAAATGTTAGATCATGCTTCTGCTTAATGAGATAGTTGACTTTTGTCTTAAAAATTCAGGATGATAAAAATTAGTTGATGGTCTCTTGTACAAATTTGTATTTAATTAACCAAAATTAGTTTCTAGTACTGGAAGCACTTTATTTTATTACTAGAGAGCATGGCAGAACGGGTGTTTAGCTCACAGATGGAAAAACACTCAGTACTCAAATGTATCTTCACAACTGCTGCTCATATTTTTTGCCTCTTTGGTTCAATGGAATATATGAGAAATGAAAGAAACATTTTCATCTATGCAGCACTCCAGTGTCTTTTGTTTCCAATTAGAACATCCTTCCTTAGAAAGAAGATTGATAAGAAATAAAAACAGATGTCCACTTGACTCAAAGCAATTTTGGCAGCTAATCTATATTTCTGGCTCTTATTTATATTTCTGTTCACAAATTCATCGTGTGCAAACATCTTTTAAATCCAATCGGCTTCCATCTTTCTGAATCCTCTCTTGCGCATCCTATGAATTATTAACAATAATAAAAGTTGAGTGTAAAATATATTGTTCTTTTAAAAGATAGGGAAGATGGGAAAGAAGGGAATATCAGAAAAAGACCCGAAAAGTGATCTTATTTTGGGAAATAATCTATTAAAGTTGCTCAAAAAACGGGGAACATAGTCCCATAGTCCTTCTAACCCCCAGTGCAAATTTAGTTCCTTGTTTTCCAGGTGCTGAGGGGAAAAATGGTTTTACAGACCATTGTATGACAATCTTGCTGTTTCTCCCTCTCTCTTTGCATTTCTGCCAAATTTGCTAGAGAATATCACTAATCCTCTTAAACAGATAGTAATAAGCCACGAAGCAATGCCACTTCCATTGTGGGAGCCCCTATGTATATAACCTAATATGATATGCATGATGACACTAAGCTAGCCGGAATAGACAACACCCCAGAAGACAAGCTCAGGATCCAAAAAGATCTTGACAGGTTTGAACTATGGGCCCTATCCAACAACATGAAATTTAATGTGGAGAAAAGCAAAGTTTTATATCTAGGCAGGAGAAACCAAAGGTACAACTACAGATTAGACAAAAGCTGGCTCAAAACAATAACTCTGAGCGGGACCTTGGAGTTCTAGTGGACCGTTACTTAAACAAGAGCTCACAGTGTGCAGCAGCAGCCGCCACCAAAAAAGCTAATACAACCCTTGGTTGTATAAACAGAGGCATAGAATCAAAATCACATGAAGTATTATAAATCCTTAGTAACACTTCAGGTGGAATGCTGCATCCAGTTTTGGTCACCACATCACAAAAAAGATGTTGAGATTTTGGATAAAGTTCAAAGAAGAGCAACTAAGATGATTAAGGGCTTGGAGACAAAAACGTATGAAGAATGGTTGCAAGAATTGGATATGGGCAATCTAGAGAAAAGAAGGATTATAGGTGACATGATAGCAGTACTCTAGTATTTGAGGGCTGATACAAAGATGAGGGGGTCAACTTATTTTTCAAAGCACCAGAAGACAAGGCAAGAAGCAATGGATGGACACTGATCAAGGAGAGGAGCAAGCTGGAATTAAGGAGAAACTTCCTAACAGTGAGGACACTTAACCAGTGGAATAGCTTGTCTTCAGAAGTTGTAAATGCTTCATCACTGGAGGTTTTAAAGAAAAGACTGGAAAGTCACCTGTCTGAAATGGCACTTAGTACTTAGACTTATATACCACTTCACAGTGCTTTTACAGCCTTCTCTAAGGGTTTACAGAGTCAGCATATTATCCCCAACAATCTGGGTCCTCATTTTACCGACCTTGGAAGGATGGACGGCTGAGTCAACCTTGAACCTGGTGAGATCTGAATTGCCAAATTGCAGCCAGTCAGCAGAAGTAGCCTGCAATACTGCATTCTAATCACTGCACCACCACAGCTCAAATGATATAGGGTCTCCTGCTTGAGCAGGGGTTTGGACTAGAAGACCTCCAAGGTCCCTTCCATTTCTATTCTGATTGATTGATTTATATTTTCTAAATGTGAGTCATATTTAGATAATTAAATGCCTAAGTCATATTAATGTGACTTAGCTACAGTCATCATTCTATTAGGAGAGTTCAATCACTTTTTAATTATTTTTAGTATCCACACTGGATGATTAGCATCTTAGATCAAATCCAATTCTACAATGCTAAGTCAAAGATTAGTATTAAAGATTTCTACAGATGACTCATTCAAAAGACTTCTAGTAAATTATGGTCATGGGTCTAGGAAATGAAAGAAAAAGTAGATATTCAGAATATAGATTTACTTATACAATATGATTTATCATATTTAAATAGTGTTAGGACTATTTTCTGATTTCATAGTTTAAAATATGGGCAGGACAGGGCCCTATTTATTTTGAATAATAATATTAAACACTCCAATTTAGTCTCCCTCTTTCCAAAAACATTAAATGTTCTTCCCAGTTTAAAAAAAACATTTAAACTGGAGATGCTGCAGAATTTCTTATCTTCTATGTACCATTTATGAGGAGAATATCAATATTGTGCTGTAGTTTCTGTTGTTCTATAGTAGGATGGCGCCACTTGGATATTACATTGCATTGCATTGCATGAAACTAAGAAGTTGGTACAAACTTCTTCTCTTCTGGAATAAACCTAAGAGGAATTCAACTACCTTTGCTTGTTTTTGGTTAATCAGTTAAGTGGTTGGAGAACAATCCCCTATGGTTTTCAGACAGCCAACCAGCTTCAAAGATTAACTTTCAGTTTAACTGAAATCAGGAGCAAAACTTCTGTCTCACTAGATTAGAGAAAAGGACAAGATCAAAAAAGCTTATTGCTTTTGCATTAAATAAGGGATTTTACATCCAAATGTCATCAGCACTCCAAATAATTCAATGTCATTTAAAAACAAATGAATATCAAAAAGTGTGTCACATCCATGACCAAAATAAAATTTTATAGTAATTAGATCCTTGATTTTATGTGTTAACTCTGGTGACTCTCTACAATTGGCTGTTTCTCCATGCCCATGATTTTATTCTATGAACTAGCTATTGACATTCCCCCCTCCCAAAAAAAACCCACCTCACCCTGGTTTTGGAAGTAAATTCAGCTGAACTTTATCTCAAAGCAAAGCAGTGGTTTAAAATAGAGTAATAGTTTGCCAAGAACAAATCCTCAATATGATAGAAGAGCTGGAATTTTATTATTGAATTCCAGCTGCTTAAGGCTCCTGAAAGAGACACAGATATCTTCATGCTACATAGAAAAATGTATTTGAAGCATTCACCAAATCAAGCAATGATATGACTTCTAAATGAGTTTCCCTTGGCAAGCTCAAACCTAACCAATCAACATGCAAAGTGAAGCTAGTCAAGCTTATATGTGTTGATTGATAAGAGGAATTTAAATTTAAATTTGATTGCAGGGAGGGCTTTAGGGGGGGAAGGCAAGGGGCACTGTTGTGCAGTAAAGGAATGCATTTTGGGTAAAGCACTTGTAATTATGCTTTGAAAAACACTGTGCTTCCATATTTGTAGAGAAGTTGCTTGATGAACCTTGCAGCTCTCACTAGTCTCAAAGGAAGGGAAAGGAAAGGAAGAAGTGCTAATTAATATATACGTTTAGGAAACGGGAAAACTGGAGCCAGCATTTCATTCTTTTACCAATTGCAAGACTGTGAGGGAAAGGAAAACACCTTATAGGGTATGGAACTTCAAGGCATTCACATGACGCCTGAAAAGGCAATGGTGGCCGCATTGTTATGATAGGATTAGCTTACATCTTCATTTGTTAGCTGCAATTGGTGACTTTCCCAGACCTGTTTTGCCAAGAGAGTGATGGGTAAAATAATCAAGTCACAAGCCCTGAAAATAAGAGCTACATCCAGCAAATCTGACATGATATCCTTGTTTTATCATCTATCTATGGCTTTCATTTGTACAAACTCTTGAGATTCTCTCTATGGGCCTTTCCTTTTCAATTGGGAACATGTGGCTTTATATATATATGACAAGAAGTATAAATGACATTTTAAAATTCTGTTGCTGGAAAAACACTCCCCCTCCTCCCCCCCAGCAAAAATGTAAAGCATGGCTAAAATAGAAAACAAAATACAGATGGCAATTAGGTTTCTCAAGAGTGAAAAAAGCACTTCAAAGATTTATCCTACCGATACTATCTGCCTGTCTGTTACATATATATCACAAATTATCTATGTAGGACTTACAACAGATCTTCATATCTTAACATTTGTTTTTGCAAAGTTTTTAAGTAGGTAATTTAGTGATAATTGAACACACCCAGCTTTTAGGTAATTTTCTCAAATATTTCATATTTTACCATCTGTTTCAGGGTTCCATAAGCATGCAGACACTTAGTTTTGGCTGTGTTTCAGTTGATATTCTTTAGTAAAGAATATACTAGAGAATGGCAAAATATATAATCCATAATGGAAGGTTATAGAAAGTTCAGAAGTAAAATATGAACTTCTATTCATGTTCCTTTATAATTAAGAGTCACATTCTCTTCTAAAATTTGTTTGTGTCTTATTGCAGGTGGTGACAATATCTGAATTTGCCTTGCATTTTTTAAATCTATATCCCATTAGGTTAATATCTTTTTGTTTACAGTATCAAATGCCTTTTAACTATTTATTTCATGTTAGACTGGAAAGTTACCATGATACAGTTGAAACAGTCAAGGCTATTTTCATAACCGCAAACTGAAGGATAAATATTTGGTTCTTTTCCTCTTACTTGTTGCATAAATATGACAACAATCTTTTCAGAATCTGATATTGTCCATTGTCTCCTATTCCATATCAGAAAAAAATGGATTGATTTCTGAGGTTGGATGGAAAGCAATAGCTATTAATTCATATTTGGGAGTTTAAAGACATAATTTTAATTTATGAATTCATTCATCTAATTATGGATATAAACTTATTTTCAAGTTATTAATTGTACCACATTTTCAAATAACATATTAAATGTATGCCATCCATCTCCCAATGTTAGCTACAATATAGATATCATTATATAATTACATTTCTCCTATCTCAGAGAAAGGAGGAATCTAACTTTTTGTTTTTTTCTGGAATTAAAGAGAAAAAATGAGAAAAAAAGATTTATCTGTTCAGAGATTTAATGACATTTATAGGGGGAATGCAAGATTTACAAATATAAGTTTTATTTATTTATATATAAGCATTTTGATTATAGTGTATTAAAAGTTGCTGAAGCTTTAAATGGGAAGATGAAGACCTAGATACAGAAGTGGAAGAATCAATACAAGAAATGGACAGTTAAATGTACCGAGAATTATATTTCTGTACTTTGTCTGCAAGAGGACAAGTGACCAGGGCTTACTACAATTATCTTAACTCCAACTTAAAAATTAATACTGCCAAACTACTGTTTAAGAGAAAATACAAAATTGACTTGCTTGATTAGGAATAAGAGAATAAGTACTGTTATAAATGTTGGACACATATATTTTTGGGATGGAACAAATTTTAATTTGTGTTGCTTTTAATTCCTGATACAAAATATACAGTATATACAGTACACAAACACAAATACACACACACAAACCCAGAAGAAAGGAGTCTCTTGATATTGAAGATAAGCTTGAACGGTCATAGAAATAATGTTTGCACATATTTAGGAACATTTAACTTAGAAAAATAAATACCATATGTTCAAACGTTTATGCTTAGCAGCAGTGCTTTCTCTTAGAAATATTTTCTTTCATAGCTTAGAAGGCATTGAAGATGAATAGGTCAATACAGAGCTGTCAAACGCCACAACTAACAAAGGCACGAAATGACAAAGACAGAGCATGGAAGAAGTCTACCTCCTTCTCCCTTTAAAGATTTACAGGGTGGTAAATTTTGATCCAGAGAAACATTAGGGGGAAAATATTTTTAAACACAGAGTACAAGACCAGCTCATACCAGGTGGCCACTGATATATGTTAACTGTTAGTTCTTATAGTATTTTTTCCAGTAAACAATCTAGCAAATTGTTACTGTACATTAATTCACTAACCTGACCCACTGCCCCTTCTCCTTTAAATTTTAATGCCAACACATAAAGAGAAATAATATGCAACCAATAACTTTATTATCAATGTTTGGGCGTAACTTAAATATTAATGAAAGAAATGGCAATCAGAAAGTGCATATTGGCTCATCACCACCACCACCCCCTTAAAAACTCTTCCCTCTCTGTATCATGGAATTATATTGTGGGGAAAAGAGCACAAATGTAGCCTCTCCCCCTAGTATAGTAGTGTCACTCAATTTCATTGATGGCCATATTAGGGTTGTGTTTGACCTCAAAGAGGGGGAGATTGGTGTGGCCAGTTCAACGTCACTCATGTCGAAGGTGCCTGTTGTGCCCAAGCGCTCTGCCAATGAAAACGGAGCTCAGGAGTACAGGTCCATTTTCACTGGCAGAGGCACCGTGGACTGGTCTTTCACTGTTTCCAGGGCACCCCCGCAGGCCAGATCTAAGCACCCCGTGGGCCGGATCATCGGTGCATAATTAAACTTATTCAGCCACTTTTAACAAGCATCTCTGCATTTTGTGTGTGTGGATGTGAGGCTGATTTTATCACCTCTGGACATTCCTGCAGCAAGCTTTAAAAGAAGCACCTAGCTGCTCTTTTTGGCTTCAGACATTACCCCAGGCATTACTTCCTCTTACCATCTTTGTGGAATAAAGAACTGTCAAAAGGCAAGAAACCTGTACATGATTTAGTTCTACAAAAGCAAGGTTTCTTGGATTCCTTCCCTTCTTGCTTGCTGCCTTGCGCTTCTATGGGCAAAAAATTATGATACCTTCCAGAATAATCGTATGAAAGTTCTTCACCTGCACAGATGTCACGGTCAGCAAAAAGTGCTAACTTAGGCACCATTGAATCTATTCGGACAGGGACCATAAAGAGGTTGGGCTCACAGGAATGGTTCAAGAATCTACCAACATTGCCGATATATGTGGGGTCTGCAAAAGTCTCTATTGTCGTCCCATCATGCAAGTGTTCCCTAACTGCTATAATGTAATTTGAATCACTTGATGTCTGCAAATGAATCCTTTTACGTGCTTCATTAATGTCTAGAATTTCCCCAGCATATTCACACACAAATCGTCCTTTGGGTATGAACACCACGGTGCGAAGACCCCATCCTTTCTCAGTGGTCTTGAATACTTCAAGCTGGAATTGTAAGCCCAATTGAACTACTCTATTTTGACATCTCTCTCCACAGTGGCACATAGTGTTGCATTCAAAAACAGGCTTTGAAAATCCCAGTTCATTTCCTTCCATCTTAATGGATAAGTTCTTATAATTTTCTCCATAGTGAAGACAAGTACATGTTGGGGCGAGACAGGAAGCAGAATGACAACTGCATCCAGGGATGGAGATCTCAGATGGGTCTGGTTTGCCTCCAGGTCCAGGCACATGATCGGGACTATACTGTAAAAGAAAACAGAGGAAATCATCTTGAGGACTGTATATTCATAGCTGAAGAGGCTGGCATAATATATTGTGTAAAAAGGCAAAAAAATACAGAATAATACAGTTGGAAGAGACCTCGGAGGTCTTCTAGTCCAACCTCTTACTCAAGCAGGAGAACCTATACCATTTCAGACAAGTGACTGTTCAGTTTCTTCTTAAAAGTCTCCAGTGATGAAGCACCCACGACTTCCAAGGGCAAGCCATTCCACTGGTTAATTGTTTTCACCATTAGGAAATTTCTCCCTAGTTTCAGGTTGCTTCTCTCCTTGATCAGTTTCCATCGTTTCTTGTCTTGCTTTCTGGTACTTTAGAAAATAGGTTGATGCCTTCTTCTTTGTGGCAGCTCCTCTAATATTGGAACACTGCTTTCATGTCACCTCTAGTCCTTCTTTTCATTAATGCCTACAAAGTTTGTCCCTATTTTTGCTGAAATACCTATCAGCGCATGCAATGTTTAGAATGAGTGATTATATACATTTGATTTAAAAAGTGGATAAAATAGAAATGTCTTAAGAGACCATCTATCCCTATAGACCTATCAACTGTCTTACTTATATAAAATGCCATATACTGTAATGTATTTTAATAATTTATATACATTGTTCAAAGTGGGTGAATACACACACACATACACAATCATATGATTTAAAAAGTGATAAAAAGATTTAATTAGTGGTGAAAGATCTTAAGAGATCATCTATTTCTAGATAGTTTATCAACTTCTCTGTTGTGCTTACATACAATGCTATCTACTTTACTATGGCAACTTATATGGAGAAATTGAATACTTGTCTAAGATGAGAATAGATTTTGGTGATATTAACGGTTCAACTGCGCCAGTACTTTCATTCAGATTCTGGGAAATAACTCATGTGAGGCCAAAAAGGGGGTCAGCATATTCTCTTTTTAAAAGTCTATAATTCATGCATTCAATTTCTAGTTAACAAATGAATTATTCCTTGCAATAGTTTTATTTTCTAAATGTAGACGTATGCAAGTAAGACAGAAAAATATGAGGAACAAGAGAGGTTTGGAAAGAAACATTAATCAGATATGAACAGTATTTTATTTTTTTAAAAAGAACAGATTATGTCCAGTAACCACAGAAGAAAACGTTCATTTTTTAAAACCAGTATCAGTTTGCTACTTAGCAGTATTCTAAAACAAACTACATCATTGATATTTTATCATTTTCCTCCCTTGCTTCCAGCATGATTTCTTCAGAATTTATTTCTTACTATGCACATGCTTACCCATAGGGCTCAATTGAGGCTGCACTCATAATTTAATTCCTCTAAAGTACCTTATTAGCTGAAGCAAGAATAAAATTATCTTGCCAGCCTACCAAATCTAATTTTATTTGATGGGACAAGCCATGATTTCAGACATTTTAGATAACAAACATATCCTTTAATTGCAGAAAGAACTTGGAAAAAGTTGTTATTCTACATATTGGAATAAAACCACAAATGGGGGATATAAGACAAAATTACAACTGATTTAATGTACATGAAAACAGTGTTACAAGAATGCACCGCTTTATCAGGCTTCTACTAATTGACCATTTCTTTGTGGAAGGATTCTAAATGATCTACCGTTAACTGAAGTGAACATTAAAAGAGCTGCAGTGGTGCAGTGGTTAGAATGCAGTACTGCAGGATACTTCTGCTGACTGCCGGCTGCTTGCAATTTGGCAGTTCAAATCTCACTAGGCTCAAGATTGACTCAGCCTTCCATCCTTTTGAGGTTGGTAAAATGAGGATCCAGATTGTTGGGGGAAATAGGCTGACTGTAAAATGCTTAGAGAGGGCTATAAAACACTGTGAAGCAGTATGTAAGTGCTATTGCTAAAGCAATCCTGTGCATTTAGACTAGGTGATAGTTTGAAAATAATAACCTAGGATATTAAAGGAAGGCAGTTATGTTTGTTATATAGTGAATCTTAGTTTCCAAAAATGCTGATGTCACGGAAAGAAATAAAGATTTTAAAAAATGTCTAGGATTTTATCATATGTAAGGATCTATTCATTTGATGAATCCAGCTAGCTTTCAAAAGCAGCTTGGTAAATTCTCTGACACGCTGATTAACTGAAGCTGTAGTGTCCACTTGGAATGAAAGTTTAATTAGATAGTCCTCTCCCTTATACATCAACCCTAAAGGTTATCTTGATGCATAAATGAGCTCTGGCAGATGAAAATACATCTAAAATAGCGCTACAGAAAGAGGCCAACCCAACACATGTAAATGTCTGCACTAAGGACTATGTTGTGACAATAGGGGAAGCCTAAATGTTTTTCAGCTTATATAGAAAATGCATCCAGGAGTAAGTAAGAGGAGGGGGAGCGGAAGTGCCTTCAAGTCAATGCTGATTCCTGTCTGGCCTAGTTCAGGCAGTTTTCTTGGCAAGAAGTGCTTTGCCATTGCCTGCTTTCTAGGACTAAGTAACTGCCCCAAAGTCACCCAATTAGCTTCATGCCTAAAGTATGTTAAAATACTTTGTACAGTATTTATTTCAGTAAATAGAAACTTGCAGTGACCTTTTTAAAAAAAAAAAAAACATTTCTTGAAGTAACAGCATACAATAGTTTTGCCAGAACAAGAGTGACCTCTAATGGATGTTACAGATTCCTCAGCTTACGCTAACTCGAAGGAAAGTAAAATTGACTTTTTTCACAAAAGGTAGTATAAAGTTTATCACCTGCATTAAAAGTATATATTAAACTAGAGATACAATGAAAACTATATTTTCAATTTATGCCTCTCATATAACCACTAAAAAAAATCCAGTTTGGTCTGGTAGTTAAGACATCAGGCTAGAAACCAGGAGACAATGAGTTCTAGCATGAAATCGGGTGACATAGGTATGAAAGCTGGTTGGACCAGTCACTGATTTTCAATCCTAATACCTCACAGGGTTGTTGTGGGAGAAAAATAGGAGATTGCACTATACACTTGGCCTTTAACACTGCAAAAAAGCAAATCATAGATCTAATCAATAAACTATTTACAAAGCAGTGCAGGAAAAGCTATTCCTCATTGCCAAAACTGAAGAATGGAATTGAACTGCACCTTTAAGGATTAAAATTGAGGTAATTATTTTTAGTGTATACTTTTTAAAAAAGTGTTTTCAAACACTTTAAAAATATTTTAATCCAAGAAAAAAAATAACCTACGCTGTATAGAAACATGTAACTTAATTTATTCTTCACCAATAAACATCTGAAATCTACTGATACTAATGGAGTTTGATTCATCTATCAGGATCAAGTTGCTTACAAAGATGTCTCAGAACCACCTTATCAATTGGTAGTTTTATTACTTTTTTTTTTTGAAGATAGGTTTTTGCTAAGTGCTGGTTTGTCAAACCATATGCATTTCTAATGTGAAAACCAGTTAACTCATTGCAATATATAATCAGGACAAATCTTAAGTTTCCTTCGATGTCTGTCTTCTGACATCCTTTTTCTTTCTGTTCGTCATACGGATCATTATTTGAAAGTTGGTGATCACAAAAGATGCGAAAGAATATATATTCTCTACACACACACACACACGTTATGATTGTCCCAAAAGTGCTTTTTCAAGAAGCAAGTGATCTTTCTTTGTTTTTCTTTGAAAACGTCTCGCTTCTCATCCAAGAAGCTATAAAGTATAAATCCTTCCATTCTCCACCATCCAGCCAGAGCTGAAGAAGCTTCTCGGATGAAATGCGAAACGTCTTGAAAGGAAAAACCGGAAAAGTCCAGTCGCCTCTTGAAGAAGAAAAAAAAAACACGTTTGGGATTTACTCTCGCAGGTGCGTCACGCAATCCGTTCCATTCTATGGCCCCGCCCCACGACCACTGAATTCTAGGCTTTGTAGTTTTCGGAAGCTTAAGGCTTCCTCTGCAGATAAACAACCGCCCCACAGAAAACTCTAATTCCCAGCGTCCCTTTCGATGCAACAGCCGCGGTTTTAAAAAAAGCGCTACATTTCCATCGACGGGTCCGTACAAAACATAGCTTCCTATTGGTCCTTGCTCGCAGGTTGCTGCTGTTCAGTCCCTTCTTCTCCTCCTCTCTCACCTGGAAAGCTGGGAGTTCCTCCAGCCGCGGCCACACGGACACTGGCAGAGGTTCCAGCCCGCGACTCGCATCCATAATCCGTCTCCAGTTACGGAAAAAACAGTAGTGCCTTTCGGCCTTCCTTTGCCCCGCCCTTTCTACCGGGATTGGCTGCCTTGCCGAGTTTCGTTTTACCAACAGCGAGCTTCAGCCAATGGCAAAAGGGAAGAATTTGGGACCGTTCCCCCGGTCTCTTCAGGACCAATTGAATGGATTAGTGCAGAGTACGTTGCTTCAGGGTTTTATCTGACACTTTCTCTTTACCTCCCTTCCTTTTGCTGGAAAAGATTAAAGTGGAAGAAGATTTAGCTAGAAATATTTGGTTTTCCTTATCCTCAATTTCGGGTTGTCTTCTGCGGAGCAAACTGTCGCTCATCGTGGGAAAAGGAGGAAAATACCCTAAACGGGCCAACCCCACTCTCAGATTCATTTCTATGCATTTTTCAGACATTGCTGCAACTGTCCATTTCAAGAATTATTTGAATATTGATTTTAAAAAGCTTGATGGGGAAATATACATCGACTAGAAATGCGATATGTCGTTGTTAGTTAGATTTTGTTTGCATGTGTTAGGGATAAGTAAAAGTGCTTCAGATTTGTTGTTCCGAAGTGTCATTCTACTTTTTAAAACAAATAATACGATTCATATGTTGCACTAACTCATAATTTGATTTTGGCCTAGTACAGCTATCAAAGTTTTCATTATCTCTTTGCTGCCTTCTAGCTTTTTCGAAGTAGCCCTAGTTTTGTATAGTGGGTGAATAGGGCCATTGTAGCTTGTAAAAAGTTTGCCTTCTATTGTGTAAATAGTTTCTAAACAGTGGGGTTAAGGGTGTAGTACTATAGACAACTAAATTGGTAAAAACATGAGTAGAATAGAATAGAAACATAAACTGTTGTCACTTTGAATGTACATTAATTGGCATACATTAAAATGACATTTCATGAATTATCTCTAGTAGGGGCTAAGGTGCTGGGCTACAAATTAATCCAGACAGTGTTACTATACAATATGCTATGTAGTGTATAGTGTGCTATATAGTGTATAATATGCTATGTAACTTGTATAGTGTATTGTACTTGTATAGTGTACTGAATAAACTACAGTTAAACAAAATATGAGTGGTTTCCCCCTCCTTCCCCAGACCCCCTCACCCTTTTTGGGATCTTCCCATCTCTTCTGGATGGCATTGCACTACCTCAAAAGGAGCCTATACATTTTAGTCCTTGATTCACAACCACAAAATTTCTGTTGCTAAGAAAGACAATTGTTAAGTGACTTTTGCTCCATTTTAGGATCTTTTGCCATAATTGTTAAGTAAATCATTGGAATTATGAAGTTAGTAACATGGTTATTAAGTGAATCTGGCTTCCCCATTAACTTTGCTTGTCAGAAGTTTGCAAAAGGGGATCACATGACCCCAGGACACTGCAACCATCATAAATACAGACCACTTGCCAAGCATCTGAATTTTGATCATGTGACCTGCAACAGTCACAAGTGTAAAAAAACAGTCATAAGTCACTTGTTCAGTGCCGCTGTAACTTCGAACAATCACTGGTTGTAAGTTGAGTATGCAATTTGGATTTCCTCCTGTTTGAGGAGCAGATGGTAGCTAAGATCAGGAGGGCCTTCGCACAAGTTTGTTTTATGTGCTAGTGGGGAGGCTCTGCTCATAATCATATTTTCATCACCTCCCAAATTACCACATACTTCATGTGGACCTACCCTTAAAAGAACATTCATAAGCAACTGCTGGTAGAGCATGCAACAGTGTGTGCAATTATGTACACTCCTTGATCAGCATGTTACACCTTTGTCCTGTGACTTGTACTGATATAGTATGCTTTTGGTCTTTACAAACCTAAAGATGAAAAGTGAGATTTTCATGTATTTATTTATTAATTACAACACTTTATATAGTGCCCAAGACTCAAAGTGGGTGGGTTTTTTTTGTAAACAACGGAAAAAGAAAATATACTGTACAATAACACCTGGAACATAAAACCTACAATGTTTGTTTGTTTAATAAGTTTAATAAGCAGTCCTCATACCTGCTTAAAGGAAACAGACAAGTTTTCATGAAAAGAGCGAGTTTGGTCTAATGGTTAAGGTACTAGGCTAGAAAGCAGGAAACCATGAGTTTAACTCCTAGCTTAGCCATGAAAGTTGGATGGGTGACTTTGGGCCAGTTACTTTCTCAGCCCAACTCACTCACAGGGTTATTATTATAGGGAAAACAAAAAGAGGAAGGTATATTTAATATGTTTGCCTTCTTGAGTTATTTCTAAAAATAATAAAGACAGGATAGTCAATAAATGAATGGGTGAATGAGTGAATGAATGAATGAATGAATGAAAAATCAAAAATGGGAAAAAGGGACACAAAAGGTAGAAAGTATCGTTTATTAGATTTTTGGTGTTTCATGTTTCTGTTCCAAAAGATTCCTTATCTTGCTAATAAGACAGCTGGAGGAAAATGCTTGGTGTACTTTAAAAATATAATTCATAGTGACCATTAATTTAGTCATGATGTAAATTGCTGCCAACCTATTTGTTATTTTTAGTACTTTTTGCCAAGTATCTGTACACACACAATAACTGTTCATTTTATAAATGTCTAATAACACATTTTCTGTGAAAGAAACAACCACTGGCTTCTCAGTGGACCCCCTGTTATAAGGCCAAGCTCATTATCAGTGGCTGGATTTTTCTTTGATGAGCAGTCAAAGATCATTTTCAAAGCCCTGACAAACAATTGAGGCACCCTATGGTTTACTGGGGAGATGTGCAGCCCTAATGAAGTACATTAGAGGTGGAGGAACCATCAAATCCATAAAATGTAACAGTCAAAAAAAAACAAGGTCATCACTGCTTCTCATCTATAACTGAGAAAGAGAGGTAGACATGATGCTAACTCCTGGAATCCTAATGCAACCCTTTGGATACATTCCAACCTCATTATGTACAGCGGAAATAGTTATATCAATTAGTTAACATGAAAAATTAATTAACACCTCAAGAAGAATAGCTATTGTCAGATTGAAACTAATCTCAATTTTAAATGAAAACAATCACCTTGGCTAAATAGATTTAGTTAAACTTCCAGTGTCATCCTTTGAAGTTTTTGTTAAAGGTAACCAAAAAGAGGGCGGATACTTTTTCTTGTGATAAAGACTAATATATCAGGGATGATATGATAGCAGTGTTGTAATATTTGAGAGGCTGTAACAGAGAGAAGGGGGTCAAGTTCAATCTATTTTTCAAAGGCTCTAAAAGCAGACAAGGAATAATGGGTGGAAACTGATCGTGATTCAACCTAGAAAGAAAGATAAATTTTCTGCAATGAGAACAATCAACCAGTGGAACAGTTTGCCTTCAGAAGTTGTGGGTACTTCATCACTGGAAGCTTTCAAGAAAAGACTGGACAGCCATCTGTCAGAAATTGTATAAAGTCTTCTGCTTGAGCAGGGGGTTGGACTAGATGACCTACAACAATGACCTACAACGTCACTTCCAACTCTGTTATTTTAGTCTATTCTATTTACTACCATATAAGCTTTTGTAAAATGACATAATCCCCTTCAGCATATCAAAAATGTCTAATGTCAGATATGTTTTAAGTTTTCCACTTGTGGGTCTACCTAGACTTTGTGCCGACATTAACATATGAAATTTATATATTAGGAAAACTTCTAGTTTCTTCAACTCAACCTATTATTCAAAATGAAAGTGCATGTATGGATTTTCTTCTTCTCTGATAAAGTTTACTTTCTCTACGTATAAGAACTGCATTCCTCTGGGTTACAAGATATGAATAATAGTTAAAACTGATAGAGACATGTATTGATTCCAAGGGAGCTTCATGAAATATAATAAATTAAAACACAATTTTGAAATCCACCTTTTTTTGGTATTTTGACAAGCAAATGTAAAATTACTAAAAATTTAGGACAGAAGTGCAAAATTAGAAACTATGAAGCTGAAGGAATTCTCAAAGCCTATGAGGCTGCCACTGGGATTTCCAAAAGTTGTTTTCAAATTATAATATGTAATGTGACAGAAGAAGAAAATGTTGACAGTTATGAATGGAATAGAATAGGATAGAATAGAATAGAATAGAATAGAATAGAAGAACTTTATTGTCATTGTACAGGTACAACGAAACTTTGGATGCACCCCAACAACTGTTTGCAATACAATAAAACCAAAGCACTTAAACATGAAAATAAGAAAAATAGAGTACCCACATTTCCATTGCAATTTGAGAGTACAATATCTACGAATATACACAAAATATACATCCAGCACTGACTGTGACATTTGTCAAGTATAATACACAAGAGATGGATTGTACTGTAATATGTTATTATACATCTGAATGAGGTATTGCGGTTTCACCTCTTTTCACCTCTTAATAAGGTAGTGACTTATATTTATTTCCAGTACGGATGGCCCAGGGAAAGAAACTATTTGTTAGTCTAGTGGTGTGGGATTTTATTGACTTAAAGTGCCGTCACATTAACTATGCATCATTTTAATTATATTTTTCTTTATATTAAATCTATACATTAAATTAAGTTTTATTCTGATTCTCCCCATAAGTATGGAGTTTATTCCAGAAAAAAAAAATCACAGTCCTGGTTTAGACCATGAAAGTAAAGCTAGCTCTGTAACATCTACATCTTTTCTATTTTCCCTTATCACTTCACAAAATGGTTTTGAAATGAAAGGATTTGCAGAAGACGTTTCTGATGTGACACCTTCTGGAGGTGTGAAAGTGTGGTTCTTTGAGGAGATGACAAACTGACAATTTCACTGGGCAGACCCAAGCAGCAAAATGTGAACACTCATTTTAGAAGTAGCTGATACATTGTTCAAGCCATTGTTTGCTTAACCAAGTATGAATATTGTAGAAAAAGAAAAAGATTGTTTCAGATTCATGTTTTCTATATTTCAAAATAAATAAATAAATAACACTTGGGAAGACATCTTTAAGTATCTGCAACTCTTACACTGCAAAAACAAACGGGCTACACAACTTGATCAGGGCAAAACAATAGACACAATCTACATAGACTTCTGTAAAGCCTTTGATTCAGTGGTACACGACAAACTAACTCCTAAAACTAAAATCTTACGGTATCTCTGGACACCTGCATAACTGGATAGAAGCATTCCTGTCAAACAGACAACAAATGGTCAAAATTGGGAGCGTCCTATCAAGTTCTGTACCTGTCAACAGTGGTGTCCCCCAAGGCAATGTTCTAGGACCAACTCTTTTCATACTCTACATAAATGACCTCTGTGATCATATCAAGAACAACTGCATTCTCTTCGCTGATGATGTAAAGCTATTCAACACCAAAGACAATACTGCTACCCTTCAAAAAGACCTTGACTATGTATCAGAATGGTCAAACAAATGGCAACCTCAAATCTCAACAAATAAATTCTCTATCCTACATATTGGCAAAAAAAATCAGAAAATAAAATACAGGCTGAATAGTCAAGACTTTGTTGATGATCCAAACTCTGTCAAGGATCTTGAAGTACTCAACTCAGATGACCTAAGTGCTAGAGCCCACTGTAACTACATAGCCAAAAAGGCGTTAAGAGTTGTTAACCTAATCTTACGTAGCTTTTTCTCTGGTAACTACTAACTAGAGCATACAAAACATTTGCTAGACCAATACTCGAATACAGTTCATCAGTCTGGAACTCACATTACATATCTGATATTAACACAGTTGAGAAAGTCCAGAAATACTTTCACAAGAAGAGTTCTCCACTCCTTGCACTTCTACTCGTTGCAGAATACCTTATGCCGCCAGACTCGAAATTCTAGACCTAAAAAATCTAGAACTACGCTGCCTTCAGTCCGATCTAAGTTTAGTATATAAAATCATACATTGCAATGTCCTACTTGTCAATGAATACTTCAGCTTCAACCATAACAACACAAGAGCAGACAATAGATACAAACTCAAGGTTAATTGCACCAAACTTGATTGCAGGAAATAAGACTTCAGCAACAGAGTGGTCAGTGTCTGGAATACTCTACCTGACTCTGTGGTTTCTTCTCCAAACCCCAAAAACTTTAACCTTAGACTGTCTACTATTGACCTCACCCCTTTCCTAAGAGGTCTGTAGGGGACGTGCATAAGCGCACCAACGTGCCTACCATCCCTGTCCTATACTTTCTTTTATTTTTTTTCATTTTTCTTATACTGTATGTATCCATGTATTCATAACTATGTTTTTACTTATACCTATGATCTTGTAAGCAATTGACAAATAAAAAATAATAATCTTAGATATGGACTGCATAAAGATGTAGAGATACTGCAGAAAAATTACTACAGTAATTCTGTTCTGCCGCCTAGTGATCACTCAGAGTTGTGCAGTCTGATTTGTACCTCTGCCTTAAAGAGATGTACAGTCTGATCACCTCCCTTAATACAAAGGGAAGAATATTTATTGATTAAATTGGTATGTCACGTTCCTTTCATAGCATTTTTGAACAGATAGGCTAGCAGTTGAGGCAGACTTGTGCATTTTTTAAAAAAACAAATATTTAAAATTAGCTTTATTTATGTTAATATAGCAAATTTTATTGATTGGTTGATTTATTAGATCTTTATCTTGCCTTTATTACTTCATAAGTTCAAGGCAGTGAATATTCCTAATATACCTTCCTCATTCTAAACCTGTGAATTGAGTTGGGCTGGGAGTAAATTGATTTTGAGATTTTTTTAATGCTCTGGTTACTGGACCACTTAGACTTTTATTGTTATTTATTTAAACAGTGCATTCTAAGTCATTCTCTATTAATCCTGAAGTAAATCCTTTGTTCTTACCATAGTTGCTAAGATGATAATACAATATTGAAGGGCATTGCCACAATGTTGAAAATAAACTGATTTATGGACTATGGAAAAACACATTTTAAAAGTTGTCTACAAGACTCTAATCCTCACTTTGGTTTTCTCTTCCCTGCCTGCCCCTTTCCCTTCAATGAGCTTTTAAAAAATATTTACAGTATGTCAGTTATATTTCTGGAAGACAACACTGGTAGATTTAATTCATTGGCTTGGTCAGTTTTCAGTAAATTAAACAACAATATGGCAATTGTGCAAGAAAAAAGGTTCACCTCTATCTTAGTAGGAGCTAAGGTGCTGGCTACAAATTGGAAGATTGTAAGTTTTACTTAGGAGTGAAAGCTGGCTGGGTGAATTTGGGCCTTCTCTCTCTCAGCTCATCCCATGTCACAGGTTTATTGTGGAGAAAACAGGAGACAAGAGCTTTAGATGTGTATATTTCCTTGAACTGACTAAAATTAAAGATGAATTAACATATAAACAAATAAACCTACACTGATATCTACTAACATCTCCTTTCCAACAGAGACTGTTGAGAAATAGAGAATTCTCTCCCTACTGGTATCTAATTTCTAATCAAAAACCAGGCTGATACTCCATTGCTCCATTCTATCAAAAACCAGGCTGATACTCCACAAGGTGGCCTATCAGATAGGCTAGCAGCCCTATGACTTCCTCTTTGTAAGAGGGCATCACTTTTTATGTAATAAGGCTTGAACCATGGCCCCTACTTTAGCATGAAGGAAGTTAAATAACAAATAACAAAATAACAGAGTTGGAAGGGATCCAACCCCCTGCTCAAACTGGAAACTCTATACCATTTCAGACAAATGGTTGTCCAATCTTCTTTAAAACCTCCAGTATTGGAGCATTCACAACTTCTGGAAGCAAGTCATTTCACTGGTTAATTGTTCTAATTCTCAAGAAATTTCTCATTAATTGCTTCTGTCATTGATTAGTTTACATCCATCACTTCTTGTCCTGCCTTCAGGTAGTTTGGAAAATAAGTTGACCTCTTATTCTTTGTGGCAGCCCCTTAACTGCAGAAATTAACAATTCTGTAATCACTTAGATGAGATCCGACTATCGGTCCAGTTTCTGTCTTCATGCGCCATAAGGAAAGGAAATCTTGTCAGTCAACCAGGATGCAAAATATCTTAAGCTAACCGTGGGAAAGATTGTGGTTGCTCTTAGGGGGAAGTGGGGCAGATGACAAAGGGAGCAATGCATAATTATTTAAATGTCAGAACTCATGTATTTGCATCGGAACCCCTATGGTAGATCCTACAAGCTTCCCAGGTTCACTGCTGAATGGAGTTTTTCTATTATAAAAACTGCATTACTTAGGTTTATGTAGCGGGTGAAGAATGTATATTTGTGTATCTGTGAAAGTACAGTTATTCAGAGTTCATTATTCTTATGAATTATAAATGACATTACAGATGTATAATATATACATATAATACAGATTTGTGGAAACCTACAAACATATCTGTGCTGTTCTGAGGCTGGCATGCCTTGTGTTCAGCTCTTATTCTTCTATCTCTAGAAGACACTCTCACTGCAGAGATAGGCAGGGAAAACTGCTAGCTATAGATTTTCTTTTCTTTTTCTTTTACGTGCATTGAGAAACACTCTCAAATGCTGGATATTGCCATGTTATTAGTTCTTTAGATAAGACAAAGTAACTGACTGCTTCTTACCCCAGAATGTCCCCAGGCAACGCTCTGACTTACTCATGTTCTGATTTAGTAATGAACTCTATATTTTAGCCATTCATCATTCATAACAAAATAAGGAAGGAGGTTTGCAAGACCCCCAATTCCCAGGTTCCTTTGCTGATTAGATCATTTCAAGAAAGCTAAGTAAAGTCTTTACTGCAGGCACTGCTCCATGCTAATTTTAGCAAGATCTTAATATGAATTTAATGACACCACTTCATAAAATTAGCAAGTTGCAAGTTGGCTGTTAAGGGAGGGTGGGTGACCTATAAAAGATAGGCACTAAAATAATGTTTCAGGACTGGAGTCAGATGTTATACTTGGCAGCCTAAAGTACTGTAAGATATAGATGTATGACCTAGTTAAATATTATTTATGCTTCTCCCCTCCCTCCATCCCTCACAGTCAGCTGTACTATCTTCAGGAAGTGCGCTGCATAATTATTCTTTCTCACTAACTTTTCCTTTGCATAAAAAGCTATAATTCTTTGCCCGGAATTTGTTATAGGTACTGCTCACTATAGGATTCCTGCAATTTTGGCTATTGTTCTTGTTTAGTCCACCACCAGGATTAAAATCTCATGCCCCAAAAGTTTTGGCCTACTGCAGACAGAATCTATCGGTTAGGGGTGAAATTAAAAAATTTTCCCTACTGGCTCTGTAGGCGTAGCTGTGGGCGTGGCTTGGTATAATAGTAATAGCAACCACGGTTGATTTTTTTACCAATTCAAATCATCCCTACCTCCTCTCCTGAGGTGGGCCCAGGTGGTTGAATTCTACCCCTGCTATTGGTGCAATATTCATGTTATGATGGTAGCATGAGTACATCAATTTGCAGAGGGAACTGTTCACCATGGATTGATAACCTTAATCCTGATCTATTTGATGGGGGAAACGCATGAGACACTCAATAATGAGAGAACATTCTATCATCAGTTGATGCTCAAAACTCCTTGGCAGACAAAATCTTTTGGGAGGAGGGCAAAAAAGGAACAAGAGCTTATATTTCCATATGTTGTTTGAAACAAACAATAATATTGATACTTCTTTTCTATTATCAGAATGTATATGTAGTCTTCAATATACAATAGTTCATTTAGTGTTTGTTTGAAGTTACAACAGCACTGGAAAAAAATGACTTACGGACATTTTTCAAAGTGACTTATGACTGTTACATGATCAAAATTGGCAACTGACTCATGTTTATGATAGTTGAAGCATCCCGGGGTCACGTGATCACTTTTTTTGAACTTCTGACACACAAAGTCAATGGAGCCAGATTCACTTAACAATCATGTCATTAACTGAACAACTGCAGTGATTCACTTAATAAATGTGTCAAGAAATGCTGTAAAATGGGGCAAAACTCACTTAACAAATATCTCACTTAGCAACAGAAATTGTGAGCTTAAATGTGCTCATACGTCAAGGACTATCTGTTGTTTGCAGTTCTCTGGTCTGCATTCTGCACTCAATTTATGACCAACTTAAGGACCAGAATTTCCATTGCTAAGCAAGATGGTTGTTAAGTAAGCTGTGCCCAATTTTGCAACCTTTTTTTATTGCCACAGTTGTTCACTGTCGTAAGCCAGCTTGGATGGTCACAGATGGCAATCAGAAAGCTGCAATACATGCCTGTTGCCAAGCATCCAAATTATGATTACATGGCCATGGTTGTAAGTGAGAGGACCAATTGGGAGTGGGACAACTTGCTACAGCCAATTGCTGCAGCCAACTCAACAATTAGATCTAACTCACCCTGGCCAACTCACTATGGCCAACTCACCAGTGCCAACTCGCTTCAGTCAACTCATCACAACCAACTCGCCACAGGACAAATTTGCCATGGCCAACTTGCCCTGGTGCAACTTGCTGTGGGATCTTTTAACAATTCTATTTAATTATTTAAAATCAATAAAAATTATTTTAATTTTTGCATTCACATTTCATCCTGTCTCTCCTTTTACATCCTTTCTTTAATGATTGTATTCTGCCATTTCTTTGATATTAGTGTAACTCTTTTCCCGCAGCAAGTTTTCCTGCAGCAAGATAGCCATGGCGAATTGACTGGGGAAAGTTAGTCTTGGTGAGTTGGCCATGGCAAGTTGGCCGTGGCGAATTGTCATAGACTTGAATCAATTGTAGGCCACTTTTTTCAGTGATATAACTTCAAGCAGTTGCTAAACAAATAGTTGCAAGTTGACAATGATCTGTAAAAGGTCTTATTCGTCATCTCTTAATAGCAGTCAAACCTGCCTACAGATATTCTATTCTAGTCGAAAGCTAAAACACGATTCAAATGTTAATAAATAGATATAGCTCCAACAGTCATTCTGAATCTCCTACATGGATTTCTAGGGCGTTTAGCATATCTGTTCATTTACAGATTTTTAAAAGTCAATCCTCTTTTGGCCCCATGGTAGTTAATAGGAATATGGGCTTTGATTTATTTATTTTTTCTGGTTCATGCTCAGAATCCAGATGAGCATAGCTGAGTCTCCTAACCAGACTGAGAGAAAGAGCCTCAGGCTCTTTTTTAAAGCTGAGAATCTGACCACAAAGTAGGTTAGTATTCTTTGCACAGGAATAAGAACTCTGGAAGGAACAATGAGTGTTTTCATTCTGAAAATTATTCTCAACTATTATTTGTCCCCGAACAAAATTCTCATTTAAAAAAAAAGTCCCAAAGAAATTAATAAAAAAGTAAGCAGAATTCTAGCTGATTTTACAACTGCATCTGGGTTTTATAAAAATGGTTTTATTTTTGTGTATTTCTTATAAAAGTTTTGTCCTTACTCTAGCGAAGAAATCTATTAATGTTAACCAAGGCTATTGCTGCAGTACAGCAGAGGACAGGAATCGTGTTTCTTAGATCTAATTGTTCCTACAGAATGTCTGCCTTCATTATCACAGTGACCTTAATCTTTTCCCTCTATTGTTCTAGTCATCAGCATTTTCTCATTTGTCATTGTTGTGGAATTAGATATTTAATCCCTTCCAGTCCAGTCCATTTAGTCCCTGTCAGTTCCTCTGCTGTGTATCTGTTTTCCAAAAGATGGCAGTAAAATCATGTTTGATTCAAACATTAGGACACTAATTAGCTTTCCAAAGGAATAAGGTTCCATAAACCTATATCTTCAGAGTTTCGTTTTTGCCACAGTGGTTCCAGTAAAACAACATCCCTTTTGTCAGCATGATGTCACTATATTTTGCTCATTGTTACAATAATGGATAAATATGACTTTGTGTATAACCTGCCTTGTTAAGGACTACACTGAACGCAGTCAGCATGCCATGTAAAAAAAATGATTATGTGTACCACTCAATTAATTTGACTGGTGAATTTCATGATGGATTGGGGATTATGATGTGGTTCCCAAATTCTGATGAAAAATTCAGTCTCAGCTTCCTGATAGAGTTCATATTCCAGAATATGTCAAAATATATTATTGTTTCGTGATCTTGATGTATGTCAATGGCTAGTTATTATATCTTCACTTCCTAAGGCAAGAGTGGGTAACCTTTTGGTGGCCGGGGATATACAATGTTTAACATTTTGAAGGCTGTAATTAAGTAATAATACAAAAGTTATTTGATTCTTTTAATAAAAGAATGGCTGAGTTGAGGGAATGTGCTTCAACCTCTAGAATAGCTTCATATTATAACAGCAAACCTGACATAGAATTCACTTCAAACTGAAAACTTTCTAAATTACAGCTTATGATATGGATTTGTTCTTCATTACAATTTATGTTCAGAGTCTGTGGTCTAATTTTGCAGGATATCAAAAGCAGATCAGATTTTTAGTAATAGATCTTGAAATTATTATAGGCTACAATTTTACTTATTAATTTTACTCTGGCACATGGTTCTTATATTTATTTTAAACGTTTACTAGTGATTTTCACTCTGTTAAAATAATATATGTTCTGTTATGTACAAACTGGTTATACTGCAAATTACAACCAGAATTTTTTCCCTTTGTGTGTGTGTGGGTTGTAGTGGGTTTTTGTTTTGGGGGGGCGGGGGTGTTATTGGTGGTGTTGGTTGGAAGTAGTCGTCTTTGGATTTTATTTTATTTTCCAAAAATTGTTTTAATACAATAGAATACAATAGAAATCCCATATATTTCTTATTTTAAATACTGGGAAACTGATGCTGTTTCTTGTTTTTGAATCTCTTGGGGCTGCATAAGGCTTTCCAAAGGAAGTAGTCCTAGACTTATGATGTGTCGCTTAGTGATTATTCAAACTTATGATGGACCCTGAAAAGGGGTCTTATGACCTGGATTTAAAGTTTTGAGTTTCCCCTCCCCCTGCAACGATGTGACTGCATTTTGGGCATTTGGCAATGCCAAAATAACTTCTGATATCTTCTGAGAATATAAAGGTAAAAGTCCCAAAGGTGCTTTTTAAAAAGGCAACTGGACTTTTTGGTTTTTCTTTGAGGATGTTTTGCTTCTTATCCAAGAAGCTTCTTCAACTCTGAAGAAGGTAAAGTAAAAATAAAAGTTTCCCCCATCCAGTTGTGTCTAAGGAGTGGTGCTCATCTCCATTTCTTAGACAAGGGAGCAAGCATTGTCTGAAGTCATGTGGCCAGCATGGCTATACACCAAGGTACAAAAAACACTGACCTTCCTACTAAAATGGTATCTATTTATCTGCTCACATTTGCCTGCTTTCAAACTGCTAGGTGGGCCAGAGTTGGGGCAAGTCATGGGAGCTTAGTCCGTCACAAGGCTCTCGGGTCTCGAACTCAGGCTGTCAAACTCAGCTTCTTTAACCATTGTAACCCCCATTCTGAAGATATAAGAAACATTTTAAATTCAACTCTTTGTTCAACACTAGGGTTATATCCTGTTAAAAACTCAGCAGGGCCTCCTTCTAGACATTCACACCATTTCAGAGCATGTGCGTGCACATAGATAGCAATTCCAGGATTGTTACTGATATACTCAATATACTCAATATACTGAAGCAAAGGAATGCAAACCCAGGCAGGTCTTCAACAGAAACCAGGCTGAGCCTTCAACAAGAGAAGGTGATTCAAGCAGAGAGTTTAACAATACCCTTCTTAAAAATTTTCCCAGTCTCAATATTTATTATTATTTTACTTATGGTTTTTTTTTGCAACTTCCTCATTAAAATAATCCCAACTAATTGACATTTTGCTCTCAAATGTCTACAAAAATGTTTGCAGGGCCTCAAGTGATCCTGAAGCTTCTGGTTGACAAATCCTGTTATTCAGGCATGATGAAACTAACAAATTGCTAATCCTCTAAGTAAATGGTTGGATGAATAGTTTAGTCTGCTGAGTCTTATGAAAGACATTTCTCTCAGGAAGAGACATTTTTAAATATAAGCAGTCTGGGAAATACCAGATAGAGATAAATTGTGGGAATAATATAAATAACATAAATTATCTCTTATTTAATCTGATTAACCACAGTGAGACACTTAGTTACTGGTGTTCTTTTGGCAACCTGTCCCAATCTTACTAAAGTTTGAAGTCTCTCCCATTTTTTCTAAAATTTATTTTCAATATTCTTCTTTGGAAGACTCTATCCAGTAATAGGCAGACAATATTTTCAAGATGCAGTAATGCTGCTTGTTCTCCCTCCATGAGATTTGTTTCATTTCAGAGATTCTGGAAAGTATGGATGCCTATTCCTTCTGGAAGACTAATAAACATCATTATACATAACTAGAAGCAATTGCATCCTATTAAATTCAACTCAACATAATGTAAACTAATTTTCCAGCCTACTGACTAAGAGGCAGAGTGGAGTCACTTTCTTCTGAGACCACAAATATTCATGAAGCAATTGCTATGAAATAAACCTAAGGAGAGATACCCAACAGACTGAGTTGTGTTAGAGGATGCCTGGATAAGAGGCTAACTCATATATCTGTGGCTAAGTATTTATTCTGCTCACTCCTTCTGTTGCACTTAGAACGTGTGCTCCTTACATCTGTTCTAGTGAGATGATAAGTATTATTAACATCTATAGAACTCTGACATTTTATTAATAAAATACTGTAGAAAGTTAGCAAGTTAGCACCCACCCTCTCCTAGAAGAATGAAATATTTTGTGAAATATTTACAAAGGTAGAATATTATATTTCCTTAGAGGAGAAACTTGTTTTTTCAGACAGAAAGCAGCCTTCACCTTTCTTGATAGCTCTCAGCAGATGTCAGCCTTAAAGATAAAGAGCTTATTGAAAGAAGCCAAGTATCTAGGTAGCTCTATTCATCAGCAAATAACCCTCACTCAGATCCAAACCAGGACAAAGCCATTAAACCATAATAGGAATTGCCCAACACTCTTTCAGAACACAAGTGTCTTCATTGCATCATCTCAGTAGCAAACTTGAACCAAACCTGGGAGCTCAGACAACCTACAGAGCCAGCTATGACTCCTATATAATCCCTACATGGCCCCATGGAAGTTTGACAATAGCCAATAGAATATATGTTCTTGCACAGGAACAGGAATTTCAAGTGCAAAGCCCAAGACAAGATATAAAAAAAACCCACTCTCAACTCCATGTGGTCAGCTGCAGCAGAACCATGTACAGTGAAACCTCGGGTCATGACCGTAATCCATTCCAAGACCTTGGTCACAACCCGATTTGGTTGTGACCGGAAACAAGGCTTACTGCACATGAGCAGACAAAAAAACGGTGCAGAAGGGGAAATCACTGTGGCAGGGAAAATCGCCATGGCTGTATTTGATTGGCACCTGAGCATCTATTTGTGACCAGAAGCAACAATTTTCCAAAATTTTTGGTCATCACACAATTTGGTCACGAAAAGAAGCGTTCGTGACCCAAGGTTCACATTTACCCGACCCATCAGAACAGGGAGGCAGGGAATGTTGCGGGTCCCATCCTTGAGGGAGATACACCTGATGGGACCCAGAAGAAGGGCTTTCTCCATGGTGGCTCCCTCCCTCTGGAAAATCATTCCCCCAGAGATTAGACTGGCCCCCACTCTGATTCTCTTCCAAAAGGCATTGAAGACCTGGTTCTGCCAGTGGGCCTGGGGAACCCAGAGTGGGATGGAGCCCATTAAATGGCTTGTGTAATCTGCTGTTGCTGTTGCTGGGAGGTGGGGAATGATTTTACCATATTAATTTATTTGATTTTACAAGTTTTATTCTTTTAAATTGTGGTTTTATATGTTGCAAGCCGCCTTGAGTCACCACTGCGAATAGACGGCAATACAAATCTAATAACAAACAAACAAACAAATAAATAAAGGTTCCACTGTACTTGGTGG
This sequence comes from Bungarus multicinctus, assembly GCA_023653725.1. Taxonomy (NCBI): domain Eukaryota; kingdom Metazoa; phylum Chordata; class Lepidosauria; order Squamata; family Elapidae; genus Bungarus; species Bungarus multicinctus. The sequence goes on along the minus strand of CM042834.1, from coordinate 47,762,488 downwards.
TCCTGCTTCATCATTAAACCATCTTTCCAATCAGCTTCCATGTTTCCATTGTCTTTCTCCCGGATTGGAACTGAATCAGATGGATATTTCTTCCCACAATACTTCATTGTTTATTTTCTTTACTTGGTGCATTCTACCTAGAGATTCACGGTACATTGGTTTGCATTCTATAAACTGCCCCAATTTATTGATTTCCTCCACCAATACAACTTTTCAGGATTCCTGCTGCAAAGCTAGTAGTAGGGGGCATCTTGCATAACTAGAGAAGAAGAATAGCCGATCACTTTTTCAAAAGTAAAAACAGAATCTGATCACTTTTTCAAAAGTAAAAACAGAAATAAGAGTTCAGTCAGTTCACTTAGGTTTATCTCTGACCTTGACTGCTGCTGGAATTTTCAGACTTAGTGGATTTGGCTAAGGTAATGTGGGCATCATCAGGGAACTATTATCTAGCTGGAGTAGAATGTTGATTAAGCTAAGTTTCTTACTGTTATAGCTGCTCCAGCTATTAAGACGTGTCAGCTATGGAGTCAGGGACTCCTAAGCTGTTTTAGATCAGAGTGCTTCAAGATGAATGATTATATCACTCAACACTATTTTCTTGAGATGAATCATCATCACAACAACATCAGGCAAGGACATTGTTGAGGAGTGGAATGAGTGGTACATTAACAGAATCTCAATTTTGCCTGGCAGTTCCATTAATTACCAAGTGCACACTTTAGGTCTGCGTGTTTTGAAAATAATTTAAAAACAAAAATTGCTTTGGATCACCTGCAAGCTTAATGAAAGCACCTCTCTGCTATTCATTGAAGCAGCCTTTTTTCAGGCTTAAAGAAAGGTTTTTCTTCTCTGTCTCCAAGTGGCAGCATCTTCTTTTCAGATTTGTGCCTGAAAAGTTGTTAAGCTTTGCAGGTGGTACAGAGCACTTTCTTCAATGATTTCAAAGCATGCGTAATTGTATGGCACACTGTCAAGAAAATGCTAAGCAGAGAGCTACAATAAAAGAGCTGCAATATAGTAAGAGGAAGAAGGCATGATTCAATTTCAGTTTTATTATTGCCTTTAGCCAGGAAAATGGATGCATGATAATTGTCAGCCATTTAAATTATATCAGGTCAGGAAAAAGAGACAGCAAGGAGTGCAGGAATGCTACTTTATTGTTGAAGGGCAGTGTTTCTCAACCTTAGCGACTTTAAATTGTGTGGATTTCAACTCCCAGAATTCCCCAGACACATTTTAAACTTACTAAGGTTAAGAAGCATTGTTGTAGGTTATAATAACAACAGAATCTTTGACAGAAAGCCTGTCAGTTTCCCTCTTACCTGAAGCAGACTCGTGGCAGAGTTATTCTGAATTTTTTTTTCATGCTTTCCTTTTTTCCAGGATTGACTTTTGTTTTACTTGTTTCTTTATTCTTCTCCCTTAAGAGTTTCTGTAAAAGGAATATTGTGTTTCTTCCCAATAATTCCCTGCAATGTCACCTCACGGCCTGCTCGATATTGCTTTTATGGGGGGAAGGGGAGGGGGCAAGAATGGGTCAAATTGGCTTAAACCCATTCCCCAGTTGGTTTAACTCAACCTGGTTTCAATTGCACAAACCAAATCAACTTGTTCATCCAGTCTTAAATCCCAGACCACAAAGGCTTTTCAAGTTACTCACTTGAAAATAAAGAACAGCATTTTATGGCCCAGTGGTTTTTCATTCAAGCAATTGGTTGGAAAGTAAATCAGAAAGAAAATATTTATGAGTTCTCTCATTTCCTGACATGGGGCCAACCTATGATTTCTCTTTGGAAGAAGAAATGGATCACAAATGGGCTTCTGGCCAAGGTGACACAGAAAGTGCCATCCCATTAGCAGCTCTGATACAGTAGGCTCCTGCTAGCAATGTTGAAAAGGTTATTTCAGATAGCATTTCAGACCTTTTCAGACCTTTTTTGTCTTTGAATTAAAGACCAGCTTAACTAGCCTAAAAGAGAATCACCAGCTGCAGATAGACAGAAGACCAAAAGAAACAATTCAACTTGGATGGTGGCAGAAACCCAAAACATGGGTGGAACTACTTGTAAGTAATATGTAGCTAATGTCTAATTAGGACTGATAAACCCCCAAATGTAGAAGCTGAGAGCTTACATTTAGTGATTGGTACAATTGCCTGCTATAACCTGTTTTTGTATGCCCTAAATTGGACTCCTTGATCTTTGCTTTGACTATATCAAAGTTCTTCATTTGAATTTAAATGGTGTGGCATCTACTTGTGCTTTGGAATCCATGATCTCTACTATTTTGACCATTTTCTGACTTATCTTTTAAATCCAGTTTCCCAATAGGAATCTCATCTCTTTATTCTGACTGAATTGGCTTAATGATCTAATTGTATAACTTTAATTTATAGCTATTTGTAAAGCCATCAGACCAAGAACATTTTTCCCTTTGCTAGATTATTTCATACCTAGCACCAGCTTATGTTCCCTTTATGACTAAAATAGGAATAACTCTGGCTCCACTGTTTTGCATTATGGATCCTAGCAGGAGTGCAAAAGATAAAAAAATAAGGTAGCTCAATATGAAAGGGCAAGAAATAATACAACTCTTATTGGATGAGAGCAGAGTATTCAGTCTGAGATAATGAAACCTCAGGTACATTAGATGAAAATACTAACTTCACATATATATTGATGGGGTCTGAATTGACTGTAACTAATCATAAAAAAGATCTTGGGAGCATAGTGGAGTGAGGATGGTAATTTACTGCTGGCAGCTTAAAAAAAGGGCACATTTCATACTAGGAAAAAAAGGAAAGGGAAAATGCTAATATTATCGTGCCCTTAATGTAGATCTGTCATATAGCTGCATAATAGCTGTGAATACTGTGTACAATTCTGGTACCTGCATTTGACAAAGAATATAACTGAGCTGTGAAAGGTATGAAAGAAGAGAACTAAAATGATCAGGGAACTCAAGCACCTTCATTTTGAAGAAGTGATAGAATGTGTGGGACAATTTGGCTTAGAAAAACAACAACTGGGAGACACAGCACTGAGACTAGAGATGCTCACAGAGTCTGACAATTTTGTTAAAATGAAATCTAGATTGGTGTAATGGTTAAGGCATTGGCCTAGAAACCAGGAGATTGGGAGTTCTAGTCCCACATTGGAGATAAAAAAAATTCACTGGGTAATTTTGCACCAGTCACACTCTCTATCAGCTTACAGGTTTGTTGTTGTGGGGAAAACTAGGTATGTTTGTTGCCTTGAGTTGAATATGAAAAAGTAAGATAAAAGTAAAAGAGAGAGAGAGAGAACAAGTGTTGTAGTTGTAATGAAGGGTCAAGCACTGGACCTTTTGGATATGTGTATAGTGCACAAATTAGAGTGGAGCTTGGATCTCAACACTCATTTAATAGCAATAACAATAGCACTTAGACTTATATGCCACTTTACAGTGCTTTACAGCCCTCTCTAAGTGGTTTACAGAATCAGCATATTGCCTCCAAAAAGCTGGGTCTTCCTTTTACCAACCTTGGAAGGATGGAAGGGTGAGTCAACCTTAAGTCGATGAGAATTGAGCTACTGGCAGTCAGCAAAATTATCCTGCAATACTCCATTCTAATCACCGCACCACCATGGCTCTTATTATATGGAAGCATATTCTATCTTTCTCAAAACACTGTGAACAGGAACTATTTAGAGTGCCTAACTGGAAGGAGGTTTAGAACAAATAATGGATATATTGTAACTTCATAGAGGGCACAATTAACTTGTAGAATCAATCACAAAAGATGTTATGAAGACTGCTAATTTGGATGACTGGACTGGATAAATTCATGAAGGATAAGTCTATCAATCTTGAAGACTCAGGTTAGAGGCAACATCCTTCAAAATGCTGGTTAGAAAGCAACAGCAGCAAGAGCAAAGAAGCTTTCTATCTTGTTTATGAGCTTCCCAGAGACCTGAGGTTGGCTTGATCTAGCAAAGCTGTTCTTAAATGTTCTATTTAGCACTTTAGATCGGATAGAAGCTGACTTCAGCTTCTGTGGTTTTTATTGAAGAAATAAAATTTCCTTAGATTAAGATAAAGAAAAATTAAGCACATCAACAGAACTACATTTGTTATGAACACCAAGTTTGATATCTATGGAAGAGAATATTTGTAGCTCAGGGTTGAACTGTGGGGTCTTCGGTGCTCTCTGAGCGTGGTAGTTTTCTTGCAGACTGGCACTGATGATGTTATCTAGTTTGCTAATGAAATGTCTTCAAGAAAACACCAAGCCCAGAGAGCATGAAGGACCCCACAGTTTGATATTTGAATTCAACTAGCATTTTATTTTGAAAAATACACTTGTTTATATTTCTACAGCAATGGCATCTAATCAGTGGTGGGATTTGAATAACTTAACAACAGGTTCTCTGGCTGGGTAGGCATGGCTAGTTTGTCATGTGACTAGGTGGGTGATGTCATTCATTACACCCAGCCCCGCCACCAGGCCACTAGCCTCAATGACAGAAGTAGGATTCAGCCAGTTGGGGCTAATCCCACCACTGGCTGGCCCTGCCCTGCCTTTTTGGCCTATTTTTTTTGGTGGTTTTCAGGCCATTTTTTGGCCCTTTTTGGCCTGAAAAATGGCCCCAAAATGGCCTGAAAAATGGCCAGAAACCAGGCCATTTTGGACTGTTTTCAGGTGGTTTTTTGGGGGGTTGTTTTTCAAGCCATTTTCAGGCCATTTTTCAAGCCATTTTCAGGATGTTTTTGGCCCAAAAAGGAAAACAGGCTGAAAAATGAGTGGGGGCAGGACTAGACAGTGGCGGGATTTACTGGTTCGCCGAACTGCGCAGAATCTTAACTATCGGTTCGCCTGAACTGGTGTGAACCAACAGGAGCTCCCTCTAATGGGAGGGAGTGTCAAAAAAATCAAAATGGTAGTTCTGGCAATGTGATTTTTGTGCACGTATACCAAAAGGATGAGATATTCAACCTGCCCCCCCCCATGCCATCCCCATAAATGCAGCTGCTGTATTAGATGGACTTTTTCTCCTCCTCCTCCATATTTACTGACATTTTTTTATATACCTAATATGAGACTGAATTAGAACCCTTCTGAAATACATCTTTTAAAAAGCCTACATGTAGCATTTCTTAGAGCTAACTAGGATTTGACCTACTGTATGATATATTTTGTGGTAATTTCCAAAAGTCCCACATAGTTTTAAATGATTTCCCCCCCTACAACCCCCCGCCCATCATATTATTTAGTCTTGTCATCTTACTTGGCTTATCAACTTTATCTTACATCTATTTGCCTCTTTTTTAGTGCTTTTCTTATACTTCACAGAGCTCTGATTATAATGATTGTAATAACTGATATATCTTTTTAAAATATCCCACAGATTCTTCTGAGAACTGGCAGAAGATTTATCATATCTCCATAGCTTTATTTCATGTTTAAGACATTATTTCTCCAGTTCATAGCATCGAAATAAATGCAATACAACTGCACACAGAAAATAGAAATACCTTGATTGTCTATGATATAAAGGAAGGAAAATCTTATAGTTGGTGGAAAAAAAATAAGAATCCTGAATTTAGGAATCCCACTTCCCATAAGAAAGAACTGGTAGAAAAAAAACATGTTTGACCCAATTATAGGTAGTCCTAGATTTACAACAGTTCATTTAGTGACCGTTCAAAGTTACAACAGGATTGAAAAAAGTAACTTATGACTGTTTTTCACACTTATGACCATAGTCACATTATCAAAATTCAGATGATAACAGATAATCAGAGTTGGAAGGGACCTTGTAGGTCATCTAGTCCAAGCCCCCTGCCCAAGCAGGAGACCCTACACCATTTCTGATAGATGGGAGTCCAATCTCTTCTTGAAAGTCTTAAGTGATGAGACTTGAGATGCTTGGCAACTGACTCATATTGTGACGGTTTCAGTGTCCTGGGGTCACATGATCCCCTCTTGTGACCTTCTGACAAGCAAAGTCATTGAGGAAGCCAAATTCACTTAACAACCAAGTTACAAACTTAACAATTTCAGTGATTCACTTATTTGTGACAAGACAAATTGTAAAATGGGGCAAAACTCACTTGACAACAGAAATATTGGGCTCAATTGTGGTTGTAATTTGAGGACTACCTGTGCCATATTCACAAAAGGTGTATCAGAGCATATCGAGATGTAGGTAGCACCTGTTAAGAGGCTTTTTAAACTAAATATTTTCCCCCCAGGATTGCAGAGAACAACACAATCACACCCAAAATACAACTGCATTAAGGATCTGCAGATGGACACTATACAATGTCTGTATCAGTTTGCTTTTGAATCTGAAAAATTGCACCCTTCAGCAAAAGTTATGTTGTCATGTGCTTTGCCCAATTAAACTAGAGTCTGTTGCTCACCTGCTTGGGAGTAGGTTTCAACTCACTGTTCTTCCAAAAATAGGTCACTGTCCAAACTCATTTTTAATTTTTCTTTCATTTTTAAATATTATTCTGGATTTTTTATATTTACTTAAAAATTAATATTAGTTTTCTCTATTTGAGTATCATTTGTATTTCATTTTTTAGCAGTTTAAAAAATGTTTTAACATTACTGATTTTACACAGCCCACCACTTCAAGTCTTTTGGGGGAAAAGACTGATAAAATGCTTGCTGCTATTTTTGTCTGCAGAAGTTAGAAATGCTTTTCGCTATTTGGTGACTTTGTAGTCCTATAATTGTATGCTAATTTTAGGGTTGAAGGTATAATTGATGTTTTATTGTTTCAGTGATATAATCTGCTGAAGTTAATGGTAAACAAATAATATAAATAAAAATAAAATCCAATTAGAGAAATTCCATTGCATAAAATTTGTATTCTGCAGCGCTAGTTACTTGGAGCTGAAGAGCACATTCTGGCTTTAATGTTGCAGTCTTAAACACAAAAAAGAATAAGCTTCTTGCAACAGATTGGGATTTACTCATAATAAGCAAATATAGGTCTATGTTACAAGCAAATGTTCAAAGTATCTTAAATCAGAAGACTATTAAATCAGAATATATTATACACTACAGGTAGTCCTTGACTTACAACTTGTTGCTTAGCAACCATTAAAAGTTACGACCTGCCTGAAAAAGAACTGGATTGAAAGTTCCAATGGTCATCCCACCCTCCACGAAAATGTGGACACATTTTGGGCACTTGGCAACATTAAGGGTTATTTGCGGTATCCCACAATCACATGACCATGCTTTAAAATAGTTTTGCCGAAAAGTGGCATATCTAGTTTCTCCCTTCCTTGGGAGGCAATAGATAAGCAAAATCGGTTTATGTTTTTACAAAAAAGAAGAAATAAAATATAACCACTTCTTTTAAAGTTCCAAAATGTGAACATTCAATAGTGAGGGGGTATTCAAATTACAGGGGGGTGGGGGTGGGAGAAATCAAGAATCAAGCTTGATTTAAAAAAAATATTTATAAAAGAAGATGTAATGTAACAGGCAGACCACACAACAGATGCTACAATCTACCACAAATAGGAATTTTCCATCCTAAAAATATACTCTTGCCAAGTATATTTTTAAAGGGAAAAATACTGGAAAGTTCTGGAACATGGCAGAAGATTTACTTGTAAAGGCTGATATAAAACAGAATTTTCTGAATTAGTACAGGAAGATAACACAATCAGTCTCAACTTATTGCAACAAACACAAATTAAAGATTTAATGCACCTTCTGTTAGATTATTTATTCCTTCTGAAAACAGCAAGAATTCTTTGCTTGTCTTCTTGGATCTACCTTTTTCCTGGAAATTTTAGACTTTAGTCTGAGATCCTGGGAAATCTTATTCCACTGTTTTTCTCACCCTCAGTTCCCAGCTTCATCTCAATACTTGTAAGAAACTCAAATTTTATACCTCCACAGAGAAAGAGACTGACTCTCCCCCTTGTTATATGAGCAAGAAATATTCTTTGAGCCCTGGTGATGCAATGATTAGAATGCAATATTGAAGGCAAACTTTGTCCACAATCTGGAGTTTGATCCTGACGGGGCTTAAGGTTGACTCAGCCTTCCATCCTTCCAAGGTCAATAAAATGAAGACCCAGATTGTTGGGTCTTCATTATGCTGACATTTGTAAGCCACCCAGAGAATGCTGTAAGGGATTATGGGTGGTATATAAATCTAAGTGCCATTGCCATTGCTATTCTGTCTGAGATGGGAAAATGTGTATTCTGAGTGCAGACACAACCCAAGTCTTGCATGAATATGGATTTCTTCTTCTTTTAATTAGTTGGATCAATATGGTACTTCAGTCACTTCTTACAAATGGAATTTGTAAATTAGAAAGTGTGCAGAGAAAAGCAGCAAAGATGATATGAAGTCTGGAGGCTAAACCATATGATGAACGGTTAAGGGAACTAGGTATATCTAGCCTATGATGAGAAAGATTAGGGGTGACATGATAACAGTCTTCCAGCTTGAGGGGCTCTCAAAAAGAAGAGTTGAGAGTTGGAAGAGAAACGATGCTTGGAAGTACAATGTCATGCCCCTGTCGGAGTCTGAATCCGAGGAGGAAGATGAATAGCTGACAGGGAGTGGGTGTGTAGCTCCATTGGTTGTGGAGGAAACTGGGGAAGGGCAAAGTCAGGCTGGGCAGAGCAGGGAAGACATAGAACAAGGGAGAGGGGGTTCAGAGGAAGGCCCAGGCCCACCCCCTCTTCATCCTAGGGCACGCAGGGAAGAACAGAGAAGAGAGCAACGTGAGTTGTGTGGCTTACGGGGGAGGAAATGGCCCTTGTTCCCTTCACTAGGCACACCTGATAAGAGAGTTTAAAGGAGAGGCATCTGAGAGCTGTGCTTTCTGGGAACAAACGTGAGTTTATCATGTGCTGACTACGGTTATCTGGGTTCCTGGCATCCTCCCAACTGAGTTGATTTACTGCTGTGCTATTTCATTTCTGGAACTCCGTATCTTGCTCTGCTGGATTAATTACCTCATCTTGCCTTGATTGGACTTATAGTTAAAGTTTTCTGTTAACATTTTAGACTTGAATCTCTGCAGCAAAGGCTGTTCCTGGAGAGTTTTTCTCCAGATCATAAGGTAACCTTGGGGGCAAAATTTGGAGCTAATAAAGGAATTCCTACTAATTATTTGTCTGTGTTGCCTTTGTGCCACACTCAGGGTCATCACATACAACAAGAAGCACCATCTGTTGATGATTCCCTCTTTCCCTGTATGTTTGTTTTAAATATAGCAGTAGAACTTTGTATGAGGACAGAGAACATTTCAGATATAACTGTGTTTGGGGTTGAAAAGAAATGATTACAATTAATCATTGTTACTATGTATTTTCTATGATATAATGTATTCATACCATGCAACAATTTATTAAGTTATCAAGTTATTGCTTTAACTGGAGTCTCATGAACTTTTACATCGTCTAATGTTTCTTTGGCAAATTGTAAGAATTGCGATTTCGGGTAATGTTGAATTCTTTTAAGTACCTAGGAACAATTATTCATCATTCTTTTCTGGTTGTCTAAAGTTTAAATATCTCAGATAAAATTTGACCTAAATGGATGGTTACAAGCTAGTTGAAATTAAGGGGGAAAATAAATGTTATTTCATAGAAATTGTGGTGACTAAATCCTAATGGTTTCTGCCACACTTTAGAAAAGGATCCCTTTTGACACATCTTTATGGACTTGCTGTCCTCAGGAATCACAAGGACGTGACTTTCTGTAGCTGCTCCTGTTCTTCAAAATGGTGCTCCATCCATTGGCAGGTCTGCACTGTTGCTGTTACTTTCAGGAAAGCAAACAAGACCTAGTTATTTTGGAAAGACTTGGGGGATTGATGACATGGTAGGTCTGTTTCCTGCATTACATGTTGCTGCTATGACATGCTTTTAACTACAAGCACCTTATTCTGAACTGATGCACTATTTAAGCAATGACAGAAAGATATATCTTGGTTTGTACAGCAAGGGAAAAAATGACAGGCTAAATACTGTATAAAATGCTCCAAGATGCAAAGGAATGAGGAAGACTGATTTGAAACTATATTTTGCAGCTTGTTGCTTGACTTGGATGGGTGCTGCTGAGAAGTAAAAGAAATTTAGAAGTAGAAGAGCACAATTTGCGATTTGGTTGGCATGGGTTTGTATGGTACAATAAAGTTAAGATTAATGTAGCTTTTTAAAAATCAATATATTAGAAATGCCACACAGAGAGTATGGAATAGATATAAATCTAGATTGTGCTAGGGAATGCCTTTATGGGTCTCAGCACAAAAAAGCATTTTATAGAAAAGAAACAGCAAGCAAGGAGAAATGGCTAGCATATAGAAAAAGGTTAAAAACAAAAGAATGGAGAATACAAAATGAAATTTAAAGAACAGCTGCAGAGGGATTTAGTTTCCTATGGTTTTCATATGCACAGTTAAGACAAAGATTTAAGGTAGATAACAGGACATTTATTATTCAACAGCACAAGATAGAATATGAAAATGAGCTATGCATAAATGATGAGCATGTAATTGCTAAAATGTAGAAACTTTTGTTAAAATTTGAAACAGAAGAACAAGTCAAAATTATATGATAAAATGGTCTAAGAATTTTGAATAAAATATATTGATGGCACAATGGGAAAAATGTTGTTGAAAGGACTGAAATTTTCATTATGTAAAAAGATTATTATTTGTTTTGTAAAATTGGGGTATGATTGCTGAAAAATTATTCAGAATGTGTGAAACTACCCCAAATCTATGCTGAAAATGTGGACAATGTAAAGGAGCCTGATGAAATGCCTGGTGAACTTATAAGTGAGCTAGGAAATTTTGGGTTCAAATTCAAATAATGATAGAAAGAATTTTTATGACAATGATTATGATGTTATCCAATCAATCATGTCTAGCTCTTGGCAATTCTATGGGCCAGTTCTCTCCACATCTTCCGATCTTGACTTAGACTTAGAATAACATTATTGTCACTTTGAATGTACACTAATGGCATACATTAAAATGAAATTTCATTGCATACAGCTCTCAAAGGGTCACCACCTCCAATATACACTACATAAATATGATAAAATAAATAAATAAGCACACAATTATGCATATACCCACATATATTATATGATATGAAGAAACAACACAGTTTAGTCTGGATGTATACATATACATGACGAATCTTGTGAGTTTGCCAGGTGGATGGCATAGGGAACAAAACTGTTACAGAATTGGGTAGTTCTACTAGAAATACTTTGAAACCTCCTCCCAGAGGGGACCAACAGAAACAGACTGTAAAGTGGGTGTGTGGGTTCTCCAACAATGCTTTGAGCTCTGAATCATAGAGCGCTTATAAACAGTATCCTGAATAATAGGAAGTGAGCTTCCTATAATCTTCTCCGCTGTCTTTTCCACTCTCTGTATGGACTTTCTATCTGAGGCACTGCTGCCACAAACCAAACAGTGATGAAGTTTGTTAAATTTGTCAATTGTGCTTCTATAAAAAGTGGCCAGGACAGAAGGAGAAAGATGTGTTCTCCTCATCTGATGCAGGAAATGCTGACTCTGATTTGCACGCTTCACTAAGAATGATGTGTGGAGAGATCAGTTCAGATTGTTAGTTGTCTGCACCCCTAGATACTTAATGCTATTGACCACCTCTACTGCTGCATCCTTGATACTGAGTTAGTATGATTGTGCTGGCTCTTTCTAAAATCTGTGATGATCTCCTTTGTTTTATTAATGTTTAGAACCAGGTTACTTTTATTGCACCAGTCCTCCAGAGGCTTCACCTCTTCCTTTGCACTACCTCTTTGACTTTTTCTGTGCTCTGGCTGGTGTCAGCTTTGATTGTGTCCAGCTATCATGTTCTTTGGCAGTCTGGTTGCCTTTTACTGCTAACTTTTCCAAACATAATTGCTTTCTCAATTGAATTTCCCTGCATTACATGGCCAAAATAAGTGAGACACAGTTTTGTGATTTTTCTTTCCAGTGGCATGTCTAGTGTTATGTGCTCCAGTACTTGCTTGTTGATTACCTTTCTGTGCAAGGAAATACCTGCAACAGACTGAACATGACAATTATTAGAGATGGCAAAATTGGCTTGTTTGATTAGAGACTTTTATTACATTTATTAGTAAATGGAAACTGGAAAGTACCTAAAATCTAAGCTGGATTTGGACTATGCTGGATTCTATGGACTTTCTGCTGAAAAAAATATAATAACAGAACAACAGAACAATAGAATTGAAAGGGACCTTGGAGGTTTTCTAGTCCAACCCCCTGCACAAGCAGGAGACCCTATACCATTCTGGACAAAGAAAATAATTACTGTGAATTTGATTATTAGGTGGAATATGCAAAGAAGGAAATTATGAAACAATTTTAGAAAGAGAGAGCAAAATGTAAATCCATTTATAACCACTATTAAGATCAAAAACTGCTTCTTTATAATCTTTTCTCTTATATTTTTTCTCTTTCTTTCTTATTTTCCTTCTTTCTTATTCACTTTCCTACAACTTGACAGCAGTGTGTAATGTGATATGTGTGTGTTTGTATGTTTGTATGTGTGTATATCTGTGTGTCTGCATGTGCATGTATGAAAGAGGGAGAGGAGGAGAATAGAGACCAAGAAGTCAAGGAAAGGTTATAAAAGTCAGAACTGTGTACACATAAAACTACTTTCTTTCATGTTTCTTTCATGTGAATTATGGGTAGAAGATGGTAATGATTTAAACATATGAAGCTTAAAATAGATCTCTTTAAAATCCTGTGATTGATAGTATATTTTTCTTCTGGTACGTGATATTACAATGCACAAAACAGCTGAATGTTTGTTGCATAATTGGCATTGGCCTCTGAGTCTCTTAATGCAGCTATTATTTCCAGGTATCTTCTTTGACAGAATAGAGGAAAATAAGCTGCTGTTGATGCTATCTTCCTCTGAAGATTTTTTTTCATGCCTGCTTTGATATTTGAGGAAGTTTGAAATGATTTGAGAAATACAGGCTTCATCAAGACATACAGTATATTTTTGTCTGAGAGGAATTTCATAGTGTACATTAACTCTTTGAGGGTGATGGGTATTTCCAAAATGTGAAAAATCAATAAACTCCAATGGATATAGCCTTTAGCCATCATATTTGGGCTGCAAAAATATGGTAGCTAAATGCTGGCAAGGAGGTATTTTAAAAAGTAAATCTGCTGCTGTTCAGGCTTTGTCCTAATTCCAAAATTTAGATTCCAAAATAGCCTTTTCTCTGCTGTTAGACAGAGATATGTATCTAATTTGATAGGGAATAGGGTAGGAATGGAGTTTTAACTGCTGAATTTAGCTGCTTTCAGTTTTCTTTTTTCTGCTTTCTAGTTTTTTTTAACCCCCCCCTCCCCCCAGTTTAGTATTGGTATTAATTTTTTAACATTCATGTTGATTATCTGGTTTCTGTTTTTATAACAAGTTAGGTTTATATTTTAAACTAAATTAGGCAATTTTATTTTATAAATATATAGTTATATTGCTGTTTTAAAAATAGTTTTTTTTTAAAAAAATAATATTTTTCAATGCTATGGACAATTTCCTTCTGTTATATTTTAACTCTATGCAAGCTGGATTTTGGATTTCCATACGATTGGGGTGTGCATATTAATCCAAATTGGAATTGACATGTTACAATACATAATAAGCATATTTTTGTGTATGCTTATTATTGTGTATGATTAAAATCATTATACTTGGGGTAGAAGCCACTAAATATGTTAATTTGACTTTAAGATAGACCTTTTGAAATACATATCTAAACAAAACAAAACCCTAACGTCGGGGCAGCAGAAATGAGATTCTTTACATCCTTCTTATGGCTAAGAGATTTTAATATTAAAAATAAATAAATTCATGGCCCCAATTACCCAGCAGACTAGACTACACTGTGTGTGAATTATTGTAATGAACTATAGTCAACTCTGATGAAACGTCTCTATAATAGTATTAAATGTATAGACAGTATAGATTGCTCACCTCACAAAATGGGGCATTTCAAGCAATTTTATGTAGAAAGTATCTAGGGGTCAAACCATATGTCTTTATAAATTAAAAGTATTATTTTGCATTGAAAAATACAGGACGTATACTGTATTGGTTACCAATTACAGATACAAAATACTAGCTAATCATAGAAACTAGGGCCAGTCAAGACTTGAACTGCTATCTTTGGACAAAGTGATGTTCAAATTTATTGGCATTTGTTTATTATATGATGAAACAATATAATGCTGGAAAAATTAAATCATTTGGTTAAATTATTAACTCTTTGGTTAAAATAAGAGCAATATTATAATGAATTCATAATTATTACTATGGTAATTACTGGATTTGTTGCAAGTAGTCAATTGAAATAAAGTATTCTTGCATAACTGAATATTAAATGATAAGAGAAACATCCTACTCTCTAGAAAGTGCACAGAATTCTAAACAGCACCAAACAAAGCAGAGTTAATGTCCAAGTAAGCATTGTTAGATTAATTGGTTATAATAGAACTGCTTAATTTATCTGAGCATATATACTGTGTATGTACATATATATGTGTGTATATATATATATATATATGTGTGTGTGTGTGTGTATATATATATATATATTGGTTTTCTGAGGAGATATATATATATATATATATATATATATATATATATATATATATATATATATATATATATATATATACTTTGTGTTACAACACCCTGTTAAGCCCCAATTAAGGGAGAAAGCATACTGCTTTCTTTTCTGTCTTTCGGCTCATCACCAGAGACCATACCGACAGAAAGCTATTTGTTTCGTTGTCTTTTCTTTACATGTGTGTAAGGTATTTAAAATTTAAAATTATCAGCTTAAAAACCTTACACACACACACACACACACACACACACACACATATATATATACAATTGTAGTTATCATATGAATTATAGCAAAGAAAGCAAGAGAGAGAGGCATGAAAAAAAAACTAAAGAAAATGCTGCAATATTTTCTTTGATTCTTAAAAAAATTGCTTTTATTCTAAGGTTCCAGTCAAGTAGTTCTGAAGATTGATATATCTCTGCTTCTTAATATATATAGAGAGACAATATTGTCAATTCTGCTGGTAAGATTTTCTGGCTGTGGACAAAAATCATTTTTGTGAGGGCGATTGCAAATGTTATTTCCAGGTCTGCAATCATTATCCCATTCTCCAGGGTTGTAGAACTATTTCACCAAGCTCAGATAACAATATATATTCAGCAATGATGCTAACTTTCCCGCAAGATGCAGGAACTATCCTTAGCATTTTG